>CM073572.1:43016229-44216229 GCA_037074715.1 Magnolia kwangsiensis | reverse complement strand
AAATTGTCCACCGTTGAAAGTTAATTCTTTTATTGGGCCCACGTTGAGGTTTATTCACCATCTAACCCGTTCATAGGGTCACATGGACATGGATAAGTGAAAATATAAATATAAGCCTGATCTAAAATTTCTAAGGGCCTCAACAAGTTATTAAGGGTAGGCATTTAATTCTCATAATTTCATGTGGTGTGGTCCACTTGACCTTTGGATTTGCCTAATTTTTGGTCTCATGCCTTAAACTCATTTGGCATAATGAATGGGTGGTGTGGATAAGCCACACACATTATGGTGGGCCCCATATTTATTTTACAAATTCCTCGATTTAAGTGCTTAAAAAGTAAATGGTTAAATCAGCATCGGGAAAGATGAAGGTAGATGAAGGTAATTACATTGGTAAATAATAATTACTCATTTACAACGTAATTACACTTGAGCCTGAAAACCAAATAGGCCCTAAATCTCAGGTGGACCACACCATATGAAAACAATAGTGATTGGATATCCACCATTAAAATCCTCCTAAGGCCCACTGTACTGTTTATTTGACATCCAACATATTGATTAGGTCATACATGCCCAGATGATGGATAAAAACAAAAATCAGCTTGATCCAAAACTTTTATGGCCCCCAAAATATTTTCAATGGTCGACGCTCATTCAATACTGTTTCTTGTAATGTGGTCCACTTGAGATTGGGATATACCCCATTTTTGGTCTCATACCGTAAAATGATCTGTAAAAATAGATGGACGACATGGATGCAACACATACATCACGGTGGGTCCCACAGAGCATTGACCACCGTTTCCCAAAATCGGGCGCGCGCTCAAAACAGAGTCGCGCCCGAAGTTTTTTTTTCATTCTCTCCCTCCCTCCCCCCCCCCTCTCTCTCTCTCTCTCTCTCTCTCTCTCTCCGTTTTGCACCACCACAGCCACCGCCATCATCACCACCACCGCAGCCATCGCCACCACCATCGCCACGACCACCATCTCTCCCCGTTTTGCACCACCACCACAACCATCGCCACCCGTTTTGCAATCCCTTCTAAGCCTCGGCCCTATGGCAACGATGACAAGGAAGAGGGCGAGATTCTCGACGAGGAAGAAGAGGAGCAACGAGGAACATGGTATGATAGAGACCACCGTGACTTACTTGACGAGAAACTGGAGTTCGACATCGAATCTGGCGAGATCAAGTTGATGAAGCTGTTGCCGTCCAATCGCCTGAGAATAATCCACAGCTGCTGCCATCCAATCGCCTAAGAATAGGTATCTCTCTCCCTCTCTCTTTCTCTCAATCTTTCTCAATCTCAATACTGATTGAAACAATTTGGGGATTTAGAGATTTGGGGATTTAGGGATTTAGGAATTTAGGGATTAAGGTGGGCTCTACTGAGTTTACTCAGTACAATAAGAGTGTACTGAGTAACTCAACATGCAATCTAATTTCCTCTGCAGCACCACCATGATCTATGGCCCTGTATGATCTATGGCCCTAACATGATGTATATATTTTATTCATGCCATTCATCCATTTTTACAGATCATTTTAAGGATTTATCCCAAAAATAAGAGGGATGTAAAAATGGTATCTTATGTATATATTTTATTCATGCCATTCATCCATTTTGACAGATCATTTGCAAGTTTGCTGCAATACAAGGATACATCATCTTCATTATACTACCTTCATAACTTTTTTCAGCTCTATATTACAGAACCTGATAGCCATGTACTAAATTGATACAGCCTAAAACACCTGCAACTCCTAGTGCCCTGACTTCTGGATCAAAAATCACACTGATCAGAAAATAATGGCCAATCCCATTAGTGCATGTTTGACATCTAAAAAATCAGGATGGCACTCCTCAGGCAGGAATCACATATGCACATACATGCAGACAACTTTTATCATTTTCTTAACTGTCCACTTCGGGTATGTGTGGCCCACCTGCTAAATGGACCAACTGGCTTTTTGGCTGAGCATTCACCATATGGACCACCCTATGGACAACCTGGATCTGACATGTACCAATTTGGTACATGTAAGGCACTTGTGTTGTTTGTTAGGAGATAAAGAGTGTCAGAAGATAGCATTCATGTGTAGTTTTTAAGGAGAGAGAAAGATCCATGGAGATGCAGGTTGGTTGGTTAGAGAAAGATGGTCCACACTTGACCACTAGACAGCCACAAGGAAATTGCTAGAATGTCCTTTTAAAATGCCTTCGTTGGGTGGAAGCCTCGAATCTCTTCCCTCCTAGTCTGTTAATGTGTTAGCTCTATAATGGGCCTCAGGTTTTTCTATTTGAGAAAAACATTTCTTACCGATAAAAAATGGTTGAAGATTGTTGCTTAGAATTTTCATTGGCTTGAATGTTTTATTGTTTAGAGTTCTTTTTCCCTGCAATTGCTGTTAGATTATCACAGAGATTAGTTGCGATTTCTTATCAAATATTAGAAACTGACTGCATGCTGTACATTTTCTTCCCCATTATCAAGTACCCTTTATTGTCTTGACTGAGCTACTGATTTTCTCCTTGCTTGGGCTGACTTCCACTTGGTATTCCATAGACCAATTTCTGAGTCAAGTATGAACTTTTGGGCATTGGTTTGCATTGCAGGTTCGGGTATTACCTTAGTTGAAATGATTGGTTAATAGTTAATACGCAATAAGAGATTTTAGAATAAGTATACTTCAAATGCATATGGTTTTTCCTGATATATATATATATATATATATATATATATATATATATATATATATATATATATATATATATATATATATATATATATATATATATATATATATAATAGGTGGTTTATTACTGTAGCTTCAATGTTGCCAACTTAAAAAAAAAATAAAAATTGGTTCAGTGCTCCTGCACGCTGTCTTCAAGAGGAGCATCTACATCAGCTCTTTCTACATCCTTGGAGGATTTATCTTCTAGAAGCTCCTGGAAAGCCTATGCAAATGGGGAACTATCTCAAAAGCTTGATCTCGATGATACTTCAAGCTTCGGGGTTGCGACGCCCTTGTTGAAGTCATGGATGACCCAGGTACACCTCTTGTTGTCTTTCCTTCATTGGTTTTCTCAAGTTCAAAGTATCTTGTTTAATGTAACCTAATGACAGTTTAAAATCAAATAATGCTCAAAAATCAAAATCGCTATTAGAATAGCAAGGTATTCTAATGGGATTTAAGGCCCAATCCAGCATTGAGCTAGATTTGGATCTGCAATGACTATTATGTTCATGCTTCATCAGTAATGGGGCTCACTTTGGGGCCTACATTAAATATGGGGTTAAAACCAATACCCACGGTACTTTCTAAAAAATAGACGTAATAGGAATTGCACAAGATTTTTCCTTTTTTAAAAAATATGGAGTTTAAAATCAGAATTTTACAATAGTCTGACCAGCTGGACCGGTGGTTTAAAACATTACATTTGAATGTTATTAAGAAATTATCTTTTTCTCATGTTGTTTAAATGATAATGGATCGTTTCTTTCCTTGCTCATATTAGAGACCACTAGTGAAGCACATGGATTTCTAGCTTATGTTTGAAAATTGCAATGAAAGACCTCTGTTTGTGGTTAGGGCATGTTTGGATATAACCAATTCCATGAAAGTCAGCAGATATGGAAAAGGTTTTCCATTGATGTGACAGTTTGAGATGTTTGGATGGCAAAGAAAATGAAGGATTCCACAAAACAATCATGGTACTTTTCCATAGGTGATCGTTGTCTCACAAATATCATGGGATTTTCACTTGAATCCCTGTTTCAAAAGTGCTCATTGAAATGATCATCGCCCAATCATTAACTTTTCATTCCTATTCTTGTGGAATAAATACATCCAAACATGGCGTTGGTAACTTCTTCGTTCTTAGCAAGAAGACTGATTCGTTGTGTAATAGTTTAAAGTAAATTTCTGTTGTATGAGAAGTTGAGAGAACTTGACGGCTATCTGATTTTGGCTTCTTGCTGGGATAGCTTACCCCATGCCCGGTAGTTTCCTAGTGGGGTTCTCATTGTGGTCACAAATCCAAACCGTTTGATCAAATATCATATGGTGTTTACATAATCACTTTTTGTGAAAATTTTGGTGAAAAGCGAATGCTTTTCTCTTAGTGATTCATGATAAGATGCCCTGGTTCTAATTGATATTGCTGGAGACTGAATGGGTTTACATGTCCAAACCTAAAAGGCCCTAAGCTAAGAATCCAACACATAAATGGGTTTTGATTTCAGGCTCCAGACAATCTATTGAATGTGGGGGCCTGCGGGATTTCTTTACTTTACCATATCTATCTGCAGGCTACCAATTGAAGGGTTATGATTGTCCCATTTAGGAAAATAATGGGGCATGGTATTTTCACTGTGGGGCCCATCAGATTAATGTTCTGGATCACTGAACTGTGCACCACTTGTACAAACTAAACACCAATGATACCATGCATATGGTCTCTAGATGCATGGTCTCTAGGATTAGGATCAATCTTATAATCCTTCAACACGAGGATTAGGTCTTCAGTTTATATCAGTTCACCTCGTGGTTTGGGTTCAAGCATTGATCTGATGGGCCCTGCTATGTATGGTCCATGGCTCCAAAATCTCCGTGTTGAGACAATCCCATTTGCTTGACAATTGTCCTACAAATAGGTGGTTAAGAAAAATGCAATCACAGTCAAGGTTAACAAGTAAAATGTCAAAGATCGGATGACTAGGCTATTCAGGTGGCGGTCCATACCAGCAATGATCATCAAATCAATGGTCTAGATCACCGAATGATGGAGCCTCCTTGTACAAAACTAAAGAACTGATCCGATATTCATGTAAATTTTGCATAATTGATAATATTTGGAAGAATTATTTACATGAGAAGTACTAAGATTAGTAGGATATGCTGCTGCCATGTATTGTTGGTATACATATTTGAAGTTTTAACTCAGCAATGATCTCATCATTCTTGTTAGATTCCATCAGTTATTATTTTAAAAATGCATTGCTATAAGCATGTATTAGTCAGTTTGGTTTTATTTTTGGCAGTGCATTGCCCTCATTCACATCAAAGAAAGGGAAAACTAGTGTAGTGGTGTTTGTCGGTCTACAGGGTACAAGTGCATGAAAAACTTTTCACATATCAACTTGCATTTGGTTCGGTTGGCCTCCACATCACCCATCTGGACCGTCCATTAGGAAAACATTACAAGAAAAACATCTCCACAACATCAATCCAACTTAGGCATGTATGAGAATATGAAAGTTTTACAGCACAAGAAATCTCAAGTGGACCACAACACATGAAACCGTTTGATTGAACATCTACCATTGAAATTTTTTTGGAGGCCAAAGAAGTTTTGGATCAAGCTAATGTTTGTGCTTTCTCTTCATCCATGTCTTTGTGATCATATTAACAGGTTGGATGACAAATAAAAATTACTTTAGACCCTAGGAAGGTTTCAACAGTGGAAATCTGGATTTTCTTATTAGTAAATTTTAATCGAACTCATTCTTTTGAAAAATAGAAAAATGGGAATATTAGTAAATATGGATTTTCTTATTAAGAAGAAAATGGAAGATGGATTGAAAAAACATAAAAGAGTTTTCATTATAAATAGATTTTCATTATAAATAGATTTTCATTATAAATAGATTAAGAGCCAATGATAATTATAAGTAGACTTGTAGCCAAAAATAAAAAAATTGATTTTTTTCAAAACATGGAAAGACTAATCAGTCCTACTTCTAGTAACTTCAGCCACTACTTCAAATGGAGGGAGTGCACAAAGATTTGTTTAGGTAGACTACTGATGGTGAACTAGCAACTGCAACAAATATGAGAGTTACAAAGGTGAAAAGAAACATAAGGTGGTCGGTAAGATAAGATGCATGATTTTCCTTTTCAATTGTTAGTCATAGATTGACAGTACTTGTTTTAATTTTCTTGGATGGATGATGAATATATTTGGGAATGTAAATGAAAATAAAAAAATTATAATATATATATATATATATATATATATATATATATATATATATATATATATATATATATATATATATATATATATATATATATATATATATGTTATCAATGGAGGATACCTTGTTTAGGGGGACATGAAATTCTTGTAGCTTATGGTATGGTGCCCCATATTGGTTGTATGTTACTAGTATGTAGTAGATAATACTAGGTTCAATAGTAGATAATACTAGAGAATCCCTAAACTTAAACCTACACCTAATCCTAATCTGCTCCTTAACCCGAATCCAAACCTAAACCTATACTTATAACCTAAAACTATTCTCAAATCCCAAAACCTATAACCTAAACCCGAATCCAAACCCAAACCCGAACCCGAATTCCTAAACCTTAACCTAAACCAATAATCTTAACCTAAACATAAAACCTAAACTTAAACCTAAACCTATAACCTAAACCTGAACCTAAACCTATAACCCTAAACCCTAAACCTCAACCTACACCTAATCCTAATCATAACTCCCTAACCTAAACCTAAACCAAAACTTGAAAACTAAAAACTAAACGCGAACCCGAACCTGAACCTGATCCCGATTTCCTAAACCTAAACTTATGACCTTAACATAAACCTATTCTCAAATCCCAAAACCTATAACTTTAACCTAAACCTATAACCTATAACCTAAACCAAAACCACAACCTATAACCTAAACCCGAACCCATTCTCAAATCCCAAAACCTATAACCTAAACTAAAACCTATAACCTAAACGAAAATAAAACCTATAACCTTAACCCGAACCCAAACCCGAACCTAAATTCCTAAACCTTAACCTCAACATATAACCTATAACTTATAACTTAAGCCTATACCCAAACATAAAACCTTACTTATAACCTAAAACTATTCTTAAATCCTTAAATCTTAACCTATAACCTAACCTAAACCTATACTTATAACCAAAAACTATTCTCAAATCCCAAAACCTATAACCTTAACCTAACCTTTCCCTAAACCTATAACCTAAACTTAATTCCCTAAACCTAAACCTTTAGCCTAAACCTAAACCTATAAGCTTAACTCAAATCCCTAAACCTAAGCCTAAACCTAAACCTAAACCTTAACCTAAACCTATAACCTTAACCTAAACCAAAACCTATGACCTAAAACCTAAATGTATTCTCAAATCTCTAAACCTAAACCTACACCTAATCCTAATCTCAACTCCCTAACCTAAACCTAAACCTAAACTTGAAAACCCAAACCTAAACCCGATCCTGAACCCGAACTCGATTTTCTAAACCTAAACCTTAACCTATTTTCAATTCCCTAAACCTATAGCTTTTAACCTAAACCTAACCTAAACCTTAACCTAAACCTATAACCTTAACCTAAACCAAAACCTATGACCTAAAACCTAAATGTATTCTCAAATCTCTAAACCTAAACCTACACCTAATCCTAATCTCAACTCTCTAACCTAAATCTAAACCTAAACTTGAAAACCCAAACTTAAACCTATAACCTACACTTATAACCTAAACCTAAACCTATAACCTACACTTATAACCTAAATCTAAACCTATAATCTAAACCTAAGCCTAAAACCTAAACCTATGACCTAAAACCTAAATGTATTCTCAAATCCCTAAACCTAAACCTACACCTAATCCTAATCTCAACTCCCTAACCTAAACCTAAACCTAAACTTAAAAACCCAAACCTAAACCTATAACCTACACTTATAACCTAAACTTAAACCTATAGCCTACACTTTTAATGTAAACCTAAACCTATAACCTAAACCTAAGCCTAAAACCTAAGCCTATGACCTAACACCTAAATGTATTCTTAAATCCCTAAACTTAAACCTACACCTAATCCTAATCTCAACTCCCTAACCTAAACTTAAACTTGAAAACCCAAACCTAAACCCAATTCCGAACCCAAACCCAATTTTCTAAACTTAAACCTTAACCTATTCTCAAATCCCTAAACCTAAACTTACACCTAATCCTAATCTCAACTCCCTAATCTAAACCTAAACCTAAACTTGAAAACCCAAACCTAAACCCAATCCTGAACCCAAACCTGATTTCCTAAACCTAAACCTTAACCTATTCTCAATTCCCTAAACCTATAGCTTATAACCTAAACATAAACTTTAACATAAACCTTAACATAAACCTAAACCTAAACCTATAAACTTAACCTAAATGAAAACTTATGACCTAAAACCTTAACATATAACCTATAACCTAACCTTAACCTAAACATAAAACCTTAACCTTAACCTATAACCTAAAACCTAAACCTAAACCTAAAACCTAAATATATTCTCAACTCCCTAAACATAAACCAATAACCTAACCTAAACCTAAACCTAGAACCTACACTTATAACCTAAACTTAAACGTAAGCCCAAAACCTAAACCTATGACCTAAAACCTAAATGTATTCTCAAATCTCTAAACCTAAACTTACACCTAATCCTAATCTCAACTCCCTAACCTAAACTTAAACCTACACTTGAAAACCCAAACCTAAACCTGATCCCGAACTCGAACCCGATTTTTTAAACCTAAACCTTAACCTATTTTCAATTCCATAAACCTTAACCTATAACCT
This sequence comes from Magnolia kwangsiensis, assembly GCA_037074715.1. Taxonomy (NCBI): domain Eukaryota; kingdom Viridiplantae; phylum Streptophyta; class Magnoliopsida; order Magnoliales; family Magnoliaceae; genus Magnolia; species Magnolia kwangsiensis. The sequence goes on along the minus strand of CM073572.1, from coordinate 44,207,612 downwards.
ATAACCTAAAACCTATTCTCCAGGTATCCAGATGCTTTTAGATATATTTATGTTATTTTTAAATGTATTAGCTCGAAATTAATGGAGCAAACCTGGATGTGCGTCGGAGCTATTTGGATGAGTGGGAGTCCCTGGAAGGTAGGAACCGCTGTTATGACCATGATGAAGTTGTCCATTTTCTATGGATAACATTGGAGGGGCCTGACCATTTGGACAGGTCGTGTTTATGTATTTGATCGAAATTAATGGAGCAGACCTGAATGTGTGTTGGAGCTATCCGGATAAGCAGGGGTCTCTGGAAGGTGGGAACTGCTGACCATGATGAAGCTGTCCATTTCCTATGGACAGCATTGGGAGGGCCTGGCCATTTGGACAGGCCGTATTTATGTATTTGCTCGAAATTAATGGAGCAGACCCGAATGTACGTCGGAGCTATTCGGATGAGCGGGGGTCTCTGGAAGGTGGGAACCGCTGACCATGATGAAGCTGTTCATTTCCTATGGACAGCATTGGGAGGGACTGGCTATTTGGACAGGATGTATTTATATCTATTTTTACAGGGACCTCACCCTTAACCTAAACCACACCCTAAACCTATAACTTAAACTTATTCTCAGTTACCTAAACTTATAACCTATAACCTAAACCTATTCTGAAATTCCAAAAGCTATAACCTAAAACCTATGAACTAAACCTATTCTCAAATCCCAAAGGCTATACTTATAACCTAAACCTATTCTCAAATCCCAAAAGATATACCTTAACCCAAACTTAAACCTATGACCTAACCTTAACCTAAACCTAAACCTAAACCGAAACCTACACCTAATCCTAATCTCAACTTCCTAACCTAAATCTAAACCTAAACTTGAAAATCCAAACCTAAACCCGATCCCGAACCCAAATTCGATTTCTTAAACCTAAACCTTAACCTATTCTCAATTCCCTAAACCTAAACCTAAAACTTAAATGTATTCTCAAATCCCTAAACCTAAACCTATACCTAATCTTAATCTCAACTCCCTAACCTAAACTTAAACCTTAACTTGAAAACCCAAATCTAAACTCGATCCCAGACCCGAACCCAATTTTCTAAACCTAAACCTTAACCTATTCTCAATTCCCTAAACCTTAACCTATAACCTAACTTAAACCTAAACCTATAACCTGCACTTATAACCTAAACCTAAACATATATAACCTAAACCTAAAACCTAAATGTATTCTCAAATCCTTAAACATAAACCTACACCTAATCCTAATCTCAACTTCCTAACCTAAACCTAAACCTAAACTTGAAAACCCAAACCTAAACCCGATCCCGAACCCGAACCCGATTTTCTAAACCTAAACCTTAACCTATTTTCAATTCTCTAAACCAAAACCTAAGACCTAAATGTATTATCAAATCCCTAAACCTAGACCTACACCTAATCCTAATCTCAACTCCCTAACCCAAACCTAAATCTAAACTTGAAAACCCAAACCAAAACCCGATCTCGAACCCGAATCCGATTTCCTAAACCTAAACCTTAACTTATTCTCAATTCCCTAAACCTAAGCCTAAGACCTAAATGTATTCTCAAATTCCTAAACTTAGACCTACACCTAATCCTAATCACAACTCTCTAACCCAAATCTAAACCTAAATTTGAAAATTCAAACCTAAACCCAATCCCAAACCCAAATGTATTCTCAAATTCCTAAACCGAAACCTACAACTAATCCTAATCTCAACTCCCTAACCTAAACCTAAACCTAAACTTGAAAACCCAAACCTAAACCCGATCTCGAACCCAAATCCAATTTCCTAAACATAAACCTTAACCTATTCTCAATTTTCTAAACCTAAACCTAAAACTTAAATATATTCTCAAATCCCTAAACCGAAACTTACACCTAATCCTAATCTCAACTCTCTAACCTAAACCTAAACCTAAACTTGAAAACCCAAACCTAAACTCGATCCCAAACCCGAACCCGATTTCCTAAACCTAAACCTTAACTTAAATTTTCAATTCCTTAAACCTTAACCTATAACCTAACCTAAACCTAAACCTATAACCTAAATCTAAACCTATATAACCTAAACCTAAGCCTAAAACCTAAACCTAAACCTAAAACCTAAATGTATTCTCAAATCCTTAAACCTAAACTTACACCTAATCATAATCTCAACTCCCTAACCTAAACCTAAACCTAAACTTGAAAACCCAAACCTAAACTCCATCCCGAACCCGAATTCGATTTCCTAAACCTAATCCTTAACCTATTCTCAATTCCCTAAACCTAAACCTAAAACCTAAATGTATTCTCAAATCCCTAAACCGAAACCTACACCTAATCCTAATCTCAACTCCCTAACCTAAACCTAAACTTGAAAACCCCAACCTAAACCCGATCCCGAACCTGAACATGATTTTCTAAACCTAAACCTTAACCTATTCTCAATTCCCTAAACCTAAAACTAAGACCTAAATGTATTATCGAATTCCTAAACCTAGACCTACACCTAATCCTAATCTCAACTCCCTAACCCAAACCTAAACCTAAACTTGAAAACTCAAACCTAAGCCCGATCCCGAACCCGAATCTAATTTCCAAAACCTAAATCTTAACTTATTCTCAATTCCCTAAACCTAAACCTAAGACCTAAATGTATTCTCAAATTCCTAAACCTAGACCTACACCTAATCCTAATCTTAACTCCCTAACCCAAACCTAAATCTAAACTTGAAAACCCAAACCTAAACCCGATCCCGAACCCGAATCCGATTTCCTAAACCTAAACCTTAATCTATTCTCAATTCCCTAAACCTAAACCTAAGACCTAAATGTATTCTCAAATCCCTAAACCTAGACCTACACCTAATCCTAATCTCAACTCCCTATCCCAAACCTAAACTTAAACTTGAAAAGCCAAACCTAAACCCGATCTTGAACCCGAATCCGAATTCCTAAACCTAAACCTTAACTTATTCTTAATTCCCTAAACCTAAACCTAAGACCTAAATGTATTCTCAAATCCTTAAACTTAGACCTACACCTAATCCTAATCTCAACTTCCTAACCCAAACCTAAACCTAAATTTGAAAACCCAAACCTAAACGCGATCCCAAACCCGAATGTATTCTCAAATCCCTAAACCGAAACCTACAACTAGTCCTAATATCAACTCCCTAACCTAAACCTAAACCCAAACCTAAACTCGATCCCGAATCCGAATCCAATTTCCTAAACCTAAACCTTAACCTATTCTCAATTCCCTAAACCTAAACCTAAAACTTAAATGTATTCTCAAATCCCTAAACCAAAACCTACACCTAATTCTAATCTCAACTCCCTAACCTAAACCTAAACCTAAACTTGAAAACCCAAACCTAAACTCGATCCCGAACCTGAACCCGATTTCCTAAACCTAAACCTTAACCTAAATTCTCAGTTCCCTAAACCTTAACTTATAACCTAACCTAAACCTAAACCTATAACCTGCACTTATAACCTAAACCTAAACCTATATAACCTAAACCTAAGCCTAAAACCTAAACCTAATCTAAAACCTAAATGTATTCTCAAATCCTTAAACCTAAACCTACACCTAATCATAATTTAACTCCCTAACCTAAATCTAAACCTAAACTTGAAAACCCAAACCTAAACCCGATCCCGAACCCGAACTCGATTTCCTAAACCTAAACCTTAGCCTATTCTCAATTCTCAAAACCTATAGCTTATAACTGAAACCTAAACCTAAACCTAAACCTTAACCTATAACCAAAACCTAAACCTAAAACCTAAATGTATTTTCAAATCCCTAAACCTAAACCTACGCCTAATCCTAATCTCAACTCCCTAACCTAAACTTAAACCTAAACTTGAAAACTTAAACCTAAACCCGATCCCGAACCCGAACACGACTTCCTAAACCTAAACCTTAACATATTCTCAATTCCCTAAACCTATATCTTATAACCTAAACCTAAACCTTAACCTAAACATAAACCTAAACCTATAAACTTAACCTAAACCTAAACTTAAACCTAAAACCTTAACCTATAACCTATAACCTAACCTTAACCTAAACCTAAAACCTAAACCTTAAACTATAACCTAAAACCTAAACCTTAACCTATAACCTAAAACCTAAACTTAAACCTAAACCTAAACCTAAAACCTAAATGTATTCTCAACTCCCTAAACCTAAGCCTACACCTAATCCTAATCTCAACTCCCAACCTAAACCTAAACCTAAACTTGAAAACCCAGAACTAAACCCGATCCCGAACCTTAACCCGATTTTCTAAACTTAAACCTTAACCTATTCTCAATTCCTTAAACCTATAGCTTATAATCTTAACCTAAACCTATAACCTTAACCTAAACCAAAACCTATGACCTAAAACCTAAATGTATTTTCAAATCTCTAAACCTAAACCTACACCTAATCCTAATCTCAACTCCCTAACCTAAACCTAAACCTAAACTTGAAAACCCAAACCTAAAATCCAAACCTAAAATTTGATCCCGAACCCGAACCCAATTTCCTAAACCTAAAACTCAAATGTATTCTCAAATCCCTAAACCTAGACCTACACCTAATCCTAATCTCAACTCCCTAACCTAAACCTAAACCTAAACTTGAAAACCCAAACCTAAACCCGATCCTGAACTCGAACCCAATTTCTTAAACCTAAAACTTAACCTATTCTCAATTCCCTAAACCTTAACCTATAACCTAACCTAAACTTAAACCTATAACCTACACTTATAACCTAAACCTATAACCTAGACCGAAGCCTAAAATCTAAACTTAAACCTAAAATCGAAATGTATTCTCAAATCCTTAAACCTATACCTACACCTAATCTTAATCTCAATTCCCTAACCTAAACTTAAACCTAAACTTGAAAACCCAAACCTAAACCCCATCCCGAACCCAAACCCGATTTCCTAAACCTAAACCTTAACCTATTCTCAATGCCCTAAAGCCATAACCTATATACTATAACCTATAACATAAACCTAAACCTTAACCTAAACCTATAACCTAAACCTAAACCTTAACCTAAACCTAAACCTAAATCTATATACTATAAACTATAACCTTAACCTTAACCTTAACGCATCGGCAAGAGCTGATAAGAGATCTTTTTCAAGTTGTGCAGGATCCTCAGAGAGGTTCAGGATCCTCAGAGAGGTTATATGAATAAAGGGATGATTCGGTAAGTCTTTTTCTCCTATGTTTTTGTATGATCTTTGGTGTAAGTGTTTGAATTCAGTGTTTAAAGAATATCTATGGTATTTGGCAGAGAACAACTGATTGCATTCAGGCAAGCAATGGAATAAAAGCCTCATCGCATCATATTCTATAGGTAATTCTTCACCTTGGGAGTCTCTATAGAGTATGAATATTATGATTTAGTTTTGGTTTTTGTTAGATGAGAAATGGTTTGGTATTTTGGCTCATGATTTGGAGTTTTGCAGGGTTGGTGTGAGTGTATTTATGCGTGGATGAATGTAATGTGGATAAGATTGTTTGTGTTTGGATGGATGTAATTTATGTTTGGATGAATGTAGTTTATGTTTGGATGGATTTATGTAGTTTGGGTTTAGATGGATGTGAATGTGAATGATGAAATATATTATATAACAGGTGTATATCAGGAAAAATATGATGTTGTAACAGGTGTAGATCAGGAAGAATACGATGTTGTAACAGGTGTATAACAGGTGTATATGGAAATACGAGACGGTTGAAAATCGTCCTTTTAATAAACGGTTCACAACCGTTCCTTTCAGGTTCATAAGAGACGGTCCATGACCGTCCTTTTCAGACCCATAAGAGACGGTTCATGACCGTCCTTTTCAGGTTCATAAGAGACCGTCCATGACCGTTCTTTTCAGACTCATAAGAGACGGTTCATGACCGTCCTTTTCCAGTTCATAAGAGACGGTTTATGGCTGTCTATTTGCAGGTCATACGAGACGGTCTATAACCATCCTTTTTATTGACGGTCATGGGCCGTCCTTTTTACAGATGGTCTAGGACCGTCCTTTTTACAAACGGTCTAGGACCGTCCTTTTTATAGACGGTCTAGGACTGTCCTTTTTACAGACGGTCATAGACCGTCCTTTTTTAAAGACGGTCCATGATTGTCCTTCTTTAGAGACGGTTTATGGTTGTCCTTTAAAAAATACGACACGGTAAAATTTGACGGCCGTTGCGACGGTCTAGGACCGTCCTTTTTGGCCTTTTGAGACGATTTTCCACCGTCCTTTTTTCGCTGTTTTGGCGTAGTACTTGCCACGTATGAAAGTGGCTATAAAGTGTACGTACGCACCGGTTCACTTTAGCATTACTCAAAATTCATGAAAAGGAAGCCCAATCTAATATGGCCCATTGTTGTGGATCAGTCTGATTTTTGGGCCTTAAGGGTCTTCAAAGGTGACACATCTTATGGACGGCTTTGATTTTCTTGATCAGAATCATCCATGCGTGAAACTTACGTTGAAAAGAAGATTTTCAATAGCATGGGAACTTCAAGTTTTAGGTGCGGTTTTACATTAGCAACATTGGTGTGGCCCATATGAGTATTCTTTTATTGGTATTTTCTTTTGAATATACGGTCAATATAAGGGCTATCTACTTAATGGACGGAGTGTATTTCACGTATACGACAGGTGGCCCCAAAGAGCTAGTGTATTTTACCCGCTGTGTGAAACGTAAAACAGTTGTATAAGATTGTTGTCCGTCTCCCTTTTTTGGGGCCCCATAAAAGTCGTTCTAAGGATATATTGGCCATTTAATTATCTTACAAGCTAAGCAATTTGACTAGAAATGTTCTGGTGCAGCGTTGAAAGATAGCTTGGTGGAACATCCAAGCTGTGAAAATGGTGGGCCGCCATACCGTGCACCTAGAGCAAAAGTTAGGTGCAATCCTCTCCTTAGGTGGGCCGCAAATGTATGCTTAATTGGAACATTAGCCGTCCATTAATTTCAATGGTGTGGTCTGGATGATTAATGGTACATTTCAAGTCCCTGGACATTTATGATATGTTCCGTTTTCACGGATAGGATTTTATGCAACATACTAGCGGAAAAGAAAGCCCGATACATTGAAGTTCCTATGTACAAAACGACTTGTTCAGCCCAATATGATGTTTTAGTGACATGATCCAATCCGTCCATTGTGTCCGTTCCCTCCTTAGTCTCTAAGACTGAGATAGAGCCAAAACTCTCGAGGCCAAACCGATAAATCATACCTAAAACCTCTAAAATCAAGTGTCGTGACCAACTTAGGTTTTGGGATATCCTGAATTTTTAGGTGTTTATTAATCTTGATTGGATGTATCTTCTGAATGGATTAGATGGAATATATAAAGCACAATGAGACCTTCATAGAATCTGGAAGGTTTTTAATGGTTGACATCCCATCCCAACTGTTCCCTAATACATGGTCCACTTGAGTTTTGAACAGGTCTGAATATTGGGTTTCAAGAAGAAACAAGGGGAGCAAATGTTGGACGGATTGGATGTTGGATTTTATTTTATTTTTTCCTTTTATTTTTATTTTTATTTTTATTTTTAAAGAAAAAGAAAGTGTGTTTGATGTCTCTACACAATGTGGATTATTCGCATCCTTAGCTTCCATGCAACGACGAAGAAACAGTCAGGACAGCCGCAGCTCATCATTCATTGCATGGTTGAATTTCATCACGCGTTGGCTGAGATTTGACTCAGACAACCCCACCAATCCAATGGTGTGCATTGCACCGTGAATTCATCTCTCTCCAATTCCTCCTCTGTATATACTACCATGCACATATCTTCACCTTTCATTCCTTTCTACTTCCTATTCACCTACCTCATTAAAGCATTTACAGTTAACATTCCATCTCCTTTCTCCACCCCTCACTTCTTCTGTTACCATTACTTACAGAGCTTTCTACATACTAACCAGAGAAATGGGGTTACCCGCTGTGAGCCCAACAAGCAATTTTCGCATTCCCTTTATATGTGTTCTCGCTACCATGTTCTTCTTGTTGTCGACCATCCCATGCCAAGCCCAGCTATCACCTACATTCTACGAAAACACCTGCCCAACAGCCCTCACTACGATTCGGACTGCTGTAAGGACAGCGATAGCACGAGAGCGTAGAATGGCGACGTCCCTTGTTCGCCTCCATTTCCACGATTGCTTTGTTCAGGTGTGCTTGTGTAATTTTTTCTTCCGAGGTGTTATTCTTATTATGTTTTTATACTCTTTTGGATTGACACCGTCATGGAATTACAGGGATGTGATTCATCAGTCTTACTCGATGACTCTCCTTCATTTGCAAGCGAGCAGAACGCGCCTCAGAATTTTCGCTCTGCAAGAGGATTTGAAGTCATCGCCAATGTAAAATCTCAAGTGAAAAATGTATGCGCAGGAGTTGTATCATGCGCTGATATCCTTGCTGTTGCGGCACGGGATTCTTCTGTATATGTGAGTGGATTCCATCTAACAAATGAAATTTACTTGCTACTTTTCATTATTTGATAATTACATATTCTAGTTTCTTTGTACTAGAAATTCAACCTATTCTCTCAGACTGACTGGCCCAAAAAAAATCCTATCATGGAAGTCCAATATCAAGCACAAGCCTGTATTTCTTTTTAACCCAAATGGGCTAACTAGACCGTGGGTTCAAGCTCACCACCTCAAACACATTGCAATGCTATTTTGAGGGACGATGCATATATTGATGGCTGTTTGTTTTTGAAAATTTTAGGTGGGTGGGCTAACATGGACGGTAAAGCTTGGAAGAAGAGACTCCACAACTGCAAGCCAATCCCAAGCAGCAAGTGACCTTTCAAGGTTCACAGACAGCCTAGAAACCCTCCTAGAATCCTTCAGTAACAAGGGCCTAAATGCAAGAGATATGGTTGCACTCTCAGGTTTTTAACTACAAACTCAACAATCATGTACCTCTTCTTCCATTCTCTCCTTACATCAACCATATATTGACATATATGAAAAATGGCAGGCGCGCATACAATCGGTCAAGAAAAATGTGCGGCCTTCCGAGATCGAGTCTACAATGGATCTAATATCGATGCTGGCTTTGCAAGCACTCGCAGACGTGGTTGTCCTTCCGTTGGCGGGAATGAAAACTTAGCCCCACTTGATTTGGTTACACCCAACTCATTCGACAACAACTACTTCAAGAACCTGATCCAAAGGAAGGGTCTGTTACAGTCGGACCAGGTTCTCTTCAGTGGTGGATCGACGGACAGTTTTGTTAACGAGTATAACAACAACAGAGCCACTTTCAATGCGGATTTTGCAGCAGCAATGGTGAAGATGGGTGATATCAGTCCTCTGACTGGCACGGCTGGGCAGATAAGGAGGGTGTGCAGTGTCGTCAACTGAATTGGGTCTGAATATTCATTTTAAGTTCATTGTTACTAAGTGTGTATATGTTATTAAGTTCATTTTAAGTAGAATTTTAGTTTCGTCAATGTCGAGGGTTTTATTGCATTAGACCATCTTCAAATGTTCATTTCCTCCATTCTTTTATTATCTTTTCCAAGTGTGAAATATTGTATGTGATTTCATGTACTCTTTTACTTTTATCCTATATTATACATCTCTCTCTCTCTCTCTCTCTCTCTCTCTCTCTCTCCTTGGTGCAAGATCTAAGCGTAAAGACATTCTCGAATCCTCAATTAACTTGTTCAACGTCTTAAGTATTAAAAAAAATTTTAAAAAGAAAGAGAAAATAGGCGACATGAGAAATTTGGCACTTAAGATTTGGACAATTAAATTTAAGAGAACTAAAATTATTATCCAAGCGAAAGTTGATGAAGGGATTGCCATTGGTTGATCATTCGGATCAACTTTATGAAGGTTGCCTTCTTGGCAAATATTTTAAAAGAAGCTTACTAAAAGAGGCGTCAAGACGAGCCACAAATCTACTTTAATTCATTCATTTGAACGTGTGTGAGCCAATCACTCATTCCTCACTTGGTAATAACAACTATTTTTTCATTTTTGTTGATGATTTTGTTAAAAAATTTGGATTTAATTTATAAAAGAAAAGTCTAAATTTTTTGGTGCTTTTAAGAAATTTAAGACTTTTATTGAAAAAAAATTTGATTACATATTAAAGCCATGAGATTTGATTGAGGAGGTGAATTCCTATCAAAAGAATTTAAAGCATATTGTGAAGAAACATGGGATTTGTTATCCTTTAACAGCCTGATACATGCCTTAACAAAATGGGATGGTTGAAAGAAAGAATAAAACAATTCTTAACATTACCTGAAGCACGTTGAAAAGCAAAATGATGCCTAAAGAATTTTGGACAAAAGTAGTAGATTGTGCGGTTTATTTGATGAGCCGTTCCTCCACAAGGAATGTGTGGAACAAAACACTACATAAAGCTTGGAGTGGAATAAAGTCGTAGTTTCACTGTTTTGTCAATAAACAAAATATCTCAAATTGGACAAAGGAGAATGAAATAACAATCATCATCAGTCATTTCATTAATTCTGGATTCATATTACATCTCTTATATTTCCTTTGATTCCAAACCAAAGTACATTCTAATCAATACAATGAAATAAAGGAAAGCAGTTCAATGGCGATTTCCGCAGCATTTAGGCTTGTGAAGCATCTGTCGCAATGATAAAAGAGTTGCATGGGTTCGAGACCTATTGTTCTGCACTGATATACGAAGAATATATGCATAGGAGAAGGAATCATGGAAGAATCTACCAAACCACGTAACATATGAGTTGTTGGAGCCCTTGTTACATGGGCGCGCAATACGGTAGGCTCTTACAAGCTTGTATGTTCTTCTCCTGGGCTGCTTCCCGTAAGATACTTGAACATTGCGATTTTGGAACCTTTGAGCTCCCGATCACCTGTCAAACTTCTTTGAAGATCCAAATGAGGAGGGGATGAGGGTATTTATGGGCCTTTTGCATGTGTGGACTACCCAAATCGCACAATAGTGTGTTGTCGCGCGGTCGCATAATAGGGTACATGACTGAGCTATGGTATACGACATTATGTCTAAGCCATCACCCTAAATTGGGTTACAAGCCCCCAAGTGACAAATAAGCAATAATGGAGCTGGCAAGCCTATTAAGTTGATATTGGTTAACGACCTTTACCTTATTAATTTACATACTATTGGGCATCATGTTGTACCTTTATAATGGTTGATTCACAATTAATATCGAGTGATGAATCCATATTTGAATTAGGGAACATTGGCGATGAGCCACGTGATCCTGCTTAGTTGACTCTTGATATTGTAGTATTCTAATATCCCCAATATGCTTTTTGAACTTGTAATAATAAAGGATTGGCTAAAGCATACATACATGACATATGAATGTTATCGGGTACCTGGTTGATTGTTAAAAACCAGAGTACTGTTCGAACGACCCTCATTTCTTTGCATGGAGATTATCGACTGCCTGGTTGACTATTAAAGATCAGAGTATTGCTTGAACGACTTTTATTTTATTCACAGGACATGTTATCGTATAGCATAACATTCATGCATTTAATTTAACTACTTTAGGGACTTGATTGCTATGTTATGTTCTCATTGCCTGTGCTTGATTGCATTAATAGTTTGAGAAATTTGGAAGAATGGTGACATTGAGTTGATCACCCACTCCCTCTTAAGATGGTGTTCTAAAACACCAACCTAGATGTCTGCGATGTATATGTCGTAAAGAAGGTTATACCGGAGGAGGTATACAAAGATTCAGTGGAGGAAGTACCCTACTTCCACCTGCAAGAGGGACATGAGTAGTCCCGTGAGTTCTCTATTTTATGAGATTTTGAGTAGTTAAATGGAACATTAAATAATATGTTATTTTATTGGTATGTATATGAGTCCCCAACTGAGTGGACTCTTACATTTATGTTTGGATGACTATATGGTTTGATTTGGACATGTTATTATTTTTACACTATTAAACTCTGAATTAATGACACGTTTTGGTTTATTTCTCTACTTTTATGTTAGATATTTGTTAATTGTGCCAAAAACTAAGTTTCCACATTAAAAGTAATACTCAGAATATCAGAGATTGAATACATACTTGTCCCTTGAAATTTAGGGCATTATAGATACTCTAGCAGCCTCAATATAATGTGATGACAATATTGATAGGTTACAATTAGAATCAATGCCGAACTGTTGAGAGATACGAAAAGCAGACACATACATTAGACAACAATCTGAAAGGTACATTTACATATCACAACAACCACATTGCAACCATTAATGCACATTGCATCAAGTAACCAGTTAAGCAGGCCAATTAACTAGGCTACCATGGGGATAACCGATAGAATTGACAACAACCTTTGAGTTTGATGACTACAAAAAATTAATGTTTCCAATGCCTGGTAGATTCCATGGATAGAGTCCATTTCCTCTTGCGAGGAAGGTTTGTTATACAAGTATATAGGGAGTCCATTTTACTAGAACTATCAATGCAGGCTAAATTGTCAACATGATAGTTTGCTTCTCGAAAGACATGAGATATTTTATGATTAAGTTTGTCAAGTTTAGGCTGCAACTTACTGATTAGGTACTATATTGCATTGGGCAAGAGGAAGGCTTGAAGAGGATAACGGCCAAGACTTTTGAGTCTATTTAAAAAATAATATTGTCTATCAGTGCAACTTTATGCCATCAAGGAGAGTTTGAGTCTTTGTGACCATGTTCGTCGAGCTCCCATATGAGTAATGTAAGGAGACTAATATTCCCATTGTGATCTCTGCATAATTTGTCACCTCTGCTCTCACTAGGATTTCCTCTTGAGTAACCATAAATATTTATCTTGAAATAGCCCTCCTCCAGCTTCCTCCAATAAATGATTTGGGTTGTTATTCTACCTTCAACTCCTCTAAGTATTCCGATTGCTTCAAGGCCTATACTTTCGAGGAAATATGTGGACAACTCCTCTGACACTGGCTGAAATTTCCTTTATCTGGCGATTAACTTTCCAAATCACTTAAGTGGGGCTAGAGACGGAACCTTCGCATCTACTGACATTCCTACAGAGCCAAATTTCCTACATAATTAAGTAGGGCATGAAATTTTTAAACAATTTATATTTGGAGCTTCTGCTACCAAGGCTGGACCATAGGATAACTCTTCATTGGGTAGAGTTCCCTATTTAGTCCCTAACATTAAAGATACGGCTGTAGTGACTCCACACCATGCTAGCGAGCTAGCCATGACAAAATATGTGGTCAAGATTTTTAAAGTTGCCCACATTACTGGCACCACTGCCTAAAGAGGGAACATCTGGGATGCAACAACACTAACATTTATACGTGAGTTGGATGCCTACCTTTTGTACAACAACACCAATTGCCCTAGACTACGTAACCTTTCATGTGAAAATAGAGATCTTTGGAGGATCCATTTGGATGAAATCTATTTCACCTAATAAACTCCATTTATATTAGTTATCTTTATATAACTATTATATAATAAAAAGAGAAGCAACCAATTGTTGCATATCTAGTGGTTAAGTACTCTTGCCTCCTCAAAAGTGGTTGAGGGTTTGAGTTCAATCCCATGTACCTTTTACTCTTAATTAAAAAGAACTTTGACTAGGCAAATTACTAGACCAATAAGTTACCTCAAAAGAGTAAATTAATGGATTGTATATGCATCATATGTATTGATCACAATTATAGTAGGACCCACTGAATCACTTAATCTGAATAATTTAACGGTCAGATCTAAACCAATCATCATGGGACAGAATAAATTAATGGATTGTTTATACATCATATGTAATATTGATCACAACTCTAGTAAAGCCAATCGAATCGCTTAATCTGAATAATTCAACGATCAGATCTAAACTGACCGATCATCATATGTGACTGATAACCTGCCTAGAGGAGTCTTACACAAGTACCTTATGCTGTCTCAGGTAGTAGAATTTAGTGTGCTCAAATAGGCTAAAAAATAAAAATAAAAATAAAAATCCTTGGTGTAAAATTTAAAACTGCTTAAATGTTAAATGCTTGAGGTGAGGGATAAGACCGTGCGTGGGATACCAGCTCTCGCTGCTCCCCTCGCCACTCCTGCAATTTCGTGATTGTGAAGTGGATAAGACCTTGCGAGAGATATTCTAAATTGAACGTTAATGGTTCCTCCCTCTCTAATCCTGGTCTTGCTGGTGGTGGTGGGATTTGTCGTGATCACTCCGGGTGTCTTCTCTTCGCATTTGCTCATGGTTTTTGAGAAGCCTCCGGTAACATTGCCGAATTACGGGCGATTCACGATGGTATTAAATTCTACATTAATTTTGGGTTTCATAACGTAGTGGAATCAGATTCCAACTGGGTTGTCCAAAGTGATACATCCCCCTCCTGGAAGTGGGTACTGGCTGATCAGAATATGTGCTTTATTAGACAAGGGATCCTTTTTGCTGACTCATGTTCTTCGTGAAGTGAGCAGACCTGCTGATAGTTTGGCTAAGACTGGTAGTAAGCAGCAATCCAAGAGGCTGTTTACCAATATCTCATCTCTGCCCCCATCTCATCAGAGGCCGAATTCTGCATTTTGGTGTTAATATATATATATATTTCGTGGTCGGTTGCTAGGTAGGGGTGACTTTCCTAGCAGGAGGCATCTGTTGTTTGGATCTTTCTTTGTTTTTTCCTTTTCCTTTTTAATTGCTGGTTAGGCGATATGATAGGTGAGGCCTGTAGTTTTTGTTAAGCCCACCTGAAAGTTTGGCTGTACATCCTCAGTTAGTATTATCAATGATATTGGGATGGAACCCCTCCTTTTGAAAAAAAAAAATTTGCTTGAGGCGAGGACAATGTCCCATATATAGTTGATAGTTGGTATCATCCTCTAGCGTCTAAGTCACCCACAACGTGTTAAATATTTAGGCTTATAGATAGTTCAAAATGGATGTTGGAGATTAGTTTAGCCCATGTACGGCCACAACATTAGCCGCGGCTGCACAAGCTTTTGATTCTTCCCCAGTGTGTCTGTTTGACAAGTTAGACATTGACATTTTCAAAAAGTCCATGCCTTCTTGCTTTTGTGCCCTGGCTGACTGGTTGAAGGGCATATTTATCATTTCAAACTCTTTTAAGATAAAGTAACTAAAGGTAGATGATTAATTTAATTAATGAGGAACTTAGTAAAAAATTAATTTAAAGGTTTTTTTTTTCCCCGAAAATCCTTCCAATTGTCAATTATTATTATTATTATTATTATTATTATTTTGAAAAAATGCTTTCAGCTTTCATATTTACCAGGACCTGTCTCCGACCCTCTTGATGAGGATAAAATGACCTATCTACCTTTATCTTGAGAAATGAAATGGAAACGGAAGGGAATTACGTGCGGTCCTCCGTACTAGGCCTCACTTAAGAGGGTGCGGGTGATGCATGTATTCTATGTCAATGCCATCCATCCATCCACCCTTTAGCATGTGTACAGACGAGGAAAACAACTCTTCAATATCTAGAGCATGAGCATATAAGAAAAAGGGCCCATTGATATACACGTACGCCACACATCTTCTGCAGGGCACCATATGTCCAAGATCCAGTCCAACCATTCAAACGACACCACTATATTTATCCCTAGCGTAAGAATTAGGTTGATCCATCTGCCAGATGGGTGACAATTTTCAAAACAAATGCCTGGCTCTGAAAAACCCGGATAAAGTTTTTCTCCAACCTGTTCATATGTTTCCAATACCAACCCTACATGCTATTTGAACCATATTTTCTTTTTGAAAAAAACGTATACAAAGTCAAACTAACTCAATGGATGGATTAAATCTCACTCGTATGCATCATGTTAACACGTGTGGCATGAACATAACTTTATTATACACACGTGCGCCCAACAAGACTCCTTGTTTCTCTACGGGTCTCCCATTTCATGTCATGGTACCCTCATTCGTAGGTTTGGAGGCATGATTTTGTAAATATGAAAGCTGGAAATATGGTTTTGGAAAACTGGTATATATGAGGATATTTTTTGGTAAAACTCAATTTAAATAGGGTTGTAAGAATTTTGTAAAAATCTCTTTTTAAAATTAACATCCCCCACACCAGCTTTGATTCTTCCACAGCGTGTATATTTAATTAGTTGACTTTGACTCTTTCCAAAATTGCCATCTTGTTTTTTTGCCGTAGCAAACTAATTGGAGAGTATATTTGTCCATTTCATTCTCTTATAAGAACAAGTACTCCAACGTGGGCTTTGACATTGGACGCCGTACGGCTAGTGACGCTGCCAGCAGCCAGGTGGCTAGTGGTCAGTGCTATGTGGACCCTGCTATCATGTATTTGTTTTATCCACGCCGTCCATCCATTTTGAAAGATAATTTTTAGCTTGATCCCAAAATTTAGATAGATATAAATCTCATATGGACCACACCATGGGAAAACATTTGTGATTGAATTTCCACCATTAAAAACCTCCTAGGGTCCACTGTGACGGTTCTTTGACATCTAACCTATTGATTAGGTCATACAAACCTAGATGAAGGGATATATATATATATATGGTGTGAAATTATCTATATATATATATAAAACTTTTGTGGCCCAAGAAGATTTTAATGGTGGGCGTTGGGTGTTCAATCAACACTGTGAGGTCCAGTTGAGATTTGGATTAAATTCATTTTTAGTCTCATACCATAAAATGATATGGAAGAACGGGTGAACGACATGGATGAAACACACACATCATGATGGGCCCACAGAGTACCGACCACTAGCCATCGGCTAGTGGCAGGGTGCGTGGCCTATTCGTTTCCTTTGACATTCTTGTTTTTGTCTGCAGGGAGCCTCCTCACAATACGAAGAATGGGTCGGGCCACCTACAACTGCACTTCCTACTGTTCAACATAATCACGCGTTTGTCAATATCTGACCAAACCAAACTGTACGAAGGAGCCTCCTCACAATACGAAGGAGTACGGTGTTACTAGATCGATTGGAGCCAAATTGGCGTCACCACCATTGGATGGACACCCACGTCGGTGAGTACTTGCGAAGCCAGCATCAATGTCAGTCTCATTGTAGATCCTATTTCGGAATGTTACACATTGTGCTTGGCCAATCGTATGCGAGCCTGCCACATTGATCACAACAGGGTCATTTTAGCTAATGTAGACATGCATATATGAGAAATGTAATGGTTAAAGTAGAAAATCAATTAGAGAGCTACAACTGGTACCTAAAAGCACTTTTATAAAATAAAAAGTACTTTTACTTTTTAAAGATACCTTTATATGTCACGCCATTTGATAAACTTAAAAAAAAAAAAAAAAAAACTTTGAAAACTTAAAGTGCTGAATTATAATTTTGAAATAATTTTGGGAACATTTTAATTAAAAGTGAAAAGAAATTTTAATTCACCGCCACCTTCAACATAAAGTGAAGAGAGGGGAACTGAAAAAAGACCCATATTTTCAGTGAAAATTAATAATTTGCATTCATTAAATGATTTGAATTATATAAGTATTAAAAATAAGTGATAAGTGTTGAAAATAAGTATTATCAAATGGTACCTAAGTATGCCTTAGCATTCTACCTTATTATAATTTTATCAGCTCTATCATATCGTTTTTCATATCAGTCAACTAAATTAATGCAAGTTATAATATGACTAGTTGCCATATCATTTTTCATATCAGTCAACTAAATTAAGGCAAGTTATAATATGACTAGTTGGTACATTAGTCTCTTCTTCAATACCATCCATTTTCCAAGCCTAGGATGGGGTGGTCACCATCGACTAGAAGTGATTCTTGAGAGCCGTAGGCAGGCAAGGTGAGCCTACTGTGTAGATGGTTAAGGTTGATTATCAGATTTTTTGTTATATACTAATGGAACCAGCCATTTTTGAAAGGGACATGATCACATGGAAAGGATGCTCAGCATGATGTGATTCTTGCACAGTGGTTCATGGAGTGTAGTGTGTACTGAATGGATGGTCCAGATTAGTTAATCTTATAATTAATACATGTCTACACATGCAAACATTTGAGGAGGGCTTCTTACCTGAGAGTGCAACCATCTCTTTTGCGTTGAGACCCTTCCTTTTGAATAAGGAAATGAGAACGCTGAGGTCGTCTGAAGCCCTAGGAATGTTACTTTCTGCTCGGCTTTTGCTCGCTGTCCTCGAGTCCCTCCTTCCCAGCTTCACTTTCCATGTTGGTCCACCTACCTGTTTATTTATTTGACAACAACCCATCTTCAATATGAAAATTTGCAAATTTTAGACGTTAAGTGGACCATAAAAGAACCGGCCCAAATCAATCTCAATGAAATCATGGGCCCACGTTGAGTCCTCTTATATAAACGGTTTGGATCATTGAAACACCACACGTATCCAATGAATGCTTTTAAACTATACATGTATAGTGAAAAATACCATCCACAGTGTCTTTAAACCACCATTTCTTTTATAATGACATATATATCTCGCTTGATGATTGGTGGGCCAACAGGCTGAGATATTCATCATCGTCTAGGCCCATTGAGGACATGGGCCTATATGCAAGCCTAGGCCCAATTTCCCCAGCCATAGCCCTACAGGGCCCATTTCCATCTCTGCTTGAGCCACGAACTCATTAGGCTAATGAAAGATATATGGGCCTCGTTTTGGATCTGACCAAGAGTCAATGTCCCTTATGGCTGGGCCTTAATTACATCATTTTAACTACAGGCCTATCTTAGGCCCATTGAGTTCTAGCTGATCCACACGCTATACAACTCATTTTTTTCTCTTTTCAATAAGTAAACAAGATCCATATGCATGCACTCACAGCAACGGATGCATCGCGTGCCGCAACTGCAAGTATGTCGGCGCAAGACACAACCCCTGGGCAAACATTCTCCACCCTAGACTTCACCTCCTCAACCACTTCAAAACCTCTCGCCGACCCTAAATTCCGAAATGCAATCCTCTCACCTGTGAACGAAGAAGTGTCTTCGAGCAAGTGCGAACCGTCGCACCCTTGGACGAAGCAATCATGGAAATGGAACCGAATGAGAGATCCGGCCATCCGATGCTCACGTGGGATGGATGTCCTCACAACAGACTGGATCGTCGAGAGCACATTAGGGCATGCCTTGTCATAGAACGTGGATGATAGTTTTGCATGACATGACCCATTGGATACCAATGACAACAATGTAACAAGAAAACATGCAAGGTAGACACAAAAAAACCCTAGTGGGCCTGACTACTAGAAAGGCCATTTCTCTCTTCTTCTCTTCTTTATGTTAATTTACTACTGTAAATCTAAAGAAGTTTTAATGACAGATGGAAGTTACAGCCAATTTATAGACAATGGGATTCTTATATCTTGGGCTCATGAATTAGTCTGATTTCAGCGCATGCCAGATTACTTGGTCTTAGTCAGAAAAGCTGTATTTGTCTCCAGGCTGCTGGTCTTCCGTACAATGTACAGGATATGGTGATGGTTTGCCACCATTTTAGATGGTGGTGACCCATCAACTATTCTAATGGTATACACGTTTCACATCCCTGTCTTGCAAATAAGGTGGGCTTCTGTTGACGTGGTTCAGCTCAAAAATTACACTGATTGAATGATCCAGACTATTGAATTAGAGATTGGAATAAAGTGATCAGAGGTCCTCATTTGAATGGTTGGGATTGATGGATTGGTGTGCTTCATTTATACTTTTGCCTTTAAATTTAGATGGTCCGGATATATGTACGTGTATGGATCAGCCACAGCCATTTTGATTATGGTGGTGAACTATCACAATAATATGTTTTCTAATAAATTATATATAATAGACGAAGAGGGAAATCTCATATTAGTCTAGTAGAGCATGGTGGATAATACGCATGAACTTAGGAATTGCCTACGGAACACACAAGTAAAATCAATGTTCAAATTATGGTCCTGGTTTAGATATAATGTAAACCAAAAGATTATGCTCATCTAATCATATGATTGTCACGTCATACATTTATTGTACAGTAA
This sequence comes from Magnolia kwangsiensis, assembly GCA_037074715.1. Classification (NCBI taxonomy): domain Eukaryota; kingdom Viridiplantae; phylum Streptophyta; class Magnoliopsida; order Magnoliales; family Magnoliaceae; genus Magnolia; species Magnolia kwangsiensis. The sequence goes on along the minus strand of CM073572.1, from coordinate 44,187,580 downwards.
AAAATGAAAAAATATCCAACGATACTATTTCAACAATTAAGTGTCCACTATTCATATTATTAAACTAATATGATATTGGGACCATGACTTATCGTAAATGGTTCACCATTTGATTGGTTAGAGTTTACACATGCTACGCTTACAATATTTGAGCGCCTGCGTATCTTACGTACTCCACCGGCCGGACTATGAAATAACTCCAAGATGCCACCCGACCATGAAATAACTCCAGGTTGAAAAAAGGCCGATTCAAGAAAAACAAGCCGTACGTCTCCTCCTTCGGTAGATCGAATATGACCGAACGTACTTAGACATTTTCAAATGGTGCGTGCGTTACACACGAGGATGATGGTGGGTGGATCGCAATTATAGCATTTCACTGATTTTTAGTGAATCTGGATCATCCATCTGGTGGCCCATTTTGAAGATTGAACATGCTTGAACAAGAAACTAATTTAGTGAAAAAATCAGGTGGATGAACGGACTTTATTCATGTGAATGTGAAGCATTAATGATCTTTATTTTCAGCATCTATTGTACTATCGGTGTTTCTTGATCCGTGAGATTTTATGGATGTACATGATCGAATACTATGAACACTAGAAGGATGGTCAGGATTCCCCATTTGTTCATCCATGTGATGATGCCACCTATCTACGACCACTGACGCGATTAACCGAATCCGCAATGAACGAAATACCTAAATAGACAAGACTTCGGCACGTGGTAATATGATGATACGGTTCTACCGGGGGTACCAGAATGTGGTAAATCAATCTCTCCAAAGTACATATGGATGGGTTATATGTTAATCAGTACCGTCCATCTAGTATTATTCATCATTTTTTGCCTATTTTTAAAAAATAATGCTATTAAAAAAAATCTTTTCACCACCTTTCCTTACTTTCTAAGGGCCTGTTTGGCCGGCTGGATTAGACGGGCTTAGGTGGGATGGAATTGCATCTGGTGTTGTGCCAATTCCACTCTATGTTTGGGAAGAGTGGAATTGCTTGGAATTAGGTTAGATGGAATTGCATTGAGTCTTGTGCCGATTTTGTTCAATGTTAGCAAGTTGTGTAGGTCCCATCGTGAAGTGTAGGCTATATCTGCTGTCCACCCATTTTTCGAGATCATTTCAGAACATGGGCCAAAAAATTAGATAGATCTAAAGCTCAAGTAGACACCACCATAGAAAGCAACGAGGATTGAATACTTACCATTGAAAACTTTTTTGGGCCACATAAGTTTTGGATCTACCTCGTTTTTAAGCACATGCTATAAAATGAAGTTACAAAATAAATAAACAATTTAAATATAACGCATGTGTGTTATTCCCAATAGTTTTAAATGATGGTAGGTATATTCTTTCAATGTACCACTGTATTACAAATAAAAGCAGGAAATTAAGCTTATCCCATGGCAAGAGGGAACAACCCTGCCATGGATAATAATTATGTTTTTTTAATCCCATCCTACCTAATACTTTCCAATGCAAGTGGCCAAACAGCCCTAAGAATAAATGTAATTCACTAGCCGCTTTTGATTTTTCTGCCACTACTTGGAAGGCCAATGGTTAGATGAATTTCATGTCTTCCTTAAATTTACTTTCAACCATTTTCCATCAGGACAAGTTGATGGACGGACGAAAATAACGTGCACTGAGCATTGGAGTCATATATGTACATCGAATGTTGTCATTTTCCTCCGCCATTATCTGTTTTCAACCATTGCGCGGCCTACCTGACGAGTGGACGGGCTTGGAAATTTCACCTTGAGCTTGCCCAATGAACAGCCCTTACCTTACGTACGTGCCATTTTGGCATGTGTAAACCACCTGTAGATGAGAGAGAGGACATGCATGAATTTGTAGCAAACAAATCAAAATCACTCATTTTCACCAGGTCACCTCAAAATCATTGACAGTAGAGAAACTGTCCTGATCGCGTGCATCTCGATTGAGCAGGTGGCTGACATCAAACGACTTGTCTCCTTACGCGTTCATTAAATTAATACTCACGTACTTATGAGTTGACTTTAGGTTGCAGAAAATATGAAAGCTCCATCAACCACTAAACAGTTAGATTGTCTTTTAACCTAATCTCGGCCATGCTGCTTTAGCATTTAAAAAAAAAGACCTATCAGACATCTCTTTTGCACCTTTCATTTTTTAATATTGGTCAATTGCCTAATAAGTTTCCTTTTTGAAATACAAGCCATCCAAGGGCCAGTGCCAGATGGATAGAACCGATGGATGGATAGATCATCCAAGTAATAATCAGTTCTTTTCACATAGATTATCATTTACATAGATTATCGAAATTGCTGACAAAATTCTGATTGGGGGATAACCAAGAAACTGCGCCAAGAAGATTATATTAAGAGTCTTATTTTTCCTCTTAAATGGACCACACGCTATTTACTTTTAGCTATCGATTATATAGGCCACTGTTTAGATGGTTAGGAGTATTTGATCACCTTGATTTTAGAGATATGGCCTATCAACAATTTTGGATGATCTGTATAGCTGTACATCAATGCCACCATTTTGAAAATGGTTCTAAACTAACATGGGAGCCTAGCTAGCCTTGCCCTGAACCGGAGTGATGCGTGGGTGGCATTAACACGGGCGCTGCAGACGGGCAGGTGGGCATGTAATGCAAGGGCACACAGTGAAAAATAAAAATTTCCTACATGAATATCAGTTTTACTGTAGAATTATGTCTTTGGGCACGTGCAGCGCAGGGCACTGTTTTTATTGCTACTCCGACTAGGGATCTCGTAACCAGGGCACAAGGCACTTTTTCATTGCTACTCCTAACCAGGGATATAATAAGTGGGGCCACCATGATTCATGATTCACATGTATTTATTTACGCTGTCCAGCACTTATGCCTGATCATTTTATAGCCCAAGTCAAAAAGTGAGGAAAATCCAAATCTTAAGTGGACCACATTATAGGAAAGAGTAGAGACTGAACACTGACCTTTGGAAACTTCTTGAGGGGTACTGAAGCTTTGGATCAAGCTGATATCTTAGTTTTCCCTTCATTCAGGTAAGTATGATCTTATGAACATGGCTTTTTAAAAAAAAAAAAAAAAAAAAAAAAAAACCAGAATTCTATCATTCGAGCAGCCCAAAGGCACAAAATTGCCTTGGGCTACCTATAATATACCTCTATATCAAAAGAAAAAATGAACCTACGAGGGGGAATGTTTTCTTTATTAGCCAGGTCCAAACGATCCAAAGAGAGGAACTTTGCGAATGGGCTGAGGGAAGATTAGATCAGACCTAAAAGGTTCTCCCAATTTGAGTCTAGCCACCCAGTCTAGCCAAGGCATCCACAACAACCTTGACTTCCCTTGAAGCATACACAGTGCTGACTCCAGTACTCCTTCTTTGAGAGTCTACACTGGCCCACTAGTACCACAAGCGCCAATTTGAGTGCCTCTCTCTGTTTAGCGTATCCACTATGTCCTTAGAGTCACTCTCCACCAAAATTTTGGGAAACCATGCTCGGTGTAGAGGGAAAGGCCTTCAAACAGTATTCAAGCCTCGACACGAACATTAAAGCCTTACTTATAGGCACTCAAGAAAGTAAAAACAAAGTTAACGTTGCTTCCTCTGCACACTCTCTTCCTCTGCACACTCTACCTTTGCCAAATGGCCTCAAGTTGCCTTGTGAAGAGTCATCCATATTGATTTTAATCTAGCTATTTTTTGGCCTCTCCCAATTTAGTAGAGACAGGCATCAGCTGCGAAAGAGTCTCGAGACTATCTAAGGCCAATTGTTGAGAGAAGAGGCTATCCTTGAAGGAAGGAAGAGCTGGGCTAATGACACATAACCACCTTTTGACTTGGATGATAGTCAGCTCCACATTCACCTAAATATCTTCGAATCAGTGGCCATTTCTTTATTTCCAAATTTCTCAAAAGATAAACCTTGGGAGTAAACCATGTAAGGACATAAAATGATCTGTGTTTGAGACAACTCGCCATCATTTGTTTCTGTGTGCTTCTCGATGAAAGATGAGTATCATGCATGTATATTATTGAATTTTCTCTCAGTTTCATATGAGTCATTCAATGACTATTTGTGCATGAGTAGAACGACCATTGATGTTGAGACCATTATCTTAACCCTTTAGTCGGATGCGATAAAAAATAAAAATGGTGACGTAGGTGCTTCTACAGATGCACGAGTTACAAGTGAGAAAATTTTTGAGCGGGACAATGGATCTTTACAATTGAGTTCCAAATCAGAGGGTAAGGGTAAATGTAAGTTGATGTGTTGGAATTGTGGTATGTCAGGGCACATAAAGAAAGACTTTTAGAATCCTAAGTCGAGAAAAGACAATTCAGATAGTTCTTCCAGAGAGGATAATACTACAAAATCTAATGTATGTACGATCGATTGTGATATGTTGTCACTATCCATGATCGGATTTTTATACGATAAACGTAAGGATGAGTGAATTTTAGATACAGGGGCATCGTATCATATGTGTCCTCATCGGAGTTAGTTCACCAGTTACAGTGAGTGCGATGGTGGGTAAGTGAGTAATGATAATGCTTGTAAAGTAGTAAGCATTGGATCAGGGCACATCAAGATGTTTGATCGCATGAAGCATATCTTGATAGAGGTAAGACACGTTCTTGATTTGAGGAATAGTATGATATTTTTGAGAACACTTGAAGCACTGAAGTGCAAATTTATAAGTTTCAATCGTGTCCTTAAGGTTTCAAAGTGAGCACTCATAATCATGAATATGTATAGAAATGGAAACCTTTACAGGTTAATCAAAAGTACTTCATCGAGTAGAGATACAACATCTGTAGTGGATTCCACGTCTATACGTATGTAGCATGCATGCTTAGGCCACATAAGCGAGTGGGGCATGAAGGTACTTCCTGACCGTTATTTAATTCTAGTTTTTAAAAGTATTAATTTTAATATATGCGAGCATTATATATATAATAAACAGTTAAGGTTGTTATTTAAGTCTATCATTTAATTTTTCAAATGTTTGAATTTATAACCTATCTTATTTGAGATTCTTATGTATAGCAAGTGGGCCTTGTAATTCAAAGTGTAATTAGAAAATATAATTTCTATCTAACTTGTATGTTTATCAAAGACTAGCAGGGATCTGATGATGCACCAAGACCTGAGCGGGCCGAGACCCCGTCCGTTAGGCAAGAGATTACTCTCTTTTTCCAATCAGCCACCAAGGGAAAACGTTTGACGGCAAACAAACATCATTGGTAGGCCTTGGGAAGGTTTCAACGGTGGGTGTCATTATCACCCCTCTTTCATATAGTATGGTCCACTTGAGCTTTAGATTTGCCTTATTTTTGAATTATGTGCCCTAAACTGACTTGGATACATCATGGTGGGCCTCATAGAGTCAGATCACTAGGGATGACCAATCCGTGTGCTGGACAGGCTGCGTCCAATGCTCTTCTGGATGCAGTCTACGTCTGGGTGGCATTCAGCCGTGCATTAAGATGATTATGGAGCCACAACCCTACGTTTTCGATCTGAAAAACAGTGGACACCCATCCTGTACAAAGACGTGAGGCAACTATCATATAATGTCTCCTCTTCCTTACCATAATCATCATGGTCACCTAATCGGATGGTGATGAATGTCCAGCTGATATGACATGATACGCAAGATCAACGGCTTGGAAGTTGTAAATTTTCACGGTGGGGCGATAACGTGCGCACTCGTGGGATGAATGGATGTGTAAGATGGGAAATTCATAAGGTGTAGCCATCTGGTCTGTGGCCCAGAGAATAGGCCGTCCACTCATCAGGTGGGGCCCGCATGTATGTTGAATATGGACGGTTAATTCCTATATCCCTTCTGTGTGGTGTGGCCGACCTATGATTGGAACTACTTGAGTACTAGATGATCAGCATGGATTTCTCATACATATGCAACCTTGCCACGTGTGAAAGTGGCTATTAAGTGTACGTACGCACCCGTTCACTTTAGCACTACTCAAAATTCATGAAAAAGAAGCCCAGTCTAAGGATGGGTGTCTCTCAACATGTTTCATTTTCTATGGCCCATTGTTGTGGATTAGTCTAATTTTTGGGCCTTAGGTGTCTTATAAGGTGACACATCTTTTGGACGGCTTTGATTTTCTTCATCTGAATCATCTATGCATGAAACTTACATTGAAAAGAAGATTTTCAATAGCATGGGAACTTCGAGGTTTTAGGTGCGGTTTTACAATCCTGCTTCGATGCACATCTTTCCTAGCTGTGCAGTGGTGCATTTAACAAGATCACACTCAGACCACTCCCCTGTCCTTCTCTCCTTTCAAGCTCAACCAGCGACTTTTCCTCGGCCTTTTAAATTTCAGTGTATGTGGACCACCCACGCTGATTTCCTCACAACCGTCAATGATTCCTGGAATGAAGAAATTTCAGCTACTCCAATGTTCAAGTTCTTCATCAAGTTGAGAAAGTTGAAATATGTGCTCAAATCCTGGAACAAAACTAAGTTTGGAGATGTCACCAGTAACGTCCAAGCAGCGGAAAGAGATGTTCTCAAGGCAGAACTCTCTCTTATTAATTTGCACTTGGAAGAGGATTCCATCAACCTCAACCAAGCCCAAGCTAAGTTGAAAAAGGCTTATCTTCAGGAGGAAATATTCTGGAAATAGAAGTCAAGGATAAAATGGCTATTGGAGGGTGATAGAAACACTCGTTTCTTTCACGACTCAGTATTAGATAGACGCAGAAGATTGCAAATTTTGAAGCTGAAACGACCATCTGGAGAACTAATTGAGAAGACCGAGGACATTGGGGAGGAAGCAGTTTCCTTTTTTAAGGATCTTTTCACGTCTAATGTTTCCAATTAGATTGGGGATATCGTCAATTGTATCCCCCGTATCGTGACCAGCTAGATGAATGCTGACCTTAAGAGGCCTATTACACTTGACGAGGTCAAGGCGGCGGCGTTTTCCATTCTGTCTGACAGTGCTCCTGGCCCCGAAGGTTTTAGTGGTTCATTTTATTCTTTGTGTTGGGACATTATTGGCCAGGATCTCTTCGAAGCAGCCATTGAATTCTATAGGAAAGGGCCGATCTCTAGGGCGTTTCAAAGCACACTTCTATGCCTCGTCCCCAAAATAACTAACCCAGATCGAATGGCAAACTTCAGACCCATCAGCTTGTGCAACTGCATTATGAAGATTTTTTCCAAGATCATGGCTAACAGGCTAGCAATCTTCCTCCCCAACCTGATTTCAGATGAGCAGGGTGCTTTTGTTAAAGGAAGGTCCATTGTAGAGAATATTTCTATTGCCAGAGAGATGGCCTATGAGATTGACCGCAAGGTTTATGACGGCAACATGATTATTAAAGTCGACATGGAGAAGGCATACGATCGTCTCGAATGGGGATTCATTGTGCAGGTTCTCATAAAATTTGGTTTTGATCCTCAGTGGGTCTTCGGTGTTCGGTGGTGCTGGAAAGACATGTGGTTCTCTGTTCTTATCAATGGCAGCAGTTTTGGTTTTTTTAGCTCTTCCAGAGGATTGAGATAGGGAGATTCGCTGTCTCCTTCGATATTTATTCTTGCTACTGAAGTGTTTAGCAAGGGTTTATCTATACTCTTCTCTTCGGGTTACTGTCACCCTTTCAAGTTGCCTCGAAATTGCCCAACTATATCACACTTATTTTTTGCTGATGATGCAATATTATTTCTCAATGGTAGGTTATCCAATGTTAGAATTCTTCTCAAGTTCATCAACCAATATGAGAACGCCTCAGGCCAAAAAGTGAATGCCATGAAGACATCATTCATAATTCCGTCGAAAACAACAAGATCCAAGATCCAGAAGCTGTAGAACTTGACGGGATTCAAGCAGGAGACGCTCCCTACTATTTATCTTGGCGTCCCACTCTCTAAAGGTAGAAGTCTGGCTCCTCTCTTGCATCAGCTGGTCCACAAAACTCTCAGCAAAATTGCGGGGTGGAAGGCCAAGCTTCTCAACCAGGCAGCTAAATTGGTTCTGATCAAACATGTCTTGATGTCTATCCCCATCCACCTGCTATTTGCCATTAGCATTCTCAGATCTGTATCCAAAAAAATTGAAAGGGTGATAGCTAATTTTTTCTGGGGGTCATCGGAGAGAGGTAACAAACTACATTGGGTCAGCTGGAAGACCTTGTGTACCCCCACTCATAAGGGAGGTCTAGGCATCAGAACTTTTATTGACACTACATAGGCTTTCAGGATCAAGATGGCTTGGCGTCTTCTCCAAGGTAAATCTCAATGGGTAAATTTTTTCTCTGCGAAATATCTTCAGAGGATTATTGCTGTAAAAGGGAATAACTGCGCAACCAGCTCCTCCTCTTGGAAAGAACTGTTCAAGAACTTGCAGTTCGCTATCCTCCATTCGAGATGGCTGATAGGGGAAGGGAAGATTAACATTTGGAACCAGAATTGGTCTGGTAGTGGCCTTCTAGCAGACGCCGCTGTCAGGTCTATTCCAGCTCACCTCTTAGATGTGTCAGTCAGAGACATTTATACTCACCCAGCTTCCCAAAATTTGCATGACATTCATCCATTCATCACCGCAACAGCAATGCGGACTATCTCAGCTCTTCCGATTGTTATAATTGACAGGTATGACAGGCTATTTTGGGATCTCTCTACTTCCAGCAATTTTTCTGTAAAATCTGCCTGGAATGGCATCAGGCACCATCTTCCTACTCTCCATTGGACCACTTGGATTTGGAATAAATCGCTTCCTCCAAAAATGAGCATTTTTGTTTGGAGAGTTTTGCATGAAGTCGTCCCAGTGGACCAATCAGTTCAGAGACGGGGCATTGTGCTCGCTTCGTGCTACGAGTGCTGCAAATCGACTTCTTCCCGAACCCAGTCTTTAGCTGATCAGGCGGACCTCAGTCCTCACCCTGCTCCTAATCGGGCTTCTAGCTTTCAGGGTCCTCAGCAGCTAGCGAACCAGTTGCAGCTTCCTTCTCCTCTCTTCGATCATCAGCCCTAGAACCCCAGACCTATCACGCGTCTGTTTCAGCCTCCCATCCTGCTGCAGATGGATTGCCACGTGTGTCACATCCCAGACTCGGTAACCGAAATTCCAAGGAACTCGATGGCCGGTTCTGGCCGTAACAGCCTCCATAGTATCCCATTTTCAGCTCCTGAGGCAGGTTCCGATCCTGAGATCCTACAAGGAGGATTTTCATAACAGTATAATCATTACCAATACGAGCATACCCAAGATCACAGCAATTACATCTGAGAATAACAAAGGGCACACATCACAAAATCCACTAAGAATTTAAACTTTTACAACCATCCATAAGGTCCAAAGGACATACATGAGATAAAAGGAAAAGAGAGAAAGGTCAGCAACACTAGAGTCCTCAACCCATATATAACACTAATCCCATATATTATGGTGGCCTAGTGGGCAGCCCATTGCTCAAACCACATGAGCAAATGTCATACTCTTAGTCAAATAAGTTGGGCCACAACCTGGCCCAAGTATAAAGTTGATTTGGTGGGCAACCAAGGGCCCATCTACTTGTGTAATCTGGCCCACTAACCCAACACAATAGTATGGTAAAAATGGCCCAAGAGTTCAATGGGCCTATCTGGAAAGTTTCAGCCCAATTGGGCTTAAAGAGTTCAACAACTATCTACATTCATGGACCCAATTAAATTCAACTGTGGTGGGCCTCAAAAGTATATTTATTAAGCCCAACATTTAAGGAACTAAATGTATAAATTATTTCCTCTAAGACCTTCATAAATGTGGTAGGCCCCATTCCTCAAAATTTCAGCCCAAGGTTAAGCATAATTATAACATGTTGCTGTCCTAAATTTGGACACTCCATTGGAGTGGGTCTAAGGCCTCTAAAACTCTGAAAATTTAGGGACAAGGTCCCTCATCATACATACAATGAGAGGAAACCCAAAAATATGGCCCACCATCAAAAGAAATATTTTTAAATTATAATTTTTATCAAGGCATATTACTGAACTGCACAACAGAAAAATCTAGGAGTACAGCCATCTTAACCTATTCTTTTGGATGCCCAAACGGAGTCATTTGAGGTTGAAATTTTATAGAGTGATACATCCATAGGTGGGCCACACCTCCAAAAAATTTTAGAATTTTTAAATTTTTATAAGCATTTTAATTAATTTAAACAAAATAAACTGTCCAGAAAATCGGACAGACCTGGACGTCCCAACGTGGTGGGCCAGTCCGGCCCTCTCCATGGTGTGTATAGGAGTCCATTGGCCCTGAAATTTGGTAAGTGGGTCCTAGCATGAGTGAACCACACTCATAAAAAATTTTAAAATTTTTAGACATCTATAAATATTTTAATTTATTTAAAGAATTCAATCTGTCTTGAAAATTAGACTGATCTGGACACCATATTATAATGGGCCGGTCCAACCACCACCATGGTGTGTACAGGCATCCATTGGCCCCAAAATATTGTAAGTGGGTCCTACCATGAGTGGACCACCCCCTATAAATTTTTATAAATTTTAAACATCCACAGATATTTTAATAAATTTTAGAAATCCAACCTGTCTAGGGTGGAATGTTGCTGGAACAGTGCAGAAAATCTAGACCGTCCACCTCACTTGGACCACACCTTTGGGACCCCAATAAAGGTTAGTTGGGGCTGAAATTTGGCATAATTATAGGTGGGGTCCACACCTTCAAGAAACATATATTACATGGGACCAAACAACCCTCCAAATGCCCAGAAATCTGGCCTCAAAATGACCCAAAAATCTGTCCAGATGGTTCTGGACAGCAACATATAACAGAAAATAAATAAATAAAAATACTATTTAAAAGAGGATTTAATCCAAGAAAATCATGGTATGAACCACCCCACTGGGCCCCACAAACATCCAAACCCTTCCCATTACAAAATACCCCTTGCATGTGCCCCATATAGGTGGATTAGGGGCTCCAACGTCCAAGGGTGGACTGTCATGGACGTCTACCCTTCATGGATGGTCTGGATATTTTTGGTCCACAAGGTGGGCCACACACTCATGATCATAAGATTATTAACAAAGGAAAATAAAGATTCGGCCACAAGGGAAGGGTCTCCGCTACATTGAGGCCCTTCTCCTCATCACTCATGCATACACATTCCACTATATTGATGGGATTACAAGATCTACCCATGCATGCATCTTCAAATCAAAATCCAATGGTGGAGATGCCATCTCCACCAAGGATCAAGGGTCTAGATGACCTAAGCATCCTTCAAACTAAGAAAAGAAACCATAGTAGGGTCCATGGAAAATGGCCCCACCCATGAATAATGCATGCACAAAAGGATGGGCCAATGACCACATCCAAGAAGACATGGGGCATTCACCATCATTTGGTGGGCCCCACATGCTTCAAGCATGAGGTGAAAAAGAGAAATAAGAGGAGGGAATGGAGATCCTAAGGTTCTAAGTATAAGCATACCCACTTACAAGGTCTTCAAGCAAACACCTCCAAGATGGTCTTCAAGCTCCAAGGTACATGGATCTATGGTTGAGATCTTATTTCAATGGTTAGATGAGGGGATATATAAGGAAAAGTGGGCTGAAAAAATGGAAGAAAGTTGCTAGAGAAGAAGAGAAGAGAGAGGGAGAGAGAGAGGGGGAGAGAAATGAGAGGGAAAAAGAGAGGAAGGAGATTTCAAGGCAAGCAATCATCTCTCTCTTGCCTTGGATAGAGAAGAGTAATCATTGTAGTAGGGAGTTAGAAATAATGTTGCTAGGGTAGGTTAAGTATGGGTGGTGTGTGAGGTCTTGGTAGTATGAGTTATGGAGATTTGGGTGGTGTGTGTAGTGTGTTGGAACTTGTGCAAAAGAGAAAGTGTGGACCACATGCATCACTCCAAGGTGGGTTACATGATTAAAATTAAAGGTCATAGAATAAAACGTACACAACTTATGATCCACACATCGAATGGATGCACAAGACGCGGCGTCGAAACTGCAACGACGAAGCGGTCGTAATGACATAGGTCTCAGCTCGATCCGAGTCGAGTCTACATGACCGGACTCAAGGATGACCGCAAGCACAATCCGAAGGTCGCGAGTTGTCGAAATTCGACCGGTAGGACTACGGGACCCCAAGAAATGAAATGTACACTCACACACACTTATGCACATATGCAAACTAAGGGTCGGGTCTCACAACCTGTCTTCTGCCTTGTTTCATCTCAGTCGAAACAGGGGCCAGCGTGACCCAGTCAGCTCTGCAATTGGTGACGTGGAATCCCATAATCACCTCTTCAGTCAGGGTGTTATTGCCGCCCAGATATGGGGCCACTTCAGTAGAGTTTTTGGTGTCGCCGATCTCCCCAATCAATCTATATCCCATCGGTTCCATCTCTGGACGTCCAAAGCCAGTAAGAAATCCAGAACTTCTTTTCTCACTGGTCTGGTCCCCAGTATCATAACTTGGGAAATTTGGCTTAGTAGAAATCAGGCTCACTTCGAAGGCAAGGCAATGTCCGCACATAACATCCGTTTCAACGTGTACCGACGGCTATACGAACTGGGCTCAACCATTATGATCCCTAACAGGAATTCCTTAACGGACCTTATCACTCTTCAAGCCCTCAGGATCAACAAATCTCTGTCTTCTCCTCCCATAAATTTTATTATTGTTAATTGGTCTCGACCTCCTCTAGGTTGGAGTAAATTGAATGTTGATGGTTCTTCGAGAGGTAATCCGGGCCCGAGTGAGGGGGGGGAATCTGCCGGGATCACATTGGGAAGCTCCTTTTTGCCTTTCACAGATCCTATGGCCATTCTTCGAACACTATTGCTGAGGCCCGGGCCATGTTAGATGACATCAAACTTTGTTCCATCTTGGGCCTTTCCAACATAATAGTGGAGATTGACTCTATGACCATTGCAAATTCAGTTAAGGATCCTAGTTGTCAAAGTCCGTGGAACATTTGGTATATCCTGGGGGAGATTCAGCTCTATAGGCGGTCTTTAAACCTCATTTTTAGCTACATTTTCCGTGAGGAGAACTCGGTAGCGGACGCCTTAGCCAGGATGGCTAGTGGAGGATGCCCAAATAGAATGTACACTTCCCATCCCAACCTCCCAAGACTGGTGTGCGGCTATTGATAATCTCGGTATTGGGTCAGTTAGGCGTCAGTAGCTGGGTCTCCAGTTTTCTCCTCTGAATTTTATTTTCTGTGGCAGCTTTTGTGCAATTTCTTTCTCATATGATAGGAGGGCTCCTATCCTTTTTGTTGGGACTCTCCCGAATGGTTGTAAAGTTTCTTTTGGTATGGAATTAAAGGAGATGTTTTCTTTTTTTTTTTTTAAAAAAGGTGGGTTTTACATAGTCAACATTGGTGTGGCCCATATAAATGTTCTTCATTGGTATTATCTTTTGAATATACGGTCAATATAAGGGCTATCTACTTAATGGACGGAGTGTATTTCACGTAAACAACAGGTGGCCCCAAAGAGCTAGTGTATTTTACCCACTGTGTGAAACGTAAAATAGTTGTATAAGATTCCTGCCCGTCTCCCTTTTTTGGGGCCCCATAAAAGTCGTTTTAAGGATATATTGGCCATTTAATTATCTTACAAGCTAAGCAATTTGACTAGAAATGTTCTGGTGCAGCGTGGAACATCCAAGCTGTAAAAATGGTGGGCCATACCATGCACCTGGAGCAAAAGTTAGGTGCAATCCTCTTATTAGGTGGGCCGCAAATGTATGCTTAGTTGGAACATTAGCCATCCATTAATTGCAATGGTGTAGTCTGGATGATAAATGGTCCATTTCAAGTCCCTGGAGATCATCATGATATGTTCCGTTTTCACGGATGCGATTTTATACAACATGCTAGCGGGAAAGAAAGCACGATATACATTGAAGTTCCTATGTACAAAACGACCTGTTCAGCCCAATATGATGTTTTAGTGACATGATCCAATCCGTCCATTGTGTCCGTTCCCTCCTTAGTCTTTAAGACCGACATCAATCCAAAACTCTCGGGGCCAAACTGATAAAATCATACCTAAAACCTCTAAAATCAAGTATTGTGACCTTCCTGCATTTTGGGATACCCTGAATTTTTTGGTATATATTCATCATGATTGGATGCATCTTCTGAATGGATTAGATGGAATATATAAAGCACAATGGGCCTGCATAGAATCTGGAAGGATTTTAATGGTTGGCATCCCATCCCGACTGTTCCTTAATACATGGCCCACTTGAGTTTTGAACAGGTCTGAATGTTGGGTTTCAAGAAGAAACAAGGGAAGCAAATGTTGGACGGATTGGATGTTGGTTTTTTTTTTTTTTTTTTTTTTTTAAGTGTGTGTTTGGTGTCTTTACCCAATGTGGATTATTCGCATCCTTAGCTTCCATGCAACAACGAAGAAACAGTCAGGACAGCCGCTGCTTATCATTCATTGCCTGGTTGAATATCATCATGCATCGGCTGAGATTTGACTCAGACAACCCCACCAATCCAATGGTGTGCATTGCACCGTGAATTCATCTCTCTCCAATTCCTCCTCTTTATATACTACCATGCACATATCTTCACCTTTCATTCCTTTCTTCTTCCTATTCACCTACCTCATTGAAGCATTTACAGGCAACATTCCATCTCCTTTCTCCACCCCTCACTTCTTCTGTTACCATTACTTACAGAGCTTTCTACATACTAACCAGAGAAATGGGGTTACCCGCTGTGAGCCCTACAAGCAATTTTCGCATTCCCTTTATATGTGTTCTCGTTACCATGTTCTTATTGTTTTCGACCATCCCATGCCAAGCCCAGCTATCACCTACATTCTATGAAAACACCTGCCCAACAGCCCTCACTACGATTTGGACTGCTGTAAGGACGGCGATCGCACGAGAGCGTAGAATGGTGGCATCCCTTGTTCGCCTCCATTTCCACGATTGCTTTGTTCAGGTGTGCTTGTGTAATTTTTTCTTCCGAGGTGTTATTCTTATTATGTTTTTATACTCTTTTGGATTGACACAGTCATGGAATTACAGGGATGTGATGCATCAGTCTTACTCGATGACTCTCCTTCATTTGCAAGCGAGCAGAACGCACCTCAGAATTTTCGCTCTACAAGAGGATTTGAAGTCATCGCCAATGTAAAATCTCAAGTGGAAAATGTATGCCCAGGAGTTGTATCATGTGCTGATATCCTTGCTGTTACGGCACGAGATTCTTCTGTATATGTGAGTGGATTACATCTAACAAATGAAATTTACTCGCTACTTTTCATTATTTGATAATTACATATTCTAGTTTCTTTGTACTAGAAATTCAACCTATTCTCAGACTGACTGGCCCAAAAAATATCCTATCATGGAAGTCCAATATCAAGCACAAGCCAGTATTTCTTTTTAACCCAAATGGGCTAACTAGACCGTGGGTCCAAGCTCACCACCTCAAACACATCGCAATGCTATTTTGAGGGACGATACATATATTGATGGCTGTTTGTTTTTGAAAAATTCAGGTGGGTGGCCCAACATGGACGGTGAAGCTTGGAAGAAGAGACTCCACAACTGCAAGCCAATCCCAAGCAGCAAGTGACCTTCCAAGGTTCACAGACAGCCTAGAAACCCTCTTAGAATCCTTCAGTAACAAGGGCCTAAATGCAAGAGATATGGTTGCACTCTCGGGTTTTTAACTACAAACTCACCAATCATGTACCCTCTTCTTCCATTCTCTCCTTACTTCAACCATATATTGACATATATCTGAAAAATGGCAGGCGCGCATACAATCGGTCAAGCAAAATGTGGGGCCTTCCGAGATCGAGTCTACAACGGATCCAATATCGATGCTGGCTTTGCAAGCACTCGCAGACGTGGTTGTCCTTCCGTCGGCGGGAATGAAAACTTGGCCCCACTTGATTTGGTTACACCCAACTCATTCGACAACAACTACTTCAAGAACCTGATCCAAAGGAAGGGTCTGTTACAGTCGGACCAGGTTCTCTTCAGTGGAGGATTGACGGACGGTATTGTTAAGGAGTATAGCAACAACAGAGCCACTTTCAATGCGGATTTTACAGCAGCAATGGTGAAGATGGGTGATATCAGTCCTCTGACTGGCACGGCAGGGCAGATAAGGAGGGTGTGCAGTGTCGTCAACTGATTTGGGTCTGAATATTCATTTTATGTTCATTGTTTCTAAGTGTAAATATGTTATTAAGTTCATTTTAAGTAGAATTTTAGTTTCGTCAGTGTGGAGGTTTTATTGCATTAGACCATCTTCAAATGTTCATTTCATCCATTCTTTTATTATCTTTTCCAAGTGTGAAATATTGTATGTGATTTCATGTACTCTTTTACTTTTATCCTATATTATACATCTCTCTCTCTCTCTCTCTCTCTCTCTCTCTCTCTCTCTCTCTCTCCTTGGTGCAAGATCTATGCGTAAAGACATTCTCGAATCCTCAATTAACTTGTTCAACGTCTTAAGTATTAAAAAAAAAAAAAAGAAAAAAAAAAGAAAAAGAAAATAGGTGACATGAGAAATTTGGCACTTAAGATTTGAACATTTAAATTTAAGAGAACTAAAATTATTATCCAAGCAAAATTTGATGAAGGGATTGTTGCGCAACACGCCAACAACGCAGTGAGCCGAGATCCAATCTCAAGCCTCATCCACAAACGATAAACAAGAAGAAATATAAACTAAAAATAGATCAAAGCAATCCAAACAAACCAGAAGACAAGATATACGTGGAAAAACTCCAAACTAGGGTAAAAAACCACGGATACAAACTTCCACTATGAAGGAAAAAATAAAGATTAAAAGGTAAAATACTAACATCTCCCTTGGAAGAATATAGAAAACCCTTAGCCCATACCTTAGAATAACTCATATTGCTTTCCAATCCACCTAGAAAAATCCTAGGAACACCTATATATAGTTTAGGTAACTTTTCTTTTACACCCTTGCGAAAGGTGACACCAAAATCAACAGTCCACATCAGATTCGGAAACGAATCTGCATAACCTACGACTGCTCGAGCTAGGACTGGTCGAAGGATCCAAAATATGAAAAACATGACTCGCTGAACTTTGAGTCGACGGTCCACGATTGGTCGAATAGGCCCCTACGATCGGTCGAACAGCTCCTACGACCGGTCGAAGGCGGCCCAGATGTGGCTCCACATTCTCAACAGGGATTGTCATTGGTTGATCATTCAGATAAACTTTATGAAGGTTGTCTTCCTTCTTAGCAAATATTTTAAAAGAAGCTTAAAGAGGCGTCAAGACGAGCCATAAATCTACTTTAACTCATTCATATGAACGTGTGTGAGCCAATCACTCATTACTCACTTAGTAATAACAACTATTTTTTCATTTATGTTGATGATTTTGTCAAAAAATTTGGATTTATTTTATAAAAGAAAAGTCTGAAGTTTTTGGTGCTTTTAAGAAATTTAAGACTTCTGTTAAAAAAAAATTGGATTACATATTAAAGCCATGGGATTCGATTGAGGAGGCAAATTCTCATCAAAAGAATTTAAAGCATATAGTGAAGAAACATGAGATTTGTTATCCTTTAACAGCCTGATACATGCCTTAACAAAATGGTATGGTTGAAAGAAAGAATAAAACAATTCTTAACACTGCCTGAAGCACATTGAAAAGAAAATTGATGCCTAAAGAATTTTGGAAAAAAGTAGTAGATCGTGTAGTTTATTTGATGAACCGTTCCTCCACAAGGAATGTGTGGGACATAACACTACATGAAGCATGGAGTAGAATAAATCGTAGTTTCACTGTTTTGTCAATAAAAAAAATATCTTGAATTGGAATATTTATATTCAATAATAACAAAGGAAAATGAAATAATAATCATCATCAGTCATTTCATCAATTCCAAATTCCTACTATATCTCTTATATTTCCTTTGATTACAAACCAAAGTACATTCTAATCAATACAATGAAATAAAGGAAATCAGTTCAATGGTGATATCCACAACATTTACATTTAGGCTTGTGAAGCGTCTATCGCAATGACAAAAGAGTTGCACGGGTTCGAGATCTATTATTCCGTGCCGATATATGAAGAATATATGCATATGAGAATGAATTGCGGAAGAATCTACCAGACCACGTAACATACGGGTTGTTGGAGCCCTCGTTGCATGGGCTCGCAATAGGATAGGCTCCTGCAAGCTTGTATCTTCTTCTCCCAGGCTGCTTCTCGCGAGATACCTAAACATTGTGATTTTGGAACCTTTAAGCTCCCGATCACTTCTCGAACTTCTTTGATGATCCAAATGAGGAAGGGATAGGGGTATTTATAGGCCTTTGCATGTGTGGACTGCCGAAATCGCACAATAGTGTGTCGTTGTGCAGTTGCGTAATGGGGTACATTATTGAGCTATGGTATACGACATTATGTCTAAGCTATCACCCTACGTTGGGTAACGAGCCTCCCTAGTGATAAGTGAGTAATAATGGAGGTGACAAGCCTACTAAGTTGATATTGGTTAACGACTCTTACCTTATTGATTTACATATTATTAGACATTATGCCGTACCTTATAATGGTTGATTCACAATTAATATCAGGTGATGAATCCATATTTGAATTAGGGAACACTAGCGATGTGCCACGTGATCCTCTAATATCCCCAGTATGCTTTTTGAACTTGTAATAATAAAGGATTGACTAAAGCATGCATACATGATATATGAATGTTATTGGGTATGTGGTAGATTGTTAAAAACTAGAGTACTATTCGAACGACTCTCATTTCTTTGCATGGAAATTATCGAGTGCTTAGTTGACTGTTAATGATTAAAGTATTTCTTGAACAACTTTTATTTTATTCACAGGACATGTTATTGTATAGCATAATATTCATGCATTTAATTTAACTACTTTAGGGACTTGATTGCCATGTTATGTTCTTATTGTCAAGGCTTGATTGCATTGATAGTTTGAGAAATTTGGAAGAATGGTGACATTGAGTTGATCACCCACTCCCTTTCAGGATGGTGTTCTAAAACACCAACCTAGATGTCTGCAATACATGTGTCATAAAGAAGGTTATACTAGAGGAGGCATATAAAGATTTAGTGGAGGACGTACCCTACATCTAGTTGCAAGAGGGACATGAGTAGTCCTGTGAGTTCTCTATTTTATGAGATTTTGAGTAGTTAAATGGAACATTAAATAATAAGTTATTTTATTAGTATGGATATGAGTCCCCAGCTGAGTGGATTCTTACATTTATGTTTGGATGACTATATGGTTTGATTTGGACATGTTATTATTTTTGCACTATTAAACAATGAATTAATGACACGTTTTGAATTATTTCTCTACTTTTATGTCGGATATCTGTTAATTGTGCCAAAAACTAAGCTTCCACATTAAAAGTAATACTCAGAATATTGGAGATCAAATACATACTTGCTCCCCTGAAATTTAGGGCATTATAGATACTCTAGCAGCCTCAATATAATGTGATGACAATACTGATAGGTTACAACTAGAATCAATGCCGAACCATTGAGAGATATGAAAAGTGGACACACACATTAGACAACAATCTGAAAGGTGCATTTACATACCACAACAACCACATTGCAACCACTTATGCACACTACATTAAGTAAACAGGCAAGAAGGCCAATTAAATAGGCTACTATATATGGGGATAACCGATAGAACTGACAACAACCTCTGAGTTTGATGAGTACAAAAAATTAATGCTTCCAATGCCTGGTAGATTCCATGGATAGAGGCCATTTCCTCTTACCTGAAAGGTCAGATCTACAAGTATATAGGGAGTCCATTTTACTAGAACTATCAATGCAGGCTAAACTGTCAACATGATAGTTTGCTTCTCTAAAGACATGAGATATTTTATGATTAAGTTTATCAAGTTTAGGCTGCAACTTACTGATTAGGTACTTGATTGCATGGGGCAAGAGGAAGGCTTCGAGAGGATATTGGCCAAGACTTTTGAGTCTATTTAAAAATAATATTGTCTATCTTAAAAGTGGAGTACAACTTTATGCTATCAATGAGAGTTTGAGTCTTTATGACCATGTTCGTCGAGCTCCCATATAAGTGATGGAAGGAGACTAATATTTCCATTGTGATCTTTGCATAATTTGTCACCTCTACTCTCACCAGGATTTTCTCTTGAGTAGCCATAAACATTTAGCTTGAAATAGCCCTCCTCCGGCTTACTCCAATGCATGATTTGGGTCGTTATTCTACCTTAAACTCCTCCCAAGGCCTACACTTTCGAGGAAGGATGTAGACAACACCTCTGACACTCTGGTTGAAATTTCCTTTATCTGGTGATTAAATTTCCAAATCACCTAAGTGGGGCCACAGACGGAACCTTTGCATCTACTGGCATTCCTACTTCATTGCATCTACTAGCCAAATTTCCTACATAATTAAGTAGGGCATGAGATTTTTGATCAATTTATATTTGGGGCTTCTGCTACCAAACCTGGACCATAGGATAACTCTTCATTGGGTAGAGTTCCCTATTTGGTTCCTAGCATTAAAAATGCAGCTGTAGTGACTCCACATAGGGAACATCTGGGATGCAACAACACTGACATTTATACATTAGTTGGATACCTGAAATCCTAATAAGCTCCATTTAAATTAGTTATCTTTATATAACCATTATATAATAAGCAGAGAAGCAACCAATTGTTGCATATCTAGTTGGTTAGGTACTCTTGCTTCTTACACCCAGATCCATAGCTCAACTGACAGACTGAGTGGAGATACTTCGTTTCAACACTTGAGGTCTTGGTATCGATCCCCAGCGAGGGTGGCTAACATGGAGAAGCAACCAATTGTTGCATATCTAATGGTTAAGTAATCTTGCTTCTTCAAAAGTGGTTGGAGGTTTGAGTTAAACCCCATGCACCTTTTACTCTTAATTAAAAAGAACTTTGATAAGGCAAATTTCTTAGCCCAATAAATTACGTCAAAAGAATAAATTAATGGATTGCATATGCATTATATGTATTGATTATAATTATAGCAGGACCCACCGAATCACTGAATTTGAATAATCCAACGGTTAGATCTAAACCAATCATCATGGGGCGGAATAAATTAATGGATTGTTTATACATCATATGTAATGTTGATCAGACAATTCTAGTAAAGCCCACCGAATCGCTGAATCCGAATAATTCAACGGTCAGGTCTAAACCAATCGATCATCATGTGTGACCAATGACCCGTCTAATAGGAGTCTTACACAAGTACCTTATGCTGACCTAGGTAGTAGAATTTAGTGTGCTCTAATAGGCTAAAAAATACAAATAATAATAATAATAATAATAATAATAATCCTTGGTGTAAAATTTAAAACTGCTCAAATGTTAAATGCTTGAGGTGAAGGCAATGTCCCATAGTTGATAATTGGTATAATCCTCCAGTGTCTACGTCACCCACAACATGTTAAATATTTAGGCTTTTAGATAGTTCAAAATGGATGTTGGAGATTAGTTTAGCCCATGTACGGCCACATCATTAGCCGCGGCTGCACAAGCTTTTGATTCTTCCCCAGTGTGTCTGCTTAACAAGTTAGACTTTGACATTTTCAAAAAGTGCATGCCTTCTTGCTTTTGTGCCCTGGCTGACTAGTTGAAGGGCATATTTATCATTTCAAACTCTTTTAAGATAAAGTAACTAAAGGTGGATGATTAATTTAATTAATGAGGAACTTAGTAAAAATTAATTTAAAGGTTTTTTTTTTTTTTTTTTACCCCAAAAATCCTTCCAATTGTCAATTTTTTTTTCATTTTGAAAAAATGCTTTCAGCTTTCACGTCTCCGACTCCCTTGATGAGGATAAAATGACCTATTTACCTTAATCTTGAGAAATGAAATGGAAACGGAAGGGAATTGTGCGGTCCTCCGTACTGGGCCTCACTTAAGACGGTGCGGGTGATGCATGTATTCTATATCCACGCCATCCATTCATCCACCCTTTAGCATGTGTACAGACGAGGAAAACAACTCTTCAATATCTAGAGCATGAGCATATAAGAAAAAGGGCCCATTGATATACACGTACGCCACACATCTTCTGCAGGGCACCATATGTCCTGGATCCAGTCCAACCATTCAAACGACACCACCATATTTATCCCTAGTGTAAGAATTAGGTTGATCCATCTGCCAGATGAGTGACAATTTTCAAAACAAATGCCTGGCTCTGAAAAACCCGGATAAAGTTTTTCTCCATGCCTGTTCATATGTTTCCAATACCAACCCTATATGCTATTTGAACCATATTTTCTTTTTGAAAAAAACGTATACAAAGTCAAACTAACTCAATGGATGGATAAAATCTCACTCGTATGCATTATATTAACTCATGTGTGGCATGAACATAACATTATTATACACACGTGCGCCAGGTCTCCCATTTCATGTCATGGTACCCTCATTGGTATGTTTGAAGGCATGATTTTGTAAATATGAAAGCTGGAAATATGGTCTTGGAAGACTGGTATATATGAGGATATTTTTGGGTAAAACTCATTTTAATTAGGGTTATAAGAATTTTGTAAAAATCTCTTTTTAAAATTAACATCCCCTACGCCAGCTTTGATTCTTCCACAGCGTGTAAATTTAGTTAGTTTGACTTTGACTCTTTCCAAAATTGCTATCTTGGATTTTTGCCGTAGCAAACTAATTGGAGGGTATATTTGTCATTTCATACTCTTATAAGAACAAGTACTCCAACGTGGGCTTTTGACATTGGACGCCGTACGGCTAGTGACACTGCCAGGAGCCAGGTGGCTAGTGGTCAGTGCTATGTGGATCCACTATGATGTATTTGTTTTATCCACGCCGTCCATCCATTTTGAAAGATAATTTTAAGCGTCATCCCAAAATTTAGGTAGATATAAATCTCATATGGACCACACCGCGGGAAAACATTTGTGATTGAATTTCCATCATTAAAAACCTCCTAGTGTCCACTGTAACAGTTATTTGATATCTAACCTGTTGATTAGGTCATACAAACCTATATATATATATATATATATATATATATATATATATATATATATATATATATATATATATATATATATATATATATATATATATCAGCTTGATCCAAAACTTTTCTGGGCCTTAACGGTAGGCGTTCGGTGTTCAATCAACACTTTGCGTGGCCTAATCGTTTCCTTTGACATTCTTGTTTTTGTCTGCTAGGAGCCTCCTCACAATACGAAGAATGGGTCGGGCCAGCTACAGCTGCACTTCCTACTGTTCAAATAAACACGCGTTTGTCGATATCTGACCAAACCAATCTCTCTCTCTCTCTCTCTCTCTCTCTCTCTTTCTCTCCTCTCTTCCCTACTCTATATATACGTATTCTACATGTTGATATCTTCACATTTCATCTTCCTCTTCTTTGGTAGCTAGCATACAGAGAGAGTATTCCATTCCATCCTTTGTCCTTCTATCTTGCTTTCTTTTCTTAGCATTGCTTACAGACCTTTCATATCTCATCAGAGTTCTTTTGACAACTAAGAAATGGGAATGCATGTTGTGAGACCAATAAGCTGTTTTCGCAATCCTATTGCATGTGTTCTTGCTACCATGTTCTGGTTGTTGTTGTTGACCATCCCAAGCCAAGCCCATCTATCACCTACATTCTACCAAAATACATGTCCAAGAGCCCTCACTACGATTCGGACTGCCGTAAGGACCGCGATTGCACGAGAGCGTAGAATGGCAGCATCCCTTGTTCGCCTCCATTTCCACGATTGCTTTGTTCAGGTGTGCTTGTGTAATGTTTTCTTCCAAGGCGTTCTTCTTTCGTGTTTTTATCTATACTCTTTTGGGCTGACACAGTCATAGGATTACAGGGATGTGATGCATCGGTCTTACTCGACGACTCTCCTTCATTTGAAAGCGAGCAGAATGCGCCTCAGAATTTCGAGTCTGCGAGAGGATTCGAAGTCATCGACAACGTAAAATCTCAAGTGGAAAATGTGTGCCCAGGAGTCGTATCATGTGCCGATATACTTGCTGTCGCGGCAAGGGATGCTTCTGTATATGTGAGTGGATTACATCTAAGAAATGAAATTTACTTGCTGCTTTTCATAATTTGATAATTACATGCATATTCTAGTTTCTTTGTACTAGAAATTCAACCTATTCTCAGACTGACTGGCCCAAAAAAATCCTATCATGGAATTCCAATATCAACCCCAAGCCAGTGTTTCTTTTTAACCCAAATGGGCTCACTAGACCATGGGCCCAAGCTAACCACCACCAACACAGTGCAATGCTATTTTGAGAGAAAACACGTATATTGATGGTTGATTGTTGTTGAAAATTCAGGTGGGTGGCCCAACATGGACGGTGAAGCTTGGAAGAAGAGACTCCACAACTGCAAGCCAATCCCAAGCAGCAAGCAACCTTCCAAGGTTCACAGACAGCCTAGAAACCCTCTTAGACTCCTTCAGTAGCAAGGGCCTCAATGCAAGAGATATGGTTGCACTCTCAGGTTTTTAATCTACAAACTCAACAATTATGTAACTTTTTTTTTCATACTCTCCTTCAAGCTTGTATTCACATGTCTGAAAAATGACAGGTGCACATACGATCGGTCAAGCGGCATGTGCAACCTTCCGAGACAGAGTATACGACGAATCTAACATCGATGCCGGCTTTGCAAGCACTCGCAGACGTGGTTGTCCTTCTGTTGGCCGGGACGGCAACCTGGCCCCACTTGATTTGGTTACACCCAACTCATTCGACAACAACTACTTCAAGAACCTGATCCAAAGGAAAGGTCTGTTACAGTCTGACCAGGTTCTCTTCAGTGGAGGATCGACAGATGGTATTGTTACAGAGTATAGCAAAAACCGAGCAACTTTCAACTCAGATTTTGCAGCAGCAATGGTGAAGATGGGAGATATCAGTCCTCTAACTGGCACATCTGGGCAAATAAGGAGATTTTGCGGTGTTGTCAACTGATCATTTAGATGTGAAAATTCACTTTAAGTTCATTGTTACTAAGTGTTCATAGTTATCTGGTTCATTTCTAAGTAGGATTTTGTTGTTGTAAGTTGAAAGGTCCATTCCATTCTTTCTTTTATTCTTTTCCAAGTGTAATATTATATATATGGTTTATGTACTCTCTAGCTGTATCATCATCAGTTTCCTTCTTTGCAAGATCTACGCATTAACACGGTATCAAATTCCATGGGTTGTGATTCAACGAGGGGCTCTCATGTGAGGTGACTGACATTACCTGTAACGATCCTGAATTTTTAGCCATATGAAACCGCCAGTTTAATTAGGATTAAAAGTTTAATTTTATGATTAATAACAAAAACAAGTTACGTAACACATAGGCCACGGCAATTGTAATGTTTGGCAATATAAGGATTGGGCCCATTGCAGGACATTCCCTCTATTCAAATCTCCCCAGATGTTCAGCACTTGGTGGTGGCTGATTTCTTGGATGCCAACAGGCTGAGGCAGGACGCGCCTGTTGCGCTCCCAACCTGGATTAGGATCCACATCGAGAATGAAGGTTTCCTCACTTCCGACAACGAAGATGCTTGCATCTGGCCCCTTGGCCCTGCTGGGCAAATTTTCGGTCAAATTTGGATGGGACGTGGTTAGCACTCATGGTTAGAGATGGGTCTAGGCTAAGTGGGTTTGGCACCCCTTGCTTCCCCCCAAAATATCTGTTCTCCTTGGGAGGGTGCTCATGAATGCGCTACCCATCGACGGAAATGTTCAACGCAAAGGGATCTCTTTAGCTTTGAAGTGTGAATGCTGTGAGTTGGGGTTGTCTTCCTCTTCCTCCCCTGTTCCTGAATTGTTGTCACATCTGTCCATGCACGGGTCTCTTGCGAAGGAAGTCTGGAGCAGAGTTGCTGAACTGATGAAGATTTCCACTGTTCCTCACTCTTCTATTCATGATCGGTTAACTAGGTGGTGGCTGTTTCCTTGCCCGCGCAGCTCTCCTTCCAAGGTCTTTCGGCTAGCTCTAGCCTTCATGCTTTGGGAGATCTGGAAAGCCAGAAACAACTCTCGTTTTGATGGATTGAATATCTCAGTTAAATGTGTCATTCGTAACACCTACTAGTGGCTGGGGAATAGTACTACTCAGCACAAGCCTTGCATTGTGAATCCTCCCATTTCGACTTTCCCCTTTGCTGCGCCTGCCACTTTTCCTGCTGATTGTGAGGTCGTTAGGTGGCAAAAACCACCCACTGGCTGCTTCAAGCTCAATGTCGATGGATCTGTCATCTAGAATCCGGGGCTTGCTGGGGGTGGCGGGATGTGCAAAGATTACAAAGGCCAAATGAAGTTTGTGTTCTCTAATGGGTACGGCGTTGCCTCCAACAATAGGGCAGAGATGCGGGCTCTACATGACGGGTTAGAGCTATGTGTCCTTCTTGGCCTCTCTCATGTCCTCATTGAATCTGACTTGAGATGGGTTGTTGATTGCATCCTAAGGAAGTCTTCTGTTGATTGGAAATGGAAATATTGGAAGGAGAGAATCTGCAACCTCCTGCTCACCAGTTCGTTTTCCGTTGCCCTCATGCCCAGAGAGGCCAACGGTCTGGTTGATTGTTTAGCTAGGCAAGGTAGTGCTCTGCAAAATTCCAACTTGTATTCAGTCCCCTCTGATCTCCCTAGGCTAGCGAGAGGTTCATATTGTTTAGACAAAACGGGGCTGGGTTCGGTTAAAAAAAAAACACAACTATGTACAACACATAATAGGAGGGCAACCCCTCCCGAAGCTCGTTTCTGTAATTTTTGCATGATCAATGAAATCCTTTGGTTTTGGAAAAAAAAGAAGGTAGAGACATTGTTGGTTTGAGGTAAGGTTAAAGGATTGATTTTGGATTTATGGAAAGTATCATTATTAAAACGTGCATTAGAATGATTTTAAATGATAATTGTAAATCTTGGATAGTTTTGATGCAATCTATGAAAGTGAAGGAGATAAAGGGGAAAAAACCAAAAAAAGTTCCGAAAATCGTATCATGTAGCTAAACCCGACCAACTTCGATAGATCGATCGAAGTATGCTTTTAATCGATCGAACAGGTTGATTTTTACCCAGCAACTAAAAGTTAAAATTCTAATATTATTTGATTGATCAATGCCCGTTTTCGATCGATTGAGGGCTTCCTCAAGTGGTCTCGATTGATCGAAGGCCTCAACCATACACGGTGAAAATTGTCTAGCAACCAAACTAATTAAATATGGTCTTTATCGATTGATTGATGAGTGGGTTCAATCGATCGAAAGTGGCTAAAAGTGGCCAGAGACTTGGGATGTAAAATTCAAAATTTTCAATATATGGTTGATTGATCGAAGAGATCAATTGAGAGCCATCAAGCTAGCTCGATCGATCAACCACATTGATCAACAACCTCCTATGTTGATTTCTAAACTGAGATAATGAGATTTATAAGACCATAAGACATGTAATTTTCTCGATGAATACTAGTAGGTCATCTTGGATTGATCAAAGTTGGACTCCACTGGATGGAATAGCTAAATTAAATTCATGATTTGTTAAGCTATTTTAATAGGGATTCAAATTTTAGATTCCAAAGCATACAATTGATTGGCAGATTTAACTCTACTAAGAACACATGAGTGAATCCTAACATGTCTTATATTTATATTGATAAGATGAATTGATTGTTGCTATAATTGTTTGTATTAACATGTTATGATAGATTATTGATTTATGATGATTATGATGAACAATTATGATTATGAATTGCACATCATTATAACCATGAATTCACTATTTCTTCTCATATGGAGAGATATAGTTAATTATTACATATGTTAATGCACAGAGCATTGAGCATGCATTACATTTATTCATAGCTTTCTTGTGCATATTCCTAGAGGCCCGCTCTAGATGACTGTATGCACATCTCATACCTGGGTTCCTGTCACGCTCCAAACCCAAAAATCGGATTCAAAGGGATCCCGATCGCCGAATCCGGTGCCGACAGCCCCCGTAGTACCCCATTCTGGGCTCCTATTATTCATATGCCAGATTTTCGATCCTGGGATCCTACAAGGAGGATTTTTTTTTTTTTGTACATTTAACTAGTAATAAGCATAACCACAAGTTTACCCAAATCATAAAGGCATCATCATCATCATATATCCACTAATATAATCATTTGAATACAATGCTGAAAGGAAAATATATATGTCAAAATCAAAGCTCCAGAAAACAGCTGCACGCTCC
This sequence comes from Magnolia kwangsiensis, assembly GCA_037074715.1. Classification (NCBI taxonomy): domain Eukaryota; kingdom Viridiplantae; phylum Streptophyta; class Magnoliopsida; order Magnoliales; family Magnoliaceae; genus Magnolia; species Magnolia kwangsiensis. Next base: position 44,159,267 of record CM073572.1, on the reverse strand, counting down.
AAGCTCAATGCTGCTGCAACCTAACATCACTTGCACGCATTTATCATGCATAAGCTTATAGAAAGCTTAGAGGGTGGTGTAAGTGTGTGCACGAGATAAGTGCCAAGTATTCAATACAATATCATAATCATACAATACCGGAAAGCTATTAATCCATAAACCATACAATGACTGAATAAGCAGAAACACTGATAAGAGCAGGAATTATTAACGTAAACATAAAAACTGACAAGATTATAATCATGCGATAACAGAATAAGAGGAAGTATGAACAAGTCCATAAGTTAATCAATATCAGAATACGTAATATAGGACAACTATGCAAATGATGAGTCATAGATAATCAAATGTCGAATGACAAGGATATAATGTAATACACAATTCGAAAGAGCTAACAAATATCATCACTCTCATCTAAGTCACAGGAATACAGAAACATAACAACCCACAATGCCACATATCGAAGATGTAATGGAATATGCAGTATATGGTGCTAATGGAATGACCATGCTGGAGTGTGATGTCGGGATGATAGTACATAGTATCGCAGGCTACGGGGTCCACCACAAGGAACCACTATCCAAACCAGTCCCATACCTAAATTTGGATAGTCTGACTCGACGTGGTAAACTCCTGATCTCAGGTTAGTCGCGTGCCCAACCGAAATCCTTGCCATAATGAAGATACACAACAATTAGTTGCGCACCACCAGCCCGAGTGGATAGTGAATGGATGAATGAATGAGTATACAACTCCTACTCAGTAGCCTGTCAGCACAGTAACCTGCCAACCGCTGGTAGCTCACCCAGTGTGGTAGCTCGCCCAGCCCTCAGCCTCGCCCACATCACACCTGCCCACATTAGCATCCACCCACGTGCGTCCGTCCACATGCATAACATTGACGGGGTGTCATAATATCATGTCAGTCCTCATATTAGCACGATTCCTCTCTGAAAATTCACCGGGGTCTATTACACTTCACACCACCTGCCACCCCAATCAAGCTCACAACTGGGTAAGTGGAAAAGACCTCACTATCCGCCTGTTAGTAGTCGGCCAATACCTACCCAGCTCGCCGATAGCAGACCCATTCCTCGAGCTGGTCAAACTCATCCTAGCCATGCCTACTCCCTCGGGCGGGTAAGGCCGCACCTCCTTTCAACCGACCACGACACAGTGGAGAGCGCAGCCATCTGGTAATCGGCACTAAACGCTCATCTACCCACTCGGTCTGGACGTTGGAGCATCCTCTGGAACCAAGAGGGTGTTTAGGGATTTTCACCCAGTGCCATCTATGGCGGCCCGATGCTCGAACAGATTTTTGGTGTCCCATCTGGCCATCCACGATATGCCTGTGGAGGCTACGACCCTGATGTCACTAGGGCGTACAGTAATCACAACACAATGAAAGATGCATGAGTCATACAATCCAATCATGCATCAATCCTGCGCATGTCATGCACTCATGTGAGATAATCTCCACCTATCAGGGAGTCTAACATCATCCTGCCCAATGATATATTCAATGGTCAATCACATCTCATAACAAACATGCAGATGTTGCGAATGGGCATGTATCATGATGTTATGATGTCACATACTCATAAACGGTATCAATAACCGGCATCGACAGTGTGGACTTTTAACCAACATTGCCCCCAAGGAATGACCCACATAGAATCAAATATATAATGGGCACATGGCCTCACACAAGGGCCAAATATACGAAACAGGTGGGCCCTGGTCATGGGCCTAAGACATATCACAATGGGCCTTGCCCATAGGCATCAAATACATCTGGATGGGTAGCACCCATGGGCCTTAGATATATCACAATGGGCCTCAAATATACTTCGCAGGTAAGTCACATACCTGGGTCTAATACACATCAGTATGGGCTACATCACATAGGCCTAATATATATCACTATGGCCACAACCCATGGGCTTTAAATACACAATAGGTGGGCCCTACACATGGGCCTCAAATATATACCACGGGTGAGCCTCAATGGACGGGTCACCAATACAATAGGATGGGCCTAATGACATGGACCCCATAAATATATCGAATAGGCCGCAACAATTGGGCCTTACATACATTGCAATGGGCCATGACCCATGGGCCTTGCATACATCACAATGGGCCTTGCAATATGGGCCTCATATATATTTAAGGTGGGCCTCAATAACGGGCCTCATACACATCAAGGTGGGCCTCAACAACGGGCCTTATACACATCAAGGTGGGCCTCAATAACAGGCCTCATACACATCAAGGTGGGCCTCAACAATTGGCCTCATACACATCAAGGTGGGCCTCAACAACAGGCCTCATACACATCAAGGTGGGCCCAACAATGAGCCTCATGCACATCAAGGTGGGCCTCAACAATGGGCCTCATACACATCAAGGTGGGCCTCAACAACGGGCCTCATACACATCAAGGTGGGCCTCAACAACGGGCCACATTCACATCAAGGTGGGCCTCAACAACAGGCCTCATACACATCAAGGTGGGCCTCAACAACAGGCCTCATATATGGCCTTAGCAACAGGCCACAAATATATCAAGATGGGCCTAATCAATCATATGGGCTAAATCAATCAAATGGCCGATACGAGCAGGCCGATCAAATGGACCGACACAAATAGGCTGTGCGTCATGGAGTTATACTAAGCATGTTATAAAGTAATGCCCTATCCTTACAATGCAACTGGCCTAGATGGCTTGCATACAACAAGTACGGGCCTACCAATGGGCCCTAGGGAGAGTCGCAATGCGGACATTTAACCAACATTATACTCGCAATGTGGACGTCAAACCATCATTGCTCCCAAGGTGTAGCCCGTAGTGAATAACATTACGTAAATCAGGTTGGGATCACATATTTCAATGGATCTTAGGTACACCCCATTGGGCCTTAAATACATCAAATGGGCCATGTCATATGGGCCTTTTACTCATCAAATGGGCCACATCAATGGGTCGCACCAATGGGCCTTATGTGCATTGCAATGGGTCATGACCCGTGGGCCTTAGATTGCATCAAATGGTTCTCGACCCATGGGCCTTATACATATCAAATGGGCCTAATCCCATGGGCTTTAAAATACATCAAATGGGTCCAATCCCATGGACCTTGGAACACATCAAATGGGTCCACTTTATGGGCCTTAAATTACATCAAATGGGCCTAATCCCATGGGTCTTGGAACACAACAAATGGGTCCACTCTATGGGCCTTAAATTACATCAAATGGGCCTAATCCCATGGGCCTTGGAACACATCAAATGGGTCCACTCTATGGGCCTTAAATAGTTCAACAACTAGCTACATTCATGGACCCAATTAAATTCAACTGTGGTGGGCCTCAAAAGTGCATTCATTAAGCCCAAAATTTAAGGAACTAAAGGTATAAATCATTTCTTCTAAGATCTTTATAATATGGTGAGCCCCACTCCTCAAAATTTCAGCCCGAGGCCAGCATAATTATAACATGTTGCTGTCCTAAATTTGGGCACTCCATTGGAGTGGGTCTAAGGCCTCTAAAACTCTAAAAATTGAGGGCCAAGGTCCCTCATCATGCATACAATGAGATAAATCCAAAAAGGTAGCTCACCATCAGAAGAAATATTTTTGAATTATGGTTTTTTATCAAGGCATATTGCTGGACTGTACAACAGAAAAATCTGGGAGTCCAACCATCTTGGCCCATTCTTTTGGATACCCAAACGTGATCACTTGAGGCTGAAATTTCACAGAGTGATACTTCCATAGGTGGGCCACACCCCCACAAAATTTCATAATTTTAAGATATCTCTAAGTATTTTAATTAATTTAAACAAAACATATTGTCTAGAAAAATCGGACAGACCTGAACGTCCCAACGTGGTGGGCCAGTCCGGCCCTCACCACGGTGTGTACAGGGGTCCATTGGCCCTGAAATATAGTAGGTGGGTTATAACATAAGTAGGCCACACTTCTAAAAAATTTTAAAATTTTTAGACATCTGTAAATATTTTAATTCATTTATATAAATCAATCTGTCCTGAAAATTGGACTGATCTGGACACCATATTATAATAGGCCGGTCCCGCCATCACCATGGTATGTATAGGTGTCCATTGGCCCCAAAATTTTTTAGGTGGGTCCTAGCATAAGTATGCCACTCACATAAAATTTTTTATAATTTTTAAACACCCATAGGTATTTTAATAAATTTTAAAAATCCAACTGTCCATGGTGGAATGTTGCTGGAACAGTGCATAAAATCCAAACTGTCCACCTCACTTGGACCACACCTTTGGGACTCCAATGAAGGTCAGTTGGGGTTGAAATTTGGAGGACATCAAGATGAGATCCTTACCTTTCAGAAAAGTATATTTAATAGGTATAAATAGTCCCCCAAATAGTCCTAAAATCTGGTCCAAAAATAACCAGAAACTATCTAGAAAATTCTGGACAGCAACATGTACTTAGATAAAATTTATTATATAAGTTAAATAAAATGGGAAATACATTAATGGGCCACACACATGAGGAAATAAAATGAGGAAAAGGGAGATAGAAGGACAATCCGGCCATAGGGAAAGGGGCTCCGCCACTATTGAGCCCTCCCAAGATCAATCACACCCACACATCATACCTAGATCTATATTTACAACATGGATCTTGCACATGCATGGCCTATAATTAAAATGCATGGTGAGGATGTCATCCCCTCCATGGTTATAAGGTATAGATGACCCAAACATAATATGATATGAAATAAAACTACCATGATGGGGCTCATAGAGAAAGGCCTCATGTATGGATCATGCATGCATAAGGTATGCCATTAGGCCACAACCATGGGATTGTGTGGGATCTGCACCATTGATTGGTAGGTCCTACACTTCCCTCATGAAAGAAAGGAAACATCTAGACTATAGAAATCAATTTTTTTTTACATCTAGAGGAGCACCTACCGTTCGATCTTCTTTCTCCTATGAGTTCCTTAACACCTTAGCTTTGATTCCAATGGAGGAGATGGGGAATGGATGGTTAGGATGGGAGATTATGGGGTAGAAAAGTGGGCCATACTTGAAGTTTTGAAAGAGAGGGATAGGCTTGGAGAAATTCTCATACGTATGGGAGGGTTCTTGCTTAGATTTTTTTGAAAATGAGAAGGAGAGAAGGAGTTGTAAAGGGAGAGAGAGAGAGTGATGGATGGATGGAGTGATAGATGTGTGTAAGAACTTTTTGACTTTTGTGGCCTTTTGTGTAAGAAAGGCATGGGTTTGTAAGAGACTTTTTGACTTTTGAGGCTTGCTTGGGAAGGGTGAAAAAGTGATGTGTACTTGACATGCACTTGACATGTGATGGATTGATGGATTGATTGATTGATGGGATTGATGGGATTGATGGGACACATCGTAGAGATTCTCTTGGGTTTCGCAATGCACGGCATTTTTTTCGCACCGAACGTTGACCCACATCTCTTGACCAGGGTATCGCCTCGGTACGGAAGTTGCGGCATCGGAACCGTAGCGATGACGCAGTCGCTATGGTAATGGTCTTAGGTTGAGTCGGCTCAGGTTGATGGCATACGTATCAGGGTCGCACGCAAATATTGGTTAAGGGTCGAAGGTTGCCGGAATTCGACTGGTAAGACTGCGGAAGTCTATGGAACGGTACGGTTTAGGATACGGGGCTTACAGCTCTCTCCTCCTAATAATAATTTCGTACTCAAAATTTAAACCACAACATAACCAATACAGAGCTTACCAAGGGAGAAAAATCCTATCCGAACACAACATGCCAACATAATCAAACACCTAAGAGATGGGAATAATGCCTCTGAATCCCAATCCCCTGCTCCCAAAATGCCTCGCCAACACTACGATGATCTAACAGAACTTCAAATTCTGGATTAGAAACGATTGAACTGGAACACTATACAGCCTCAATCTCAATGGTAGGGAATTATATCAGAAAATCTCTAAGTTATTCGAACTCGGGGATCTAATCATTCTAAGTTCTCAACAATCATAGAGTGAAGGATAGCTATTAGCAGATATGTGATGTTATCTATAGGTATTCCCAAGTTATGCTCTGATACCAACTTCTGTCACGCCTCAAACCCAGAAATCGGATTCACAGGAATCCCGATCACCGAATCCGGTGCCGACAGCCTCCGTAGTACCCCATTCTTGGCTCCTAGCATTCATATGCCAGATTTTCGATCCTGGGATCCTAAAAGGAGGATTTTTTTTTTATACATTTAACTAGTAATAAACATAACCACAAGTTTATCCAAATTATAAAGGCAACATCATCATCACATATCCACTAATATAATCATTTGAATACAATGCTGAAAGGGAAATATATATGTCAAAATCAAAGCTCCAGAAAACAGCTGCACGCTCCAAGCTCAATGCTGCTGCAACCTAACATCACTTGCACGCATCTATCGTGCATAAGCTTATAGAAAGCTTAGAGGGTGGTGTAAGTGTGTGCACGAGATAAGTGTCAAGTATTCAATACAATATCATAATCATATAATACCGGAAAGCTATTAATCCATAAACCATACAATGACTGAATAAGCAGAAACACTGATAAGAGTAGAAATTATTAACGTAAACATAAATACTGACAAGATTATAATCATGTGATAACAGAATAAGAGGAAGTATGAACAAGTTCATAAGTTAATCAATATCAGAATACGCAATATAGGACAGCTATGCAAATGATGAGTCATAGATAATCAAATGTCGAATGACAAGGATATAATGTAATACACAATTCGAAAGAGCTAACAAATATCATCACTCTCATCTAAGTCACAGGAATACAGAAACATAACAACCGACAATGCCACACGCCGAAGATGTAATGAAATATGCAGTATATGATGCTAATGGAATGACCATGCTGGAGTGTGATGTAAAAATGATAGTACATAGTATCGCAGGCTACGGGGTCCACCACAAGGAACCACTATTCAAACCAGTCCCATACCTAAATTTAGATAGTCTGACTCGATGTGGTAAACTCCTGATCTCAGGTTAGTCGTGCGCCCAACCGAAATCCTTGCCATAACGAAGATACACAACAATTAGTTGCGCACCACCAGCCCGAGTGGATAGTGAATAAATGAATGAATGAGTATGCAACTCCTACTCAGTAGCCTGTCAGCACAGTAGCCTGCCAACTGCTGGTAGCTTGCCCAGTGTGGTAGCTCGCCCAGGCCTTAGTCCGGCCCACATCAGCATCCGCCCACGTACGCCCGCCCACATGCACAACAGTGACGGGGTGTCATAATATCATGTCAGTCCTCATATCAGTACGGTTCCTCTCTGAGAAATCACTGAGGTCTATTACACTTCACACCACCTGCCGCCCCAATCAAGCGCACAACTAGGTAAGTGAAAAAGACCTCACTATCCACCTGTCAGTAGTCTGCCAATACCTACCCGGCTCGCCGATAGCGGACCCATTCCTCGAGCTGGTCAAACTCAGCCTAGCCATGCCTACTCCCTCGGGTGGGTAAGGCCGCACCCCCTTCCAACCAACCACGACACAGTGGAGAGCGCAGCCATCTGATAATCGGCACTCAACGCTCATCTACCCACTCGGTTTGGACGTTGGATCATCCTCTGGAACTAAGAGGGTGTTTAAGGATTTTTACCTAGGGCCATCTATGACGGCCCGATGCTCGAACAGATTTTCGGTGTCCTATCTGGCCATCCACGATATGCCTGTGGAGGCTACGACCCTGATGTCACTAGGGCGTACAGTAATCACAACACAATGAAAGATGCTTGAGTCATATAATCCAATCATGCATCAATCCTGCGCATGTCATGCGCTCATGTGAGATAATCTCCACCTATCAGGGAGTCTAACATCATCCTGTCCAATGACATATTCAATGGTCAATCACATCTCATAACAAACATGCAGATGATGCGAATGGGCATGTATCATGATGTTATAATGTTACATACTCATAAACGGTATCAATAACCGGCGTCGACAATATGGACTTTTAACCAACATTACCCCCAAGGCATGGCCCACATATAATCAAATATATAATGGGCACATGGCCTCACACAAGGGCCAAATATACGAAACAGGTGGGCCCTGGCCATGGGCCTAACACATATCACAATGGGCCTTACCCATAGGCCTCAAATACATCTGGATGGGTCGCACCCATGGGCCTCAAATATACTTCGCAGGTGAGTCACATACTTGGGTCTAATACACATCAGTAGGGGCTACATCACATAGGCCTAATATATATCACTATGACCACAACACATGGGCTTTAAATACACAATAGGTGGGCCCTACACATGGGCCTCAAATATATACCACGGGTGAGCCTCAATGGACGAGTCACCAATACAATAGGATGGGCCTAATGACATGGACCCCATAAATATATCGAATAGGCCACAACAATTGGGCCTTACATACATTGCAATGGGCCATGACCCATGGGCCTTGCATACATCACAATGGGTCTTGCAATATGGGCCTCATATATATTTAAGGTGGGCCTCAACAACGGGCCTCATACACATCAAGGTGGGCCTCAACAACGGGCCTTATACACATCAAGGTGGGCCTCAACAACAGGCCTCATACACATCAAGATGGGCCTCAACAATGGGCTTCATACATATCAAGGTGGGCCTCAACAACGGGCCTCATACACATCAAGGTGGGCCTCAACAACGGGCCTCAACAATGGGCCTCATGCACATCAAGGTGGGCCTCAACAACAGGCCTCATACACATCAAGGTGGGCCTCAACAACAGGCCTCATATATGGCCTTAGCAACAGGCCACAAATATATCAAGATGGGCCTAATCAATCATATGGGCTAAATCAATCAAATGGCCGATACGAGCAGGCCGATCAAATGGACCGACACAAATAGGCTGTGCGTCATGGAGTTATACTAAGCATGTTATAAAGTAATGCCCTATCCTTACAATGCAGCTGGCCTAGATGGCTTGCATATAACAAGTACGGGCCTACCAATGGGCCCTAGGGAGAGTCGCAATGCGGACATTTAACCAACATTATACTCGCAATGTGGACGTCAAACCAACATTGCTCCCAAGGTGTAGCCCATAGTGAATAACATTACGTAAATCAGGTTGGGATCACATATTGCAATGGACCTTAGGTACACCCCATTGGGCCTTAAATACATCAAATGGGCCATATCATATGGGCCTTTTACTCATCAAATGGGCCACATCAATGGGTCGCACCAATGGGCCTTATGTGCATTGCAATGGGTCATGACCCGTGGGCCTTAGATTGCATCAAATGGTTCTCGACCAATGGGCCTTATACATATCAAATGGGCCTAATCCCATGGGCTTTAAAATACATCAAATGGGTCCAATCCCATGGACCTTGGAACACATCAAATGGGTTCACTTTATGGGGCTTAAATTACATCAAATAGGCCTAATCCCATGGGTCTTGGAACACATCAAATGGGTCCACTCTATGGGCCTTAAATTACATCAAATGGGCCTAATCCCATGGGCCTTGGAACACATCAAATGGGTCCACTCTATGGGCCTTAAATAGTTCAACAACTAGCTACATTCATGGACCCAATTAAATTCAACTGTGGTGGGCCTCAAAAGTGCATTCATTAAGTCCAAAATTTAAGGAACTAAAGGTATAAATCATTTTCTCTAAGATCTTTATAATATGATGGGCCCCACTCCTCAAAATTTTAGCCCGAGGCCAGCATAATTATAACATGTTGCTGTCCTAAATTTGGGCACTCCATTGGAGTGGGTCTAAGGCCTCTAAAACTCTAAAAATTGAGGGACAAGGTCCCTCATCATGCATACAATGAGAGGAAACCCAAAAAGGTGGCTCACCATCAGAAGAAATATTTTTGAATTATGATTTTTTATCAAGGCATATTGCTGGACTGCACAACAGAAAAATCTGGGAGTCCAACCATCTTGGCCCATTCTTTTGGATACCCAAACGGGGTCACTTGAGGCTAAAATTTCACAGAGTGATACTTCCATAGGTGGGCCACACCCCCACAAAATTTCATAATTTTAAGATATCTCTAAGTATTTTAATTAATTTAAACAAAACAGACTGTCCAGAAAAATCGGACAGACCTGGACGTCCCAACGTGGTGGGCCAGTCCGACCCTCACCACGGTGTGTACAGGGGTTCATTGGTCCTGAAATTTGGTAGGTGGGTTCTAACATAAGTGGACCACACTTTTAAAAAATTTTAAAATTTTTAGACATCTTTAAATATTTTAATTCATTTAAATAAATCAATCTGTCCTTAAAATCGGACTGATTTAGACACTATATTATAATAGGTCGGTCCCGCCATCACCATGGTGTGTACAGGCATCCATTGGCCCCAAAATTTTTTAAGTGGGTCCTACCATAAGTATGTCACCCCCGTGAAAATGTTTATAATTTTTAAACACCCATAGGTATTTTAATAAATTTCAAAAATCCAACTGTCCATGGTGGAATGTTGCTGGAACAATGCATAAAATCCAGACTGTCCACCTCACTTGGACCACACCTTTGGGACCCCAATGAAGGTCAGTTGGGGATAAAATTTGGGAGAAATCAAGATGAGATCCTTACCTTTCAGAAAAGTATATTTAATAGGTATGAATAGTCCCCCAAACAGTCTCAAAATCTGGTCCAAAAATAACCAGAAACTGTCCAGAAAATTCTGGACAGCAACATGTACTTAGATAAAATTTATTATATAAGTTAAATAAAAAGAAAAATACATTAATGGGCTACACACATCAGGAAATAAAATTAGGAAAAACAGAGATAGAAGGACAATCCGGACATAGGGAAAGGGGCTCCGCCACTATTGAGCCCTCCCAAGATCAATCACACCCACACATCATACCTAGATCTATATTTACAACATGGATCTTGCACATGCATGGCCTATAATTAAAATGCATGGTGAGGATGCCATTCCCACCGTGGTTATAAGGTCTAGATGACCCAAACATAATATGATATGAAATAAAACTACCATGATGTGGCCCATAGAGAAAGGCCCCATGCATAGATCATGCATGCATAAGGTAGGCCATTAGGCCACAACCATGGGATTGTGTGGGATCTCCACCATTGATTGGTGGGTCCTACACTTTCCTCGTGAAAGAAAGAAAACATCTAGGATATAGAAATCAGATTTTTTTTTACATCTAGAGGAGCACCCATCGTTCGATCTTCTTACTCCTATGAGTTCCTTAGCACCTTAGCTTTGATTCTAATGGAGGAGATAGGGAATGGATGGTTAGGATGGGAGATCATGGGGTAGGAAAGTGGCTATACTTGAAGTTTTGAAAGAGAGGGAGAGGCTTGGAGAAATTCTCATACGTATGAGAGGGTTCATGCTTGGATTTTTTTGAAAATGAGAAGGAGAGAAGGAGTTATAAAGGGAGAGAGAGAGAGAGTGATGGATGGATGGAGTGATAGATGTGTGTAAGAACTTTTTGACTTTTGTGGCCTTTTGTGTAAGAAAGGCATGGGTTTGTAAGAGACTTTTTGACTTTTGAGGCTTGCTTGTGAAGGGTGAAAAAGTGATGTGTACTTCACATGTACTTGACATGTGATGGATTGATGGATTGATTGATTGATGGGATTGATGGGATTGATGTGACACATTATAAAGATTCTCTTGGGTTTCGCAATGCGCCGTGTTTTCTTCGCACCGAACGTTGACCCACATCTCTTCACCAGGGTATCGCCTCGGTGCGCAAGTCGCGGCATTGGAACCGCAGCGATGGCGCGGTCGCTATGGTAATGGTCTTAGGTTGAATCAGGGTCGCACGTAAATATTGGTTAAGGGTCGAAGGTTGTCGGAATTCGACCGGTAAGACTGCGGAAGTCTATGGAACGGTACGGTCTAGGATACGGGGCTTAAAGTTCCTAAGAGATTTACTTGAATAGTTTCCTGATAGATTCGTTACTGAATGCCCTTGTTTAGTGAAACCTACTCAATGAGTAGATGCATATGCTTTGCTCATGCCTACCTACTGTAGAAGCTTGCCAAGTGTATATGTGGGCTGGAATCACATAGTTTTTTTTTTTTTTTTAAGGTGATCACTATTTGTTAGATACATACATACACATCGCAAAGAGAGATGATGCCCATTTAGCTACCCCATTCCAGTCAATACGATCTATTTATGTCAATATGATATTTGCATATTGGTACCTCTCAAAGTTAAGTTTTCATTTTGATGGGGTTTTTCCTCCTCAGTTCAGAGGAGAGATGGAGCAATGCGTGAAAAATCAGAGTAATTCACCGCGTTGCTCGACTAGTTGTAGGTGAGCTACGACCAGTTGTAGGAGGCTAGGACCAGTCCTGAAATTTTCAGGACCAGTCCTAGGTTATGCTGTTTTTTCTCCGAGGTCTACGACTAGTCGTGGGAGAGCCACGACTAGTCGTGGGTGGTCTAAGACCAGTCGTAGGAGAGCTACGACTAATCATAGGTTGCGCAGTTTGTTCCACGATTTTGCGCGAAACTACAGATTTGAGTCATTTTGTAATAGGGATGCGGAAAGGAGTTTCCTAAAATTATAAAAAGGGTTCTCTAGGATTTTTCTAGGGTATGAGAAAAACACAAGAGGTTTATCAAAGGTGAGAGAGAGAGAGAAAAGAGAGAGAGTAAGCTTGTGGAAGGGAGCCGTCGTCTCAGCGCTTCTACGTCCTCGTGATCGGTGAGATCTCTCTGTTTTTCTTTTATTCTCTTATTGTTTATCCGCTCCTGCGTGAGTGAAGAAGGTTGTAAACATTCTACTTCATACTGGATTGTTGATCTGGATGAGGTCCCGTGGTTTTTACCTCTTTGAGGGTTTTCCACGTAAAAATATCTTGTGTGGTGTGTGATTATTGCTTTGATTTATTTCATTGCTATTATTATCCCATAATTTTGGTTTATTCAGGAGGCTAGATCCTAAGGTTTTGTGCAAGGCCCCCAACAAAGTGGTATCAGAGCGCTAAGTTCATTGAACGGGTAGGATCGGTTTGAAATTATGGAAGGTGACTCATCAAGGATGATCAGCCTCAATGGTTCTAACTGGACCATATGGAAGGCTAAGATGGAGGACTTGCTTTATTGCAAGGATATATATTCTCCTAGTTTAGGTATATCAGCAAAATCCAAGGATATGTCTGATGATGATTGGAAGAAGTTGGATCGGAGGGCGATGGGGTTTATTAGACAATGGCTGGATGATTCTGTATTCCACCATGTATCTATCGAAACCTCAGCCGCTAGCCTATGGTTGAAACTACAAGGGTTGTATGAGAGAAAGACAGCCGGTAATAAAAATTTTCTGATAAGGCGACTTGTGAATCTCAAGTTTAAGGATGGTGATTCTGTGGCTGAGCACATGAATGAGATCAGCAATATAGTGAACCAACTCTCTTTTATGAAGATGGTCCTGGATGATGAATTGCAGGCTTTACTATTACTTAGTTCGTTGCCTGACAGTTGGGAGACATTGGTGGTGTCTCTAAGTAACTCTGCGTCAGATGGAAAGATATCCATATAATAAGTTACTAGCTGTCTCTTCAATGAAGAGACAAGAAGGAAGTCTCAGGGGTCTACTCAGCAAGAGACACTTGTGACACAGGAATAGGGGAGAGGAAAGAACAGGAAGGGCGGGAAGGCCCGAGATAAATCAAGAGGCAAGTCGAGTAACAGAAAAGATGTTGAATGCTGGAATTGTGGCAAGAATGGCCACTATAAGCATGAATGTCGTAAGGCTAAAAACGACAGAAAAGGAAAAGGAAAGGAGAAGGAAGATTAATCTGATTCCACTGCGGTTGCTTCAAATGGCGACGTTGTTATTATTCTTTTAGCAGATCACGATGTATGTCTCACGGCTACGAGTCAGGACACCGACTGGGTGATTGACTCAGGAGCTTCGTTTCATGTGACTCAACGTAGGAATTTCTTTACAAGCTACAAGTCAGGTGACTATAGGACCGTGAAGATGAAAAATTCTGGCGTATCGAAGATCGTGGGATCTGGTGATATTTGTGTGAAGACTGATGTGGGCTGCACGTTGGTTCTCAGGGATGTGAGGCATATCTCAAACCTTCGCCTCAACTTGATGTCGACGGAAAGGTTGGATGATGATGACTATGAAAGCCGATTTACTGGTGGGCGCTGGAAGCTCATCAAGGGTTCGTTGATCGGAGCCAAAGGAAAGAAATGTTGCACCCTGTACAAGGCAAGTGTCAATATATGCAAGGGTGAGTTGAACGCAGTGAAAGATTCAGTTATTGACATGTGACACAGGCGTCTAGGCCACATGAGTGAAAAAGGGCTTCACCTACTAGTGAGGAAGCGACTCCTTCCAAACGTGACAGGTATACCTCTCAAAACCTGTCTTGATTATTTATCAGGAAAACAACATATAGTTTCATTTGTTAAAATTGTTTCTCATGTTAATAAAGTGTATGCATTAGATTTAGTTTATTCTGATGTGTGTGGTCCTATGAGGACAAAAACCTTGGGCGGGGCATTTTATTTTGTTACTTTTATAGATGATGTATCTAGGAGGGTTTGGGCTTATACTTTGAAATCTAAGGACGAGGTCTTTGGTGTATTTAAGTTATTTTATTCTATGGTCGAGAGAGAGACAGGTAGATCATTGAAGTGCATCCGCATTGATGATGGTGGTGAATACATCGATGACTTTTATGAGTACTGCAAGTCCCTGGGTATACGGCATGAACAGACAGTTTCCAAGACCCCCCATCATAATGGTGTAGCTGAGCGAATGAATCGCACCATTGTTGAGAGAATCAGATGCATGTTATCCCATGCGAAGTTGCCCAAGACGTTCTGGAGAGAAGCAATACACACGACGGTGTATCTGATAAACAGGTCTCCATCAATCCCGTTGAATGGAGAAGTACCTGAGAAGGTGTGGACTAGACAGGATCCATCATACAGTCATCTCAGGGTGTTTGGATACAGGGCATCCATTCACGTACCAAGGGACAAGAGGTCCAAGCTCGATATGAAGAGTTCGGTTACAGATTGTGGGATCCGACCGAGAAGAAGCTCGTCAGGAGCAGAGATGTGGTTTTCTTTGAAGATCAGTGCATTGAAGACATTGGTAAGCCAGAGAAGAACTAGCCTAGTTTAGGTGAGCTAGAGGACATGGATCTGGTTATTCCTCCCGTGGTGTGCCTGATGACGGGGGAGTACAACGAGGTGCAGAGGAGAGGGGGTTCCTACAGAAGATGGACTGAGGGAGCAGCTCCCACTTGATCCACCTGTTGAGCCACAGGTGAGGAGGTCATCTAGGGACAGACAGCTGTCCAAGAGGCACTCGCCGCATGAGTACATTATGTTGACTGATGAGGGAGAGCCAGAAGATTATTCTGAGGCCCTAGCTGATAAGCATAAGGAGGAGTGGTTGAAAGTTATGCAAGAGGAGATGGAATCCTTGTATAAGAACCACACCTATGATATGGTGAAACTGCCTAAGGGCAAGAAAGCTCTGAGCAACAAGTGGGTGTTCAGAAAGAAGGTTGAGCAGAAGAATTCACAAACGAGGTTTAAGGCCAGACTTGTGGTAAAAGGGTTCAGTCAGAAGAAAGGCATAGACTTCGAGGAGATATTCTCACCAGTGGTGAATATGACATTCATACGGGTGTTGCTTGGATTGGCAGCTTGCATGAATTTGGAGATAGAGAGCAGTTGGACGTTAAAACTGCTTTTCTCCATGGTGACCTGGAAGAAGAGATTTACATGCACCAACCAGAGGGGTTCGAAGTCAAGGATAAGGAACATATGGTGTGTAGGCTGAGGAAAAGCTTGTATAGGCTGAAACAAGCTCCACAGCAATGGTACAAGAAGTTCGATTCGTTCATGTTACAGCTTGGGTATGACAAAACGGAGTCAGACCACTGTGTGTTCATGCGTAAGTTCTCGGATGGTGATTTCATAGTTCTGCTCTTATACGTTGATGACATGCTCATCATGGAAAAAGACATCAAGAAGATCGACAGGCTGAAACAGGAGTTGGGCAAGTCGTTTACGATGAAAGACTTGGGCTCGGCTAAACAGATCCTAGGAATGGAGATAACCCGTGACAGAAGTAGTAGGAAGCTTTGGCTATTACAAGAGCGGTATGTTGAGAAAGTCCTAGAGCGGTTCAATATGAATGCAGCAAAGCCGGTCAGTACTCCACTGGATTGTCGCTTCAGATTGAGCGACAAGCAGTGTCCCAAGACGAAGGTAGAGGTGGAAGAGATGCAAAAGATACCTTATGCGTCAGCTGTAGGAAGTTTAATGTATGCTATGGTGTGTACACGCCCAGACATAGCATATGCGGTTGGTGTTGTCAGCCGGTATCTTACCAATCCTGACAAAGAACATTGCGCAGTGGTGAAGTGGATACTGCGGTATCTAAGAGGCTCATCCAGGTTGAGCCTATGATATGGTGACGGTAAACCTGTGATAGAGGGCTACATAAATGCAGATACGGCAGGCGACATAGACTCCAGGAAGTCTACATCGGGGTTCATGTTTACGTTTGCAGGGAGAGCGGTCTCTTGGCAGAGCAAGCTACAGAAGGTCGTAGCATTGTCGACGACAGAGGCCGAGTACATTGCAGTCACAAAGGCATGTAAAGAGATGCTTTAGATGAAGAGGTTCCTACAGGAACTTAGCCTGAAGCAGGAGGAGCACGTGGTTTATTGCGATAGTCAGATTGCTATACACTTGAGTAAGACTCCAAGTCAGCATTCCAAGTTGAAGCACATAGAGATTCGGTATCACTGGATCAAGGATACTTTGGAACACTAGGTGTTACATCTTGAGAAAGTCCACACGGACGATAATGGGTCAAACATGATGACCAAGGATTTGCTCAAGTGCAAGTTTGAGGTTTACAGAAATCAGGCTGGCTTGAAGAAGATGAATTCCTTCTGAGTCGAAAAGGGAGATATTTGATAGGATTTTTCCTCCTCAGTTCAGAGGAGAGATGGAGCAACGGGTGAAAAATCAGAGTAATTCACCACGTTGCTCGACTAGTCGTAGGTGAGCTACGACCAGTCGTAGGAGGCTAGGACCAGTCCTGGAATTTCCAGGACCAGTCCTAGGTTATGCTGTTTTTTCTCCGAGGTCTACGACTAGTCGTGGGAGAGCTACGACTAATCGTGGGTGGTCTAGGACCAGTCGTAGGTTACGCAGTTTGTTCCGTGATTTTGCGCTTCGCAACAAGCATGTGGAAAGGAGTTTCCTAAAACTATAAAAAGGGTTCTCTAGGGTTTTTCTAGGGTATGAGAAAAACACAAGAGGGTTATCAAAAGTGAGAGAGAGAGAGAGAGAGAGAGAGAGAGAGAAAAAAGAGAGAGAGGAAGCTTGTGGAAGGGAATCGTCGTCTCAGCGCTTTTACGTCCTAGTGATCGGTGAGATCTCTCTATTTTTCTTTTATTCTCTTATTGTTTATCCGCTCCTGCGTGAGTAAAGAAGGTTGTAAACGTTCTACTTCATACTTGATTGTTAATCTGGATGAGGTCCCGTGATTTTTACCTCTTTGAGGGTTTTCCACGTAAAAATCTCTTGTGTGGTGTGTGATTATTGCTTTGATTTATTTCATTGCTATTATTATCCCATAATTCTGGTTTGTTCGAGAGGCTAGATCTTAAGGTTTTGTGCAAGGCCCCCAACACATTTAGCTATCTCATAAATTTATTTAATGCCAAACAGGTACTTTTGTGTTGATTTAAATTATGATTTTTCTCTAAAATGACAAAAATGCCCACCATTTAATGAGGTTGCTTAAGAAGAATTCAAAAATAAAATTTTAAAACCGAAATGTAAATTTTATTACCGAGTTGTTATTATAAAAGAATTCTTTTAAATGGAAAAAAGTTTTCTCTGGATGTCAAATGAATTGTCACGTGGACATGACTTCTAAGTGGGTGCTCCATGGGACCCACAATTATTTGTGTTTTATCCATGCTGCCTATCATTTCAGTCCATAGGCCAAAACATGCAAATCCAAACCTCAGGTGGACCATGCCATAGAAAATAGTGGTGATTGAATACCCACTATTAAACAATTCCTAGAGCCTACTTTATTGCCCATCATAAATTCTATTTTTCATCTAACCTGTTGAGTAGGTCAAGGAGACTTGGATAAATAGGAAAAATAAATAAATATCAGCTTGATCCAGGACTTTTATAGCATGCCAAAAGTTTTTAATTGTGGGCGCTCGTCACCAGTACTGCTTCCTAAAGTGTGGTCCACTTGAGATTTGAATGTCTCATTTTCGGGTTTATGCCCAAGAACGATAGATTAAACACATACATCGTAGTGGAGCTCATAGACATTCTGGGCTTGGCCAGACGAGGATTGACTGTGCCGTGGCACAGGAAGTTCCTGTAGTTGGAAACTGTGAGGGGCCCACAGAGATGCCTGTCACATATCTTCCGTCCATCAGTTTTCATGGAAAACAATAGTAAATAGTGACAACGGAAACGTCCACCATTGAAACTTTTGTAGCCCCGAGGAAGTTTTTAATGGTAGGCGTTCATCACCACTGTTTCCTGCAGTATGGTCCACCTGAGATTTACGTCTGCCTCATTTTTAGGCTCATTCTCTAAAATGATCTGGAAAATTGGATGGACGGCATGGATTAAACACGTACGTTCTAGTAGAGTACAGTGTGTCTACCAGTAATGACTCGCTACTCAGTAGGCTACAACAGGATTGAACGCCCACCGTTGGAAACTTTGTGCGGGCACAGAAGTTTTATATAGGGTGATATTTGTGGCTACAGTTTATCTGAGCAGTAATAACCTGTGAACCATTTGGATAGCCTATAAACATCGTGATCGCTTCGGGAACATTTCAACGGTGGACATTTACGTTCCTGCTGTTTCATGTTTTTTGGTCCACATGGGTTTTCAATTTGTATTTAGAACCGTGTTTTGTTTCTATCTTGACAAACTAATGGACGGAGTGCATTTTTGATGAGCACCTGTGGGTCTTGCACAATTTATGATTACAGAACTTCCTGCATAGACACCAAATGCAAAGGGGTGCCTTTGACGAGGATTGCGATATAGAGAGGGTCATGGATAGTTACATAGCTAGGATGGATCAGCAAAGGCCCGGTTTGTGACGGAAGTGATCTGGACTGTTGGACCTTATATCAAGTGTATCTCCTGATTTGGAATGAGTTATTATACATAAGATATATGACTTTGGGGTAGAGCAAGCTACTTTAGCTACCCAACCCCACTATGCCGGCTTGCCCAGGCTGGATTTGTAAAATACCACCCCATCAACGGTCGGTTCCTTATTTTAATTCCATTTTTACTATAAATAGTATGTTTTAATTTGATTATAACCTTTTATCCGTTGGTCTTTAGGAGTTGAGCCAAATGCGAAAAGAGCTTAGAAAAATTTGAAGAACAGCTTGATGAAGCCAAAAAGAATACTTATTATTTTCGGCTGAAAACATTGCACACTAATAGACATCACAACCATCTATAAATACTAAGTTTACTATTTATAGTAAGTCGTGAATTTTAAGAGTTTTAATTGTGATTTACTATTTATATTAAGTCCTGAATTCTAAGAGTTTTAATTGTAATTTACTGTTTATAGTAAGTTATGAATTCTAAGAGTTTTAATTGTGATTTGATTCTGATTTCTTTCTCATTGCTTGGTATCCCTATGTAAAAGGTTGTGAACTCGTTTTTTTTTTTTTTTTGCTCATCAGTTTGAGAAGTCTATGTGAGGATTGCAGAGAAATTACGTGAATTTGGAATAATTGTCCTCTTGAGAAAGATGGTACTCCACCTCACGTCTTCGCATATTGTGCATTGAGCCCCACCATGTTGTATGTGATGAATCCACACTATCCATCCATTTTTCTAGATCATTTTAGAGAATGATCTCAAAAATGAAGCAGATCAAATTCTCATGTGGACTGCACCACAGAAAATAGTGGTAATGAGCTCCCACTATTATAAACTTCTTGTGTGATACAAAAGTTTTGGATCAAGCTAATGTTTGTTTTTTTCCTTCATTCAGGTCCGGGACATAATCAACAGGCTGGACATTATGGTGGGTAATAGGAAGTTTTTAATAATAGCCTCTCAGTAACCACTGTTTCATATGGCAGGTCCACCCAAGATTTGGATCCCTCTTATTTTTGAGTTCATACCTTAAAATGATCTGAAAAAATATACATAGGCGTGGACAAAATACATACATCACTGTGAGTTTGACGGAGCACCGACCAGCGACCACGTCCCTACTGCATAGCAATCAGTTCCAGATACTTTTTTGGTGGGCGTCTTCATCATATTTTGAAAATTCTTACTTTAAAACTGACGTAGAGGATTGGATATGACAATGTCAGTAGCCAAATGGCTACTGAAGTGACGTCACCAAGCTCTGTGGACCCCACCATGATGCATGTGTTATATCCATACCGTCCAACCATTTTTAGAGATTGTTTTATTTCAATAGAAAGAGAATGAGATAGATCTAAGGTTCAAGTGGACCCCACCATAGAAAATAGTAGGGACAGTGACATCCACCGTTCAAAACTTCTTAGTAGTTTCCAATGAAGCTGATATTTTTGTTTTCACTTCATCTATCTCTATGTTAACTTATGAATAGGATGGATCTCAAAAATACATCACCGTGGGCCCTATAAATGTTTCAACGGTGGGTGTGATGGCTCCCACAGTTTTCTGTGGTGGGTCCACTTGAACTTTAGATTATCTCATTCTGTTTCTAATGCCATAAAAAGATCTCTAAAAATGGTTGGACGGTATGGATACAACATATACATCATGGTGGGGTCCACAGAGCTTGGTGACGTCACTTCACTCGCCCACACCTTTTCAGACAACTTGATTAATGAGAT
Source organism: Magnolia kwangsiensis (assembly GCA_037074715.1). Taxonomy (NCBI): domain Eukaryota; kingdom Viridiplantae; phylum Streptophyta; class Magnoliopsida; order Magnoliales; family Magnoliaceae; genus Magnolia; species Magnolia kwangsiensis. The sequence continues at coordinate 44,138,294 of CM073572.1, read as the reverse complement.
AGCTTAATGAGAACTTAATTTAAACAGATATCAGTATACAGATATTATATTAATGAGGGGCTCTTTTGTAAAATTCCCATTAATTAATGTTAATAAAGGTTCGAAGATAAAAGTTATTTAAGATCATTATGGAAAAGGGGTCAGCAGCTCCGGTGGGCCCCACTGTGCTCGTTAATGTTATATATATCCAGCCCAGCCATTGGGAATATCACCCATGCTAAGTGCAGGGCCCGAAAATCAGCGCCATCAGTGATTCGGAGTGAACCCTAATTTTGGAAACAGTGTATAGAGAAAATCTTACCCTCCAAATTATTTTCCTTGGCTACGACGCCAATGCGATGCGTGTCAGAGATCAGGGCCATTCATCAGTACTACAGTATTGTAAAAAATAAAAAATAAAAATCAGTGCAGTTCAGTTATCCAGTGAGCCACTTATGTTCATTGAATTTGGAGTTTTGATCTTTTCATTTTGCTTAATAACCCATTTTTTGGTACAGGGTGGACCTCCTTGAGAGTGGACCAAAATAAATTTTAAACCTGGCATGTTCAAAGAATACCTAACTAATGAATGGCCCGGATCTTTGACACATGCCATCCGACAGATGATCCAATGGTAATTTCCACCCCCTCACATGAGGGGCCCTCATTGAATCACGACCCATTGAATTTGATGGTGTGTTTATGCGTAGATCTTGCAAAGAAGGAAACTGATGATGACACAGCTAGAGAGAAAGACAGAGTGTCATGTACAATATACGTTAAAAGTAAAAGATTACATAAATCATATATATAATATCACACTTGGGAAAAGAATAAAAGAGCGAATGGAATAGACCTTTCAACTTGCAACAACAAAATCCTACTTAGAAATGAACTTTTAATAACATATAAACACTTAAAATGATTTTTCACATCTAAATATTGATCAGTTGACAACACCGCACAATCTCCTTATTTGCCCAGACGTGCCTCTTTTTTTCTTTTCTTTTTTTAAAAAAAAATTTTTTTTAACACACGCTCACGCTAGTGGAATTTCACCACCTATGGATACTCGAACCCTTGACCGGGTGTTGAAACTCCTGAGAGTCTACCAGCCAAGCAAGAGCAAGGATCCAATTTGCCCATATGTGCCTGTTAGAGGACTGATATCTCCCATCGTCACCATTGCTGCTGCAAAATCTGAGTTGAAAGTCGCCCGATTTTGCTATACTCCGTAACAATACCATCTGTCGATCCTCCGCTGAAGAGAACCTGATCAGACTGTAACAGACCTTTCCTTTGGATCAGGTTCTTGAAGTAGTTAGTGTCGAATGAGTTGGGTGTAATCAAATCAAGTGGGGCCAGGTTATCGTCCCCGCCGACGGAAGTACAACCACGCCTGCGAGTGCTTGCAAAGCCGGCATCGATATTGGATCCATTGTAGACTCTGTCTCGGAAGGTCGCACATGCTGCTTGACCGATCGTATGCGCACCTTCCATTTTTCATACATGTGAATATGAGATTGGAGTTAAGGAAAGAATGGAAGAAGAGGTTGCATGATTGTTGAGTTTGTAGATTAAAAACCCGAGAGTGCAACCATATCTCTTGCATTTAGGCCCTTTCTACTGAAGGAGTCTAGGAGGGTTTCTAGGTTGTCTGTGAACCTAGGAAGGTTGCTTGCTGCTTAGGATTGGCTTGCAGTTGTGGAGTCTCTTCTTCCAAGCTTCACCGTCCATGTTGGGCCACTACCCACCTGAATTTTTTGACTACAACCAACCATCAAAATATGTGTTTTCTCTCAAAATAGCATTGCATTGTGTTGGTGGTGGTTAGCTTGGGCCCACAGTCTAGTGAGCCCATTTGGGTTTAAGAAAATACTGGCTTGGGCTTGATATTGGACTTCCATGATAGGATTTTTTTTTTGGGCCAGTCAAGTCTGAGAATAGGTTGAATTTCTAGTACAAAGAAACTAGAATATGTAATTATCATATTATGAAAAGCAGCAAGTAAATTTCATTTGTTAGGTGTAATCCACTCACATATACAGAAGCATCCCTTGCCACGACAGCAAGTATATCGGCACATGATACGACTCCTGGGCATACATTTTCCACTTGAGATTTTACATTGTCGATGACTTCGAATCCTCTTGCAGACTCAAAATTCTGAAGCGCATTCTGCTCACTTTCGAATGAAGGAGAGTCGTCGAGTAAGGCTGATGCATCACATCCCTGTCATCCTGTGACTGGGTCAGCCCAAAAGAGTATAAAAACACAATATGAAGAATTACCTAGGAAGAAAACAACACACAAGCACACCTGAACAAAGCAATCACGGAAATGGAGGCGAACAAGGGATGCTGCCATTCTACGCTCTCGTGCAATTGTCATCCTTACGGCAGTCCGAATCGTAGTCAAGGCTCTTGGACATGTATTTTGGTAGAATGTAGGTGATAGTACTGGAGTAACAGCAACTCAATCACAAATAACACACATCAAACAATAAGGGCTGTTTTCTTAAAATGTAGGATAGTAGAGTATGTTAAATTTTTCTAGACATCTACGCTACATAGAAGACTCTTTTATAGACATGATTTAGACACCTAAACTAACATTTGAGAGATTCTTGCTAAAAGAATTAATTAGCAACAGACATGTGACTTGAGCACATTCAATTCAGTTACAACAAACAGTGAGAAAACAATGGAACTTCAAATGTTCTTGTGACTATTGGACAGCAACGTTCAATCAAGTTTGAATTATTCTCAACATTCCCTGGCCTCTTGATTCAAACAACCTCAACTCCGAGCATTTCTCGTAACTTGACAAATTTCTGCCAAGAAAGCGCTTTAGTGAAAATGTCTGCAATTTGATCCTCGGTGTTGCAGTATTCCAACTTGATTTCTCCTTTCACAACGAGTTTTCTTATGAAGTGATGAGGTACTTTTATGTGTTTAATCCTTGCATGAAATGCTGGATTTCTTATCATTGCAATGGTAGATTTGCAGTAGATTATCGTGGCTTCTTCTTGTTTTGCCTTCAAATCGGATAAGATCCTTTTAAGTCATACTGTCACGCCCCAAACTCGAAAATCGGGCTCGCAAAATTCTCGATCACCGAATCAGACGCCGACAGCCTCCATAGGACCCCATTCTCGGCTCCTAGCGTCCATTCGCTAGGTTCCGATCCTGGAATGCTATGAGGAGAATTTTCAATGTCAGTTGATTCGTAATAAGCATAACCAAAGGCATAAACCACAAACAACAACCAAGAACTCCATTACATTTCCACTATGATAAAAAAACTTTACAAGTATAATGAGCATAAAGGGAAATACAATGGTAAGGAACAAAAACTTCAAAATGATCTGCAAGTGTTCCTACCTCAGCGCTGCTGCGCCCCAACGTCACCTGCACGCAACGGTCATGCATAAGCTTATAGAAAACTTAGAGGGTGGTAAAAGTGTGTGCGTAAGGTAGTAATATGATCATGCAATATCAGAGTAATACGGAATATACAGATGGATCCATAATATCATGAGCCGTACCAAGGCTATGCGATGCAAGATGCAAGTCAAGCATATAATCCTCATCTAAGTCTATATATCAATACAGCTCAACTCTGGGATATCACCGGGGTCTAGTACACTCTAAACCAGATCACCGTCACATCGCGCGTGATAAGGTAAGTGGAAGAGACCTCACTATCCGTCTGCCAATATTGGGCTCGACTCGTCGATAGCGGATCCATTCCTCGAGCTAGTCAAACTCAGCATAGCATTGCCCCCTACTCTCGGGCGGATAAGGCCGCACCCCCTTCCAACCGACCACGACACAGTGGAGAGCACAACCGTCTGGTAATCGGCACTCAACGCTCATCTACCCAATCGGTCTAGACGTTGGAGCAACCTCTTGGTACCATAAGGGTTTAGGAACTTTCACCCAGGGATATCTATAGCACCCCATGTAAAATAAGAATTTCGGTATCCAATCCTGCCAACCACGATGCGTCTGTGGAGGCTACGACCCCGATATCGCTAGGGCGTACAGTAACCATATCACACAATGCGAGATGCATGAATCACACTATCCAATCATGCAGCACATCCTTGCACGTAACGTGCGCTCATGTAGGGCAACACCGCCTAATCGGGAGCCCATAAATAACCTGCCTGAAGGCATATGCTATGATCAATCACCTCTCATATCAAGCATACATATGGTGCGTATGATTATGAGTCATGGAACTATACTAAACATGTTATAATGAAATAAACTACCCTTACCATGCAGATGGGCCTGGACGGCCTATACACAATAAATACGGGCCTAACAATGGGCCCCAGAGAGAGTCGTAATGCGGACATTTAACCAACATTAAACTCGTAACGTGCACGTCAAACCAACATTACTCCCAAGGCGCGGTCGTCATGAACATCATTACATAATCCGTGTTGGGATCACACATTGCAATGGACCTTAGGTACTTCTCATTGGGCCTTAAATACATCAAATGGGCCATGTCGTATGGGCCTTTTATTCATCAAGTGAGCCACATAAATGGACCACACCAAGAGCCTTATGTGCATTGCAATGGGTCAGAACCCGTGGGCCTTAGATCGCATCAAATGGGCCTAATCTCATGGGCTTTAAAATAGTTCAACAACTGGTTACATTCATGGACCCAATTAAATTCAACTGTAGTGGGCCTCAAAAGTGCCTTAATTAAGCCCAACATTTAAGGAACTAAAGGTATAAATTATTTCCTCTAAGATATTTATAATATGGTGGGCCCCACTCCTCAAAATTTCAGCCCAAGGCCAGCATAATTATAACATGTTACTGTCCTAAATTTGGGCACTCCATTGGAGTGGGTCCAAAGCCTCTAAAACTTTGAAAATTGAGGGCCAAGGTCCCTCATCATGCATACAATGAGAGGAAACCCAAAAAGGTGGCCCACCATCAGAAGAAATATTTTTGAATTATGGTTTTTTATCAAGGCATATTGCTGGACTACACAACAGAAAAAATCTAGGAGTCCAACCATCTTGGCCCATTCTTTTGGATACCCAAACGGGGTTACTTGAGGCTAAAATTTCACAGAGTAATACTTCCATAGGTGGGTCACACCTCCACAAAATTTCATAATTTTTAGATATCTCTATTTTAATTAATTTAAACAAAACAGACTGTCCAGAAAAAATCGGACAGACCTGAACGTCCCAACGTGGTGGGCCAATTCGGCCCTTACCACGGTGTGTACAGGAGTCCATTGGCCATGAAATTTTATAGGTGGGTTCTAAAATAAGTTGACCACACTCTTAAAAAATTTTATAATTTTTGGACATCTGTAAATATTTTAATTCATTTACATAAATCAATCTGTCCTGAAAATTGGAATGATCTGGACACCATATTATAATGGGCCGGTCCCGCCATCACCATGGTGTTTACAAGCGTCCATTGGCCCCAAAATTTTGTAGGTGGGTCCTACCATAAGTATGCCACCCCCCTGACAATTTTTATAATTTTTAAACACCCATAGGTATTTTAATAAATTTTAAAAATTCAATTATCCATGGTGGAATGTTGCTGGAATAGTGCAGAAACTCCGGACTGTCCACCTCACTTGGACCACACCTTTGGGACCCCAATGAAGGTCAGTAGGGGCTGAAATTTGGGAGACATGAAGATGAGATCCCCACCTTTTAGAAAAGTATATTTAATAAGTATAAATAGTCCCCCAAACAGTCCCAAAATCTGGTCCAAAAACAACCAGAAACTGTCCAGAAAATTCTGGACAGCAACATGTTCTTAGATAAAATTTATTAAATAAGTTAAATAAAAAGGAAAATACATTAATGGGCCACACACATCAGGAAATAAAATGAGGAAAAAGAGAGATAGAAGGACAATCCGGTCATAGGGAAAGGGGCTCTGCCACTATTGAGCCCTCTCAAGATCAATCACACCCGCACATCATACCTAGATCTATATTTACAACATAGATCTTACACATGCATGGCTTATAATTAAAATGCATGGTGAGGATGCCATCCCCACCATGGTTATAAGGTCTAGATGACCCAAACATAATATGATATGAAATAAAACTACCATGATGGGGTCCATAGAGAAAGGCCCCATGCATGGATCATGCATGCATAAGGTAGGCCATTAGGCGACAACCATGGGATTGTGTAGGATCTACACCAATGATTGGTGGGTCATACACTTCCCTCATGAAATAAGAAAAGACAAAAAATATCTAGACTATAAAAAATTAGATTTTTTACATCTAGAGGAGCACCCACCGTCCGATCTTCTTGCTCCTATGGGGTCCTTAGTACCTTAGCTTGGATTTCAATGGAGGAGATGGGGAATGGATGGTTAGGATAGGGAGATCATGGGGTAGAAAGTGGTAGGAAAGGTAGGCCACACTTGGTGTTTTGGAAGAGAGGGAGAGGCTTGGAGAGCTCACATTCGTGGGATCCTTTTTTTTTTTTTTGCTTGGAGATTTGAAATGAGAAAGAGAGAAACAGAGAGAGAGTTGTAAAGGGAGAGAGAGAGAGAGAGTGATGGATGGATGGAGTGATAGATGTGTGTAAGAATTTTTTTACTTTTAAGGCCTTTTGTGTAAGAAAGGCATGGGTTTGTAAGAGACATTTTGACTTTTGGGGCTTGCTTGGGAAGGGTGAAAAAGTGATGTGTACTTGACATGTGATGGATTGATGGATTGATTGATTGATGGGATTGATGTAACACATCGTAAAGATTCTCTTGGATTTCGCAACGCACAGCGTTTTCTTCGCCCCGAACATTGGCCCACATCTCTTAACCAGGGTATCGCCTCGGCGCGCAAGTCGCGACATCGAAACCGCAGCGATGACACGGTCGCTATGACAATGGTCTTGGGTTGAGTCCATATGGGTTGACGGCATTTGAATCAGAGTCACACGTGAATATCGGTTGAGGGTCGAAGGTTGTCGAAATTCAACCGGTAGGACCGCGGAAGTCTATGAAACAGTACGAACTAAGATAAGGGTCTTACACATACTGTTTGGCAAGCGGCACTTGTGGTAGTAATGTATTCAGCTTCCGAACTTGATAGTGCGGTAGTTTTTTGCTTCTTAGTCGCCCATTATATCATTCCAGATCCAAAACTAAGATAAAATCTCAAAGTATTTTTTTTTTTTTGTCATCTGCACAACCGGCCCAATCACTATCAGTATAAGTCACAAGTTTAAAATCACTCACTTTGCAATACCTAATTCTAAAGTTTAATATGACACGAATGTATCGTAGGACTCTTTTTGCTGCTCCCATATGTTGTTTACTTGGATTTTGCATAAATCTGGATAGAAGGCTCACTGCAAACATTATATCTGGCCTTGTATGAGTGAGATAAATTAGTCCACCAATTAAGCTTCTGTACTCTTTCCATTAGTTTTATCTATCTCATCTTCTAACATAGGTTTATCATTTGTATTCATGGAAGTTTTTGCAGGATTACAATTAGTCATATAAAATCTTTTAATATATTACGAGCATATTTTTCTCAACATACAAAAATACCTTTGGAATCTTGAATAATTTGCATGCCTAAAAAATAATGTAAAAGGCCCAAGTTAGTCATTTCGAATTTAGACATCATATTTTCTCTAAATTGCTTCATCAAAGTTATAGAATTGCCTGTATATATTATATCATAAACATACAAGCAAACTATAAGGATTTCCATACCTTGAGTTTTTACATAAAGAGTATGTTCACTTTCACTTCTCTTAAAATTAGTGTCAAGGAAGTACCTGTCGATTTTATTGTACCATGCTTTTGGAGCTTGTTTAAGTCCATACAAAGATTTCTCTAATTCGAAAACTTTATTTTCTATCCCATTGAGTTTAAATCCTGAAGGTTGTTCTACATATACATTTTCCTATAACTCACCATTTGAAAAAGTTGATTTGACATCAAATTGATAAACATGCGAACTTTCTTGAGATGTCAAAGATAAAATAGTTCTAATTGTCTCTAATCAAGCATTTGATAATGAAGAAACCACCATTTGATAATGAAGAAACCATATCTTGTATGCCACCAAGCATGCCACCAAATGAGTTTTTATCACTACCTTCACCGCATATTGAATCACATCTTGTATGCCACCAAGCATGCCACCATTTGATAATGAAGAAACCACATCTTGTATGCCACCAAGCATGCCACCAAATGAGTTTCTATCACTACCTTCACCACATATTGAATCAAGTGAATTGCCTCCAAGAAGGGTAAGAAGTCTTACTGATATTTATCAATAATGTGATTTTGCATTCTTTTCTTCAGAACCTACATGTTTTAAAGATGCAGTAATAAAGGAAGAATGATATAATGCAATAAAGGAAGAAATTGATGCTATTGAAAAAAAATAAAACATGAAGATTTGTTGATTTGCCCCCAAGAAAAGAAGCCATTGGATTGAAATAGATTTATAAATCTAAATTCAATCCTGATGGATCTTTGAAAAGACATAAAGCTCGTTTAGCAACAAAAGGTTATAATCAAATTCTAGGTGTTGATTTCTTTGAAACCTTTTCTCTTGTTGCTTGATTAGAAACCATTAGAACTGTTTTATCTTTGGTATCTCAAGAAAGTTGTCACGTTTATCAATTTGATGCCAAATCAGCTTTCTTAAATGGTGAGTTAAAGGAATATGTATATGTAGAACAACCTACAGGATTTAAACTCAATGGGATGAAAATTAAAGTTTACAAATTGGAGAAAGCTTCGTATAGACTCAAACAAGCTCCATGAGCATGGTACAGTAAAATTAACAGGTACTGCCTTGACACTAATTTTAAGAGGAGTGAAAGTGAACCTACTCTTTATGTGAAAACTCAAGGTATGGAAATCCTTATAGTTTTTTTGTATGTTGATGATACGATATATACAGGTAATTTTATAAGTTTAATGAAGCAATTTAGAGAAAATATGATGTCTAAATTCGAAATGATAGACTTGGGCCTTTTACATTACTTTTTAGGCATACAAATTATTTAAGATTCCAAAGGTATTTTTGTATGTCAAGAAAAGTATGCTCATGATATATTAAAAATATTTTATATGATTAATTGTAATCCTACAAAAACTCCCATGAATATAAATGATAAACTTACGTTAGAAGATAGGGTAGATAAAACTAATGGAAAAGACTGTAGAAGCTTGATTGGTGGACTAATTTATCTCACTCATACAAGGCCAGATATAATGTTTACAGTGAGCCTTCTATGCAGATTCATGCAAAATCCAAGTAAACAATATATGGGAGCAGCAAAAGAGTCCTACGATATATTCATGGCACATTGAACTTTAGAAACAAGTATCAAAATGTGAGTGATTTTAAACTTGTGACATATATTGATAGTGATTGGGCCAGTTGTGCAAATGACAGAAAAAGTACTTCGTAATTTCACTTAGTCTTGGATCCGGAATGATATCATGGGCTACTAAGTGTAAGAAACTATCGTACTATCAAGTTCGGAAGCTGAATACATTGCTACCACAAGTGTCACTTGCCAAACAGTATGGATTAGAAGGATCTTATCCGATTTGAAGGCAAAACAAGAAGAATCTACAATAATCTATTGCGACAGCAAATTTATCATTGCAATGACAAAAAATTCAGCATTTCATGCAAGGAATGAACATATAGAAGTACATCATCACTTCATAAGAGAACTCGTGGCGAAAGGAGGAATCAAGTTGGAATATTGCAACACCGAGGATCAAATTGCAAACATTTTCATTAAAGCGCTTTCCTGGCAGATATTTATCAAGTTACAAGAAATGCACGGAGTTGAGGTTGTTTGAATTAAGGGGGCATGTTGAGAATAATTGAAACTTGATTGAATGTTTTTGTTCAACGGTCGTAAGAACGTTTGAAGTTCCATTATTTTCCGACTGTTTGTTGTAACTGAATTGAATGTAGTGAAGCCACATGTCAGTTGCTGATTAATTCTTTTAGCAAGAATCTCTCAAGTATTAGTTTAGGTGTCCACATTATGTCTATAAAAGAGTCTTCTATGTAGTGTAGATGCATAGAAAAATTCAGCATACTCTGTTATCCTACATTTTAAGAAAACAACCCTTATTGTTTTATGTATATTATTTGTGAAATGTGTGTTATTTGTAATTGAGTTGTTGTTACTCCAACAATAAAATCATATCATCAACATACAAGCAAACTATATCATATCATCAAAGTTATAGAATTGTCTGTATATATCATATCATCAACATACAAGCAAACTAATTTTAAGAGAAGTGAAAGTGAACCTACTCTTTGTGTAAAAACTCAAGGTACCATGTTCTTGGAGCTTGTTTGATTCATACAAAGATTTCTCCATTTTGTAAACTTTATTTTCCATTCCATTGAGTTTAAATCCTGCAGGCTGTTCTACATATACATTTTCCTTTAACTCACCATTTAAGAAAGCTGATTTGCCATCAAATTGATAAACATGCCAACTTTCTTCAGATGCCCAAGATAAAACACTTCTAATAGTTTCTAATCAAGCAACATGAGAAAATGTTTCAAAAAAATTAACACTTGAAATTTGATCATAACCTTTTACTACTAAACGTGATTTATGCCTTTTCAAAGATCCATCAGGATTGAATTTAGATTTATAAATCCATTTCAGTCCAATGGCTTCTTTTCCTAAGGACAAATCAACCAATCTCCATGTTTTATTTTTTTCAATAGCATCAATTTCTTCCTTCATTGCATCATATCACTCTTTCTTTGTCACTACATTTTCAAAACATATGGGTTTTAAAGAAAAGAAGGCAAAATCACATGATTAATAAATATCAGTAAAACTTCTTACCCTTTTTGGAGGTGATTCACTTGATTCAATATGTGGTAAAGGTGGTGGTAGAAACTCATTTGGTCGCATGCTTGGTGACATATAAGATGTGGTTTCTTTATTTTCAACAATTAAATGAGTATTTTCGACACTACTTTCCTAATTCCAGACACCATTTTCATTAAGGATAACATCTCGACTGATGTTAAAAATCTTATTTTTTAGATCATATAGCCCATGGCCTTTTGTTTCATCGCTATAACCAATAAAAATATATTTTTTACACTTACCATCTAAATTTTACCTTTTTTATGAAGGAATATTAGCATAGGCTATAGATCCAAATACTTTAAGATGACTCACATTTGGTTCTCTCCTAAACCAAGCTTCATATGGGGTTTTTCCTGTAAGAGCCTTGTTAGGAAATAGGTTTAATAAATAAACCAAAGTTGTTACGGCTTCAACCTAAAAGGTCTTTGGTAATTCCTTTTCTTTCAGCATACACCTTGCGGTTTTAACAATTATTCGATTTTTTCGTTCTGCTACCCCGTTTTGTTGTGGGGTAAAGTGCAACGCCACGAAAATTGAGGGTCGAGAAAAGATCAATTCTCGAGATCCATCTCATCACTTATGTAACATAGATAATGATGTTTATATTTTGTTCATTTTAGTGCATTAAACATGAATGAGATTACACTAAAACAATATATTATACTCCAGAGATACTTAAGTTGAGCAAGTAGAAGACTAAGATAAATATATAAAGTATGTAAGTATTTATCAATCCCTAGAGTATGAGTATGTTACCAGGCTAAATAAATACATATATGGTTCCAAAATTTATAAAATATTAAGTGTAAAGGTTCAAGTAATTCATACTCCCGTAATCCCGGCGACGCAACTATAGGTCTACATAGACTTGCCTGAGAGTTGCATGTAGGAGAACTCTTCCTCCTCGTTAAAGAAGTCTAGTTCCGTCGCATAAGCCTCATCGTCATCTGAAGCTAAAACAGAGTCTGGTTGGTGTTTTAAAACACCGTCCCAGAGCAGGAGTGAGTGATCAACTTAATGGTACTATAAGGCAAAGGTTAACATGTTATCAATTTAATCAAGTAATAATGATAAATTAATACAACAATCATATCCTAAGTACTCTTGTTAATGCAGGAATGGTATGCTTTAATGATACATGCCCTCGCCTACACTCCCTCAGTGACATCATCTTATGATCGCGCATGAAAAACTCTCTAAACGTACACTTCCTCTCCAAAGCATATGTAATGCAGTGCATGGTCATGTTAGCCAATAATAATTTAGGCTTCATTACCAATAAATAGGGTAAAGCCAACGCACTTGGGATGGTTTCGACTACGGCTAAAAGCCATTCGTATTTACCGACGGCTTTTAGACATAGCTGAAACCAAGTAATCCGTAGCTAAAGAGCCATTTCTAACGGTGGACGTCCAATCTCTACTTTAAGCATGTGTTGTGGTTCAATCGAGATTTATTTAGAGATCATTTTTTGATATCATTCTTTTAAGAATGTTTATAAATTGATGTATAGTGTGGATGAAACAAAAACATCATAGTGGGGCCCATAGAGCCCTACCAGATCCAACACTCAAGGTACCCTTTTTTTTTCACTGTAAATATGTGTGAGTTTTTCATTTTCTATAAAAATGTAGTGACTCGTTTATGTCAATAGTGGTAATGATAGAGGGTTATCTAGACCAACTAAATAATGGGTCTAGTTGTAGATGGGTAATATGTATATATTTTATTGCATAAAACTATCTTAACCATCCTTTAAATGGTCCCTTACATGTACGACTAGTAATATGGTGTATGTTATAAATGATGGTAAACGCACAAGTATTGGATTTGAAAGTATCTCCTCATTTCAGATGAGGGATTTCCAAACGCACGGTTCTTTCCTCTTTCTAATGGGTGATCTTCATCGTCAGAGCTCTTCCCTCTTCCGAAGAGCACAATCTTCCTCGCCAGAGCTCTGAATCCTTGAAGCATTTCCTCGTGCCATGCAGATTCATCTCAAATAGGTGAGATTCTCTCAAAATCCCTTATTTGCCTCGCCGATTGTTCCTCTTCTTGCTGTTTTTATTCCAGAATCCCTTCCATCTGTCATTACCTTTTCTCTTTTCTTCTTATGATGTTGTAAGTGCACAAATGTTTGGCAGAAAGGCCCATTCATGATCTTTTGATACCTACTGACCTTTGTGTTATAGGCTTACGAGAACTGCTCCACATGATTCTATTTCTCCATGTTTATATGCATTTTTGAACTATGCGTTTGATCAATAAGCTCATTGACTCATGGCGTTTGAATTCATTTCTATGGATATTTTTTCCCCTTTACATGGAGATTTGTTAGATCTAGAGATAGGGTCTGCATTTCGGAAGATTAGAATGAGAAAATGTTTTTTTTTTTTTTTTTTGCATAAAAGAGCAATACTTGTTATAGTGCTATAATATTGAAATAAATTTACAAGAAATTTATGATAAATTGAGGCAGGTTGGCCTTCACATTTGATCAACCAAATCTGCCCACACTGCAAACCAGGCTCATTTGTACAAATCTTCTCCAAGATCTTTCGCATGAACTATTCAACCAAACCCACTTCCCACCATAATAGACTTTTCACAATTACTACCATCAGCCTCAGCATAAAGATTGATTCATAATGGACGATATTACAAATATTAATTAGAGAAATATTATTTAACTTTCATAAGCCATATATTATTCTCGAGTTTTAAGGAGTATACCACCAGGGCTCTTTTGGCTTCAAGATCATCATCCATTGCCTTAGCCTTTTCCTTGAGAATAGAGTTATCCACATTGAATTTTATTGCATCTGCTGCAGCTCGTGTTCACAGATAATACATCCCACTTTGTTAATGGTCTCACTTAACATCAATAAGATTTGTTATTGCCCACCCATTGTTTGATCATCATATAACCTTACATAACGATGTGCATTTCCTACTATCATAACATTGTAAACCGTTACGGCCAATACGTAACGGTAACGGTGGGGTCCGTTATGTGATATGGGGTCGAAACGGGCAACTGTGACCATAATGGCCGTTATGGGATCGTTACGCTCGTTACGGGCCATAACGCCAGTCACAGCCCCGTAACTGCTGTTACGGGTCAAAAAAATAAGAAAAAATGAAAAAAATAGGAAAAAAAAAGCATACCTTTTTTTAAAATTTCTTTTCTTCTTATTCTTCTTCTTCCCCTTCTTCTTCTTCTCACCCTGATGTGGCTGCGGCCTTGCTACGGCTGTGGGCCTCCTCTTCCTTCTTCTTCTTCTTCTCTCTCTCTCTCTCTCTCTTTTCTTTCCCTCTTTAGATTTTCGGTTTCCCTCTCTCCCGTCTTTTACGTCTAAAATCGGAAGCCCTCTCTCTCCTGTCTTTTTCATCTGAAATTGGAAGTCGATTGACTAGTGTACCACACACCAACTATAGCTATATAGCTACTGTAGGTACGTATCATGCTAAAACGAGCACTAATGCTCCTCGAGCTCTGAGCTGTATGAACGGTTCAAAGGAGATCAAAGTTAAGTGGGCTCCATAGTGATGTATTTGTTATATCTACATCGTTAATCTATTTTTAGATATTATTTTAGAGCGTTACCTAAAATATGAATCATATCCAAAGATCTTTTGGACCACACTAAAAATAGCAGCGGAGATAATGATTTTCACTGTTAAACAATTCGTAGGCCCACCATAACATTTATTTTCCATCCAATCTATTCATAAGGTCAAAAAGAACTGAATGAAGATGAAAAACAAATTTCATATTGATCCAAAACTTCTATGATCCCAAAATAGGCTTTAATGGTAGATGTTCAATCCCCCACTGCTTTTTACAATGTGGCCCACTTGATAATTAGATCTGTATTATTTTTAGTGTCAAGCCTTAAGACGAGCTCATCAAATGAATGGACGGTTTAGATATAATACATACATCATGATCAGACCCACAGGACTTACTGACGTTAATACAAGTATATACATCAGACCCACCATGATGTATATATTTTATCCATGCCATCCATCCATTTTGGCACATCATTTTAGGTCATGATCCAAAAAATTAGTAACATCCAAATCTCAGGTGGATGACACCATAGGAAACAGTGGTTATAGCTATTAAAAATTTCTTAGGGTCTACTGTAATGTTTACTTTTCATCTAACCTATTAATTGAGTCACATTGACGTGGATGAAGGCAAAACACACATGTCAGCTTGATTTAAAACTTTTGTAGCCCCCAATAAATTTTTAATGGTGGACGTTTAATAATTGTTGTTTCTTATGATGCAGTACACCTAAGCTTTGAATCTGCCTCGTTTTTGGGCTCATGCCCTAAAATTATTTGGCAAAATGGATGGATGGTGTGGATATAACACATTCATCATGGGTGAGCCCCAAAAAACTTTGACACTCGTGTGCTATACTTTACAATTCGAGTCCCACCTAATTCGGGCCCTTAAAAATTGTACACAAGACATGTATTAACTTAAAATTTATCAATTAAATTATGGATTATAATTGCTAATTCACCATGCCAAAATCAAATTGTTTAAACAGTTTTAATTGTTAATTTGTAGACACATATTTTTTTAAATTGGGCCTTTTGATTTTTTTCATGATTCACTATCCAATAAATGTCCACCAATTCATAAGTAAGATAATGTCAATAAATTGCATAAATTTGAGACTGATTTGGGGAATGGATTGGTCCTCCAAGTCAGCCCTAAATTGGCAACGCCATTTACCTGAATTTAATTTCATTTTTTTAAAGAACTATTGAAAGAAATGATATCAAATTGTTAAGTATATAAATTAGATATTTATAAATTTAAATATATGAATTTTTTAATCAAATTCAATTATCTGGTTCATAAATTCATCAGACAGTCCGATACAACTTCTCACCAAAGAGTGGACCGTTACACTACCATAAACATGTTCCAATTTATAAATGAATGCATATTTGGAATGCTTAGAATATTTCAGATTTAATCCATATTTTTTTGACAAAAAAAAATTATACCATTACGGGCCGTTACGCTCCCATTTCACCGTTATACCCCCGTATCCGTATTGGTATTGATATTGGAGGGCACTGTTACGCCAAACGATACCGATACGGGATACCTTGTTGTAAACTATATTGTCCAGAGAATATTGTTGCTCAAAAAAACCAACCATTTCATAGTAGAATATGTAAGATGTTTGTCTGAGGAATGGCTTGTGTGTGTGTGTGTGTGTGTGTGCGCGCGCGCGCGTGTGTGTAACTGCATTTCAATAACTCAAGCTGATAAAGAAGGAATTGAACAATGTGGAACTGGGCCCCATATCTGCTGCTATGACCTTTAAAATTATTTGGAACACAACTTGAAATGTATGGAATTGCAACTTGGGCTTGTTAGAATGGTGTCACGGCCAGTTTGGAAATTCACTCTTTATTTATCTCAATACAATATAATTGCGCATCCAAATGCCCACTATGGCTACAAATCCATCTGCATCAGATACTTGTGAGTTTGGGTGTGAAAACATCTGCTTCAGATACTTGTACTATTCCAGATTTTAAAAGGGGATTAGATAATCTACATTTGGCTCTTGGTTTGTTTAACCTGCATTCTTTTTTGTTCTTCACAACATGAAATAGCCTAAATGGGTTAATTAGTTTTGCAAATTAAGCATTTCTTGGATGACGTACAAATAGATGGTTAAGATTAAAAAATGCAAAAAGAGTCCACTGACACTGAAAAGGGTCTAAAATTTAAAGTATTGTGATCTTCCACACTCTGTGAGCATTTTAAGCTTCTCCTTTCCATTCTTGGTCCCACTATATGAGCTTTCATTGGTACATTTTGGGTGCTCTTTGCTTTTTTTTTCCATGTGAAATATTGGTTCGTCTCTGTTTAATCTTATTGCATCAGTACATAGTTGGGTACACGCACACACGCGCAACTACATTGAATTCTTGTAGAAGTGGCATCTCCATGCACGGATATGACTCTGACGAGGATTTTCAATCATTTCTGTGTCAAATGTTTGTGCTTATGGGAAGGTTTTAAAAATTGTTCCATACAACACAATTTGGTTTGGTCCAAGTCATATCAGTTTTGGCTTTGGGTGAGCACTGTTGTTGTTTTTATTTTGTGAGCACTCTATGTTTTCATATTTTGTAGATGTGGTTTATTCTTCAACCGACACTTCTTTCAGATTTTCCCCTCAGAATGATGCATTCACTTTTCTTTAATGCTTATTTGTTTATCATGGTTTCAAGTTGAGAGTGGTTATTCGTGGATCTGAATTTTTACTTACATTTCTCCAAAACTGTCCTTGCCACAATTGACATATTTGTTTGTTTGTTTTATTATTTATTTATTTATTGTCATTGTAGATTCTTTCCAAGTATCCTCCTAGGAAAGAGCTTTGGCGCAAATGACATGTTTGGTTTCGATCTGTTCAGGCCAGGCAAAGCTAAATTGGCTTTGGGTTTTCTGATTTCTGTACCATTAAAAAGAAATTAAAAATAAGAAGAAAAAAAGATGCACAGATTATGAGTATATTAATGTGTATTTTGTATTGGATTGTACTTTCCTGTAAACATTACCTTTCGAAATGTAGCATATCACATATAGGCACTCTGTTTTTGTAGCTGGAACGAGGAAATCAATCAACGGCAAACAGAAGTACTAGATGCCCAACTGACGGTTGAGCAGCTTCAACAACGATATCAGTTGCTCACGGCCCGACAAAAATGTCTGCCATGTGTAGCGCGGATTAGTCAACATTTAAAAGATGGTGGGAATCGCACAGTAGTCTAGACTCTAGCACATCTATTTATGCATGCGCAAGTCAATACAGAGATTCAAACATTTGTAATGCATACAGAGACATGCATGCATGGAGGCCCTAATTGTATTCTTGTTTGTGAACATGAACACTCAAATTGTATTCTTCATAGTTGTTATTCCTGCACAAAAATTAAAGGTTTTTTTTTTTAATATATATGTTTTCCACAGGTATAAATTGAAAGATCCATTGATTTAAGATCCTAGGTAAGAAGCACTTTTGGTTTTATTATTCTTGGTTGCCGATTTTCTATGTATAACATTTCATAGTAAGCAATGTGATTGCTTGACATCTAGAGTTGTTTTGATGAGGGTTTTTGGGATTTGGATTCTTATGGTAATTGGGTTTTCTTCTTTTAATAGATGGATTTCTTGTTCTCAACCAGCTTCTACAAGCATGCAGCAACTTGTGTACAGTTGCACTAGCATGGTATGTCTTGCCACTTCTACAAGTGTGTGGAAACTTGCAGATTGTATGCTCAAAGGCCATTTTTACTTGATTTATACCAAAACCAAATTGCAAGCATCGACAGAGAACATAAGAAACTGTTACGAATGAATTTAGCACTTATAAAAGAATTATTTTATACAGAGATTACCTTAATCCACTTCATTCATTTATTGCATATTTTATACATAGATTACCTTAATCCACTATCAACATGCTCCAGTCCAAAAATTAACGTGGACAAATCATCAACTGGACCACTGGCATACTTATATTGTTGTGCTTTCTTGTACATTTTTCTCATACAGATGTATAGCACCTGATTAGCGGACTATCCTGGTTTGGGTTAGGGCATTCTTATGATTGGCCCCACCATATGAATATCCGAAATCTTTCGCTTGTCTATTCGAATGTGGGTCACAAATCTAGTGCAATTCCCTTTGAATCCCTATAAGAAAATAGGGAATACTACTTGTTTCATAAGGCTTAGTGAGGCAAAGGTATTTTTTTAAAAGCAGGAGTTAATTTTGATATACATGTGTATAAGAACGTATATGTGTATGTATGTATATTTTATTTTGTTGCAACTTGGTTATAAGTTACGGAGAAAAGCATCTAATGGGCTTTCTCTATTGCAGTGACTATTTGTTCAAGCTCTTCCTTATTGGAGATTCTGGTGTTGGCAAATCATTTCTTTTGAGATTTGCAGTAAGGTCTCTAAGGATACTCTTCTTTTCTCCTACTCTTTTGATTCTAAAGAACAAAGGTTAATTGTTTGTATAATCTTTAGGCATCTGGTGTGTTATTCCATACATATACATACTCCAACATGCAACAATTGTAATCAGCGTCTTGTACAATAATTGGATACTAGTAGTAAGAGCTATGCTTATTCACAGATGCATTGGCAGCTTTGCATTCATATGTGATAAAAGCTGTTCATTCTATTCCCTTAATAATTTGTTGTCTTTTTGGTGCTTTTATGTTCTAGCTTAATTTCAAAGTAAGAAGTTGTAAACTCAAGCTTCAATTCTCAGAACATTAGGAACTCCACCTTGCTTGCTTTACATTTTTACTTCATGATGACACTATGTTGAACAATTCTTTAACTGAATAAAAAATTACATATTGTGGCGACACAAGATTGGATAATATAACTATACTTTTAGGAATAAATGGCACCATATGTTATGGGAACAATAGCTATCTTTCAAACCAACAAAAAAAAAAAAAAAGAAAAAAAAAAAAAACAATGAAACCTGCAGCTTTCATGAGTTGTGCACTATATAAATTCTTAGGGCCTCATTTCATTTGTACTCAATCCATGTAAAAGATCCAATCAGTTAAATTTTAGTTTCATTTGTACTTGCTTTATCTTCACTTTGCCAAGTTGTTTGTTGTGTTGATAGGACAACATGTGGGTAAATTCCGACCCAAGCCCATTGATAGACCTGCACCTAGAGGAGCGCAAATAAGAGGATTGATCTTAACGGTATGGTCATCATGCACATAGGCAGAAAACGCTTGCAGAGTCATCTTTTATATGGGGATCTTTCTTGGTTAGGGCTGTCCATGGCTACCAGGATCCGTAGATACCCCAAGTATCTAATCCAATTTAGTCAGATTTGGATCCAGATTTGGGGTCCACAGATTGGATCCTATTAGAAAGGGGTCAGGTCAGGTGCCCAGATATAGGATTTTTTTTCATTATTTTTTTAATCCTTAGTTTGGCTATTTCCATAATTTAAAAACCATACAAAAATTGCTTACATGGACTCGATTTCAGTTCTAGATCTGAACACTAGTCCAATCTTGATTCTAGACTTGATTCAGATTCGAACCCTGTTGAGGGTCAAATATTGCATATTAGACTCCAGTTATTACTTGGATTTATGAACACGATACTGTTTAATGGCCAATTTAACCATGTTTGTGCTGCAATGTGTATTTACACAGTTGGGTTGAAATAAGATGCTAAAAGTATGAATTTAATGCTCTAATGACACCAAAGGCAAAGGACGGATTCCAGGGGACCAAGATCGAAAAATTTACACGCCAGAGATCAAAGAAAATCAAGTCGTTCACATTAAAGAGGCCTATAAAGTGTCATAAATGCAAGATCTCATGGTTTTCACCATCGTTTCAACTTGATACTTCATATATAGCCTAAGGATCCCAAATTAACCGTACATGTCAAATTTCAACCATTGGATCTCAGTAAAAGTATCCCAACAGATAGATCAGACCATAAACCATCAATTTTGGGCCCACATGACATCTGAATATGCCGCTATTTTGGAATCAACGCCTTAAATAATATGTCATAATGGACGGACGGAGAGGATTTTGTACATACATCATGATGGAACCCACATGTGGACTGAATATGCACAGTGTAAACGTGCACCAGCCGTGCACCCATGCACTCATAGTCGGTCAGCAGGCGCTGACCGACAAAAATTCAAAAATTTCTTAAACGCGCAGCGTCTTTACGCTTTAGTAGTGGGGCCCACTCATTTCACAGTTCAGTGATCCGTGCCATCCATTAGGTTTCCAAAGGACGTCTCACCTTTTCCTAGGTGGGGAAATTGCGAAAGACAGCGAGAATCAGATCTTAACCGTCCAAATGGAGGTCGGACGGTCGTATGATCAATCACGTGGGCTACACCGAATCCAATCAAAAACCATCGGTTTCCAGCTGGTTTTTCGACGCCGATCCAATGGACAGGGTAGATTGCATCAAAGACATCACTACGGAGCCTACCAAACACGTCAGCGCAGCTCCTGCGTTAATCTTACGCACGTCCGTGAAGAACGGCCACGATGGGCCGTTCTGTGATCAAGGTCACAGTCGGAATCATGATCCAGACCGTCTAAACGCTGAAATAGTGGGCTACTAAACTCACCATGAAGTCAGAATGGATCGGATGGAGGGATTCCTTCGTCAAATCGCTTCCAAACATGACTGCCTGCGCACTTTGTTGCGAAACAGGGTCGGTCCGACTCCAGCACTGACTCCTGCCACCGTCCTCCCTCCAGTCTATAAAAGAGAGAGAAGAAAACGTGGAGGGGAGGAGATCAGATCCAAATCTCAGTGAGGGGAGCTGTGGAGGCCATTCTTTGCATGTGGAAAGAGAGGAGAGAGAGAAGGGGCCGGCTAGCGGTGGAGTTTTCTCTTTTTATTTAATCTTTGTTTTAGTTAATTGCTGACCATGCTTATGCTTGGCTAAACCTCTTAACTAGTGGTAAGAGGTGAAGCTTATAGCGTAATGGAGAGACTTTGCTTATGCCTTTTATTTATACTGAACCGATATTGATTTTAGTTTAATTAAGGGAATGTTTTTAGTTTTTAATGGTCTGTTGTGACTAAAATTACAAAGGGTTTGTGATGGCTTTGAGTATATTTTTTTCTTTTTATGTTTATGATGTCAGGAAGCTCTATTGTTCATCATCATCTCCTGAGCATGATTGGATGACGGTACCTTTCTAACCTTCATATATTATTGATTGGTTGATAATTAGTTTAATTCTGTTATTTATTTTGTCTCCTGGGCATGGTTAGGTGATGGAATCCATTCTAATTCATATACCTTTCATCTCTTGAAAACTATATCAAAGGAAGTTCAATTAATTTTCATGGTTACACCCTTCAATTGAATAAAGATGGGACTTTAAGTCCAGTTGAGCTTTTAATGCAGGCATAAGATCTTCCTGATCTCTACAAGTAGATCCTTTGAATCCTAGTTTCCTTTTCTTAAATTTCCTACGTTTTAAATTAATATTTCACCATTACTCCTTAATTTTATTCAGTTTAGATTTTATTTTAGTCTAATTCTAAGTTCTACTTAGTTTCGGATAACGTACAGGTATCAGTCCCTTAGGATTCGACTTCAGTCTTACCGAGTTTATTACTACATCACAACCCTGCACTTGGGGAGTGAACAAACTCCATTCTGGATCTAATTTGTGGTTGAAAACTAGACTGGTGGGGTATATGGATCCAATCAGATTTGGATTCAGTACCTTATATATGGTACCCATATGATGTAGAGCGGGTCGCGGACAATTTCATGGCCAAGATGGATCAGAAAAGGCACGGTCGGCGATAGAAGTGATCCAGACCATCAGACCTTAGATCGGGCGTATCTCGCAATCCGGAATGAGTTATCTGACGTAAAAATATATGAATTTGGGATAGAACGAGCTACTTTAGCCAACCAACCCTGCTACGACGGGTTACGCAGCCCAGATTTGCGAGAAACCCTCTGATCGACAGTCGTTCCTGTTGGGGGCCTTGCACAAAACCTTAGGATCTATCCCTCCAAGACAAACCAGAATTATGGGATAATAATACAATGAAATAAATCAAAGCAACAATCACACACCACATAAGAGATTTTTACGTGGAAAACCCTTAAAGAGGTAAAAACCATGGGACCTCATCCAGATCAACAATCCACTATGAAGTAGAACGTTTACAACCTTCGTCACTCACGCAGGAGCAAATAAACAATAAGAGAATAAAAAGAAAACTGAGAGATCTCACCGATCACGAGGACGTAGAAGCGCTGAGACGACGGCTCCCTTCCACAAGTTTCCTCTCTCTATTTCCTCTCTCTTTCTTATACCCTAAGCCCTTTAGCAAAACTCTTACAAAGCCTTTAGGAAACTCTCTTGTGTTTTCCTCATACATAGAAAAATCCTAGAAAATCCTAAGAACCCCTTTTTATAGTTTTAGGAAACTCCTTTCCGCATCCCTATTGCGAAAGGAATCAAATCCGTAATTTTTCGCAAAAACTGCGTAACCTAGGACTGGTCCTGAAAATTTCAGGACTGGTCTTAGCCGCCTAGGACTGGTCGTAGCTCACCTACGACTAGTCGTAGACCATCTACGACTGGTCGTAGCTCACCCAGGACTG
Organism: Magnolia kwangsiensis; assembly: GCA_037074715.1. Taxonomy (NCBI): domain Eukaryota; kingdom Viridiplantae; phylum Streptophyta; class Magnoliopsida; order Magnoliales; family Magnoliaceae; genus Magnolia; species Magnolia kwangsiensis. Next base: position 44,115,183 of record CM073572.1, on the reverse strand, counting down.
GTCGTAGACCACGGAGAAAATTAGCAACAACTCGCTGGACTTTGACTCGTGCCATGGCTCAAACCCACGACCGGTCGAGCGCCTCCCATGATCGGTCGAAGACCACCTACGACCGGTCAAGCAGAGCGATGAAACCCTCCGAAATTTCAACCACTGCACCGTATCTCTTCTGAACTGAGGAGGAAAAACTCCATCAGTTTTCCCGTTTTAATTTCATTTTTACTATAAATAATAAGTTTTAGTTTGCTTATAGCTCTTCATCTGTTAGGCTTTAGGAGTTGTGTCCAACATAAAAAGTGCTTAGGATAATTAGGAGAACGGTTTGATGAAGCCAAATAAGACACTTACTATTTTTGCCCGAAAACCTTGCGCACTAGTAGACATCACGACCGTCTATAAATAGTAAGTGTACTATTTATAGTAAGTTGTGGATTCTAGGAGTTTTAGTTGTAGTTTGAGTCGGATTTCTTTCCTATTGCTTGGGTCCCTTATTTAAAGGGGTGTAAACTTGTTTTTATTGATTCATTAATCAATTTTGAATTTATTAGAAAATATTTTTATTTTCTGCTTTCTTTCCTCGTGGATTCGAGAAGTCTCTGTGAGGAGTCCAGAGAAGTTCGATGGATTCTGAATATTTATCATCTTGAGGAAGACGGTGCTAGACCTCATGTCCTTCCCTGCGTTACCATATCTGAACCTAACAGAACCTGAATTTGATTCGTTCAGCTGGGTTCTTGGATAACAGATGGCTATTAAAAAAGAGGTCCAACTTATGGATAGCTCAGATCATCCGGTTAGTGTAATTTTCACATTGTAGGCCATGAAATGCATGTGGGACCTATTAAACTGTCTGGATCGATCGATTAGACCGCACTCTTTTTTCAATGAAACCAAGATCTCTCTCTCTCTCTCTCTCTCTCTCTCTCTCTCTCTCTCTCTCACAGGGTCTGATTTCATCAGGTATATAGTTATGGACGGTGAGCAAGAGGCTAATGCGTCACGAAACCATGTCATGAAACCATCTCAAGCTGCACCCTTATCAGTTTGGCTTCGTGCAAGCAGATCATACGCTAATGTGATATCCAGGTACGTAAATGAAATTGAAGAGGAATGCCAAGTGTACATGAGTTTCCATCAGGACACATGGCAGATGTATACCACATCTTGGCTACTGGCCCAAAATTCAGGAATGATCCTAACCGTTCTGTTGGGGCAGGGCCCAAAAGTGAGCTGTTTGGCTCACCTGCCATGAGTCCCAAAATTCAGGATTTATCCTTACCGTACAGTAGTCATTTTTTTAAAAAATCCCTGAAAGTGAGCACTCCAGCTCATCTGATATGGCCATTTTTGAGCAGTTCCAGAGTCAAGTACGTATCAAATGATCCATGGGATGTCAATGGATAGAGCTTCTTATTCTTAATAAGCAACTCTTATGTATTTTTATATATTTTGATACACAGTGATTTTCAATTTCAGGAGAGGGATGGCACCACGCAACTTCCTGTTATCTCTTTCTGGGTGAGCTGACGAAAAGCCGTATGATTACAAAAACAACTCTAACTGTCATAGCTGTTGAGCAATGCTTAGTTTATTGGTTTAATTGGTGCAACCACATGATAACATATGTTAAATATGAAACAGAGTAATTAAGTTAATTCCATTTGAATGCCTAAGCGAGGAAAACACTATACAACCTTGCATATCACTTGGTTTACGAGGATCAACCTCTGCTTGCTTGAGCCTATTGCCTTTAAAAGAGTTCTTTGATTTTCATGGTGTAACTGGACTTTGCTAATATGTTGAATAAAATGAGAACAATAGAAAATTTAGATGAACAGTCATTGGCTTTCTTGTTTGGCGACAGACCTTAAATAAATGTCTTTGGTCGTGAAGTTCCCTCCTTTTGCAACAGAGGAGTGTTTCATAGAATTTCAAGGGACACAAAAACTAAAAGACCCGCATATCAAGCAAGTTCGTTATGAACCAGCTCACAGAATAAAATATTCAGTGCAACTTGAGCCATTAACTATAGACTATGGATTCTCCAATTGTTCTTGGTTTTGTATGTAGGTGGACTAGCTGGGTCTGTTCAATTGTAGACCATATAATTCAATCGTATTCTATGCTGAGCTGTTTCTTGTTCATGTATTCAACTTGCCTACTAAATTAGTCTGGCATGTCCATCGTAGTTTCCATATAGCAGCTACGTTCTAATTCATCCTCCTCTTCCAATGGTTCATTATTGGACACAAAACCCCTTTCATATCATGGGAGTAGGTAGATTACTTGCCGTTGCTCTTTTATATGCTTTGGTTATTTTTCTCAAAAATGGGATCCAGTGTCTCTGAAATGTGAAAAATGTTTGGTAATACCTGGCATGACTGCTCATATTCGGATTGAAGTTTTTTCAATTTGTGAAAGATACCATATCATGTCCTGATTCTTGGAACCCAAAAGCTGCAGGCAGCATTTGTTTGTATGCTAGAAAGCTTTTGACTTTATGATATTTACTTTTGCAGGCAAAGGTCTCTGCTTCTTGCTTTTGAATCTGCAGAAATGTGCACCTTAGCAGAGAGTTTAAGTAGGTAAATTCAGTGCCACTTAGATGGAAACCATAGCTAAGCAGTCACTGATTCTGGGTTTTACAAAATGCCCTGTTATCCATGGATCAGAATCCATCAGTTGGCATCTCTTTACCAGTGAGTTGGTACGAGTGTTAATTTATATTTGTTCTTTGTTACTTGTAGGAATATCATTCATGGGAATTCAGATGTGAAGTGGGAAAGCATCAAAGGTTTAGAGAATGCAAAATGCCTTCTCAAGGAAGCAGTTGTGTAACACCCGATACCTTTGGTACACGGGTGTTACCTTTTAAACCCTTAAACCCACACTAACCTATATTGGATTGGATTAACCAAAAACTTGAACTCGACATACACAGTATGGAGATTTTGGTCGACATTAGGGGTATCCATCAAGGTTTTTTTAGAGCCAGAACACGCCCTATGACAGTAAGAAAGGTAAGGCTATTCCAGCACTCTAAATTAAAGCCATAATGTCAACTAATAGTGGTACAACACACCTGTCACCCACACTTAAAAATTAGTTAGTGAAAAACCAAGCTTTCATCTCAACCAGCACCTTATATTAACCATTGAAAACGAGTATCAGGCCCACCCAATCAACAGATCGCGTCGTATGGGCCAATAACAGCCCAAAGGAGAGTGTAATGGCCCAAAATGGGGCAGGATCCCTATTCCTGGGTCCCAAGAAAAATGGGTCGAACGATTTATCACAGCCACTACGATGGGCCCCCTCACGAAGTGCATGCACACCCCGTGCAAACGCACATGGCATTCACTGGAATAATAGGCTCGGTCAAAAAACCTTTGACCGAGCTCTTTTCAAACAAATGAGAAGCAGATGCTTCCCACCAAACGGAGGATGAACAGGGCGATCTTTAAGCTCCTAGGTGGCCCACCATGATCCCTTTCCGAACCATCCGACTCGTTCAAAGCCTCCACGGGGTCCAGATTAATAGAACCCTATAGCCATTTAACCCCTTGTAAATGGATGAAGAAGATGGACTACCACCGTATAAAACATTGCACGTGGAAGGCATCCGAGAGGTGGGGCCATGATGGGATCACCTAGACGGTTCACGGTCGGTCCGATCGTGCAACCCCAACCGTCCATCCGTCCGTTGGAAGCGTACTCCTCCTTTTGCCAAAAACAGCCAGACAGGGCCTATAGGAGGACAGAGAGAGAGAGAGAGAGAGAGAGAGAGAGGCGGCCTTCCTTTCTGGGAAGGACAATGCCTGGCGCGATCTCGGCCGTTCTCTGCAGGGAGCAATCTCTGTCGTTCCTGCTCTCTCTCCTCAGATATAAAAGGGCACTGTAGCCCTTGGGATTGACGCCAAGAGAAAGCGAAGGAGAGGAGGAAAGAGAGTGTAGATAGGAGAAAGAGAGTGACCGTGAGCAGTGGGCCGACTGGGTGAACTCAGTGCACCCTGCACCGTCTCAGCCGTAAGAAACTGGGCTGAGTTGGGTCAGTGTGGACCCGTAGTAGCACCACAAGCAAGAGAGAGAGAGTGTGAGAAAAGACAGGAAAGAGTGAGAGAGAAAATAGGGGAAACGACTACCCTGTTACTGCTCAACGTGGGTGAGGAAGAAAGGGTTCCGTGCCTTCTTACATAGTACGCTCAGGTGAGCCTTTTCTCCCTTCCCTCTCCTTATGAGTCTAGCTAGGTTGGGGTAGCATTGTTTGGACCGAAACAATGCCAAGCAATGGCTGAGAATCAGTCCAGCAATGGCGACGTGTGGAGGCTGAAGTCGAGCCAAGCAGTGGCTCCACTTTGGGCTGCAACACAGGCAAGCCACAGCACTATTTCGGTGCCCATTTGGGTGTTGTTTTGAGCTCTCAGTAAAGCTTCGGGGCCAAGCCCAATAATGGCCAAAACTCGGGTTAAAACCAGCCAACCCATGGCTGTACTTCAAACCCGAAACGAAGCAGACAATGGCATTCGTGGGTTGGAACCAGGCCAAATGAATGGCCGTGTTTCAGACCCAAACAAGGCCAATACAGTAGCGTTTTGGGTCGAAACAATGCTAAAGCAGCAGCTCCGTTTCAAGTCGGGACTAGGCCAAACGATGGCTGAACTCTGGACCAGAAACGTGGCAGGAAACGGGCCAAACAGTAGCTCCGTTTCAGTCCACAAATCAGGCCAAGCAATGGCCATGATTGCAGGGCCATTTGAAGCTCTGTTTTGAGCTCTCGGTAGAGCTTCGAAAACAGCTCAGGTTCGGGTTGGAGACCAGCCAATCAATGGCTGTAACTCGGTTGAAGAGACAGAAGGTTTGGTCCCTGTTTTGGGCCAAAGACAGGCCATACGGTGGCCCTGTTCTGAAGCTGGAACCGACCAAACGATGGTCGGGCTTCAGACAGGTAACGGACCTAGAGGGAGGCCGCATGTCAGGCCAAAGTCGAGTAGTGTTGGAGCCCTGCTTTGTGTTGGAAACAAGCCAAGCAATGGCTGTCTTCCAAATTGAGAAGTCAAGCTAAACAATGGCCGTGAAGATTTATTGAAAACAGCCCCCTCAGCTGCTGCTAAGTTGCAGTCCAAAACTGGTTTTCGTCAAGCCCTGCTTCGGGCCGAACCTTGATCTAAATGGTCCCAGCTTGGGGCTTAAAAACGGCCAGGATCGGACCATTTTCGAGCTGAAAATCGAAGCCAGGAACAGCTCCAGCAGCGTGCAGCAGAAAGACTGTTTCCACGTCTGAAGGTTGGTGGGCCACGGTAGCTCTGGTGGGCCGCATGGTGTTGAGCCTAACCACACGCTGGTGGGCTGCACTGTGTCGTACCCCTGCTGGAATCCTGGTGGGCCGCACCATCAGTCAACCACGGTGGGCCACCCCTAGCTGTGTATATTGCATCCAGCCCGTCCATCGATGGACGTTGCCTCCTGGCCGTCCATCAATGGACGTGCAGTCATGGAAGGACTGCTACGTATGAAGAAAAGAATGAGATATATAGTGATATAGTAATATAATGCTGTACGTGGTGGGCCCCATGTGGGACCCACGTTGATATATATATATATATATATATATATATATATATATATATATATATATATATATATATATACGTGTGTGTGTGTGTATCATGCATGTACATGTAATGGCCCTACGTGGGACCAAATTGCTTGTAGGGACCCACCTAGCGCTGGTGTTGAATTCAGACTGTCCAAAGTCTGGATGCGATCCACCCTGCTACACATCCGGCTTTCCATTCGTTCTGGCATCGGACGAGGGACCCACCCATGAAGTGAATGACTGGTGTATGTATTCACCAGCTACATGGCTGCAGCATTAGAAGCAGAGTTTAATTAAATCTGGGCCGTCCATCTGAGTGGGGATCCCACTGTGAGGTGTGTGACCTGTACACACCATCCAATCATTGGACGTAGACCCATTGCGGCCAGCGGCTAGAGGACCACAGCAGCATGTGGCTGCTGTGACGACTTCAACAACTGGACCCCACCTTGATACCTATGGTTTATCCAAGCCATCCATCCAGTAGGCGAGCTCATCCTAAGGGCCTGAAAGTAAAATAAGGCTGATCTAGTTATCAAGGGGACCACAGCAGGGATTGAATGTCCAGTTTTAAAACCTTTGGGGTCAGAAAAGCTTAAGCCAATATAATATTTATTTTCCCACTCGGTTCAGGTCCACACGATTTCCATGGACAGATCATATGTTGTAGGAGTCGGGCCATTATGTTCGTGCACGCACGCTGTCCAATAGTTGGGCAAGTGCTGACAATGCTGGAAAATGTTGTAAAATACCGATTTACGTGTCCAGTACTTTGACAATGCCAATCATCGTTAGCAAAGCGTTGCACCCCAAAAATCACCGAGTCCTTCCTAGCCGTACTTATTTTATATGGACGCCTTCTAACGTCAGTCGTTGGGAATGACTCCAAGAGATTTCCCTCGTATTGTTGGGTAGGTAGGTACTCACGACTACTTATATCAAGGGGCGCACTACAATTCGTTAATAATGAACTGTATGTGAAAATAAACTGTATTCACTTGATTTATCTATTTAACACGATAATTCGCATGCTTACTATTGCTTAGATTCTTGATTTCTCTGAACTGCCTAAGTAAATAGTCCAGTCATTTATGTCATGTATCTTATGTGAATTTAATTGTTGTATGCTGATAGGAATATAGGTATTGTTCCTTATTCCCCTTCATATTGTGATATATATTGCTATGACACACATATTACTAAAATCTCTTCATGGAAAGTCCTAGTAAAGGAAAGTATGTGCTTGGGGTGTAACTAGATTAGTTGTGACATAAATAGGCCCTTGACATGGAGGTTTTGGTTGTGGTGTTGACCATGGGGTTTACCATCCATGTGCGGTTTCACCTATCTGACTTGGGAATGAACTTCATAACCCTTCCAGATACCGTTGTTTACTCATTTTTGAACCATTCATGTCGACATATTTTAATCGCCACTTTGATAATTTCAACATTTCATCCCTAGTCGGCATTAGTGGTGGCCTCTTTATGTTGAATCAATTGACCACATGTTAGTGGGTACTACACACACCCTAAGACCGTAGCCTCATGGGTCAGGGATGGTGGTAATGAGACACTATGCCCGAGCCGTCGACTTACACTGGGCCAAGCGCTCCCCGTAGTGACTGTGAGCTTATTTAAAATGGCTGAGTGTAACTGGGTTAATAATGGTCTGGCTAATCATGCATATATGGCACAGACCAGCATATATTGCTATCGTACGTGATGTACATATTGTTTTGACTGGACGATGTTTCTCATGTTCGATGATTGCATGAGTGACGAGCCCACTATCCGCATGGATGAGCATCCCCAGGGCAATGATTGCATTTTATACATCCATGCACTTAATAAGACTGCATCTACTGTATTTTGGATTATCTGTATGTTTTTGTGTCATTCCTTATTTAGGGCGGAAGTGTGTAATCTTGAGGGGAGATCACACTGAGCTAGCTATTCATTCATCAATGTTCAACCGTACAGAGGACGCAGGTATGGAAGCCGTCGAGTACGCGACAGATCTGGAGGCAGTGGCGGCCAAGGAGGAGCCATATGACGAGGAGCCGCAGTAAGAGGCGGCAGCCTACTTTGGGCTAAATCAGTAGTTTAGCCATTTATTCTATTTTAGTACATTTGAAATTTAAAAAAACTTGAGGTTTTGTAAGTGGCCTCCAGCTGAGTGGGCCTAAATATTGTTCCTATTTTGAGGCCATATTTATGTTACGTTTTCATTTCCGTTATATCGTACTTTGATTCATTAGTTGATCGTCGTTATCAATAGTCAACTCTTGGTTTCTTAGAATTTGAGTCGCATACTCGGGTTCTGAAAACCGAGGCATTACAAGTTGTGATGCCGATAAAGTATCCCAAGTAGGTGTCATTAAGTCTGGCAATGCCTCATGGATAGTTCTATTAAAATTGTTGAGAATTATTAGAGAAATTTTCTTTTAGATGAAAATTTTGTTAGCTTTTGAGGCTCATTACGTTAGGTAAGCTTTGTATTGCATATTGCCCCACTTTTTATCCATTCATTTCTTATGTCCATTTGGTGAACTTCTCTAATTACACCAATCTAGTTCTCAGTGCTGCACATTGCGTAATTGCATGAAAGAGAGACTGAAGCTGAAAAGTCTCATTGTTAGATGGATATTAGAGTATTAAGCTTGATCAGAAATTGTTAGATGGAGATTTGAGTTTTGAGTTTCATCAGACTAAGTTAGGAGATTGATTCTGTTCATCAGCTTATTCCATTTAGGCTGCATTAAGAGTTTTGGCCATGTTTGGTTACAACACTGATATTTGGTGGAAAGTCCAAAGGAATTAAAATAATGTAATTTTATTAAACTTTTCTCTTGTTCTTTTTTTTTTTAAAAGCATATATCCAATCCAAATATTTGGAATTTGGATGATATATTTGATTTTGATTTCTTCCTTTTCTATTGTGTAGACTTACCTTCTCAAATAGGTTGGTTCGTTCAAAGCTTTGGAGAAATGGATATATCTAGTTTTGGATGTATGCGTTGATTAATACACATTCATAACTAGATATACCAATTTCTCCAAAGCCCTAATGAACCAACTTATTTGAAAAGGTGAAAGTCTAGACAATAGAAAAGGAAAAAATCAAAATCAAATATATCATCCAAATTCTTAATTTTTTTATTATTTTTTTAATTAATGAGAATCGTCGATGGTTTTTAGCCGCCGAAAACGCCGACGGTTTTAGCCGTCGAAAACTCCGACAGTTTTAATCCGTCAACGAGCAACGCCGACGCACCCTTTACTGACGAACCTTGTGACAGCTAAAAGTCGTCGAGGAAGGTCATTGCCGACAGTTTTTAGCCGTCCGTGTTGCCCTGTTTTTTAGCTTATTCATACTGCAAATTCGATAAGCTAAGGTACCTCCTTTTATATCATTAAACCAAATAGGGATCCATCTATGGTTGTTAATCATAGTTAACGACATACGATAGGCAAGTTGTACGACATTACCCCTAATGAAAACAGTAGATAGGTAAGTTCATGAGTTTACACGCGAGGTCACTATGGAGAGGCTCGTTACTTCAGCGTAGGCCTAATTTATACTCGAGGTCACTACAGGAGGCTCGTCACCTGAACGTAGGCCGACAGCTTGAATACGATGTCCCGTACACCACCATATTCGGCTCACGAGTTTGGGTTGCTCACTGGTCACTACGGGAAGGCTCGTCACCCTAACGTAAGCCGATAGCTCGACCATGGTGTCCCACACACCACCATTTTTGGCTCATGAGTCTTAGCGGACCTTGGTACCATGGTTGAAATGAACTTTACATTGGTAAGTGGTACCTTAGATCCAAGTAGTAGTGTCCATAAATGGTAAACACATAATAAGCCAATCGAGTTATTTGACAAGTGCGATTGGAACGAGGGTACGTTAAACTGATCGACATAGAGCACGTAAGCACTCCGCGTGGCCTAACCACTGTTGACAATCACTGTACGCCTTGGATTCATCGAACGTGTCTAATGTGGCGAAACTAGTTCGGCCACTCAATCGGGAACCATTACCGATTGCCTGGACTACTTTGTAGTCCCAATTATACTCAAATGCAATAGGTAGTTACATATGTTAATCATTACAACATTTAACAAACAATTCAAACATAATTCTCGTTTGAGCATTTTATCAAACACATTAAACATGTTGCTATACATGTGTTTTATCCATAAATCACATAGCAAAAAGTTACATTATATGAAGGAAATTACAAATATGGATAGGGTAGTTGAGACTCCCATCTCAACACCTTTGTTGGAAGCGATTTATCAATCAATTTCTCATTCATACATTTTATCAAACACTTAGACTACATAATACTATATACACAAACTAAATTAGTTATAACATATATTATGCGTAAGTGCTATGATTTCATATCCCTTTGGTTGTCAAATTTTGTGGTGTCAAAACCTATATCTATGTCTTGTATATCTTGTGTTTCATGTTTGAGACTATTCATTGCTTCAAGACATCGTATTTCAAGACAAGAACTTAAATGAAGAAAGTTCCAAGTCTAGTAATGGATGAAGAATACAAGAATAGAAGACTTCAAGTATTCATGTTCAAGATTCTAACAAGTACAAGAATAGAAGAAGACTTTATCAAGTCAAGAAATGTTCAAGCTCGAAAAGGCCTACAACAAGATTCGTAAATTCTCAAGCTTCTCTTAAGGGTCATCTGAGAGTACAGACTATCAATGTTCATCTCACTTTCAAGGTTTGTTTGACCTTAGATTGACCTTAGGCTGGGCTTTATTGTAGGTCATTCTAGATACATAATTCGTATATTTTAAATTTGCTTATTCGAACTGTTCTAAGACCAGTTATAGGGACTTCAAGACCAGTCCTAGCTCTACTACGACCAGTCTTAAGTTTTTCAGGACCAGTCCTAGGTTGTTAAAGATTTTTAAATTTTTCTAGTTGTCCTACGACCAGTCCTGGACATCCTACGACCAGTCTTGTGAGCTGTACGACTCGTCCTTCGATCGGTCTTAGCCCTACGACTCGAACTCCAGCAACTAATCTGGGATCCTACGACCAGTCGTAGGTGGCTCACAACCGGTCGTAGGCTACCCGGGACCAGTCGTGGAACAGCTAATCCTTATTCCGCGGAAATCTTTAAAAATCTGTTGAAGCTACGACCAGTCTTAAGGATCCTAAGACCAATCGTAGATGGGATTTTTCAGGCTATAAATAGAGCACGAATTTCAGAGTTTTTTAATTCAATTCAAGCAATTTTAAGGCCATTCTCTGAGATAAGTTCGTGTTTATTTTTAAGCTACTTTGTGCTCATTTAATATTCTTTTTGCTAGCTTGTTTTGTATTTGATTTTGATCTACATTCCAATCTTATTAGAAAAAAGGAATTTTTGATATTCCTTCTTTTTGGATTCAAAATCAAATAGAACTAGCCATTTTGATTTAAAATCAATTAAACTTAGAACCATTCTTAAAGTGAGTATTGGACTTTGAACGTTGAATCGAACTTCTACTCCGATTGGTTCTACCGGGCTACTTCAAAAGGAGATTCAGGTATTTTACATTTGTGTAATTTACATTCTTTGGTTTGTTTGAGATTTGCCAGAAAAATCTCATCGTTTTGGTTATCTGAGGAGACCCAGAAAACTCAGATTGTGTGGGTTTTTGGATTGTGTAAAGTCCGAGGTAAAAAGACACAATTGTGAAGGTTTTAGGTGAACCTGTGAAACCTATTTTGATAGTGCATGCTAATATCCCCTGTGTGAAGATATTAGGAGTGGAGTAGCATTCTGTGTGGCTGTTGAATAACAGTTGGTGTACACACAGGTGAACCACTATATATCTTTGTGTTGTGGATGTGCTTTATTCTTTCATTCCTTTATTCATTCAGTTTTGTGGATTGTATTTGTGGATGAATGTTGTAATCATTTTATTTCAAACAAGTGTGGGGAATGTTGTAATAACTTAGGATTTATTTCTGCAAGTTCTTTTGGTTACCTTGCTTTTTATTCCTCATTGGTTTGAGATACAAAGGAAGTTCTAGAAATATGGTTGTCCTACCTTAAACCTTTGGTTTTTGGTGTAAAGTTGTTCTTAGAACTGATATAGTATCATTCTCTTAATTCTAGTTTATTGAGATTGCTTTTAATTAAGCATTGTGCTTTATTTCTTTTATTATTCCATTGTTATAAGTTTTATTTGGCATAGCCCTATTCACCCCCCCTTTAGGGCATATAGCTAGGCCCTTTCAAGTGGTATCAGAGCTTAATAGCTCATGCTTATTGTTTATTTATTGGATTTATTTCCTAAGCTAACGATCTAAGCTATATTAAGATGTCAAATTTTGATAGCTTATCAGTCACTAGGCCACCACCCTTTAATGGCAAAAACTATGCTTATTGGAAAGCCAAGATGGAGATCTTCCTCAAATCCATGGATGAAAGTGTGTGGCTGGCCACAGTGAATGAATGGAACCCTCCTATCACTGAAGTAACTAATGACGATGGTTCAAAATCAATGAAAGTAACGGCTTATTTTCTTTGGACCACACTTCAGAAAAGTGAGAATAGTGTTAATGCAAAAGCACTAAATGCAATTACTTGTGCATTATCACCAGATGAATTCAAAAGAATCGTCTCTTATAAAAATGCAAAACAAGCATGGGATGTATTAGAAATGACATACGAGGGTACATCTATTGTCAAGAAATCTAAAGTCCAACTCCTCACAACTAAATTTGAAAAAATTCATATGAAGGAGAATGAGATGTTTATAGACTTCTACACTAGATTGAATGATATTGTGAACTCCATGTGGGGTCTTGGTGATAGAATCCCAAAGAGTAAAGTGTGCGCAAAGATACTACGCTCACTTTCTGAACGGTTCAATTCTTAAGTAACTGCGATTCAGGAACTTCGTGATACAGATACCATGAGGGTTGAGGAACTAGTTGGTTCACTTCAAACCTACGAGTTATCCTTTAAAGCTTCTAAAGGAAAATCAATTGTTCTCAATCATCTAAAAATGTTTCACAAGAGAGCACTACGGATTTAGAAAATTCTGAAGATGATATGGCGCTTTTAGCAAAAAAGTTGTACAAAATTTTCAAAAGTCAAATGATAAGAGACGATCTAAACATAGAACTCAAAAATCTTTGAAAGATAGTCAATATTACAACTGTCAAGAATATGAGCACTTAGCTAACAAATGTCCTAAAAAGGACAAATCAAAAAGGAAAAGCATGTTGGCTACTTGGGATGAATCGTCTGATTCTGAATCCTCTTCTAAATCAGAAGATTCTGAAACCGAGTCAGGCGATGATGTTAAAGCCCTTATGACTCTAGCCAAGATCACTTTTTCAGATAATGATGATATATCTAGTGAAGAAAATCTGAATAGTGATTGCGATAATGAAGATGATCTTCAGGATGCTTATAATGCCCTTTATAAGGAGAGTTGTAAAATTGTCGTCAAGCTTAAGTTACAAAAAGAAAAAATTTCTAAGCTTAAAGAAGATTATGAGTCTCTCGTTTTAGAAAAGTCTCATATTTTTTATTCTTTTGAAAAGACCAAATGTAATTTAGATTTCAAAACCTCCAAAATTGAAGATTTAAAATCCAAAAATGAGAAACTCAAAAATGAGGTAGCTTCTCTTATGAGTTTGAAAGACACATGGAGATATGCCCAAGGTGATCCTAAATTGGAAAAATTATTGTCCGGATCAAGAAAATGTGGCGATCGATCCGGGTTGGGCTATGATAAGAATACATCTCTTCAACCTCAAGGACTTTTCAAAAACCTAAAGGTAGCCATGTCAACTTTGATTTTCAAAACCGAAATCCATTGGCTGAAAAAATAATTGATCTACTCAAGGAGCTATTAAAGTCTAACTCTATAGGTCACTCCTATTACAATAGACAGAAAAAGACCATCTATACTCCTAAATCCAAAACAGTTCTGAAATGGGTTCTTAAGGTTGCCTGCTTGGTTGCCCACACTGCTTTCAAAGCTACAAGCCATTCAAAGTGGTACTTAGATAGTGGTTGTTCTAGGCATATGATAGGCGACAAGGATTTATTCACCGATCTAAAAGATATGACTGACGGGTCAGTCACATTTGGTGATGGAAGCAATTACAAGATCATTGGCCAAGGTACGGTTCAGCTTTATAACCTTTCCTTATTTAAGAATGTTTTATATGTTGAGGGCTTAAAACACAACCTACTAAGCATTTCTCAGATATGCGATAACAACCATAGTGTGAAGTTTTCTAATCAAGGTTGTGAGATAGTTAATAAAAAGGGTTCTGTTATATTAACTGGTCGCAGAACTTCTGAAAACTGCTACATCGTTAGTGATGCGAGCTCATCTACTCAATCGTGTTACATGGTCCATACCGATGAGACTGAATTATGGCATAAATGCCTTGGACATGTAAACTACCGGAACTTATTTAGATTGAGCAAAAGAGAACTAATTAACGGTCTACCCAAATTTTAAAAAGTAGACAAAATATGTGATGAATGCCAGTTAGGCAAACAGACTAGGAGCTCTCACAAGAAAGTGAACTCCAATACCACATCTAGACCACTCGAGCTTCTCCACATGGATCTTATTGGACCAACCAGAACGGAGAGTCGAGGAGGTAAAAAATACATCATGGTTATCGTAGATGACTATACCAAATTCATTTGGGTATCGTTCTTAAAAGACAAAACTGAAACCATGGATGAAGTGAAAAAGGTCATTAAACGAATCCAAAATGAGAAAGGTTCTCATGTTAGTAAGATCCATAGTGATCATGGATCCGAATTCGAAAACAGTAGTTTTGAGAAATTCTTTAGTGATCAAGGAATATCGCATGAATTCTCTGCACCCAAAACACCGCAAAAAAATGGTATTGTTGAAAGAAAAAATAGAGTGCTTCAAGATATGACTAATGTTATGCTGAATAGCATGAAGCTCTCTAGAAATCTTTGGGCTGAAGCAGTTAATACCGCATGTTATATTATTAATCGGGTTTATACCAGTAAATTTGATAATAAGACTGCTTATGAATTATGGTTTGAAAAGAAACCTACTGTCAAATACTTTCAGGTTTTTGGCAGCTAAGTGTTATATTTTACGAGATCATGAAAATTTGGAAAAGTTTGATACGAAGAGTGATGGAGGTATTTTTCTTGGTTATTCTATGAACAGTCGAGCTTATAGGGTTCTAAATAAGAGAACTGGTGTGATTTAAGAGTCCATCAATGTGGTCATTAATGATCATTTGAATACACCAACTCCGAGTTCAGATGATGATGAAGTTCTTATTATCGACAATCAAGATACCTCATCAAGTCAAAAAGAATCTGAACCAAGGACTGTCAAAGATCATCCAACCAATCAAATTCTTGAAAACCCTCTCACTGGAGTTTGTACTCACAAACAACTTGAGAACATATGTAATTATGTTTGTTTTACATCCCAAATAGAACCGGTCAATATGAAAGAAGCACTTTCTGACGAAAATTGGATAGTTGCTATGCAGGATGAACTTAATCAATTTGTTCATAATGATGTCTGGTATCTTATTCCTAGACCTAAAGATAAACACATTATTGGAATAAAATGGATCTTTAACAATAAGTCTGATGAACTTGGAAATATAATACGAAACAAGGCTAGATTGGTTGTACAAGGGTACACTCAGATTGAAGGCATCGATTATGATGAAACCTTTGCTCCAGTCGCTCGCCTTGAATCAATCAGACTTTTTATTTCCATCGCATACTTTAAAAAATTTAAGATTTATCAGATGGATGTAAAGAGTGCCTTCTTGAATGACGATTTATATGAAGAGGTGTATGTTGAACAACCTTCAGGGTTTGAAGACCCCAAGTTATCTGACCATGTATTTCGTCTCAAAAAGGCTCTCTATGGTCTAAAATAAGCGCGCAGGGCATGGTATGAGAAATTGACTAAATTCTTACTTAGTCATAGCTTTCAAGTAGGAAGTGTCGATAAGACGCTCTTTGTTAAAAAGCATAACAATGATATTTTGATGGTCCGAATTTATGTTGATGATATTATTTATGGATCAACTTGTACTAACATGTCTATTGAGTTTGCAGAGTTAATGAAATTAAAGTTTGAAATGAGCATGGTTGGTGAACTAAATTATTTTCTAGGGTTGCAAGTAAAACAACAACTTGATGGAATTTTCATTTCTCAAACCAAGTATGCTACGAACTTGGTTAAAAGGTTTAGATTTGAGAATGATAAGAACTTTGATACTCCTATGAGTACAATGTTAAGACTCTCAAAAGACTCTACGAGTAAAGATATAGATCCTAAACTGTATCGTAGTATGATTGGTAGTTTATTGTATCTAACTGCAAGTAGAGCTGATATCGCATTTAGTGTTGGTATTTGTACAAGATATCAGTCTAATCCTAAGGAATCACATCTTACTGCTGTTAAACGGATTATTAGATATGTTGCAAGTACTATAAATCTGGGTCTTTGGTATCCTTTTAATATTAATGTTCAATTAGCCGGGTACTTAGATGCTGATTGGGCCGGTAATATCGATGATAGAAAATCAACCAGTGGTAGTTGTTTTTACATTGGAAATTGCATAGTTTCTTGGTTCAGCAAGAAGTAAAGCTCAATATCGCTCTCCATTGCTGAGGCTAAGTATATTGCAGCTGGATATGCATGTACTCAACTAGTTTGGATGAAACGCATGCTAAGCGATTATAGAATTAATCAAGATTCAATGATCTTACATTATGATAATTTTAGTACTGTAAATATTTCCAAAAATCCAATCCAGCATTCACGTACTAAGCACATTGACATTAGGTATCATTACATTCATGAGTTGGTTGAAGAAAAAGTTATCTGCTTGGAATATATACCAACCGAAAACAACTTGCTGATATATTTACTAAACCGCTTGACCAAAGCAGGTTTAATAAATTAAAATTTGATCTTGGTATGTGCATTTTATATTGAGTATTCTTACTTGCATGTATCATAGTGTATTATATTTGGTATTATATGTATTAAAATTTTATTTTTTATTTTTTTACATCAAATATGTATTTTTGGTCGATGCTCGACCGGTCGTAGCTGTACACGACCAGTCGTGGTACGACCGGTCGTACACAGTACTCAACCGGTCGTGGAGATCGTGAACATGATATAATTTGGAGAAAACCTCCTTCTTCATTTCCACTCCGACCTACGATAAGTCGTGGCTCTACCAGTCATAGGATTTCTTGTACTTCTTCTAAGTAAGTCCTATTTCTTCATTTTTCTTGAAGTTTCATGCTCTCTATGCTTTGATTTGGTCATTGTGTAGCTAGATTTCATCTTTTGTTGAGTTTTTCAAGGGTTTCTTCTCAAATTACTGATCTAAAGAAAACTCATCCTTCTTTTTTTACATTTCTCTTGCTCTTATTATATCTTGTTGAAGATGGATGCTAGAGGGAAGAAGAAAATATTCCGTGGTCCATCCTCATCTACATCTACATCGATAACTAAACGGCACATTCGGTCACCCGAAGATGATCCTCAAGATGTACGGGATTTGCGTGTCCGTAATATTATCGTTGAGCATCCTGCTGATCTCAATCACATTGCTCCTTATGGTATTGTCCCTCTCCTTGAATCTGTTGGTTGGGCTAACATTTTACTTTGGGGTGGGCCTGCATACCAGTCAATTGCACAATCAATGGTTGCATGTATCTCAGAATTCTTCCTTGACAATTTAACTTTTTCAATTGATACTAGAGAAGGGAAATTTGAATTAGACCGTCATTTGATATCGAGTATTATGGATATACCCGTTAATGATGAAGGTATACCGATTCATACTTTATACGATAAACCATCTGAATCGGAAAAATGCATGTTAACAAGAGACTTATGCAAAATTAATGTGCAATGGACACACAAAGGGAATGCGCTCCCTTCAAAGTATCTGTTACCTAGATATAGAGTGTTACATCATTTTTTCATTTCAAATCTGTATCCTCGGTCCGGTAATAAAACTGAGTTGACTTCTTTCATGGTTCGTATGTTGCATTTTATTGCTTCTGGTACCATAGTCTGCCTTCCTTCATTGATCTGTCATTTTATCATACAGTTTCGTCTCCATCCGGGTCATAGTGATATTCCGTTTGGTTATCTTATGACTGTGTTAGCCACTCACATGCTTATCGATACACCTATTAATGAGGAACTCATTCATCATCTTATTTTCAACAATACCAATCTTAATAAGATGAAGTTGGATTTGCTTCCTGGTCAAGTTGATGAAGGTGGTGTTGGTGGTGATGGTGGTGAAGCCGGAAATGAAGGGGAAGCTGGCGATCTTCCTCAACAGGATGTTAATATGGATAAGTTTTTTTATGAGATAGAAACTGATTCACCAAATGATCCTGATTACGATCCATCTAGTTATGATGCTCACCTTCGTGCATTGGAGGAGAAAGTTGATAACGTGAGTGTAGCCCACGATATGCAATTTAAATATATGCAAAAATATCTTCGTCGTATTAATAGGGGCTTACACCAGATTGATCCTACTATCCCTGCTCTCTCCTCTGGATCTGATTAGGCGGATTATCTTTTGGATTGTATAACATTATCTTATCTTTTATTTTGGATATTGTATTAACTTGGTTATGGCTTGATGATTCTGAATTTATATTTTGAGATATGATTTTTCCTTCAATATTCCTTTCTCATTATCTGCTTTTTATTACTCTCTATATTGTTGTTCTCTCTCCTATTGTGACTTTTCTTTGTCATTTTGTAATAAAAAGGGGGAGTAGTATGATAAAGGGGGAGTAGTATGGAAAGGGGGAGTAATTTGTATGGCTTTATTGATTGGAGTATATGTGGATTGATAATATGGAGTCTTGATGTTTACATGTTGTTTATTGTTTATATGAGCAGTACTCGTATTACTTAGTCGTATTACTCAGGGGGAGTAGAGTAATTTGTGCTTTTATGGCTCATGATTCTTTATTGAGCAAATGTTGCTCTTATCTTTTATGATATGTGTTTTGTCACAAATTTGACAAAGAGGGAGATTGTAAGTGCTATGATTTCATATTCCTTTGGTTGTCAAATTTTATGGTGCTAAAACCTATATCTATGTCTTGTATATCTTATGTTTCGTGTTTGAGACTATTCATTACTTCAAGACATCGTATTTCAAGACAAGAACTTAAATAAAGAAAGTTTCAAGTCTAGTCATGGATGAAGAATACAAGAATAGAAGACTTCAAGTATTCATGTTCAAGATTCTAACAAGTATAAGAATAGAAGAAGACTTTGTCAAATCAAGAATAATTCAAGCTCGAGAAGGCCTACAACAAGATTCGTAAATTCTCAAGCTTCTCTTAAGGGTCATCTGAGAGTACAGACTATCAATGTTCATCTCACTTTCAAGGTTTGTTTGACCTTAGATTGACCTTAGGTTGGGTTTTATTGTAGGTCATTCTAGATATATAATTCGTATATTTTAAATTTTCTTATTCGGGCTGTTCTAAGACCAGTCGTAGGGACTTCAAGACCAGTCCTGGCTCTGCTACGACCAATCTTAAGTTTTTCAGGACCAGTCCTAGGTTGTTGAATATTTTTAAATTTTTCTGGTTGTCCTACGACTAGTCCTAGACATCCTACGACCAGTCCTGTGAGCTGCACGACTTGTCCTTCGACTGGTCTTAGCCCTACGACTCGAACTCCAGCAACTAATCTGGGGTCCTACGACAAGTCGTAGGTGGCCCACAACCGGTCGTAGGTGGTCCACGACCGCTCATAGGCTACCTAGGACCAGTCGTGTAATAACTAATCCTTATCCCGCGAAAATCTTTGAAAATCTGTTGAAGCTACGACCAATCCTAGGGATCCTAAGACCAGTCGTAGATGAGATTTTTCAGGTTATAAATAGAGCACGAATTTCAGAGTTTTTTAATTCAATTCAAGCAATTTTAAGGCCATTCTCTGAGATAAGTTCGTATTTGTTTTTAAGCTACTTTGTGCTCATTTAATATTCCTTTTGCTAGCTTATTTTGTATTTAATTTTGATCTACATTCCAATCTTATTAGAAAAGAGGAATTTTTGATATTCCTTCTTATTGGATTCAAAATTAAATAGAACTAGCCCTTTTAATTTAAAATCAATTAGACTTAGAACCATTCTTAAAGTGAGTATTAGACTTTGAACGTTGAATCGAACTTCTACTCCGATTGGTTCTACCGGGCTACTTCAAAAGGAGATTCAGGTATTTTACATTTGTGTAATTTACATTCTTTGGTTTTGTTTGAGATTTGTCAAAAAAATCTCATTGTTTTGGTTATCTGAGGAGAGCCAGAAAACTCAGATTGTGTGGGTTTTTGGATTGTGTAAAGCCCGAGGTAAAAAGACACAATTGTGAAGGTTTTAGGTGAACCTGTGAAACCTATTTTGATAGTGCATGCTAATATCCCCTGTGTGAGGATATTAGGAGTGGAGTAGCATTCTGTGTAGCTGTTGAATAATAGTTGGTGTACACACAGGCGAACCACTATATATCTTTGTGTTGTGGATGTGCTTTATTCCTTCATTCCTTTATTCATTCAGTTTTGTGGATTGTATTTGTGGATGAATGTTGTAATCATTTTATTTCAAGCAAGTGTGGGGAATGTTGTAATAACTTAGGATTTATTCTGCAAGTTATTTTGGTTTCCTTGCTTTTTATTCCTCATTAGTTTGAGATACAAAGGACGTTCTAGAAATAAGGTTGTCCTACCTTAAGCCTTTGGTTTTTAGTGTAAGGCTATCCTTAGAACTGATATAGTATCATTCTCTTAATTCTAGTTTATTGAGATTGCTTTTAATTAAGTATTGTGCTTTATTTCTTTTATTATTCCGCTGTTATAAGTTTTATTTGGCATAGCCCTATTCACCCCCCCTCTAGGGCATATAGCTGGGCCCTTTCATTATGGTAAATCCTTTCACAAAGGAGTTATCATACATACAACAAACATATATTCTAGATAATAGTCATGGTCAGTGTAAATCATAATTTTACTTTCATTCAAACATTTCAACAAACACATAATGCGTTTATATTCACATAGTGCACACACATGTATAGTTTATCAAATACATCATAACTAAGATCATATGGCAGGAATCAAGTCACACATAAATCATTGCTGAGATTGAAAGCCTTGTAAACCATAGCCTAAACATTTATAGTCCGCACCTTTCGTCGGTACGCCTGTTACGAACTCGATTCGTACACTACATCCCCGTCTACAGCACAACGACTACCTAAATCATGAAATATGTTAGATATTTTGTTGATTCCTCTATTTAGATTCCTAAAACAAGATTAGGGTTAAGATTTCTTACCCAAATCGAAGTTAGAATAGCTCATGTAGCTAGATGTAAAGACGATCTAATGCGTGTAGTCGTAAGAGAGAAACACCTCCCCAATCTCCCAAACTCTCTTCTCCTCACTCTTTTCTCTCTTTTCTCTCCTAGGGTTTGGAGAAATTTCGTATAGAATGGGAAAGGGGTGGTTTAAGGTCCTTAACTAGGCCTAAAACTGGTTCAAATGGCCTAAGGGTCATTGTATACTTAGGTTATAGCCAAAGCATGTCTATTTCAGGTAAACGGGACTCATCTGGAGGCCCATTACTCACTTGCATCATGGAGTAAATTCTCTGACCATGGATCTAAGCGAGGCTATGATTTCGGTCCGATCGAATTTGTGGATCGACCGTGGAGGACCTGTATTAGTTCAACGGTCATCTTCACTCGATCAGGGCCACAAGTATACTGACATGTGTAAGGAAATTTTCCTGATCCATGGGTAAAGTTTGGTTAGAAACTGACGGTCTGAAGTCTTTAATTTCGCCCGTAAGCGAATGGTCCAATTCACTTAAGTTCTGGTTCATTTTCTAAAGATATTCACGTTTCTCACATACTTTGATCAGGGCTTAAATTGCGTATTTCTAGATATTATATGGACTCGATTTCCGCGATGGGTGTCAAGCCCATAAGGTGGTCATAACTTTATAGTTTCCTGGTAATCAGACTTTCGATGCGCAGTCCAGGTTTGATACGAAATTTCAATAAGCTCACGAGAGCAAATGGGTTTTGAGATTGCTCCTAGATTTTTAGGTGATGTTAAGTTAGCGATTGTAATGGTTTTGGGTCTCACAATTTGTATAGATAGTGGTTCAAGCTAATCCACCGATTAATTTAGCTTAGTACGTAATGAATTTTTGTTTAATTCCTAAAGAATTCGGTCCTTAAGGATTTCTGCCTAAGGTAGTACTCGGGTCTTTGTACGAATTTTTTGGAGACATTACAATCTACCCCCCTTAAAGAAAAATTTTGTCCTCGAGAATCTGAGGGTAGATCTTATAGACTTCGGCTTCTACTTCCTAAGTAGCCTCTTACTCAGTGTGGTGAGTCCACAATACTTTCACAAGCGGGATCACTTTACTGCATAGCACTTGTCCATTCCTATCAAGAATAGTACATAAGTAGCGTCTTCACTCAACTGTACCTGCTCCTATTTGATAATATGGGAAGGGTCAGGAACATATTTCTTCAGCATCGATACGTGAAATACGTTGTGCATGCCTACAAGTGGTCTGGGCAAAGCAAAATGGTATGCTACCACACCCACTCAGTTTAGAATCTCACTACAACAAAAACGGGCAAAGGCTACGGCCAAAAACTATAGTAAAACCCCTTTTTCTATGGATATGATCCGTAGCACGTCCGTCGCTATTGGTGGGGTAGCTAAAAGTCTAGCTATGGATTATATCCGTAATAATAGGTATCAACATCTACGGATTATATCTGTAGCAATGGATATCAATAGCTATGGATTATATCCATAACAATAGATACTAATAACTACCAATAATATCCGTAGCAATAGATACCAATAACTATGGATTATATCTGTAGTAATAAATACCAACAACTAAGAACAATATCCATAACAATAGATACCAATAGCTACAGAAAAAAGCCACATATATTTTTTTAAAAATTGTAATAATACAACCTGTTTCCATTGTGAGAACCTGCTATGATTGATAACTCATCTAAGCTTAATGCTAATAGAAATAGTACATAAAATGCAATCAGAAAAAAATACAGTTATTACAAATAGCAATCAAATCATACAATGCATCTTGCATTCACATTTCTAAATAAACAATACTTTACGTTGCTCAACCTATCATAAGAATTACAACTAAGGCGTGCCCTCATGTGCAAAAAATAAATACAATCCAACACAGTAAACACCCTCCATATGCATTCAATAATGCTCATGTTTTTACAGAATTTTCTTCCTTCACACGATCAATTTCATCAAATGCAAAATATAAAGATTCTTCTTTCCTTGAAACTATAGATGTAACTTCTGTGGACTTCGACATAAGATCACTTTTAAGTTCTAAAACCCTTTCCCTTGAGAAAATGAATTTCATCCTCCACTGACTTCTTTAACTTATCAGCCTGTATAAAACAGCATTTATAGGCACAATCAAACAAGCATACCTTTGTACACATCCAAAAAAAAAAAAAAACCCACTTATATATGAAGAAATAAAAAATGTACCTACAAATCTTCTAAACTATGGAAAAATCCAACATGAGTAATGTATTCAAACCTAGGATGGACTTTTAAACTCAAAACTTCAACTCAAACACACTAAAATATGTGACTTACTATAAAAAGTAAACTTACTATTTACAGACGATATCCATTCCTACTAGACTTCATAGGTTTCTGCCAAAAGTAGTAACAACCAAATTTGGCCTAACCACATTATTCTCCTAATTTTTCGGAGCCCTTTTCATGTTGGCACGTCTCCTACAACTCAGAAGGATTAAAAGTTATATGCGATCTAAAACTTACCATTTATTGTAAAAATGAAAATAAAATGGACTTTTTGACAATTCATCAGATAAAATCTCATAAATTTGTCGTGGGCAACCCGGCTTAGTGGGCTTTGTTTGCTAAAGTAGCTTCTCCTACCTCAAAAAATATATGATATGTTGAAAAACTCATTCTGGTTTGCTAAAATGTTAACATGCTAAAATGTTGTACGTGAGCAGACACCATAAAATAAACAATCATATGAAAAAAATAAAATGAAAAGAGAGAGAACATATGAGAGGTGATCCTTATCTCCTTTGATGTATTCAAGTTGCATGTGCCCTACCTAACTTCCTATAAGGAGAAGTTATATGGGTCTTAGAATAATGTTGGTGACAAATCCACCTTGTCTATTAATATTATCATATTGTGTTAGGACATGACTCTAAAAATGAGATAAATCCAAATCTCAAATAATCTATGCTAAAAGAGATAGTAGAGATGGAAATAAATGCATTGTGATGCTTGAGTTCGAGTATATATGCTTGCTAACAAAGCAAGATTTTTTTTGTTTGTTGCCATGTGATTGGGCTACATTATTACATCAATCGGGTTTAGGTTTGGGTTTTCAAGTTTAGGTTTAGGTTTAGGTTAGGGAGTTGAGATTAGGATTAGGTGTAGGTTTAGGTTTAAGTTAGGGAGTTGAGATTAGGATTAGGTTTAGGGATTTGAGAATACATTTAGGTTTCAGGTTATAGGTTTAGGTTTAGGTTAAGGTTAGGTTATAGGTCATAAGTTTAGGTTATATGTTATAGGTTATAGGTTAAGGTTTAGGTTATAGGTTTTGGTTTTAGGTTAAGGTTATAGTTTTAGGTTTAGGTTTAGGTTATAGGTTAAAGCTTTAAGGAATTGAGAATAGGTTAAGGTTTAGGTTTAGGAAGTCGGGTTTGGGTTTGAGATCGGGTTTAGTTTGGATTTTCAAGTTTAGGTTTAGGTTAAGGAGTTGAGATTAGGATTAGGTGTAGGTTTAGGTTTAAGGATTTGAGAATACATTTAGGTTTTAAGTTTAGGTTAAGGTTATAGGTTTAGGTTAGGTTTAAGTGTAGGTTACAGATTATAGCTTTAGGGAATTGAGAATAGGTTAAGGTTGAAGTTTAAGAAATCAGGTTCGGGTTCGGGATCGGGTTTAGGTTTGGGTTTTCAAGTTTAGATTTAGGTTTAGGTTAGGGAGTTGAGATTAGGATTAGGTGTAGGTTTAGGTTTAGGGATTTGAGAATATATTAGGTTTTAGGTTTAGGTTTAGGTTTTAGGTTTAGGCTTAGGTTTTAGGTTTAGGTTAAGGTTAGGTTATCGGTTATAAGTTTAGGTTATAGGTTATAGTTTATAAGTTAAGGTTTAGTTTATAGGTTTTGGTTTAGGTTAAGGTTATAGGTTTAGGTTTAGGTTAAGGTTTAGGTTTAGGTTATAGGTTTAGATTTAGGTGATAGGTTATAGGTTATAGGTTATAGCTTTAAGGAATTGAGAATAGGTGAAGGTTTAGGTTTATGTTATATGTTATAGGTTACAGGTTATAGCTTTAAGGAATTGAGAATAGGTTAAGGTTTAGGAAATCGGGTTCGGGTTTAGGTTTAGGTTAGGGAGTTGAGATTAGGATTAGGTGTAGTTTTGGGTTTAAGGATTTGGGAATACATTTAGGTTTTAAGTTTAGGTTAAGATTAGGTTATAGGTTATAAGTTTAGGTTATAGGTTATAGGTTATAGGTTAAGGTTTAGGTTATAGGTTTTAGGTTATAGGTTATAGGTTAAGCTTATAGGTTTTGGTTTAGGTTTAGGTTTAGGTTTTAGGTTTAGGTTAAGGTTATAGGTTATAAGTTATAGGTTATAGCTTTAGGGAAATGAGAATAGGTTAAGGTTTAGGTTTAGGAAATCAAGTTCAGGTTCGGGATTGGGATTGGGTTTAGGGTTGGGTTTTCAAGTTTAGGTTTAGGTTTAGGTTTAAGTTAGGGAGTTAAGATTAGGATTAGGTGTAGGTTTAGGTTTAGAAATTTGAGAATACATTTAGGTTTTAGGTTATAGGTTTAGGTTAAGGTTAGGTTATAAGTCATAAGTTTTGGTTATAGGTTATAGGTTATAGGTTAAGGTTTAGGTTATAGGTTTTGGTTTTAGGTTAAGGTTATAGGTTTAGGTTTAGGTTATAGGTTATAGGTTATAGGTCAAAGCTTTCAGGAATTGAGAATAGGTTAAGGTTTAGGTTTAGGAAATCGGGTTCGGGTTTAAGATCAGGTTTAGTTTAGGTTTTCAAGTTTAGGTTTATGTTAAGGAGTTGAGATTAGGATTAGGTGTAGGTTTAGGTTTAAGGATTTGAGAATACATTTAGGTTATAGGTTTAGGTTAAGGTTAAAGGTTTAGGTTAGGTTTAAGTGTAGGTTATAGGTTATAGCTTTAGGGAATTGAGAATAGGTTAAGGTTTAGGTTTAGGAAATCAAGTTCGGGTTTGGGATCGGGTTTAGGTTTGGATTTTCAAGTTTAGGTTTAGGTTTACGTTAAGGAGTTGAGATTAGGATTAGGTGTAGGTTTAGGTTTAGAAATTTGAGAATACATTTAGGTTTTAGGTTTAGGTTAGGGAGTTGAGATTAAGATTAGTTGTAGGTTTAGGTTTACAAATTTGAGAATACATTTAGGTTTAGGTTATAGGTTATAGGTTTAGGCTTAGGTTTAAGGTTTAGGTTAAGGTTAGGTTATCGATTATAAGTTTAGGTTATAGTTTAAGGTTTAGTTTATAGGTTTTGGTTTAGCTTAAGGTTTAGGTTAACATTTAGGTTTAGGTTATATGTTATAAGTTATAGGTTATAGCTTTAAGGAATTGAAAATAGGTTAAGGTTTAGGTTTAGGTCATATGTTATAGGTTACAGGTTATAGTTTTAAGGAATTGAGAATAGGTTAAGGTTTAAGTTTAGAAAATCGGGTTGAGGTTTAGGTTTAGGTTTTCAAGTTTAGGTTTAGTTTTAGGTTAGGGAGTTGAGATTAGGATTAGGTGTAGGCTTGGGTTTAAGGATTTGGGAATACATTTAGGTTTTTAGTTTAGGTTAAGGTTAGGTTATAGGTTATAAGTTTAGGTTATAGGTTATAAGTTAATGTTTAGGTTATAGGTTATAGGTTATAGGTTAAGCTTATAGGTTTTGGTTTAGGTTTAGGTTTATGTTTAGGTTAAGGTTATAGGTTTAGGTTAGGTTTAGATGTAGGTTAGAGGTTATAGGTTATAGGTTATAACGTTAGGGAATTAAGAATAGGTTAAGGTTTAGGTTTAGGAAATCAAGTTCAGGTTCAGGATCGGGATCGGGTTTAGGTTTGGGTTTTCAAGTTTAGGTTTAGGTTAGGGAGTTGAGATTAGGATTAGGTGTAGGTTTAGGTTTAGGGATTTGAGAATACATTTAGGTTTTAGGTTTAGGTTTAGGTTTTAGTTTATAGGTTTAGGTTATAGGTTTAGGTTTAGGTTTTAGGTTTAGGTTAAGGTTAGGTTATAGGTTTATAAGTCATAGGTTATAGGTTAAGTTTAGGTTGTAGGTTTTAGGTTGTAGGTTTTAGGTTATAGGTTATAGGTTAAGCTTATAGGTTTTGGTTTAGGTTTAGGTTTAGGTTTTAGGTTTAGATTAAGGTTATATGTTTAGGTTAGGTTTAGGTTTAGGTTATAGGTTATAGCTTTAGGGAATTGAAAATAGGTTAAGGTTTAGGTTTAGGAAATCGGGTTTGGCTTCAGGATCAGGATTGAGTTTAGGTTTGGGTTTTCAAGTTTAGGTTTAGGTTTAGGTTAGGGAGTTGAGATTAGGATTAGGTGTAGGTTTAGGTTTAGGGATTTGGGAATTCATTTAGGTTTTTGGTTTAGGTTTAGGTTTAGGTTTTAGTTTATAGGTTTAGGTTATAGGTTTAGGTTTAGGTTTTAGGTTTAGGTTTAAGTTATAGGTTTAGGTTTAGGTTTTAGGTTTGGGTTAAGGTTAGGTTATAGGTTATAAGTTTAGGTTATAGGTTATAGGTTATAGGTTAAGGTTTAGGTTATAAGTTAAGCTTATAGGTTTTGGTTTAGGTTTAGGTTATAAGTTAAGCTTATAGGTTTTGGTTTTGGTTTAGGTTTAGGTTTTTGGTTTAGGTTAAGGTTATAGGTTATAGGTTATAGCTTTAGGGAATTGAGAATAGGTTACGGTTTAGGTTTAAGAAATCGGGTTCGAGTTTGGGATCGGGTTTAGGATCGGATTTAGGTTGTAGGTTTAGGTTTAGGTTATAGGTTATAGGCTTAGGTTTAAGTTAGGTTATAGGTTATAGGTTTAGGTTTAGGTTATAAGTTTAGGTTTAGGTTTAGGTTATAGGTTATAGGTTATAGGTTAAAGTTTAAGTTATAGGTTAAGGTTTAGGTTTAGATTATAGGTTTAGGGTGTGGTTTAGGTTAAGGGTGTGGTCCTTGCAAATACAGATATAAACACGACCTGTCCAAATGGCCAGGCCTCTTCAATGCTGTCCATAGAAAATGGACAGCTTCATCATGGTCATAATAGTAGTTCTCACCTTCCAGGGATCCCCGCTCAACATCTGGTTAAGGGTAATCTTTCAATGATGGTCCACTGCTTCTGATAATCTCTACAGGGGTAAGAAAATTACAAAAAGTAAGACTCATGAGATGACATATATACAAATAGTGACATGACTAGCTGGTAATGAAGAGAAAGAGATAAAAAATCCACTTTTATTATATCTTTTACCTAAGGCAGAGAAAAAAATCAGCTTCAAGTTAATGAGTCTATATCCAACTGCAACATCCACTCAGGTTGGAAAGATGATTTGCCTTTAGAAAAATATAATGAATACAATATTAACGAGATAAAGCCAAAAAACTACCAACTGATCAATGTACATACTAGTTGATTTATCTAGTTATTCGATGTTTTAAGTAGAAATGAGGTAACCTTGAAAGCTTTTTCACAGTCGTAAATATTTCACCACTGTCAAGATCTCTAAATTATAAAACATGATATAGCTAAAAAATAAAAAAATAAAAAATAAAAAAAAATAAAAAAAAACTCACACCGAAATTCATAGGTGGTCAACCGCTTTTTCGGGTCTCTAATAAGCTAGTGTCACACATAACTTTTTAAAATGCTGCACTAAAGAAAACAAATTTTAAAGCCTAAAATTTTTTTTAAAAAAAAAAATCCTAAAATGAGAAAGAAAGCAATAATACTTAGGGAGCTTAGTCCAAGAATAAATGAGAAGCAGATCAGGCCATGGATTACTATACTAATTTAGCGTAACGTCCCCGAAATACATGAACTCTAACCTTGTTTTTGTTGGACGCACACAAACTAGTGAAGAGAAATGTGAAGGCAATTGATGCAAGTAGGATTAGAATCCTACTCGCGGTCAAACAGATTTTTACTTTTTTAAAAAAAAAAAAAAAAGAAAGAAAAGAAAGAAAGAAAGAAAGAAAGAAATGACTAAATTCCATAACCATTCAATCAAAATCTAAAGAGAATCCCAAAAGAACATAGACAACTTCAGCACTATTATTAGAATTTAAACTAATTGTATGTTAAATGAGCCCAATTCCACAAGATTTACAGAAGAAGCAAAATGGGGCTTGTACAGGTAACTGGCATTTAAAAATAAAAAAAGAAAAAGAACCCAGTGCCTTCAAATGAATTTAGATCACACCCAATTAAAAGACAAAATGTAGTAAAAATGAAAATAACATCACAAACTCGAAATCTAATATCAACCCTAAATGGGTCTTTAAGACATCATAGTAAAGTTCATTGTATTGCAACTAATTTACACATTTCACTAAGAAAATACTGTCCCATTATATTGCTTTTAAGAATAAGAAAAATTTATTAAAAAGAATTACAAATTTCTTAAATTTATTCAAGAGTAAGGGTCACTATGGGCATGGTAACCCAATTGTACATGAGACCAGCCTAAAATGGGCTAGACATGGGTTTATCTTCTTTTCTTCTTCTTCCTTTTTTCAACAGAAACTTTTTTAAAATATATATTAACAAACTTGTAACAAGATTGCTACATTCCGACATGATCCCATTAAAAACTTGGGATGTTACCTATCATATGAGCCCATTTACAAAATACCTCCCCTAGCAGAAAAAGAAATTCATACCAAATCAATCCAATCTTTGGCATATTTTCTGCACCGTCACTACCACAAAGTTGGCCTTTCCCGATGGAGATGAAATGGAAATGCATGGAATGGCTCTAGAGATACCTGATATCAGCAACCTTTTGTTCCAACATACAATACCCATTCCTTCATCTACACATGAAAACAAAAGAACATCAAGAAAATAGCATCTCACATGCATGCTATTGTATGTCAAGAGAAAGAGCACAAGTATGACTCTCCCCAACTGCAGACACATGCATACGAAAGAAATGATGTAGGGTGCTACAAAAAAAAAAAAAAAGACACCACATGCATACTATTTGGAGGCCCATGGGCTCTGACATCACTACCAAATGATGATGTTAGCAACCCATCATAAAAAGGACTCGGATGTCCACTATTTGGCAGGCATGGATCCTCCTCATTGACCCATGGACCAATCTGTAAACATGACACTAATCAAACAATCCTAATCATCCAATCAATGGCTAACAAATGAATGGTTAAAAGTAAAATAGTGAGTGATCCAAACTCAAACGAAAAATAAGATGGTTTTCCATCTCGTTGGCACTATGGTTTTGTTATGATCTATCCACTGTTACATCATTAATTTGCACAGTCCAAGTAGCAATACAACTATGTCGTATGTACATTGGAAGAGTCACCACCATTTTTAAATGGTGTGTAACTAACATACCAGTCTAGCCCTGGCACTACAGAACTCTTTAGCCACATTTGCCATGCTTGAATTGAATGGTTGATTTGCAATCCCCAATTTGTATCTCTACGAAGAAAAGAAAGAAAACAGAGTAAATAAAATATGAAATGTTCCTCTTTTTGTTTAATTAAAGGATAATTAATCAAATTATGGTGTGTTTCATATAAAACAGTGGTGAAGTTGTTACTTCTCTCTTGATATACCATATGTTTGGGTTGTAGCAAACTGAAGCCTGACAATACAAGCTGCAACATCATCGTGATCATTAGGAGGTAGAACATTCACTCTTGTAAAGAAAGGAAGCTCTCTCAAATTTGCTAATTTACTCCATGTCATCAATCAAAATACTTATCATTTGGTTAATTGGAAGGAAGCCTGCCATCCTCAGTACAAAAGTCATATATGCATGAAGGACTTAACAATCATTAATTGGGCACTCATTGGCAAGTGGTTATGAACCTTTGGGAACCAACACAAGTAATTGCCATAATTATGGCATGCAGGAAGGAAAGTGAATTGCAAAGGAATCGTAGATAAGAATTCAGCAAAGGCACACACACATGGCATGCAGGAAGGAGAGGGAATTACAAAGGAATCGCAGATGAGAATTCAGCAAAGGCGCGCACGCGCACACACACACACACACACACACACACACACACACACACACACACACACACACACACACACACACACACACACACACACACACACACACACACACACACACACATATATATATATATATATATATATATATATATATATATATATATATATATATATATATATATATATATATATATATATATATAATTCAATTACCATAGCATAGCCATCCCTATGAACATCAGCAGATCAGAGCAGTGCATCAGTCCACAACAGCCCACCCCTATCTGCAACCATCTATATTACTACACAAGGGAACAAAACAGAACGACAGTCTGAACAAAAGAACATTCACATCATGGTTATGGGCATGGCGATTTGCTGAAAGACGGGTTCTGAAAGTAGCAACGACTAGTTACCTAACACTTTATAGGAACACAACTGAAACTTGCAGCCTAACCTTCAGATGATATCGAACCATTGGAAGAACATCTCCCACCCTGATTTTCAGATGAGTCTCACCTTTTTTTTTCTTTTTTATTCAAGGAAAAAAAAAACATGTTGTATAATCATTTGGGTGGGCTCCTAAAAAAGAAACAGGCCACACCTATCATCATATAGAACCACTATACAACACAAAAAACTGAAAAAGCTATAAAAATACAGTGCCATGACAAAGTTGAATACGACCTTAAAAGGAGAGACTACATCCTTGTATTGATACACATTTTTTTTCCAAATTTGGAAAGTTGACTATTTGGATTTCAACCTTCTATTTAGAAGTAACCAACTAGCTAGGTAACATATCAGTTCCATCAAATTTTTGTTCACAACCCATGTAAAGTGGGCCCTGATTTGCACAGTTCAGTTCAGGTTACCTCTTAACCACATCACAATTTCTGTGTGCATGTGTATGAAACATCACATTCTTCCTGAGTATCAAAGTTTTCTCTTCACAACAATGGCACTTAGCTAGATTCGAGGCAATGTAGACATATTGCCAATGAATTTGTAATCCATCCCCATTAACCGCTCAGGCATTGATTCAGTAAGAGTCAATTCTAATAAGAAAATGAAAACACTTGCAGGAGAAATAGAAAGTGTATAAATTTCATAAATATTGTATTCAAAGAGATCTCCTCATCCGTCCATGAGTCTCATCCATGATCTACCTAGTGGTTCCAATTGTGGAATTAATCCACATTCTACAAGCGTAACAAAATCCAGATTCTTTGTTGAAGCATTTCTTCAAACATGTAGGTGGCCATGGACAATGGAAGATATGGCTGCCACTGCCATGGCTACTACCCAATTTCTAGCCATCAAAGGAGGAAATGAGAGAGAGAGAAAGTACCTTCGACTTCCTCATCTAATTTCTTCTATTCTCTTCAACTGTTGGAGAGAGATTGACAAAAAGACTGCTTCGAAGAGAATGAGCTGGGAGAGAGACGTCGATAGAGAGGGAGGGAAATCAAGGAGATCCAAAGAGGGAGGGAGAGGAAGGGAGGGAGATCAAGAGATATGGAGCAGAGATTGGGAGGGAGAGGGGATTAGGGAATGGAGAGAGAGAGAGAGAGAGAGAGAGAGAGAGAGAGAGTGTGTGTGTGTGTGTGTGTGTGTGTGAAATACCCTCTTTTGGGCACGGCTCTGTTTTAAGCGTGCGCCCAAATTTAGGTCGGACGGACGCGACGGTCTGGACAGGGGCTCTGTGGGGCCCACCATGATGTATTTGATTAATCCATTCCAATAAATAATTTAATAAATAATTTTAGTTTATGACACAAAATTTCAGGTATATTAAAGGCCCAAGTGGATCACACCATAAGAAGCAACTGTAATTTAATATCCATGTTTCCTATCGTGTGGTCCACTTGAGCCTTCAATCTACCTGATTTTTTTTTTCGTCCTCTAACGTAATATTTAAAAATATATAGACGGCTTAGATATAACATATAGTTTTTTTTAGGCCTCATAGAGCCCCTTACAACACCATTAATTATTAATGGTGTCTCAACTTTTTAGCTACGGATTAAAGCCGTAACAACTATAGCTAAGGTTTATATCCGTAGCAGAAAAATAACGTGGTCTGTATTCTTTACCCCTTTTTTTGGTAATGTCTGGAATGAGCCAATGAATCTCGGCGTGAGTTTTCCTTTCTTGCCGAACCGGAGGACTTTTTGGAGAAACCTTTAGGAATACATGGTCCCCAACCTCAAATTCTAGCTGTCGTCATCTGATATCAGCGTAGCTCTTCTGTCTGTTTTGTGCTGCAAAAAGTCGACGCCTGATAATGTTGATCTTCTCTAAGGTCGTTTGTACTAAATCTGGGCCAATTAAACTCTTCTCGCCAACTTTTGCCTAACAATGCGGTTGGACGCCCATACAAGGCTTCATAGGGAGTCATGCCAATGCTCGCTTAAAAGTTATTGTTATAAGTGAACTCTATATAGGGAAGACAGTCATCCCAACTGTCCTTGAAATCGAGCACACATGGCTGCAACATATCTTCTAACACATGATTTACCTGTTCCGTCTGCCCATCCGTCCATGGGAGGAATGCGGTACTGAACTTCAGTTTCACCCCCATTGCTTCCTAGATTCCAGTCCAAAAGATAAATGTGAATCGTCTGTCCTGATCCGACACAACCTCCATAGGCACTTCATGCACCCGCACAATCTCCTTAATGTACAACTTGGCTAAATCATCTGTTGATTTTGAGACTCTAATCGGGAGGAAATGAGCCGATTTCGTCAATCGGTCCACAATCACCCAAATAGAGTCATGTCCATTCCTCATCTTTGGCAACCCAAAAATGAAATCCATATATATTAAGTCCTACTTCCTTTCATCTATGGGAATGGGTTGAAGTAAACCAGGAGGTCAACGATGCTCGGCCTTAACCTACTGGCACGTGAGACAACTGGATACAAAATCTCCTATGTGGGCCTTCATGTTGTCACACCAGTATGAACGCTTCATATATCGATACATCTTTTTACTACCAGGATGCATCGCCATCTTCGAATTGTGAGCAGCTTCGAGAACTTTCTTTATCAAGTCATGAAGATTCAGAATGCATAGGCGGCCACAATAACGTAAACCCTCATCCGAACCAACTCTCCATTTAGAGTCTTCATCGTCACTAGCTCGCTTCCTCATCTTCATCAACCATTCATCTTCTCTCTGAGCCACTATGATTCGGTCATCAATAAGTAGCTGCACGCGGATGTGTGCGACGCTCTCGAACGGCTCCTCTACTATAAGCTTTTTTTCGAAGTCTCACACAAATTCTACCATGTTTCATTCTTCAATCATTAGCGGAGCCACAAATTCTATTGTCTTATTGTGGCTCAACGTATCTGCCATAAGTTTGGCCTTGCCAGGATGATAGGAGACCTCGAACTTGAAGTCTTTCGAGGTTTCTATCCATCGTCGTTGCCTCATATTCAGGTCTCTCTGCGTGAATATGTACTTGAGGCTCTTGTGGTCACAAAAGAGCTCGAACTCCTCTCCATAGAGGTAATGTCTCCCGAGCTTTAACGGGAAGATGACTGCTGCTAATTCTAGATAGTACATGGAGTAGTTTTCTTCGTGTTTCCTCAACTATTGCAATGCATAAGCAATCACTCTGTCCTTTTGCATAAGAACACAACACAAACCAACATGAGACACGTCGGTGTATATCATATATCTGACCCCTTGCTCTGACAATACTAGCACTGGTGCGGATGTCGACTTGTCCTTCAATTCCTAAAAGGCTACTCTGCCTTCTCATTCTAGGCAAACTTAAGATCCTTTCGAGTAAGCTGAGATAACTATCTAGTAATCTTGGAAAAATCTTTAATGAATCGGCGATAGTAGCCAGAAAGTCCCAGAAAACTCCTCACTTCTATAACCGAACTAGGCTTCTCCCAGTCCTAAACTGCGGTCACCTTAGCAAGGTCCATAGCGATACCTTCCTTGGACACCACATGTCTCAAGAACTTGACTTCTTTCTTCCAGAAGTTGTATTTCTTGTACTGAGAAAATAACTAGTTCTTCCTGAGAGTATCAAAGATTGCTCTCAGGTGCTCTTCGTGATCTCTCCGACTCTTGGAGTATATTAGAATGTCATCTATAAATACGATGACAAATCGGTACAGATATGGTCGAAATACCCTGTTCATGAGGTCCATGAATATGGACAGTGCGTTTGTAAGTCCAAACGATATCACAAGAAATTCATAGTGCCCAAAATTGGTTCTCAATGCCGTTTTATGCACGTCTTAATCCCTGACGCGCAACTGATGGTACCTGGACTATAAATCGATATTCGAGAAATATTGTGCCCCTTTCAACTGGTCAAACAGATCATCTATCCTGGGCAGAGGGTACTTGTTCTTCACTGTCACTTAGTTCAAACTGCGATAATTAATACACAATTGCAGTGATCCATCCTTCTTCTTCACAAACAACACAAGTGCTCCCTAGGGAGATACACTCGATCGTATGAAACGTAAATCCAACAGATCATCGATTTATCTCCTCGATTCCTCCATTTCACATGGAGGCATGTGATACGTCGGTACAGAAATGGGTATTGTACCAAGCACAAGGTCGATATTAAAGTCGATCTCACCCTGCGAAGGTAATCCAGGTATCATCTTAAAAATATTCATGAAATCTTGGACCGCAAGCATGTTCCTAAGCGTCGGACCATCAATGTTTTCTAGTAAGGAAGCGTAACAACATATGCAGTAGGGCCAACTAACCTGAACTAGAAAAGTAAAGGTCGTGCCCTCAAGTCCATGGGTTGTCACCAATCGGGTATCGCAATCGATCTCTGCTTTCATCTCAGTGAGCTAGTCCATGCCGAGAATGACGTCGTAATGATATAGCCGGTTGACAATCAGGTCAATGTGTACCATTCTGCTCCCTAAGTCTATCAAGCAACCCTTACATAGCTTAGTAATGTTTGTAAATGCTCTTACTATTGCGATAACTTTCACCCCAACCATAGGGTTCGTGTTCAACCCTAAGCGCTTGACCGTGGAACATGATATCATTGAAATAATGGACCCAGTGTCCACCAACAGAAAAATCGGTATACCTTGGATATGTGTTGTGACTTCGAAGGCTAAAGGCACCGTAACTGCTGACTTAAACGCTTCAGCTACAAGCACATGTACTCGTGCTTATTGAGGATGATTTGGTTGTGCTTCTATAGGTCATACAATCGGTCTGTAAAAAGGCTATGTTGGCGGTGCTGATCGTAGAGGTGGATCTGAAATGGCTTCGGTAACTAACGGTTGATCTTCTGAGGCAGCGTAAAGTCGTTATCCCTCATGTTGGTAAAGCAATAAGTGTATATATGGCCCATCCTTTTACAGTAGGTGCACCACAGATCAGATCGCCTCTACTGGGTCGGTGGAGCCAGAAGCCTGGGAGGTGAATCCACGCGTGGCCTCTTGCCGAGGAATGGTCGGTTTGGCAAGTTAGGTCGAGGCCTCAGGCCCATAGGCATACGCATATGGGACAGTCTATCCCCATCCTACTCAGTTCGCAGGGACATGTTCACTAGCTCAGCATAATTGGGAATGCTAGTGCAACACATCTTTGTACGGATTTCAGGCTGCATGCCCTCTAAAAATCGTTACATCTTCATTGGCTTGTCGAATAGTTTCAAAGGAGCATATCTGGCTAGCTCCGTGAATCTGTTCTCATACTCTGACACAACATTTCGTCTTATCGGAGACAAAGGAACTCACCCTCATTTTCATTACGGTAAGTGAGGAAGAAGTATTTTTCATGGAAGCGGGTCTCAAACGCGTCCCACGTCCATATGTATCCAGGGGCAACTGTTCATAGGACACTGTCTCACCAAAGACTGGCCTCCTTCTCGAACATATAAGTAACCAACTCTACCTGCTCTGCCTCAGTGCAGTACAGGTGCTTCAACATCTTAGAGATGAGATCTAGCCATTATTCAGCCTCCTCGGGCCTATGATGTAGGGCCCGTATCCTGGACAGTACCGTTCATTAAGCTTCCACAGTCCTCCCGGTCAAAATTCGGCAATCCGCTATCTGTAATCGATAGTTGCTCACAACCCTGAGCCATATCCCATATTCCAGAGTCGGCTCGACCAAAGACTTGTACCTTAGCGACCGCGTCGTCACCGCGGTTCCGACGCCACGTCTCGCGGGCTGAGGCGATTCCTAGGCTAGGAGATGTAGGCCCGCGTTCAATTTAAGGAAATGCTGCACATTTGCAAACCCAAGACAACGTTTCAAATCATGTTCCATCAATCTCATCAATGTCAAGTGCAACACATCAATCAACCCATCACCCAACACATCACTCACCCCATCACAACCCATACCTCTCTTACACAACAACCCCAAAAGTTAACTTTTCATCACCTCACCATCCCTCTCTCACATCACTTTCCTTACATCACACTCTCTCTCATCTCTCTCATTCTCTAAGAAATCCCAAAAATCTCAACGTCCAAGCTTTCCTCCATTTTACACCCACCATGAGGCTTCATACCCCATCATCCAACCTCTAAAAGCCAATCTCAACCATTGATTCTTTCTCCTTGGAGCTAGATCATCCTAGTGCGGAAGAAGGAGGAGTAGTTTTGAAGGTGGGTGCTTCTCTCTCTCTTTTTTTATTTTTGTGTGATGTATGGCCACTTGGATGGACCCCACCTTGACGGAACATGGGCCATGTAAATGTGGGACCCCCTCATGATGCTGTGTTTATCCAGGCTGTCCAGTGTCCCCGGACGCTAGACGTGAAGCTCCCTATGGCTAACGTGGAGTGCGTTACTGACATGGGTGTGTATTAACAAGCTAAAAGAAAAATAAATATATAATGTATGTATAACGTCAGTGGGTTTTTAGAATTTTGGGTGGGCCATTTATATCACCCCCAGCTTGATGCATTAATTTAATCCAAACCATCCATTCCACTTCTCAGCTCATTTTAGGCGTTGAGACATAAAATGAAGTGAATCTGATTATCTAGCGGGCCATACCAAAGAAAATAGTCTTTTTTACCGTTAAAACTCACCTTGATGTTTTGGTACATCGAAATATTGCAGCATATTAGTCTCATTTGGTTGGTCTTGAGCCGTGGAGTGCAATGAATGGGCTGGATTCATCTGTTGTGGGCCCCACGTATGGAAAATCCTAAAATCTCAGTTTTTCAAAAATAAAACTAAAAACAATGCTGCTCCTGTCAGAGAAAGAGGACGGGTAGGCGTCCTGTATTGTGGGCTGACGACCAAGGACCCACGGTCCCAGCCATGGGCCCCACCATGATGTGTATTTTTCATCCATGTCGTTCGGTTGGTGGACTCCTTGAAGTGGGCTCCCTCCAAAATTTAGCTTGATCTGGGACCCAGGTGGTCCACATCACAGGAAATAGTGTTGAATTAAACGTCTACCATTGAGACTCTTTGAGCGTCCAGCAGCTTTGGATCAACATGAAATTTATTTTTCCTATTCATCTGGGTCCACGTGACCTTATCAACGGATTGGATGGCATATAAACATTATGATGGGCCCTACTTGGGACCCACAGTGATGTATGTGTTCTATTCACATCGTCCACTGCTGTGGATGGTGGAGCCCATCTAGATGTATGTGTTTTATATACTCCGTCTAGCCATTTTAGCTGGCTGTTGGACGGCAGGGGGATCCCACCATGTGATATATGTTTCATCCATGTCGTCTATCGATTTGGGACCCACCTCACGTGGGGGCTACATGATGTTTATGATGTGATCTTCACCGTCCAAATGTCTGGACGGTGAGTCACACATGATATATGTGTTGTTTCCATGTGGCCCACCAGCGTGGGCCCCATACACGGGTAGAGTCCACCGTGATGTGCAAATCGTGGGACCCACCTCTGATGTACTTAAATCCATGCCATTCTGTGTAGGCGTGAAATCTCTCCCACGTGTGTGGGATCCACCTTGATTTATGTATTTCTTCTGCACCGTCCATATGTGCAGCCACCAGATGTATGTATTATGTCTAACACCGCCCATCTACTGTTGTGGGGCCCATCTTGTACATGTGCCACATGTGAGGTGTGAACCACCTTGATGTAAGTGTTTCTAATCCACACTGTCCGTACTTGGACGGTGGAGTAGCCCACCATGATTTATATATTTCACCCACCGTCCATTCTAAGACCGTGGGACCCACCCTAATGTATCTACTCTGTCCTCGCCGTCCATTGTATGAATGTGGGACCCACCATTATGTAATGTTTTATTCATACCATCCGGTCCACATGCGTGGGCCCCACACCATTGCGGGATGCATCCACACCGCCCATCCAGTTTTCCAAATCATTTTAGGGCCGGGATCAACGACCAATGTGTGGGTCAACAGACAATAGGCCCACCACTGATGCATGTTTCATCCACGGCCATCTATTTGTGAATGCTACTGGAGTGTTGTCCAGTAGCTGCGGGGCCACCTGATGTGTGCTTTAATCCACCACTGTTCAGTGGAAGGTCTGTGGGATCTACCATGATTTATGTATTTTATCTGGGTTGTCCAGATTGTATGGGACCCACCTTGACGTACGTGTTTTATATCCAGCGTCCGTCTATCTACCCCAGAACGGCTGGACATCGCCCACTCTGACATGTGTGTTGTATACACACCGTCCATCCTTTTGCTGGTGGGTCACATCTATGGACCCCACCCTAATGTATCTGTTGTATCTGCACCATCTAGAATGTTGGACGGTGAGATCCACCTTGGTTGAATACGTGAGATCCACACCGTCGGTCTATCAGGTGGACCACACTGTAGAAAACTGCAAAGATTGAACGGCTACCATTGGAATCATTTTTAGGTCACAGGAGTTTTAGATCAATATAATATTTGTTTTCCTCTTGAATTTAGGCCTTTGTGACCATATGAATAGATTGAATAGGAAATAAACATTATGGTGGGCCCTACCTCGATGTATTTATGACCCATCCATTGGGGCCCACCCGAATATATATTCAAGGCCCTTTGGTGCGGCCCGTGGATGTAGCCCACTTGATTTGAATGAGGCCCAGGTGTAAGGCACATCTATTGTATATTTGAAGGCCATGGGTTGTGGTCCATTGTGATGTATTCGAGGCCCATGGGCGGGGCCCAATACGATGTATATGTGGCCCATTTAGTGAGGCCCATGTAATGTATTTGAGGCCCACGTGTAGGGTCTGCCTATTGTGTATTTATGGCCCATGAGCAGGGCCCACCTGTTGTGTATATGAGGCCCGTTGGTGTGACCCATTGATACGAGTCATGGTAGTTGTATGAGGCCCTTGTATGAGGCCCATTACAATGTACATTAGACCTTTGTATGAGGCCATGGGCTCATTTTATGTTTGGCTCTATGTGAGCCACTCCTTGGGAGCGATGTTAGTTTAATGGCCACATTCATAAGCAATGATAGTTTAATGTCCACATTGTGACCTTCCCTTAGGCCTTGTTCAGCTGATTCCGATTATCGTGACTGATTTGTCGAGTTTGATTATTGATCAATTTTGATTGTCGTGACCAATTGCCGATTGATGTGACCGATTTGTAGATTCTGACTATCGATCGATCTCGATTGTCATGACCGATTGCTGATTCTGATTGACATGACCGATTTATCAATTTTGATTATTGATCAAATTCTGATTATCGTGACCGATTGTCGATTCTGATTAATGAGACCGATTGTCGATTCTGATTAATGAGACCGATTTGTCGATTCTGATTATTGATCAATTTCGATTGTCGTGACCGATTGCCGATTGACGTGATCGATTTATCAATTCTGACTATCGATCGATCCCAATTATTGTGACCGATTGTGGATTCTGAGTGACATGACTGATTTGCAGATTCTGATTATCGATCAATTTTTATTGTCGTGACTTACTGTCAATTGACGTGACCGATTTGCCGATCCCGATTATCGATTGATTCCGATTGTCGAAGCCAAGTATCAAGGTTGATTCTAATTTATCGAGGCCAATTGTATTATCCGATTCTAATTGTCGAGGCCTATGTGATGAGGCCCATTGTGATGCATTTGAGGGCCAGACGATGGAGCCCATTGTGATCTATGTTAGGCCCATGTGAAAAGCTCATCGTGATGTGTATTAAGCTCTTGAGCGAGGCCCATGGTGTTGTATATTTGGCCCTTGTGTGAGGTCATGGGTCCACTATATGTTAGGATCTATGAGGGCCACTCCTTGGGGCAATGTTGGTTAGATGTCCACATTATCGAGGCTGATTGTTGATGCCGGTTATTGATATCAATTATGAGTATGTGACAGCATAGCATCATGATACATGCCCATACGCATCATCTGTATGTTTATTATGAGATGTGGTTGACCATTGCATACCTCATTGGGTATGTTGTTATAAGACTCCCTATAGGCGGAGATTGTCTCACATGAGTACACGGTATGTGCAGGATAGATGCATGACTGGATTGCATGACTCATGCATCTTGCATTGCATTGTGTTGTACTGTACGCCCTAGTGACATCAAGGTCGTAGCCTCCACAGGCATTTCGTGAATGACCAGATGGGATACCGAAAATCTGTTCTACATAGGGTGCTATAGATATCCCTGGGTGAAAGTCCCTAAACCCTCTTGGTTCCAGAGGTTGCTCCAACGTCTAAACCGAGTAGATATATGAGCGCATGAGGGCCGTATATCGTTAGTCCACGTCTCTCACTGTGTCGTGGTCGGTTGGAAGGGGGTGCGGCCTTACTTGTCCGAGAGGAGGGGGCAAAGCTAGGCTGAGTTTGACCAGCTCGAGGAATGGGTCCACTATCGACGAGTTGGGCCCGATATTGGCAGGCGGATAGTGAGGTCTCTTCCACTCGCCTTGTCGCCCGCGATGGGGTGGCAATCTGGTTTGAAGTGTAATAGACCCCGATGATTTTATAGAGAGGAACCGTACTGATATGTGGACTTATTAAGTAGGAGTTGCATGCTCATTCATTCATTCACCATCCACTCGGGTAGGTGGTGCGCAACTAATAGTTGTGTACCTTCATTATGGCAAGGATTTCAGTTGGGCGCGCGACTAACCTGAGATCAGGAGTTTACCACATTGAGTCTGACTATCCAAATTTAGGTATGGGACTGGTTTGGATAGAAGTCCCTTGTGATGGACCCCGTAGCCTGCGATACTATGTACTATCATCCCGACTTCACAATTCAGCATGGTCATGCATTCGCATCGCACATTGCATTACATCCGCAGGCATATGATATTTTAGGTTGCTATGTTTCTGCACTTATATGGCCTAGACAGACTTAGCAGGATTTGTATATTGCATTATATCCTCGACATCTGATATTTGACTCTTTATGACTCCTTAGTGCATAGCTGTTCTATATTGCGTATTCTGATTTTAATTGACTCATGGACTTATTCATACTTCCGCTTAATCTCTCGTCATATGATTTATGATCTTGTCAGTATTTCTGTTTACTCTGATAATTCATGATCTTGTCAGTATCTCTGCTTATTCTGATAATGTACGATTTATGGATTACTAGTAATTTCGGTATTGTATAATGAGGGCATTGTATTAAATACTTGACACTTACTTTGTGCACACAGTTACACCACCCTCTAAGCTTTCTATAATCTTATGCACGATAGATGCGTGCAGGTGAGGTTAGGTTGCAGTAGTGTTGAACTTGGAGCGTGCAATAGTCCTCTGGAGCTTGATTTTCAATTTATGTATTTCCTTTTCAGCATTGTACTAAAATGATAATATTAGTGGATATGTGATGATGATGTTGCCTTTGTGAATTGGGTAATCTTGTGGTTATGCTTATTACGAGTTAAATGTACATTCAAAAAAAAATCATTCTGAAAATCCTCCTTATAGGATCCCAGGATTGGAATCTGGCATATGAACGCCAAGAGCCGAAAATGGAATGCTACGGAGGCTGTCGGCATCGGATTCGGCGATCGGTATTCTTTTGAATCCGATTTCTGGGTTTAGGGCGTGACATATGAGTACTTACAAAGGTGGGAGGTCGAAAACATTAGAAGCATTCGAATAGACCGCTAGCATTCATATTTCCAGTAGGCTACATAAGTGGTGTATGAGGGACCATATTCATGTTTTGGGCAAGGGCTCCCATAATCGTGGTCCAAACTTGCTGTTGCTGTTGCATTAGGAATATCATCTGCTCCAACCTATCAGGAGGAGGAGCCGCCTGAGGCATGTGTGGTGTCGAGGTAGACGCATGGTTCTGTTTTGGAACCGGTGGTGCACTAGGTGTTGGTTCATTGGTGGGGATAGTGGCCGACTATGAATCCGACATGGTGTCACTATTAGGGCCCAAAATGGGGCCTGTGTGGCTATCGCTTAGGGGAGGTGCCTTGTCAAATGATCCATCAAGTGCAAGACATGTCATTTTTCGAGTGGTCTTCAGAGGCATTCCCTATACACAACATAGGGTGTAACACGTGTAAGATTTTAAATGGAAATATTCAAATTTTTCAAGCATTCTATACATCCTAAATCAAAAGAAGCTTCATGCATTTCATTTAACCAAAATTATCACAATATATGAGATGTAGTCTTACATGAATCATGACAGAAGATACATGTGAGCTAATCTAACAAAAGCTTTAAACACTAAACACACTTACAACCAACTAAGCCCACTAAGGTTATTACAAAAGAAAAAAAATAAGAAAAACCCAAAGACGACGACGGCATATGACTAGTCGTTCGACTTTGGTAAGGGTGGAGGAGTACTCTTGTCCTGCATACAGCACAGAAGGGCCTTCAGAGTGCGAGACATCCTCTTGAATTTCTATTTCATATAGGCCTGATTCTCTTCAAGCCTTTGCTTCAATTTGGCCTGGGTCTCCTTGACCTCCGGTCTCAGGGTGGTCTAGTTCTCTTCAATCTAAGCCATGCGGGCTTCTAAGGCGGCCCGATCACGGTGGTGCTCATGTGTAGCAGTAGGAGGTCCCCCATCAGAGTCTTAAGCCTCCTCTTCTTCCTCTTCTTGTTCTTCCACATCACTTACTTCGTCAGTGCTCTCCTCGCCACTACCTTCCTCATCTTCACTCCCTTCTTCCTCCTCACTCTCCTCCTCAATCTCATCCCCATATTCATCAAGCCTTACTTAACATTGCCTCGGGCCTATACCCATATTGTTAAGCGTAATGTGACTGATGATATGAATTGGGGCAACGTCACCCATATGGAGTCTGAAACTAAAGTGGCAGACAATTTTAAAAATAAGTCAGCCGAAGGGAAGTGAGGCATCTCCCCATATGGATCGTGCAGTATCCACAATCTGAGATAAGACAAATGTAGGCAGGCATAGCTTGTTTCCTTGATCAGCTTGGTATAAGAAATCCACCATGAGCCGAGTGTACTCCGTGCGGTTACTCCACCTTGGATATACGTTATACGTAAATATGCAGTGGAGCAGAAAGAAATCGTTTGTAAATTTGGTCTATGCAAGGTTATTTCCTCACCTCCACTGCTCAAGCTGGCCGCAGAGGAAACAAGTGCGGCGATTCCTTTCTCGTTCACTGACAAG
The DNA here is from genome assembly GCA_037074715.1 of Magnolia kwangsiensis. Classification (NCBI taxonomy): domain Eukaryota; kingdom Viridiplantae; phylum Streptophyta; class Magnoliopsida; order Magnoliales; family Magnoliaceae; genus Magnolia; species Magnolia kwangsiensis. Next base: position 44,070,590 of record CM073572.1, on the reverse strand, counting down.
GTTTTCCACTAGTATGTACAAGTCCACGCTCCATACCCATGATTCGAGCCACCATATCTACATTGACTATGGCTTGCTCTCTTTCCAAAGGGATAGTAAGCACTCTTCCCAAAGGGATAGTAAACTGTAGCAGGTCCAGTAGTGGGTCCTGTATATGAGCATAGAAGGCATGCACTGCTCCTTCACTCACATGAGTATTTTCCTCAAATATGAGACCCCAACCATTTTCTAGAAGCATGTCCATCACTATCACGCCCCAAACCCAGAAATCGGATTCACAGAAATCTCGATCGCTGAATTCGGTGCCGACAGCCTCCGCAGTACCCCATTCTCGGCTCCTAGCAATCATACGCCAGATTCTGATCCTGGGATCCTATAAGGAGGATTTTCAGAATGAATTTTTTTTTTGTAATGGAGCATGACCACAAGCATAACCAAGTCACAATACAACAACACCACATATCCACTATATCAAAAACTTTAAGTATAATTAGGAAAGGGAAATACAAGGTGATCAAAAGCTTCAAAATAGTCAAATGCACATTCCTGCCTTAGCGCTGCTACTATCCAACACTACCTGAACGCAACAGTCGTGCATAAGCTTACAAAAGCTTAAAGGGTGGTGTAAGTGTGTGCACAAGGCGAGTGCCAAGTATATAATATCAGAGCAATGCGAAAATATGCGGTAAGTTCATGATTACAATCAGTCGTATAAAGGCTATGTGATATAAGACATGAATGCTATCGGCCATACTAAGGCCATGCGATGCGAGACACGAATGCTATCGGCCATACCAAGGCCATGCGATGCGAGACATAAATGCTATCGGCCATACCGATGCAATGCGAGGTCTACGTAGTCGAATGTCATATGCGAGATGCAATCAAAGCAATTCGGTACTCATCAAGTTCACATATCAGTACAGTTCTTCTCTGGATATCACCAGGGTCTAATACACTTCGTAGTGACTGCCTCCTCCCTGGCTGCACAATTAAGCAAGCGGAATAGACCTCACATCTGCCTGACTAGTAGTCTGTCAATACCTACCCGGCTCGTCGATAGCGAACTCATTTGCGAGCTGGTCAAACTCAGCCTAGCTTATAGCCCCCTCACTCAAGCCGATAAAGCCACACCCCCTTCCAACCGACCACGACACAGTGGGAGATGTGGCCTACTGATTTTTGACACTCAGGCACTCATTTATCTACTCGGTGTAGACGTTGGAGCAACTCTTGGTACCAAAAAAGTTCTGGAATTTTCACCCAAGGACATCCTAAGTGCCCACAATGCTAGAGCCAATATTTTCGGTATCCCACGTGGCCATCCACGATGTGCCTGTGGAGGCCACGACCCCGATGTCACTAGGGTGTGCAGTGAATCACGACACACAATATGAAATGCATGAATCACACTATCAGTCATGCAGCAATCTCGTGCGTACCACGAGCTCATGTGGGGCACTCTGTCACGCCCCAAACCTCAAAATCGGATTCACATGAATCCTGATTGCCGAATTCGACGCTGACAGCCTCCGTAGTGCCCCATTCTTGGCTCCTGACAATCATATGCCAGATTCCGATTCTGGGATCCTACAAGGAAGATTTTCAGAATAATTTTTTTTTAATGGAGAATAACCACAAGCATAATCAAGTCACAAAACAACATCACCACATTTCCACTATATCAAAAACTTTAATTACAATGTGGAAAGGGAAATACAGGGTGATCAAAAAGCTCCAAAATAGTCAATGCACACTCCTGCCTCAGCGCTGCTGCTGTCTAATGCTACCTGCACGCAACGGTCATGCATAAGCTTACAAAAGCTTAGAGGGTGGTGTAAGTGTGTGCACAAGGCAAGTGTCAAGTATATAATATCAGAGTAATACAAAAGTATGCGGTAAGTCCATGAATAAAACCAACCATACCAATGCTATGTAATGCAAGGCATGAATGTCATCGGCCGTACCAAGGCCATGCGATGCGAGACATGGATACTATCAGCTACACCAATGCAAATGCGAGGCCTGCATAGCCGAATGTCATATGCGAAATGCAATCCAAGTAAGACGGTACTCATCAAGTACACATATCAGTACAGTTCCTCTTTGGATATCACCGGGGTCTAATACACTCAAACTGACTGCCTCCTCCCTAGCTACACAGCTAAGCAAGCGGAATAGACTTCACTATCCGCCTGACCAGTAGTCTGTCAATACCTACCCGGCTCATCGATAGCGGACTCATTTACGAGCTGGTCAAACTCAGCCTAGCTTATAGCCCCCTCACTTAGGCGGATAAGGTCACACCCCCTTCTAACCGACCACAACATAGTGGGAGACACAACCTACAGGTATTCGGCACTCGGACGCTCATGTATCCACTCTGTCTAGACATTGGAGCATCTCCTGGTACCAAAAAGGTTCTGGGACTTTCACCCAAAGACATCCTAAGTGCCCACAGTGCTAGAACCAAGTATTTTCGGTATCCGATACGGCCATCCACGATGTACCTGTGGAGCCATGGCCCTGATGTAGCTAGGGCGTGTAGTGATCAAGTCACACATATGCAAGATGCATGAATCACACGTCAAATCATACAGAAATTCAGCACGTACTGCGCGATCATGTAGGGCACTCTATCTCATAACGAGTCCCATAAATGGTCTGCCCAATGGCGTATGCTATGATCAGTCACTACTCATATCAAGCATACATATGATGTGTATGGGCATGAGTCATGGAATTATACTAAGCATGTTATAGAGCGATGAATATTAACGAGTATGGGCCTATCAATGGGTCTTAAGGAGAGTTACAATGCGGATATTTAACTAACATTGTACTTACAATATGGACGTCAAACCAACATTGTTCCCTAGGCACGGCCTGCCATAATCTCATTACATGAACCATGGGAATTCCTACATTGCAATGAACTCTAAGGACATCCCGTTGGGCCTCGACCCATGGGCCTTAGATACATTAAATGGACCATATCACATGGGCCTTACATTCATCAAATGGGCTGCATTAATGGGCCTCACCAATGAGCCTTATGTACATTGCAATGGTCTATGACCCATGGGCCTTGAAATACATCAAAGTGGGCCTCAAAACTTGGGCCTTTTATGTATCAAATGAGCTTAATCTTATGGCCTTATCGAATGGGCCTAATCCCATAGGCCTTATATATGTCAAATGGGCCCGATCCCATGGACCTTATATATGTCAAATGGGCTTAGTCCCATAGTCCTTACACATGCCAAATGGGCTTAATCCCATGGGCCTTATACATGCCAAATGGGCTTAATCCCATAGGCCTTATACATGCCAAATGCGCTTAATCCTAAGGGCATTAGATATATACCAAGATAGGCCTCAATGAATGGTCACAGTTAAATCAATAAGAGCCCTATACACATGTCAAGGTGGACCCACTTGAACCATAGATCTGACTCATTTTTATCTCTCAAAATGAATGGATGATTAGGATACAACTCATGCATCATGGTGGGGCCGGTCACCAAATGGATGGACAGAAGGGATGTAGCAAACGCATCATAGCGGGTCCCACTGTCTTTGGACAGTGAGAATAAAGCACATGCATCACTGAGGGCTCCACCGTCCACGGCTGTGGACGGTGTAGTAAAACCCATACATCAATGGTGGGATCCACGTGTGTGGCCCACCATCAGGTTTGCCTGCCATCCAAACCGTTGATAAGGTCACGTAGACCTGGATGAAGAGTAAAAACAAATTTTAGCTTGATTTAAAACTCCTGTGGAGCCCAAAAAGGTTTCAACGGTAGAGTTCAATTCACACTGTTTCCTCTCATGTGGGCCACCTGAGCATTGAATGGGTCCAATTTTTGGAGGGTGGCCCACTGAGCTGAGGGCCCACCATATGAATGGATTGGATGACAAATAAACATCAAGGTGGGACCCACGCGCAGGGCCGTGGGTCCCTACCCAGCATCCGCCCGCCCGCTGCTGGCGCGGCCAGCGTCTCTAACACAGCAGCAGTTTGCTGCTGTGTTATATTTTATTTTACTTTTTAAAAAACCATTTTTCTGAGGTTTTTCTCATGTAGGGGCCACATTCGAAAAATCCAATCCAGTCATTACATTCCATGGCTCAATACAAATCAAACAAGTCTAATATACGGTATTTTTTTGACTCAAGGTGGGCCCTAGTCAATTTTTAACGGTAAAGACAATGTTTGTTATGCTATGGCTCGCCTGAATATCAGATTGACTCCATTTTTCGACTCAACGCCTAAAATGAGTCAAGGAATGAGATAAACGGCATGGATTAGAATCATACATCAAGATGGGGCCTATATGAGTGGGCCACCCCATTAGCTTGGAAACAAGCTAACATTTGTGTTTTTGCACAGTGACGTCCAGCGTCCCTGAACGCTGGACGTTTTGTCACAGCCCATGCATTGAGAGGTGGGCCTTGCTCAAGTGGGCCATCACATGATGGATGGTGTAGGTACAACCCATATAAGGTGGACCCCACTTATAGATGGCTTGGATATAATACTTCATGGTGGGGGGTCCATCTAAGTGGGCCACACAATCAATGCATCTTACACAAAGAAAATAAATGAAAAAGAGAGGGAGAGAGAGAAAAAGGGAGTGGGACACGCGTGATGGAGGGCTCCGCCACTATGAGCCCTCCCTTGCATTCAATTGTACATTGAGTGGGCCTTAATACAAGTGGACCCACCAATTCAAAGATCAACAGTGGAGATCTTTCTTCACTAAAAATGGATGGTCTAGATGACCTCTTTAATGCAAGAAAAGTAAACATCATGATGGGGTCCATGGAGAATGGCCCCATCATGGAATGATATTGATGATCAAGATGGGCCATCGACCACATCTTAGGACCCCAAGTGAGATCCATACCATTGATTGGTAGGCCTCTCTTGGCCCATCTTAAAAGCATGAAAACTAGCCTATAGAAGCACCCACCTAGCGATCTCCTTAGTCCGTTGGAAAGCCTATCTCCTTATGCTTCACTTTGATGGTGGATGATGAGATTTGGATGGCTAGGATGAGAGCTTTTGGAATGGGAAAGGTGGACCACACAACTCTCTCTCTCACATGGAAGAGCTTGGACGTGAGCTCTCTCTTCCTTGCTTGGAAATGGTGTGAGAAAAGAGGGAGGGAGGTGGTTGTAAGGAGAAGTGATGGGAGATGGGTGATGGATGTGAGTGATGGGTGAGGTGATGGATTGGTTGACTTTGGGTTTGCTTGACTTATGGAGAAAGAAAGCATGGGTGCTTTGTACATGACATGAGAGGTAATTGATGGGATTGATTGATGGGATTGATTTGACATGTTATAAAGATTCTCATGGGATTTGCAACGCGCGGTGTTTTTCCTCGAACTGAACACCGGCTCACATCTCTTAGTCAGGGTATCGAATTGGTACATGAGTTGCGGCGTTGGAACCGCAGCGACAGTGCGGTCGCAATGATACAAGTTTCAGATTAAGCTGACTCAAATGTATAGGATACGACTTATGGTCGTGTGCAAACGTCGATTACAGGTCACGGATTGTCAGACTTTGACGGGAAGGATCGCGGGAGTTGACAAAACAGTACGGATTAGGACATGGGTCTTACACACTCCATCTCATAAGGAGTCCCGTAAATGTCTCAGCCCAATGGCTTATGCTATGATCAAACGTTCCTCATATCAAGCATACATATGATGCATATGCGCATGAATCATGGAAGTGTACTAAGCATGATATAAAGTAATGAACTATCCTTACACCAAAGATGGGCCTAGACGGCCTACACTTAACCAATATGGGCCTATTAATGGGCCCAAGGGAGAGTGTAACGTCTTGAAAAATTCATACTTAGGCACGATGTTCACTCTCCAAGTGCAGGGTTGTGATGTAGTAATAACTCGGTAAGACCGAGGTCGAATCCCAAGGGACTGAAACTTGTACATTCTCTAAAATTAACTAGAACTAGAAATAGGCTAAGATGAAATCTAAACTGAATATAATTTGAGGAATAATAGTGGAATAATGAATCTAAAACTTAAGAACTTCAGAGGAGAGGAAACTAGGGATTCAGAGGATCCACTTGCAGAGATCAGGGAGATCTTATGCCTGTTTTAAAGAAATTAACTGAACTGTCATTGATCTAGTTTTCAAGAGATGAAAGGTATATGAATTAGAATGGATTCCATCACCAAACCATGCCCAAAAGACTATGGCCAACAACAGAATTAAACTAATTACCAACCAATCAACATGCATGAAAGTTAGGAAGGGTACCGACATCCAACCATGCCCAGGAGACTATGGTGAACAACGAGGCTTCCTTACGTCATAACATAAAATAAAAAGAACATGCTCAAATCCATTGCAGACCCATTGTAATTTCAGTCACAACAGACCATTAAAAACTAAAAACATGCCATTAATTAAACTATAATTAAAATCAGATCAGTCTTAAACAAAAGAGCACAAGCAAATCGCTCCCATCACGCTACAAGCTTCACCTCTTAGTCCTAGCTAAGAGGATTTAGCCCAACATGACTAAGAGGAACATCTCAAAAGATTAAAAAGAAAGGAAAAAGAAAAGAAAACAAATAAAAATCTACAAACTTCCCCTGTCTCCCTTTCTCCACGTTCTAGCTCAAGCCGAGATGCCCCAAGATCTCCTCCTCCTTTCACGTTCTCTCTCTCCCTGTTTTATAGCTCTGAAGATGGTGGAGAGGACCGACCGTCCTCCTTTTGCAGTCCAAGTCGTAGCAGGAATCGACCTCTGTTCTGCGTAGGTAATGCCATTAGACGGACGATGGATGCTGGTGGACCCACTTATTGGTGTTTCTCAACAAATCCAGTCCATTCATTGTATTCCTCACAGAATACCAGTTGAGAATAGCGATATTGGAATGATTTTAGTGTGGCCCACCAGATCTTTAATTTTACCGGCCATACAATCGTCTGAGACTTCAGGTGCGTGCAGTAGTTGGGAAAATCGAGCTTCAGACCATGGTACGGTCAGTTTTTAACCCTGAACAAGATGAGTGGACTGAATCATCCGAAGAGATCGTGTACATGGCCCATAAAATTCGTCCGTAGGTCGGTTTGCGGAACAGAGCTTCCGCACAAGCTCTGTGATGATCGGTGGGCCCCAGGACGATGTTGCATGGAAAATCTATTCCGTCCATTAAAATCTCGTCGAAAAACTAGTGAGGAATGACTGATTTCGGATTGAGTTTGGTGTGGTCCCCTGTATCAACTCACTTCACCGTTCATCTTACGTTTTCCATCAGTCTACGTCAGTACATGTGCATGGGACAAAATAGACACCTAGGTGAGGGTTATTCCTACCCAAGAGATGCAATGGACAGTCTGGATTATCCATTTGGATGATGAGTGGGCCCCACTGTACAAAAACGGCGGTCGCGGTGCGTCCGCTGGTTGAAACAGAGAAGGAAAGGAAGATTGTCGGTCAAGAGTCGGTTTGACCGACTCTTCGTTAGTGTGCACGGCTAGTGCACTTGTGCACTATGCACACTCAGGCGAAAGTGGGGTCCATTATGATGTTTTTGAGGAATCCGCTCCGTCCATCCTTTCCATCATATCATTTAAACCATAGGTACCGAAGATGAGGTATATCTGGATATCCAGCGGGCCCCAATTCACTGTTTTATGGGCTGATCCGTCCATTGGGTCACTTGCAGAGGGATCCACTGGCTAAAAATTGACTTGAACGGTTAATTTCTTGTCCTCAGGCCACGTATGAAGTTTCGAACCGAACGGATGGTGGAAAACATATGATCTTGCATTCTGGATGAGTTTTAGGCCATTTAAGCTTCAGTTCTTTGATTTTTGCTGATCCCTGGAATTGATCTTGGTCCCCTGGAGTCCGTATCTTGCCTTGGTGTCATCAGGGTGTTAAATCCATGCTTTAAACATCCTTTTCAGTCCCCGCTTGTAAATCCACCTTGCAGCACAAACATGATTAAACCAGGCCGTTAAACAGTATCATATACATAAAATCAGGTAATTACTAGGGTCTGATATGCAATATTTGACCCTCAACACACGAGTACCACCATTAGCAGAAATCATTCAAGATTAAAGTCTTTAGAAATTTAACGTGTATTAACTAGCGCTAAACTAGATTACCTGTGAAATTAGCACCAATAACTTTTAATATGACCTGCAAGACCCAAAACTTATAGAATCGTTAACGCTATATTACTCTAAAATCTAGGATCCAACTCTAAGCCCAGTTGCTCTTGGGAGCACTTTGTAACTTCATATCGGACCTGGACCATACATCGAAAGTCTGATAATGATAAACTTAGACAATTATGACCGCTTAGTTGGACTTGACCATCACATCGAAAATTAAGGCTAAACGATGTCCCGAGACCTTTTCCTTGAGTCCGGAGTGAAGAGTGTGAGAAAGAGAAGTTTTTAAAGAAATTAAATAAGAATTTAAGTAATCTGAGTCGTGTCGCTTGCGCGTTATTTCTAAGCATTTTGACTATTGATTTTTTTCCTAAATTCACCCTCATATTAGGAAAGGTGGCCTATACATGTCAAAGTACTTGTGGCCCTGATCGAGTTTCAGGGACCGTTGAATTGAAATTGGTCCGCCACGGACAATCTGAAAACCCGATCGGACTGAAAACTTAACTTGCATAAGATCCATTACTAGTGAGCTTAAATCCGACCGCATTTGATAAGAGGACCTCAAGAAGTGTTCCATTAGATCAGAAAGAGCCTGATTTGGTTATAACCTAAGTATACGTTGGCCCTAAGGCTGTTTCCGTCGATTTTAGGCTTATAAAAAGGCCTTAAACCCTCATTCCCAATTTCCATACGAATTCTAAACCCTAGCCAATTCAAGAGAGAGAAAAGAGAGAGAAAGTAAGAGATAACTTGTTGTTTCTCCGTGGGATTCTTCCCAGTTCTTCTAAGTATCGATCCTGCGTATCTGAATCGTTATTCCAGTAATTCTGATTTCGTTCTTGGGTAAGTTAAGCAAACCCTAGCCTGTTTTGAAACTTAGAATAGTTGAAGTGAAGTTATAGCTAACCTGTTTCATGCCTTAAGTAGTGTATCCACCCTTGACGAAGACTTATTGTCTGAATCATATTCATTACACGTTTTCTGGTTTAAGGTGCGAATATATACGTTTAGGTTATGGTTTTTAAGACTTTCAATGTTAGATAATGATTTATTCATGACGTGAATACTATTACACATGCCAAATGCGTTATCTGTTTTGACTTACGTATATGTATAATCTACATTATAAATAGAATATTTCATGTATATGTTAGAATACCCGTATACGTATGATTATTTGTCGTTATGATTATTTGTCGTTGATATATGATTGATATGTATGCGACGACTCTTAGGTGAAAGGAATTGCCCTATTATGCTATATGGTCGACAGACGTGATGTATGTCCAATAGTGTAGTCTAAGTGTTTGTATAAATGTTTGATTGAGCTAGTAGTTAGTAAAGTGTGATTTTTAAGGTTGTTAAGATATGAATCTCAATCACATTACCTGAGTGTATGATTCCTCCATGGATTGATTAGCCTAAATTATTCATATTACTTGTGTGTATGATTTCCTCCATGTACTGTATTTATGTTCAAGTTATATTTCACCACATGTTTGTATGGATGTAGGATATGAATCAAATGCCTGTTATTAAGCTTGTACGTGATTGGGGCTGTATTACAGTCTAGGAAATCGGTAACCGTTCTTCAAATGGTGGTGGAGGTCATTTTCGCCGTGCAGGATGTATTCAACGAATCCGAGTCGTGCTTGGGATGTTCGACGGTGGTTAGGCCATACGGAGTACTTATGCATTCCATGTCGTTCAACTCAACGTGCGCTTGGCCTAGTTGAGCTTATCAACTAACCCGATTGACTGATATATATTCACCATGTTTGGTCGCTACTGTTTGAATCCAAGACACTGAACTCACTAGTGAAAATCCTGTTAACCTTGGTACCGCGATCAGCTAAGACTCATGAGCCAGACATGCTCACTACAAGAAATGCCACTTTTACCAATGAAAATTTTCGTAGGCAAAAAGTTTTACCAACGAAAATTTTCGTTGGCAATTCCTTCACTAAAAGACAGAGGGGAACACATTTTACCCACGAAAAAAAAATTTCGTTGGCAAAGGTAAGACTTTTTCCAACAAAAATTTTCATAAGAAAAACATTTTACCAGTGCTAATGTTCGTTGGTAAAAGTATTGACAAAACTTTTTACCTACGAATACTTTTACAGGTAAAAATATATACATAACACTTTACCTACGAACAATTTCGTAGCTAAAAATATTTAGTAGACTTTTTACCTACGAACAATTTCGTAGCTAAAAATATTTAGTAGACTTTTTACCTACGAACACTTTCGTAGCCAAAAATATTTAAAACACTTTTTACCTACCAACAATTTCGTAGCTAAAAATATTTAGGAGACTTTTCATCTACAAATACTTTCGTAGCCAAAAATATTTAAAACACTTTTTACCTACCAACAATTTCGTAGACAAAAATATTAAACACTTTTTAACTACCAACAATTTCGTAGCTAAAAACATTAACATGACTTTTTACCTACTAATAATTTCATAGCTAAAAGGCACAAGATTTTTCCCCACATATATATTCGTAGATAAAAATACTTAGAAAATGTTTCCCTGCCACCAATTTTGTAGCTAGAAAGTCCTTTACCTACGCATGTTTTCGTAGGTAAAAATATTTACAAAAACATTTAACTACGAATGATATCGTAGGTAAAAATACTTACAAAAACGTTTAACTACGAATGATATCGTAGGTAAAAATACTTACAAAACGTTTAGCTACGAATATTTTCGTAGGTAAAAATATTTGTGAGACTTTTAACTACAAAACTTTTCGTAGGTAAAAACTTGGGGGAGACTTTTACCTACGAAAATTGTCGTAGGTAAAATTATTATTTTTTTCCCCATGCCCTATATTCCAGTACAAAATTCTTGATATACACCTGTTACAATATAATTCCTGATATGCACCTGTTATGTAATATATTTCATCATATTCACATTCATAGCTATTTAACTCCAAAGTACAAAAATAAATCTATCCAAACATAAACTACATCATGCATAAATACATATAAGTTTAACATCATAAATAGAATATAAAAAATCACAAAGATGGAGGCAGAGGTGGTGGGGCATCAATGGGTTTGGATTCGGGATCGGGTTTTAGTTATAGCTGAAGGGAATTGAGAATAGGTTAAGGTTTAGGTTTTAGGTTAAGGTTATAGGTAGGTTATAGGTTATAGGTTTAGGGAATTGAGAATAGGTTAAGGTTTAGGTTTAGGAAATCGGGTTTGGGTTCGGGATTGGGTTTTGCTTTGGGTTTTCAAGTTTAGGTTTAGGTTTAGGTTAGGGAGTTGAGAATAGGATTAGGTGTAGGTTTAGGTTTAGGGATTTGAGAACACATTTAGGTTTCAAGTTTAGGTTTTAGGTGAGTTATAGGTTATAGTTGTAGGGAATTGAGAATAGATTAAGGTTTAGGTTTTAGGTTAAGGTTATAGGTAGGTTATAGGTAGGTTATAGGTTATAGGTTTAGGGAATTGAGAATAGGTTAAGGTTTAAGTTTAAGAAATCGGGTTTGGGTTCGGAATCGGGTTTTGCTTTGGGTTTTCAAGTTTAGGTTTAGGTTTAGGTTAGGTAGTTGAGAATAGGATTAGGTGTAGGGTTAGGTTTAGGGATTTGAGAACAAATTTAGATTTTAGGTTTAGGTTTTAGGTAAGTAATAGGTTATAGCTGTAGGGAATTGAGAATAGGTTAAGGTTTAGGTTTTAGGTTAAGGTTATAGGTAGGTTATAGGTTATAGGTTTAGAGAATTGAGAATAGGTTAAGGTTTAGGTTTAGAAAATTGGGTTCGGGTTCGGGATCGGGTTTTTCTTTGGGTTTTCAAGTTTAGGTTTAGGTTTAGGTTAGGTAGTTGAGAATAGGATTAGGTGTAGGTCTAGGTTTAGGGATTTGAGAACACATTTAGGTTTTAGGTTTAGGTTTTAGGTAGGTTATAGGTTATAGCTATAGGAAATTGAGAATAGGTTAAGGTTTAGGTTTTAGGTTAAGGTTATAGGTAGGTTATACGTTATAGGTTTAAGGAATTGAGAATAGGTTAAGGTTAGGTTTAGGAAATCAGGTTTGGGTTCGGGATCGAGTTTTGCTTTGGATTTTCAAGTTTAGGTTTAGGTTTAGGTTAGGTAGTTGAGAATAGGATTAGGTGTAGGTTTAGGTTTAGGGATTTGAGAACACATTTATGTTTTAGATTTAGGTTTTAAGTTAAGGTTTTAGGTAGGTTATGGGTTATAGCTGTAGGTAATTGAGAATAGGTTAAGGTTTAGGTTTTAGGTTAAGGTTATAGGTTATAGGTTTAGTGAATTGAGAATAGGTTAAGGTTTAGGTTTAGGAAATCGGGTTTAGGTTCGGAATCGGGTTTTGCTTTGGGTTTTCAAGGTTAGGTTTAGGTTTAGGTTAGATAGTTGAGAATAGGATTAGGTGTAGGTTTAGGTTTTGGGATTTGAGACCACATTTAGGTTTTAGGTTTAGGTTTTAGGTTAAGGTTATAGGTAGGTTATAGGTTATAGCTGTAGGTAATTGAGAATAGGTTAAGGTTTAGGTTTTATGTTAAGGTTATAGGTAGGTTATAAGTAGGTTATAGGTTATAGGTTTAGGGAATTGAGAATAGGTTAAGGTTTAGGTTTAGAAAATTGGGTTTGGGTTCGGGATCGGGTTTTGCTTTGGATTTTCAAGTTTAGGTTTAGGTTTAGGTTAGGGAGTTGAGCTTAGGATTAGGTATAGGTTTAGGTTTAGGGATTGGAGAACACATTTAGGTTTTAGGTTTAGGTTTTAGGTTAAGGTTATAGGTAGGTTATAGGTTATAGCTGTATGGAATTGAGAATAGGTTAAGTTTTAGGTTTAGGAAATCGGGTTCGGGTTCGGGATTGGATTTTTCTTTGGGTTTTGAAGCTTAGGTTTAGGATTAGGTAAGTGAGTTGAGAATAGGATTAGATGTAGGTTTAGATTTAGGGATTTGAGAACACATTTAGGTTCTAGGTTTAGGTTTTGGATTAAGGTTATAGGTAGGTTATAGGTTATAGCTGTAGGGAATTGAGAATAGGTTAAGGTTTAGGTTTAGGAAATCGAGTTCGGGTTTTGCTTTGGGTTTTCAAGTTTAGGTTTAGGTTTAGGTTAGGGAGTTGAGCTTAGGATTAGGTGTAGGTTTAGGTTTAGGGATTGGAGAACACATTTAGGTTTTAGGTTAAGGTTATAGGTAGGTTATAGGTTATAGCTGTAGGGAATTGAGAATAGGTTAAAGTTTAGGTTTAGAAAATTGGGTTCGGGTTCGGGATCAGATTTTGCTTTGGGTTTTCAAGCTTAGGTTTAGGTTTAGGTAAGTGAGTTGAGCTTAGGATTAGGTGTAGGTTTAGATTTGGGTTATAGGTTTAGGCTATAGGTTCATGTTCTAGGTTTAGGTTAAGGGTGAAGTCCCTGTAAATACAGATATAAACATGGTCAGGCCCTTCCAATGTTGTCCATAGGAAATGGATAGCTTCATCATGGTCATAATAGATTTTTCCACCTTCCAGGGACCCCCGCTCAACATCCGGATAGCTCCAATGCACATCCGGGTATGCTCCATTAATTTCAAGCTAATACCCTGTCCAAATGGTCAGGCCCTCCCAATGCTGTTCATAGGAAATGGACAGCTTCATCATGGTCATAATATCGGTTCCCACCTTCCAGGGACACCCGCTCATCCGGATAGCTCCGACGCACATCCAGGTATGCTCCATTAATTTCGAGCAAAATAACTTCATCATAAATGAACTTTTATAAAATAAATTTTAATTTACTAAAATTTACCTGAAGGCACTGACGGATGAGCTGCCGCACATCATCTGTCACGTCTGCCCAGCGGGGGGTGGTGGCGGGCATCAGAGATCGGCATAAGACACCGACCTCCGACATAAACAAGCTGGCATTGTTTCTAACAGGTCTAATACAATCCTGTGGGAACTCTACCGTCACCTGAAGGCCTGATTTCTTACCCAAGAACATGGCAGCCTCCATCATAAACAGCTTGGGAGATCAAACCCATCAATCCCACACTCCCTCCCCCATAAACCAAATCTATCCTTCTCTTCACCTGAAACGCCACACTCAAAGAAACAATTTAAAAAAAAAAAAACCATAAAATCTCATTAAAAAAATACAACAAAAACATACCACATCAATCAGCTCTCTTTTACACAATTCAAACAATACAACAAATATAAGTTTTATATTAAACACACATTTCCAACATATAACGCTTGTAAGACATTTTGAAGTTTGCCAGTTTCTCTGCCTCCTTTCCCTTCCTATGGATGTAGTGATACAGTTGATCATTAAAGGAGAGTCTGATTAATTTCATGGAATTTGGCAGGTCGAGGGCTTGGGCACATGTTTCTTTTGTTTTAGTGATGCATTTGCCTTCCCAAGAAACTTTATCCCCAAGGAACCAAATTCTCAACTTTGACTGTGTCCTGCATTGCCAATAGAGTAGTAGCGTAGGAGAATGTGACCCTGCAGTTGTTATTAGAAAGGCACCCTTGAAACTCCCTTCATTGGGTGACCTTTATTACTGCTAACAAAGTTGGGGTTTTAGCAGCTACTTGGGCAGCCATCTTCATTCAGGACTTTCTTGTAAAGACGGGCTAAGGATGCCCCCACCAATATAGTCAACATTATGCTTGTAAGCATGATCTAAATTTCCATTGCAATTCTAGCGAAGATCCTTAGGTATCTCAGTTACATAGAATAATGATGAGGAGAATCACATCTGCCTCAAACACTTCCATCGATCCATGGAGGTGTCTCATGCATGCAGAAACAATTAGAAGCACTTGAATTGCAGAAACAAAACATTAGACTCGACAACTTGCTCGGTAGCCGGAAATAGCAATACCTGTACTATTACAATGATTGCAGCCACAATTGGAGGTCCGAGTAAGATGGAAAGGCAAATGCTCTTGAACATGTCCCTAAAGAACAGCCATATTGTTTGCTGCAAACAAAAGTTTAGAAAGGTTTTTGTTGGTAAGAAGAAAACTAACTAACAAAGAAAAAAGAAAGACAACCATGCAGGAACCTGAATATCAGTGTGCACTGTGTCAATCACTGTTATCTTAGGCAATCATAGAGGAATCTTAGGCAATCATATAGGAATCTTCAAGGGAATTCGGCACCAATGTGAAGTGGTCACCCATGACTAGTGACACGACTCGAATGAAATAATAATTTTCTTGATATAACTATATGTTCTACAGTATATCATAAGTTTATACATTCAAATAATTTAGGGCTTGAGTGCCAGAAATAACCTATGCAAAGATCTGTTTTGGCAGCCAACAATCACTCACAAGGAGCAGCCCACAGTTCCATGTCTTTATTTTCACTAGTTGTTGTGTAATGGAGTGCCTCTCTCACAGTCAATTTCCATTCTTCGCTAAGTTAGAAGGAAATCCATGTAATAGCCAGGATCGTCTCTGCAAAGACGAGATAAATAGCGCCCCAGGCCGTAGGTTGTTAGAGGATAACAGTAACCAAAACAGATCGTCACTACTACTTTTCATAAGCAAACAGCGTGTTATTACAAATACAATAACCCTACATATATACGTACTAAGCTACTCAATATATGCAATGTGGAATCAATTATGCAAATAAATTATGTGTACCAATCATAGGGAATGCTCGTGTGCCCAGCCAATTATAAAAAGAAAAAAGAGAAGAAAAGAAACAAAACCTCACCTGCCCACCCAGTTCGGTAATTGGACAGTCTTATATGGCATTGAAAAGCACTGCTACAGTGCTAACATGCTCATGAAGGTGGGCAGGTCAGATTTTCCCTATAACTATCTAGTATCTATAATGTCCATATATACTAGAGAGATGCTTACATCCAAGTTCTAACCAGTTGGACCACCGATTTACCATCGAACCAGCAGAAAATGTCGATTATGTCATGTCTGTGCAACATCAAACCCGTCCAGAAAGTTGTCCTCAATATGAGGATCGCCTTATAGAAAAATCAGCCCGATCGACCCATCAGGTGGACCACACCTGTTTTTTTTAATTATATGTTGAAAAAAGAGAAGAAAACCAGTTGACAAATGCCATCACTTTTGTGCAATAAAAACTTCATCAAGCTAGGCTCTTAACATGTCAGGTTAATTAGCTCTTTAGATAACTGTTGAGATTTTTATCATTTCCAATACAATTACCTCTTCATCAAGCTAGGCTCTTAACATGATTGTTGAAAGCAAAGCCATAGATTCAGGAATTTGTAGCTGAGATGTTGATTTTCTAGTTTATATAGTATTGTCTCATTTCTAGTTTACAGCAAGGTCAATTGTGAACGACCTGAGTTTTGGATCAAGCTGATTTTAGAATATAACCTTGATCCAAGTGAGTCCCATCTGATGAACAGATTTGGTGCACGATACATTCCATGCTAACCACACAAACACTGGCCTATGGTTGGGGTCCCATTTTCATTGTTCCATGTGGTGTGGCACACCTGTGTTATGGGTTTAAATGATTTTTGGCTGCAGGGCATAGGAAGGAGGAATACAACTTGTGGACAGATTTGATCTTACATATACAACATGGTGGTATATGAAGGATGATGTGATCAAGACACCATCCCATGGTAGATTCCTCATGTATAGCAATTAAAAGACCAATAATTTGTATAGAGCAACAAATGAAACAGAGAAGAGCAAGGATACAAGTTAATTGATTCAAATGCTTCAACCTCCTTGCATTCATCAACATTATGTTATGAAGGATGATGTGCAAGTGTATGGACCAAATATGTGAGAATACTTTCACATCATGTTGCATAGAAAGTTGGTGTGCCTTCAGTTGGTAACACATTTGAATAACTTTGATTAAGTTATGTTTGTCCAATGGAATCAATATGACAAAGATACAACAAAGACATTATCTAGTATAAGAAACTTCAACCCCATTCATACAGGCATGAAAATTTACAACATTCAGTGAAATGCAGAATAGAGAAATTTTTCCAAGTGATTGGTCTATGGAATAAATTATAAAAAATACTTTCCTCTTTAAACTTGAGTGGATGGGATCCAGTTATGCTGAATAAGAAGCCACAAGCATACTTCGCATCCAGAAGCCTTTCCTTTATATATTGGTGTACTTTTCTAAGGAATAGCTTTCTAGCTTGTGGGTTGACACCCTAGCTATGTGCCAAGATAAAGTCAGTTGCCACCAGTGGGAAATATATTAAAATCTCTGGATAAGCAAACATTATCTGCTTTTAGGCAACAACAGGCAATGGAACAATCCACACATTTTATCTTCATACTAAGAGTAGGAATACAATGTTGCATTCCCAACATTCAGTGAAATGCAGAATAGAGAAATTAGTTCTTACATGTGTATGACCTGGCCTGGTTGATTTCAAAGACTCCCATGTCGAATAATCTGGTTTGAAAACTATGCGTTAGACCATGTTGCATTCCCAAGTATATACGATGACGAAGATCGCCAAATCTAACAATGCAGCCACGACACCAAATGAATAATAGATATCTAGACATAACCCACCAAGATTATCAGTTTTTCGCTGTATTGAAAAGGAGCAGGGGTGTAAGTCTTGGACATGGTAACTAATGGGTACAAAGGCAAAATGATCTAGAGAAATTTTGTACTCACAATCTCATCTACATCATTGGAGAAAAATGATAAATATGTATTAAACAAGAAGGAAACATGTATAAAAGATGAATCTATAAATACTAACAAGAAAAATTTCACATTTTCTTTATTGTTCAAGACATTCTCATGATGTTACTTAGATGCATGTATGGGTGTCAATCATGGAATCTCTCCATGTGTTAGGCACAACTGAGTCTGAAAATCCAAACACTCTATACAAAATAAATAAACTATAGAAAACTGATGAGTCGACCAGCCTGATTTCTGCACCAGGCAACTTTGCTGAGAGAGGGAAAAAAATAGAATAAAAGGAACTAAATCTCCGACAAAATCTCGACACTCAGTAGGTCCAATCTAAAGAGTCCATTTTCCTTTCCCATACACAGCAGCCCCAACTGATGAGTGGACGGGCCTGATTTCTGCGCCAGGTGAAGTTCATCATGGGGTCCACCTTATGCATGGCTTGGATGTCAAATAGGTGATCTTTTTTTTCTTCTTTTTTTTTCTCCAAATTAATCACAGGTTTTCTGTCACTCTACAGAGAAAAAAAAAATCGGAGAAAAATCATGAAGAAAATTGGACAGTCCGAAGGTCCAATCTAAACCGTCCATTTTCCGATTATGGCCTTTGTTAAAAATAAAAAGTAAAAAATAAAAAAAGAAGAAGAAGAAGAAGAAGAAAAGAAAAGAAAAGGTCGTAATGGCCATTATGGCCTGTACACTAACAGTGTCAAAGAAAAGAAAGTGATAGGTAGATTTAGGATGCATGATAATACATCCATGATAATACACAACATTCACAACATCCATGATAATACACAACAGTATGATTTAGGATGCATTCGAGTGAGGCGATGACGCAGTACTCACCCAATCTCGAATGTGATAGGTAGAAAAAAATTCCCTGGTAAGTGCTAAGATGAGGACAATAGAACCTTCAGCTTGTTCTGGTCCATAATCAGCAAAAAGAAAAAAACAGATAAATGAAATGTAGACAGTTGGATAAACTACAACTGTCAATGGGCAAGGCTTGGGCTTAGCAAAATCGAAATTTTGATTAGGGCCAGCCAGATAAGCACATCCAATCAGTTCAAAATCCACACCAAAGGCAACCCAGGCCCAACTCATTAACAACCATATGGATAACAATATTGAAAATGAAAATTTATATCAAATACAAGCAACTTCAATCTCCCTATAAATAGTAACAAGTGGGTGTGGCTTTGCATTTATATGAACCAATCTGAGAACTCCAGTGTGAGATCCAGACCGTTCATCTAGTGGGTTCAAAGGTGAATATTCCCAAGCTCAGTCCAGTCCACTCACTTGGTGGCCCACACATGTATGAAATAATAGATGGTTAGAAAATCAAATGTTCCTTATTCAATATACACATGTGTGCTTGTTTTTTTTATTTTTATTATTATTTATTTTTTTATGGCAACAGTATGGATTTTTTTTTGGGGGGGGGAAGTTTTTTCATCAGTGTGGCATTTCCACAAAATAAAGACCAAAAGTCTGTAGGAGTATGCATAAAGTGCTACAGACAGTGATGGGGAACTAGTTGGTGTTGCTGCTCATATGGTACTAAATAATGCAACCAAAAAAGACAGTATGTACAAACCTCACTCATTACAAGAACTTACAAATAACGGAGAGATTTCAAGGAAGCTAAGGAGAATGGAATATTCTGTCTCAGCCTATTGAATGTCAGGTTTCTGCATTGCAGGAAGAAAACAAATATATATCTTGGAATTGAGATTCAAATAAAATAAAATAAAATAAGATTAAATCCTATATAGGAAAAGGAAGCCATAAAAAGTTATAGACATCTTACATATGGGTTGCACTGGGGGGCAAAAATAAAGGAATTACGCCATGAATGTTATTGTTACTGACGTCCCTGTACAAGGGAAGGATATTTGAATTAGTAAAGATAAATAGAACCAGATCAAATAAAAAGCTTTGTTTGTATGTTAAGCTTAACTTACAAAGTGCATTTAAGTTCATCCAGGTGAAGCTAAGCTCATCCCACGATTAAATCATTTTGTAATAGTCAATACATGAAACATCAAGAAAAACCTACTCATAAATGCAAGCAACCTAAAGCTGAACAGATGTTAACAAAACCACACAAGCTTTTCAGTAAAGTAGATACCTTAGAAGAAGAAGATGAAAAAAAAAAAAAAAACAATAGTAATGTGCATTAATAAATCTCAACATAAATACGAGCAGCTATTGTATGATTCAATTATAAAGAGCATCAACATTTTTTTCTCATTGTTCTTATTAGTCTGGAAGAAGAAATTTTAATAGCTTGGGAACCCCAGATGGGGGGCCTGGTGTTGCCAAACAGGAGTGAAACTGAAGGGGCAATGTAAGGTCTTGAACTTGTGCAAATGTACAGTCACAATGTTTCATATATGTAGGGCCCATGGCTTGGTGATCCAGAGTGCTGATCTAATCCCTCTGTGGATTGTGCATGCTCCACAAATTTCCTGGCTTGAACATCCTAACAGTTCTGACCTATTGCCAAAATGGATTTTTGCTATATATTTTCTTCCCAACCATACATTAGTAAGCTACCAATCAAAGGATTGGATCTTTGGAACTGGGAAATTCCCGACCAATGCTGAACCAAAGGCTCCAAACGCTATAATACCCTGCTCATGGCTCAAAAATCATGATATGGAACAAGAACATCAGTTGGTGCTTGCTGTTACATTCAACAGATCAGAGGATGAAAAATCAGGGTAGTAAAACGCTACTCACATGGCACAAGTGCCCCTGGAATTCCCAAGCACCTAGTCGCACCTAAATAGGCACAAGCCTAGAGAATCCATGAGCAATTCTTTTATTTATTATATATCATAGTATTACATATACAACTATATATTGAATGATTTAATAGTTATACACCATATCCAAAAACTTACATCTACATCACCATTTCAACAAATTCACAAAATCCTAGAATCTACATCTAGAATTTAACAGGGACACCAATCTGCACATGCAGGTCCACCTTTTAGCAATTCAAATCATTTACCGGTCGTGAGAAGCTCACCGGTCGTGACTTGTTTAAACTCTCCAAGCCTCTAGTACTTGCTAGTTGACTGAGTCAGGCCAAGATCCTTAACTAGACAGACTGAGGCTGCAACATAATAGATCATATAGGTAAAACACTAACAACAAGTTCCATCAAGCATAAGAAAATAGGCAACAGAAATACATGCATGCATGTTGCCTTCAGGTTTGACAGTCAAGGTTTGGCAGGGAAACCTGCAGAAAAGTGACAACTGGGATGATCAGTAATTGTGATCCAATCCAGATGGGCCCCACTAGATGGAGAGCCAAGATTCATGAGTTCCTCATTTACTAGAAGTAAGCAAATCAGCAAAAAACTTTCCAATGCTAAAAATTATGCAAGACTGGGGAACATAGGTTAAATGCAAAGGTCTCATGACAGACAAGAAACAGAACATAGGTTAAAAATAGAATATATATATATATATATATATATATATATATATATATATTCTCACGACTAAACCAGTAAAAAACAATTTCCTTAATGCAATTAGCTAATATCAAAGCTACAAATCATAAAGCACTATAACAAGACCTTGCTATTTTGATAAAGGAAAAGGTCAATTAACAACAACAACTGCTATATCAACACCATAAGATTTTATATATCATATATTAGGATCTAATATTTTAGTTAAAATACCATTAGTTGGGTAATGAATGAAAGTACCCTCGAATAATCAAGTAAGCAGATACAAATTTTACCATATTTGTACCCGACCTGCTTAGAAGTTGGATAATTGGGTCATTGGGTTAAAAAATTTGAAATGGGAAAAAAAAAATCCCATATCTGCACCTGATTTTCTTAGGTCAGATATGTTGGGTAATTGGGTAAATGGATATCCACTGCCAGCCCTAGTTGGACAATTTGCCTCATGATGGGACCCACAGAACTTGGTGACATCAACACACTAGCCAGGCCATCCTAAGTACACTAGTATAGTTGAAAAAAAAAAAAAACATGGCTAATTTTTGGTAACCCAACATTGTTAATGGGGCCTATATCTGGTGGAGTGTCCAGCCTCATTTTCAGGACGCCACACATATAAAGGCCTTGGATTGCCTGCCAGATCTCACATGAAGTGCCACAATTGGACGGATTTTGAAATCTAATTCTATTTGCTAAATCTTAGCAACTTAGAACACCAACATTTTTCTTTCTCTGATTACAGCCCCAGCCCATGCCATCTACATTCATCAAGTTATCATAGGCATGTCTCTGTCCTACCTGCTTGCAATGCATTTGAAACTGGTCACACACACACACACACGCACACATGGCAGCCACTTGGCAGCTACAATGTACATCAAATTCAATCAAACATTTTGGCAGACCTGATTTTTTGGCTCTACTTGAGTTTCCCAATGTTGGCAGTCTTAACAGAAGTAGAGATCTGCCAATATTTTGGCAGAACCCCTTCATGGAATTCACTCTCAGCTGGAGGGCTTAAATTTACCAATCTTCTCAATTCTTAAGCTTGAATGCAAGCTACTTTAAGCACACGAGCACTGGCATCCAATGTCCTAAAAGAGGCAAGCGCTTGTTCACCTGCAAGTTGTAAGATCCGTTGCAGGCTCTTTGCAAGAACACTTGCAATCTCAGGATTACAAGCAGATTGTTCAAGTGCATCCAATAGAGCTGAACATTCTGGCTGCCATAACAAGAAGGAAGAAATTAAAGGTTCATAAATTTCAGAATGAAATTATTAAAGCCAGGATAAATGAAAAACACACAAAGAACATGCTACAATGATTTTATCAAATCCCAAATCCTTTGCAAATATAGGAAAAAACAACATCAAGAGCCTACACGAGACCATTAAATGGCCCTTCCAACAGTGAACACGTAACGAAGGCTTCGCACATACGTCCTTCCAGATTATTTACTGATTCCATTGGTAAAGATGTGTGGTGTAGGAAGAATGAAGAAATGATGAAGAGAAGTGAAAACAATAGGGTGAAAACTAGGGGAAAGGCCCAAGTCCCCCAAGCACTTGCAACAATGGTTCCAAAAGGGCTTTGTCATTTTGTACTCATATCCAGGAATTCTCTTATTTGATCATGTTGTTTAGGATTTTTAATTCTGCAACTCCAGTCATCATAACAAAGGTAAGGTTACCACCATCAGTCTCACACAGTAGGTCATAATGCAGCCATCACTATAAAACATGACATTTCTCTAAGCAAAGCTACTCACCCGGAGTCCATTGGTCATTCTCAGCATCAGCAAACAGGTCCCTTACATTCTTTTCAGTCTCTCCAACATATTTACTTAGGACTTAAGGCCCATTAAACAAAAGGCTAATGGTTTGTTGAAAAAGGCCCATAGGATATTTTTCATTTTTAACTGTCCAAAAATATTCATACCCCTCCGTCGCTGGCAGCCTTTTCTGGAACAATCAGAACTTTATCCTTCCTCAGAACATCAATTGCTTGTGGCGTACAGGGCATATTTAAACCTGGCACCCAGACATGTATTATTGGCAGAAAAGACAGTTTAAAAAAACACACACACCGTGAGGCATTGATGGGTTTTAATGGAAAAGTCATGTACGTTTATAGATATCTATTTTCAATCTCATTTGGAGTTTTGATGAGTTTTAGAATTTTATGATATTTAATAAAATCTGGTTCAACCAAACACACCGTAAGGCATTGAAAGGGGCACTCAGAAAATGAGTTTTGATGTTTTGAAAGGCCACACAATGGATGGAGTTGACCAACCATGCTTCAAAATTGGATGGTGTGGTAGCACAGCCAAAAAAATGTTCCCAATCTAGCCAACAAAGGCATTGGATGAAAGGGGGTAGTCAATCCCGAAACTCGATTTGTTTCAAGTGTGGGAAGGTTGGACACTCGAAGAAAGACTGCACCAACTAGACAAATATGGACTTTCACATACATCCCCATAAGTAAAAAGTGGGCCACCCATGAAAATCACCTGTGGCAAATCAAGTTGGTCCCCTCAATGGATGGGCCGCATCATTGAAATCAATTGAAAGCCAATGGTCCTACTCAATGCAGGTGTGTTACTCACCTAGTGAGTCAATGGACCAAATTTTGATGACATGAAATGATCATGGTGCGACCCATATTTTGTGTGGATGGGATGTATTACATGCAATTGTATGCCCTACTTTAGATGTGTGATGAACCATGAGCTATATGGAACTGTATTGACACATAAGTGAGAATTGACGCACACACACACACACAAATTCCAACCATCTATATTCAACTTAAAGCACGCCCTACCTGATGAGTGCATCAACTTGCTTGATTTTTGGGTTAAGCACATCATCACGACATGCTCACAAATGTGAGTAGCTGGCATCTTCCACACATGAGATGTTGGCAGTGTGTCATGGATACCCTCTTCCATCCCTCAATCAAATCTCTATCGTAATATCAAATGGAAAGATAAGGCGTAAAAACACAAGGGATTTGCTTGCACACTATTATTATAAGACTTGCTCTATGGCACTGAAATCGCAGGAAATTAAAAACTGCAAAGATTTCATAAATATCACGATAATATCAGTAAATTACGGGTGTGTTTGGTTGCACCAAATATCATGAGATTTCACAATATTTCACGATTAATCAGTCTAATTAGGTGCAACATAGAGTGAAATTTCACAAAATTTGGTGCAATCAAATACAGCCTAATTTTCCCTGAAAATATTGTAAGATTCTCAAAATCTCGTTGATATTTGTCACAATGCTCAAAACACACCAAACTTGAACATAAACACATCCAAAAACACTAAAATCACACCAAATCCCTTCACAAAACAAATACCCATTACAATGATCAGTCCATGAAATTTGCCCTAATAGATCCATAAACTCCACCACTCGATCTGTCCGAAAAAAACAAATCGGCCCATCCAGAACCAAAATCTAGTAAATGCTAACATCGCTCAGCGACTTACAAATTCAAACTAGTTCAGAAAATAATAATAATAATAAAGCAACAATGAAAATAAAAGCACGCAAGCATCAAATCTGAAGAAATGCATCTGAATATTGAAAGTCAACCATTTAAAACGTCACCAAAATCAAGATTTTCAAGTCACATATACTTGCTCCATGATCCATGGATTTTACAGTCTTGGACAACCGGAATGGGAAAAAAGCATATTTCAATAAATCAAACAAAATCAAGAAAATTAGTTAAATTAGTTCTAAAACTCTAACCAAAATAACCCCCAAAATTATTTTTAAAAAAAAAATAGCATAGCCCATCTAAAAAGACAATAAAAATCCAAGTTAAATATATTCAAATCAAGGGATTTCAGCCTTACATTTATACCAACAGATCCAGCCGCCCGCCCATAAAAAAATAAAAATCCTAACTAGAACTGTAATCACCAACTTCAAATAATAATAATAATAATAACTGGCAAGCCTTTGAAATGAAAGATGTACTGTTGCATATATGAAAATAGAGAAGAAATTTACAAAGAGAAGGGTTAGAAAATACGAAAATGTAAACATTTAAGAGAGTTTTGAGAATGGAAATGGCATACCTTTTATAGTAGAAAAAAGCGTCGATTTCGGGATTTAGGGATTTGGGGATTTAGGGATTTAGGGATATGATGAAGTTATTGAGATTGAGAGAGAGAGAGAGAGAGAGAGAGAGAGAGACCTGTCAACCGAGCTTTAGAGAGGGCGGTGGAGAGAGACAGAGAGCGCTGAGAGAGACAGAGAGACAGAGAGAGGGCACGGTGCAGAGAGGGCGCAGTGGAGAGAGGACCGAGAGAGAGAGAGAGAGAGAGAGAGAGAGAGAGGGCAGAGAGCGAGAGAGTGAGAGAGGGGGCGAGAGAGACTGAGAGTGAGAATGAGAGAAGGCGGCGAGAAAGACTCAAGTCTCTCTCACGCGTGCGAGTCACGTGGTCGGTGCTCTGTGGGCCCCACCATGTGTATGTGTTTCATCCCTGCCGTCCATCTATTTTTCCATTTCATTTTATGGCATGAGACAAAAAATGAGGTATATCCCAATCTCAACTGGACCACGTTATATGAAACAGTGTTGAATGAGCGTCGACCATTAAAAACCTTTTGGGAGCCATATAAAGTTTTGGATCAATTTGATATTTTTCTCCCTTCATCTGGGCCTGTATGACCTAATCAACAGATTGGATGTCAAATAAAAAGTACAGTGGACCTTAGGAGGGTTTTAATGGTCTGAACAATTAGTATTGACAGTCTAGATGGTGTAGATTATAATATCAATGGTCTAGTTAGTTTGGATCATAGTATCGATGATCTAGACGGTATAAATCATCAAAAGCAATGGTCTGGATGTTCTTGATCATAATTTTAGCAGCTCAAATGGTTTAAATCATAATATTGACGGTCAAAATAGTATAGGTCATGATATCAATAGTATAAATAGTTTGTATCATAATGCTGATGGTCTAGATTGTCTAGATCAAAATTTCAATGGTTCGGATGGTCTACATCATAATATCAACAGCTTGGATTATCTGGATCATAATAGCAATGGTTTGGATGGTATAGATCATAATATCAATGGTCCAGATGGTCCACATGATAAGAATGATGTCCTAGATGGTGTGGATCATACTTGATGGTCTTGAATGTTTGAGTGGTAGTATTGATGGTGTAGATGGTCTCATAATATGCACTATTTGGATCATCTAGATGATATTATTGACATTTTGAATACTGTGGATCATAATATCGGGGTCAGGATGGTCCTTGGATCAGAACATTAACAGTATGAATGCCCTAGATTATAAAATAGACTATATGAATGGTACAGGCCATAATATAAATGTTTTGGATGGACTGTATCATAATATCAATAGTTTGGATGGTCTCGATCATAATATCCATGGATTACAGTTTAGATCATAAAATTGATGGTTTGGATTGTCTTGATCATAATATCAATTTTTCGGATGGTCTAGACCAGAATATTGATGGTTTGAATGGTCCAGATCATACAATCAATGGTCTAGATGGTTTAGATCACATTATTGATGGTCAAGATGGTTTGAATCATAGTACCCATGGTTTCGATGGCCCAAATCATAATATCAATTGTGCTCTGGATCATACTATTCATGGTCGAGATGATCTCGGTCATAGGATCAACAATCTAGATGGTATGGATAATTGTATTGATGGTCAGAATGGTCTAGATCATAATATCCGTGGTGGTTTAGTTGATCTGGATCATATAATATCGATGATCTAGATAATGGTATTGATGATCATTTGTTACGAAACTCAGGTGGGCCATACCATCTAAAACTATGTGAAGACATCTAAAAAATATATCTTCACATAGTTTTAGATGGTATGGCCCACCTAAGTTTCGTGACAGATGATTTTTTAGATATCTCATAAGCTAAAGTGGAGACATCAAATGCACGGTGTTGATAATCAACACACATCATGATAGGCCCATGTACATGTCTGGTCCATTCACTCTATTCTACTGATCATTACCCTCAATTTGATTAATTACTCGCCTCGATCATACTGCATATGAGAAAGATATTGGGCAAACAAGATTGATCAACAATTTGAGTGAATTTTGATTTAAACATCTGAAGTTATTTACTCTTCAATCTGGACTGATCAGATTGTCCAAAAATGGATAAAGGTTGTTCATAATATCAAAAATATATGAATGAATAAAAAACACAAACATCAGCTTGATCCAAAACTTCTATGGCCTCCAAGAAATTTTAAATGGTATAGGTTCAATCACACTATTTCCTGTGGTGTGGTCCACTTGAGCTTTGGATATGCTTCATTTTTGTTCTTTAGACCTCAAATTATCTGCTAACATGGATGAATGGAGTGGATAAAATAAATAAATAATGGTAGACCCCACAGAGTTTACTCTGGTAAAGGTAACGAGTAACTCAAATGTAGTGGAGAAAGGTTTCCTTATAACATTTGTAATCATATATTGGGCCTGCCTAAATGTGATTCACATATCCAACCCACTCATTATGTGTGTCCCACTTGGATGAGGGGTCAGACCAAGTTTTAACCGCATCTAAAACTCATGTGGGCTCCACCAAGTGCTTTTATATTTTTTAGGATGTCTTCACATAGTTTTAAATGGTATGGCCCACTTGAGTTTCGTTTACCGATGATTTTTGAGATATCTCATAACCTAGAGGGGAGACATCAAATCCACGGTGTTGATGTTTGACAGACATCATGATGGAGCCCACAAAACTTACTAACATCAATTCTTAGGTTCTTATGAGATCAGTAAGTTGGGTCACAATTTTAACCAGAATATTTGGCTCATTTTACATGTATGGTGCATTCACTCTATTTTACTGATCAATACTTTCAATTTGACTAGTTACTTGCCTCAATCAGGCTACATATGAGAAAGATATTGGGCATACAAGATTGATCAACAATTTCAGTGAAATTTGATTTAAACATCTGAAGTTATTTACTCTTTAATTTAAACTGATTAGATTGTCCAAAACGATTAAAGGTTCAATTAGTGGATGTGCCTAATAATTTAGTAAATTTTTTTTTCACAAATAAATTTAACATTTTTTTTTTCAAAAGGTATATTTTTTTTACTCTTTTAAATAAATATCATTTTTATTATAAAATATTTCAAAAATAATTAAAATACAAATTTTGAATTTTTATTTGCAAAATTTCAAAAATATTTTAATTTTTTCTCAAAAATTTCAAAATGACAATTTTTCTCTTCAAAAGCATTATTTTGTTCTCACAATTTTTCTTAAAAATATTTAAACTTTCTGAACTTTTCAATATTCTTTTTCATGTGATATTACAAATTATTTAAATATTACCTTTTAATTATATACATATATATAAAAAAATTCCATTTATATGATATAAAAACTATATTATATATATATATATATATATATATATATATATATATATATATATATATATATATATATATATATATATATAGGTTTTAGGCAAAAAAAATTTAAAATTAAAATATTTTTACATTATTACCGTTGGTTTTTAGCCGTTGGAAATTTTTTTTAGGAAAAACACTTTTACCGACGAATATTTTCATCGATAAAAGTCTTCTCGCCACCATTTCCATCCCCCCACGAAAATTTGCTTCATTTGCTATTCAATTTTTTGGAAAAAAATTCAAAAGATCCTTTAGCTACGAACATTTTCGTAGGTAAAGATAGCTTTTACCTACGTAATTCCATTTCCTAAGCAGAAGTAAGGTTTTATATTTTTCGTTGTTTTGAAAAATTCAAAAACCCTTCAACTACGAATAATTTCGTAGGTAGAAATGGGTTTTATCTATGAAAATACATTTCGTAGGCAAAAGTAAATTGAAAACCCCTTCAGCTACAAATAATTTCGTGGCAAATATGGGTTTTACCTACAAAAATACATTTCGTAGGTAAAGGAAAGGTATTCGATTTTTTGTTGTTTTGAAAATTTCAAAAACCCCTTCAGCTACGGATAATTTCGTACGTAAAAATGGGTTTTACCTACGAAAATACATTTCGTAGGCAAAAGTAAGGTATTCGACTTTTTCTTAAATGAAAAATTCAAAAACCCATTCAGCTACGAATAATTTCGTAGGTAAAGATGCTTTTTACCTACGAAGATGCATTTCGTAGGCAAAAGTAAATTAAAACCGCTTCAGCTACGAATAATTTCGTAGGCAAAGAAAGGGTTTTACCTACGAAAATATATTTCGTAGGTAAATGTAAGGTATTTGATTTTTTGTTGTTTTGAAAAATTCAAAAACCCCTTCAGCTACGAATAATTTCGAAGGTAAACATATATTTTACCTACGAAAGTACATTTCGTAGGTAAAAGTAAGGTTTTGGATTTTTGGTTTTTTAAATAATCGAAAGACCCTTTAGCTATGAATACTTTCGTAGGTAAAAGTAAAGTTTTCCATTTTTTGTTTTTTTAGAAATTTAAAGCACCCTTTAGCTACGAATAGTTTCGTAGGTAACGATTTCTTTTAGCTACGAATATTAATTTCGTAGGTAAAAGTAAAGTTTTACATTTTTTGTTTTTTAAAAATTCAAAGCACCCTTTAACTACGAATAGTTTTGTAGGTAAAGATTCCTTTTAGCTACGAATATTGATTTCGTAGGTAAAAATTAAGTTTTCAATTTTTTGTTTTTATAAATTCAAATGACTCCCTTTTGCTACGAATATTGTGGTAGGTAAATATGGCTTTAGCTATGAAATTAGATTTCGTAGGTAAACGCTGTGGATGAAAAGTTCAAATGACCCTTTAGCTACAAATATCTTCGTAGGTAAATATGGGTTTTACCTATGAAATTTGATTTGTAGGTAAAAGTATGTTCAAAACACCTAATGTGAAAACACCCTTTGCCTACGAAACGTTTCGTAGGTAAAGATGGATTTTGGCTATGAAATTAAATTTCGTAGGTATATGCAAAGTTTAATAAATTGATAAGACCCTTTAGTAATGAATATTGTTGTAGGTAAAGATGGGTTTTAGATTTCATAGGTAAAAGCAATGTTTTTAATTTTTGTTATGGTTGAAAAATTCAAAATCCCTTTCGCTACGAATAGTTTCGTAGGTAAATAAGGGTTTTACCTACGAAATTAAATTTCGTAGGTAATAGTAAATTTTTGGATTTTTGGTTTTTTTGAAAAATTCAAAACACAATTTAGTTACGCATATTTTCATAGGTAAATATGGGTTTTACCTACGAAATTATATTTCGTAGGTAAAAGTAAATTCATCGATCTTTTGTAGTCAAAAGACCCTTTACCTACGAAAATTTTCGTAGGTAAATATGGCTAGTTTCGTAGGTAAAAGTAGGCTTTTACCTACGAAAATAATTTTCGTCGTTAAAAGTCATATTTACCTACAAAAACTATTTTCGTAGGTAAAAGTTTCGTAAGTAAAAACCATATTTCTTGTAGTGGGTG
Source organism: Magnolia kwangsiensis (assembly GCA_037074715.1). Taxonomy (NCBI): domain Eukaryota; kingdom Viridiplantae; phylum Streptophyta; class Magnoliopsida; order Magnoliales; family Magnoliaceae; genus Magnolia; species Magnolia kwangsiensis. The sequence continues at coordinate 44,039,740 of CM073572.1, read as the reverse complement.
GTATGGGATACCGTGGTCGAGCTATCAGCCTACGCTGGGGTGACGAGCCTTCCCGTAGTGACCAGTGAGCACCCTACTCTCGTGAGTTGATTATGGTGGTATGAGACACTATATTCGTGTTGTCGGCCTACATTGATTGGTGACGAGCCCTCTGTAGTGACCTCGAGTATATCCTGACACTACATATGGGCGACGAGCCTTATTGTAGTATCTAGGATATAACTAGACCTGTATTGATTGGTAACGAGCCCTTTACAGCAATCTAGAACCATAACATCGTATGAGATTTCCTAGGACTGACAACCCTTAAATGGATCAGTGTTTGGGAATTGATATAAGGGAGGTTTCTTAGCTTTCCAATCCTGCTGTATGAAAAGGACTAATAAGAACTAGATAATCATGCTCATATCATTGCACTGCATATGCTATTGGCGTTGGTGTAGAGCACTGAGGAAGTAACTGACATGCGCGACCATAAGATGAAGATCGTAGAGAGAGATTGTGGTGAGGGCATGCATCATTCCCTCATATCATTCTTGCATTAACAAGAGTATCTATGACATGTTTGATTGTACTGCTTTATCATTACTTCTTGATTGAATTGATAACATGTTAACCTTTGCTGTATAGTTCCACTGAGTTGATCACTCACTCCCACGTTATGGGATGGTGCTTAAACACCAACCAGACTCTAACTTAGCTGCACGTGACGGTGATGCCTGCGAGGGGGATCCGGAGTTCTCCGAGGACGAGGAGGCTTTCTCATTCATGCAGTTCTTAGGTGGGTTCATGTGAACCTTTTCCTAATTGGCGAGGATTCTGGGTTATGTTTATATTGATTCCTCACAGTTTGATACATGTATTTTGAGACACAGTTGTACTTATTGCTCTGGGCAGAGCATGCATCTTTTGGGGATTATTTTAGTTTATATATTGATTTAAGACTTTCGCTTGCATGTTCTCACTATCCTTGAATTTTGTCTGCTGATTTGGCTCAATCTACTTCATGTTTTATGCACTAATACAGACAACATACATCCATCATTATTTATATTATATAATTGATGTTTTGAAACTCGGGAGCTGAGTTATGCTCAACCCTTGAATTTCAGGGCGTTACAGAGAGTCATAATGCAGACATTTAACCAACATTATTACAATATGGACGTCAAACCGACATTGCTCCCAAGGCATGGCCCGCCACAAACCATGGAGAAAATCACATATTGCAATGGACCTTAGGTACCTCCCATTGGGCCTTAAATACATCAAATGAGACATATCACATGGGCCTTCTGGTTATCAAGCAAGTGGGCCGCATTAATGGGCCTGATGTACATTGCAATGGGCTATAACCTGCGGGCTTTAAAGTACATCACAATGGGCCTTAACCCACTGCCTTGGAATACATCAAAATGGGCCTAATCCCATGGGCCTTATATATGTCAAATGGGCCTAATCCCATGGGTTTATATATGTCAAATGGGCCTGATCCCATGGGCCTTATATGTACACCAAGGTGGGCCTCAATGAATGGTCACAAATAAATCAACATGGGCCCTATACACATACCAAGGTGGGCCCACTTGAACCATAGATCTAACTCATTTTTAGCTCAAGCCATAAAATGAGCTTATAAAATAAATGGACGGTTTGGATGCAACACATGCATCATGGTGGGGGTCCACATAAAGGCCCACCATCATACAAATATACATATATAATATATATAATATATACAATATTATAATATATATATATATATATATATATATATATATATATATATATATATATATATACACACACACACACACACACACATTCATACACACAGTGTGGACAGAGTGGATAGAACACATAAATCATGGTGGGTCCCACTGTCCAAACAGTGGACAGTGTGGACAAACGTGTACATCACAGTGGGCTCCACCGTCCGCTGGACGGTAGCATTACAACACATACATCACTATGGACTCCTCTGTCCGCTTGGACGGTGGGAGTACAACACATACAACACTGTGGGCTCCCACGTGGGGCCCATCATAACATATATTTTCCATCTAATCTGTTGATAAGGTCGTACAGACCTGGATGAAGAGGAAAGTACAAATTTCAGCTTGATCCAAAACTTTTGTGGCCCATGAAAGGGCTTCAATGGTATATGTCCAATCCCACTGTTTCCTATGGTGTGGGCCACCTGAGCTTTAGATGTGGCTCATTTTTGGAGAGGGCCCACCTCAGGGGGTGGGCTAACTCATGGACGGGTTAGATGGCAAATAAACATCAAGGTGGGGCCCACGGCTGGAGCCGTGGGTCCCTAGCTCGTCCGTCTGCCAGCGCGAGCATAGGTGCTGCCTGCACCTCTGACAGGTAGCAGCGTATGCTGCTTGTTTTCTTTTTTTTTTTTTTAAAGGTAGTTTTTTCACGATTTTCAGGTGTGGGCCCGCGTATGATGGATCCACCCCGTCCAATGGCCCCTATGGCTCAAGGCAAGTCAAACGAGTCCGATATTGCATATTTTTTTGACGCATCGAATTGTCAGGGTGGATTCAATGGTAGACACACTATTTGCTATGCTATGGCTTGCCTGAAATTCAGATCAGCATCATTTTTAGGCTCTAAAATGATCTGAAGAATGGAATGGATTGCGTGGATTGAATACATACATCAAGGTGGGGCCTATACGAGTGGCCCTTCTCCAATGCTTGGAAAGCCAAGCTCATATTTGTGTTTTCTTTCCAGCAACGTCCAGACGCTGGATGCTTTTAGGCTTAACAACATATTTAAGGTGGGCCCTGTTTAGGTGGGCCACCACATGATGGATGGTGTGAGTACAATACATATAAGATGGGCCCCACTTATAGGTGGTTTGGGTAAGATACATGCCTCATAGTGGGGTCCATCCAAGTGGCCACAAGGCCATAACATCACACACAAAATAGTTAAATAAAAAAAAAGAGGGAGAGATAGAGAGTGGGACATGCGTGATGGAGGGTCCCCGGCACTATGGGCCCTCCCTTCCATGATCTACAACATAAATCAAGTAGGTCCCATAGTATTTGGTCCCATTAAAATAGAAATCTAATGGTGGAGATCCCTTCTCCACGAAAATAGATAGTCGAGATGACCCATATACAAGCTAGGAAGGTAAACATCATGATGGGGTCCATGGAGAATGGCCCCATCATGGAATGATATTGATGATCAAGATGGGCCATCGGCTACATCCTAGGGTCTAAGGTGAGATCCAAACCATTGATCAGTAGGCCTCACTTGGCCCATCATAAAAAAAAATGAAATCTAAGTTATGGAAGCACCCACCGCTTGATCTTCTCAATCCGTTGGAAAGCCAATCTCTTAGAGCTTCACTTTGATGGTAGAGATGAAAATTGGATGGCTAGGATGAGAGCTTTTGGAATGGAAAGGTGGGCCACCAAAAATCACTTTTCTCTCATATGGGAGGGCTTAGACGTGCACCACTCTCTCTCTCTCTTAGAAATGTTGCTTGGAAATGTGTTGAGAATGAGAGAGAGAGAGAAAGAGAGAGAGAGAGAGAGAGAGAGAGAGAGAGAGAGAGAGAGAAAGTTGTAAGGAAAGAGGGATGAGTGATGGAGTGATGGGTGAGGTGAGTGATGGATGTGGTACTTGACATGTAAGGTGGTGTAAGAGAGAGGGTGAGAAAGAGTTGACTTGGTGGCTGCTTGGAGATGGGGTGAAAGGTGATGTGTACTTGACATGAGGTGATTGATGGATTGATGGGTTGATTGATTGATTGATGGATTGATGGGACATGTTGTAGAGATTCTCCTGGGATTTGTAACGCGCGGTGTTTTTTCTCAAACTGAACATGGGTCTACATCTCGTCTGGGTATTGGATATTTGCGCGAGTCGCAGTGTTGGAATCGTGGCGACTGTGCGGTCGCAATGGTACAAGTCTCAGATTAAGCCGACTCAAATCTATAGGGTACGACTTAGGGTCATGCACAAACATCGATTACTGGTCGCAGATTGTCGAAATTCGACGGGAAGGATCACAGTAGTCGATAGAACAGTACAGACTATGATATGGGTCTTATAGCTCTCCCCACCTAATAAAAATTTTATCCTCGAAATTTAAACCATAACATAACCAATACAGAGCTTACCAAGGGAGGGAAACCACACCAATATATATAATCAGAACACAACATACCAACATAATCAAACATCTAATGGATGGGGATAATGCCCACAAATCTTAAGCTCTAACTCCTAAGACGCCTCATTCATGAACAATCTAGGAAAACGGTGTAGGGGCCAAGTCACATGAATCGAAGGCGACTCCTCCTGAGAGCTAAGGATCCTGCTGCTGCTGCTGAGGACGGGGACACTCACTCCTACGATGCCCTATCCCACCACACCCAAAGCAACCACTAGAGAACAGTTTGTGTGGCAGGGCCTGCCGAGGGTGGGGGGCACTCCCAAATACAGTGCCCCGTCACACTACATCTGAAGCATACACATGAGGACTGACGTTTAGGTGGTGCAAATGCTCTGAAGGACGGACGGTTCTTATGCCTCTGTGGCCATCGACATCGCTGCACCTGGGAACTACCGGAGGGGGCCTTCCTCTTCCAGTTTCCTCTCTGAAGAATGTCGATCATGGCTTGCAACATCTATTGTAGCTGGTCTGCACTTACGTACACGGTTGGTGTTGTGCTATACTCGGATGGGGGTGCAAAAGTCACAAGTGGGGGAACAGGAATCTCAGGCGAGGAAACAAAAGTCATTCGGGTCACTCTCTTGGGTGCCATGTCCTACAGGAAGGAACAAGGGCTTATCATCCATGAAAAATCTCGAATGCACACATGATAGGGAGCTATATCAGGGAGTTTCTAAGTTATTCGAACTCGGGGGTCTAACCATTCTCAGTTCTCAACAATTACACAGTGAAGGGTAGTTATCAGCAAATATGTGATGTTATCTTCAGGTATTCTCAAGTTATGCTCTGATACTAACTTCTGTCACGCCCTAAACTCAAAAATCGGATTCACGAGAATCCCGATCGCTGAATCCGGTGCCGACAACCTCCGTAGTACCCATTCTCGGCTCCTGGCAATCATATGCCAGATTCCAATCCTGGAATCCTATAAGGAGAATTTTCAGAATGAAATTTTTTTTTGTAATGAACATAATCACAAGCATAACCAAGTCACGATACAACAACACCACATATCCACTATATCAAAAACTTTAAGTACAATTAGGAAAGAAAAATACAAGGTGATCAAAAGCTCCAAAATAGTCAGATGCACACTCCTGCCTCATCGTTGCTGCGGTCCAATGCTACCTGAACGCAAGGGTCGTGCATAAGCTTACAAAAGCTTAGAAGGTAGTGTAAGTGTGTGCGCAAGGCGAGTTCCAAGTATATAATATTAGAGCAATGCAGAAATATGTGGTAAGTCCATGAATACAACCAGTCGTATAAAGGCTATATGATACAAGGCATGAATGCTATCGGCCATATCAAGGCCATGCGATGCGAGACATGAATGCTATCGGCCATACGAAGGCCATGCGATGCAAGACATGAATGCTATCGGCCATACCGATATAATGCGAGGCCTACGTAGCCGAATGTCATATGCGAGATGCAATCCAAGCAAGTCGGTACTCATCAAGTACACATATCAGTACAGTTTCTCTCTGGATATCACCGAGGTTTAATACACTTCGCGGTGACTGCCTCCTCCCTTACTGCACAGTCAAGCAAACGGAATAGACCTCACTATTCACTTGACCAGTAGTCTACCAATACCTACCTGACTCGTCGATAGCGGACTCATTTGCGAGCTAGTCAAACTCAGCTTAGCTTATAGCCTCCTCACTCAGGCAAATAAGGCCACACCCCCTTCCAACCGATCACGACATAGTGGGAGACGCAGCCTACTGGTATTTGGCACTCAGGCGCTCATGTATCCACTCGGTCTACATATTGGACCAACTCCTGGTACTAAAAAGGTTCTAAAATTTTCACCCAAGGACATCCTAAGTGCCCACAATGCTAGAGCCAATATTTTCGGTATCCCATGTGGCCATCCACGATGTGCTTGTAGAGGCCACGGCCCCGATGTCGCTAGGGCGTGCAGTGAATCACGACACAATGCGAAATGCATGAGTCACACCGTCAGTCATGCAGCAATCTCGCACGTACTACGCGCTCATGTGGGGCACTCCGTCTCATAAGGAGTCCCGTAAATGTCTCAACCTAATGGCTTATGCTATGATCAAACATTCCTCATATCAAGCATACATATAATGCATATGCGCATGAATCATGGAAGTGTACTAAGCATGATATAAAGTAATGAATTATCCTTACACCGAAGATGGGCCTAGACGACCTACACTTAACCAGTATGGGCCTATTAATGGGCCTAAGGGAGAGTCATAATGCAGACATTTAACCAACATTATTACAATGTGGACATCAAACCGACATTGCTCCCAAGGCATGGCCCACCACAAACCATGGAGAAAATCACACATTGCAATGGACCTTAGGTACCTCCCATTGGGTCTTAAATACATCAAATGGGCCATATCACATGGGCCTTCTGGTTATCAAGCAAGTGGGCCGCATTAATGGGCCTGATGTACATTGCAATGGGCTATAACCTGTGGGCCTTAGATCACATCACAATGGGCCTTAACCCACGGCCTTGGAATACATCAAAATGGGACTAATCCTATGGGCCTTATATATGTCAAATGGGCCTAATTCCATGGGTCTTATATATGTCAAATGGACCAAATCTCATGGGCCTTATATGTACACCAAGGTGAACCTCAATGAATGGCCACAAATAAATTAACATGGGCCCTATACACATACCAAGGTGGGCCCACTTGAACCATAGATCTGACTCATTTTTAGCTCAAGCCATAAAATGAGCTTATAAAATAAATGGATGGTTTGGATGCAACACATGCATCATGGTGGGGGTCCACATAAAGGCCCACCATCATACAAATATACATATATAATATATATAATATATACAGCATTATATTATATATATATATATATATATATATATATATATATATATATATATATATATATACACATTCACACACACATAGTGTGAACAGAGTGGATAAAACACATAAATCATGGTGGGTCCCACTGTCCAAACAATGGATAGTGTGGACAAACGTATACATCACAGTGAGCGGACGGTGGTATTACAACACATACATCACTGTGGACTCCTCCGTCCACCTGGACGGTGGGAGTACAACACATACAACACTGTGGGCTCCCACGTGGGGCCCACCATAACATATATTTTCCATCTAATCTGTTGATAAGGTCGTACAGACCTGAATGAAGAGGAAAATACAAATTTCAGCTTGATCCAAAACTTCTGTGGCCCATGAAATGGCTTCAATTGTATACGTCCAATCCTACTGTTTCCTATGGTGTGGGCACCTGAGCTTTAGATGTGGTTCATTTTTGGAGAGGGCCCACCTCGGGGGGTGGGCCACCTCATGGACGAGTTAGATGGCAAATAAACATCAAGGTGGGGCCCACGGCTAGAGCCGTGGGTGCCTGGCTCTTCCGTCCGCCAGCGCGAACGCAGGCACTACCTGCGCCTCTGACAGGCAGTAGCGTCTGCTGTTTGTTTTCTTATTTTTTTAAAAAAATGTGGTTTTTTCGTAGTTTTCAGGTGTGGGGCCCGCGTATGACAGATCCACCTCGTCCAATGTCCCCTATGGCTCAAGACAAGTCAAACGAGTCCGATATTGCATATTTTTTTGACGCATCAAATTGTCAAGGTGGATTTCAATGGTAGACACACTGTTTGTTATGTTATGGCCCGCCTAAAATTAGGATCAGCATCATTTTTAGGCTCAACGCCTAAAATGATCTGAAGAATGGAATGGATGGCGTGGATTGAATACATACATCAAGGCGGGGCCTATACGAGTGGTCCTTCTCCAATGCTTGGAAAGCCAAGCTCATATTTGTGTTTTCTTTCCAACAACGTCCAGACACTGGATGTTTTTGGGCTTAACAACATATTTAAGGTGAGCCCTGTTTAGGTGGGCCACCACATGATGGATGGTGTGAGTACAATACATATAAGATGGGCCCCACTTATAGGTGGTTTGGATAAGATACATGCCTCATAGTGGGGTCCATCCAAGTGGCCACAAGGCCATAACATCACACACAAAATAGTTAAATAAAAAGAGAGAGAGAGAGAGAGAGATATAGAGCGGGACACGCGTGATGGAGGGTCCCTGGCACTATGGGCCCTCCCTTCCATGATCTACAACATAAATCAAGTGGGTCCCATAACATGTGGGCCCATAAAAATAGAAATCTAATGGTGGAGATCCATTCTCCACGAAAATAGACGGTTTAGATGACCCATATACAAGCTAGGAAGGTAAACATCATGATGGGGTCCATGGAGAATGGTCCTATCATGGAATGATATTGATGATCAAGATGGGCCATCAGCTACATCCTAGGGTCCAAAGTGAGATCCAAACCATTGATAGGTAGGCCTCACTTGGCCCATCATAAAAAAAAAATGAAATCTAAGCTATGGAAGCACCCACCACTTGATCTTCTCGGTTCGTTGGAAAGCAATCTCTTAGAGCTTCACTTTGATGGTAGAGATGGGAATTGGATGGCTAGGATGAGAGCTTTTGGAATAGAAAGGTAGGCCACTAAAAATCACTTTTCTCTCATATGGGAGGGCTTGGATGTGCACCACTCTCTCTCCCTCTTGGAAATGTGTTGAGGATGAGAGAGAGAGAGAGAGAGAGAGAAAGTTGTAAGGAAAGAGGGATGGGTGATGGAGTGATGGGTGAGGTGAGTGATGGATATGGTACTTGACATGTAAGGTGGTGTAAGAGAGAGGGTGAGAAAGAGTTGACTTGGTGGTTGCTTGGAGATGGGGTGAAAGGTGATGTGTACTTGACATGAGGTGATTGATGGATTGATGGGTTGATTGATTGATTGATGGATGATGGGACATGTTGTAGAGATTCTCTTGAGATTTGCAACGCACTGTATTTTTTCTCAAACTAAACACGGGTCTACATCTCCTCATCTGGGTATCGGATCGGTGCGCTAGTCGCGGCGTTAGAATCGCGGCGACTGTGCGGTCGTAATGGTACAAGTCTCGGATTAAGCCAACTCAAATCTACGAGGTACGACTTAGGGTCATGCGCAAACATCGATTACTGGTCACGGATTGTGAAAATTTAACGGGAAGGTTCGCGGTAGTCGACAGAACAGTACGGACTAGGATACGGGTCTTACAATCACTAGGTATAGTCCAAATAGCTTTTCATCAACATGGGCCTCGAATACCACTCTACGATTATGGAACCTACCTAATTCAATGTCCGCCGGTAGTGGTCTTTTAATGGGGATTCACGGGTTAAGATCCTGTTTTGATCTTCTCTCTCTCTCGGCGCTCGTGCTTGCTTCGGTGCCCATTTTCTTCCTTGGATGGGTTGGGTGGCTAGGCCCGGCTTCTTCTGTGCACGCCCTTCTCTTTCCCATGAGGAAAAGGAGTGTGGAGAGCAAGAATACAACTGCAACTAGCTCAAAGAGAGCCATGGAGGTGAAGAAAGCTTGAAGGATGAGATGGGTTGGTGGGTTTTGGAGCTTATGAGTCACAAAGGGGTGCTTTTATGCTCAACTAAGTAGGAAATGGGAAGATGGAGAGTTATGAGATACAAGGGATAGATTTGTGTGCTCAAATTAGGGAAAATAAGGAAGATGGGAGGTTGTATGAGAGAGGTTTTGAGGAAAATGATGGAGGGTGGGTATGTAATGAAGAAGAAGAAGAAGAAGATTTGAGTATGGGATGAAGATTTGAGAGGGAAAATGAGATTTTTGAGGGGTTTGGAGAACTTGGATGGAGTGAAATGGAGGAAAGTAGGGCAAAAGGGTGTAAATAGGGTGGCCCCACATGAAATGCAGGCCCCACACATGTGGGAGAGGGTGGCGGGCTGTAGGAACTGCGGGCCCGCCGGAGAGGGGCGAGGCGCGCCGCCGTTGGCACAGTGCCACCGTGGTCCGCTAGAGCGTGGGCAATGCTGCCGCCTGAGGGCGGTGGCCTTCCCCTTCTAGGGTGCCAGAATGGCGCAGGGGACCCCCTAGGTCCCACCGTTACTTGTGGTTTGACCCCCCCTGTCCGTTTGAGGTGGTTTTGGGTTCCATCTCGTAAATATTCATGCCCTTTAGCATGTTTTAAGTTTGGGATCCGCCAAATAACAGCTTAAACCCATCGATAGACAGTCTAAAAAGGAATTGAGATCATTTCATGTGATCTCAGACGCATACCGGGTACATTTCAGCTGTCATTTTCGCCCATCGATGAAACTTGGAATCCTACGTTCATTTCTATATTCTATCGCCCCCTCCTAACTTAAAGTACATCAGTGTGCATCATGTTACCATAACTCAGGTCCAGTTTAATCTAAATCATGCTCTGATACCAACTTCTAACTCCTCGAAAATCGAGGGTCGAGTAAAGCTCAACTCTCGAGATTCGTTGCTTCACTTATGCAACATAGGTAATGATGTTTATATGTTGTCCATGTTAGTGCATTAAACATGAATGTGATTACACTAAAACAACATATCATACTCCAGAGATACTTAAGTTGAGCAAGTGGAAGACTGAGATAAATATATAAAGTATATAAATGTTTATCAATCCCCAAAGTATGAGTATGTTACCAGGCTAAATAAATACATGTATGGTTCCAAAATTTACAAAATATAAAGTGTAAAGGTTTAACTAATCCATAGTCCCGTAATCCTGGCGATGCAACTCTATGTCTAGATAGACTCGCCTGAGAGTTGCATGTAGGAGAACTCCTCCTCGTTAAAGAAGTCTGGCTCCGTCACATAAGCCTCATCGTCATCTACAGCTAAAACAGAGTCTGGTTGGTGTTTTAAAATACTATCCTAGAGTGGGAGTGAGTGATCAACTCAGTGGTACTATAAGGCAAAGGTTAACAAGTTATTAATTCAGTCAAGCAGTAATGATAAAGCAATACAACAATCATATCCTAAGTACTCTTATTAACACAGGAATGGTATGTTGTAATGATGTATGCCCTTGCCTGCACTCCCTCAAGGACATCATCTCACGATCGTGCATGGAAACCTCCTTAAACGTGCGCTTCCTCGCCAAAGCACATGCAATGTGGTGCATGGTCGTATTAGCCAATACTTAATTAGGCTTATTCATACAGCAGATTCGGGAAGCTAAGGTACTTCCCTTTATATCATTAACCCAAACAGGGATCCATCTAGGGTTGTCAATCGTAGTTAATCACATATGATGGCAAGTTGTAGGGCATCACCCCTGATGAAAATAGTGGATAGGTAAGTTCACGAGTTTACACTCGAGGTCACTATAGAGAGGCTCATCACCTCAGCGTAGGTCTAATTTATACTCTAAGTCACTACGAGAGGCTCGTCACCTAAATGTATGCCGATAGCTCGAATACGGTATCAAATACACACCACCATATTCGGCTCACGAGTTTAGGTTGCTCACTGGTCACTACGGAGATCAGGCTCGTCACCCTAGCATAGGCCGACAGCTCGACCATAGTGTCCCATACACCACCATGTCCGGCTCATGAGTCTTAGCAGATCTTGGTACCATAGTTGAAATGGGCTTTACATTGATAAGTGGTACCTTATATTTAAGCAGTAATATCCATACATGGTAAACACACAATAGGCCAATCGGGTTATTTGACAAGTGCGATTGGTATAAGTGCACATTAAATTGATTGACATAAAGCGCGTAAGCACTCCGCATGGCCTAACCATTGTCGACAATCATCATACGGCTCAGATTCATCGAACGTGTATAATGTGGAGAAACTAGTTCGCCCACTCAATCAAGAACCATTACCAATTACCTGGACTACGTAGTAATCTCAATCATACTCAAATGCAATAGGTATTACATATGTTAATCATAACAGTATTTAACAAACAATTTAAACATAATTCTCATTTGAGCATTTTATCAAACACATTGAACATGTTACTATACATATGTGTTTTATCCATAAATCACATAGCAGAAAGTTAAATTATATGAAGGAAATTACAAATATGGATAAGGTAATTGAGACTCCCATCTCAACACCCATGTTAGAAGTGATTTATCAATCAATTTCTCATTCAGACATTTTATCAAACACTTAGACTACATAATACTATATACACAAACTAAATTAGTTATAACATATGTTATGGAAAATCCTTTCACAAAGGAGTTGTCATACATACAACAAACATGTATCCTAGAATGATAGTCATGGCTAACATAAATCATAATTTCACTTTCATTCAAACATTTCAACAAACACATATAATGCATTTATATTCCATAGTGTGCACACATGTATAGTTTATTAAATACATCGTAACTAAGATCATATGACAGCAATCAAGTCAGATATAAATCATTGCTAACATTGAAAGCTTTAAAAACCATAACCTAAACATTTATATTCCACACATTTCATCGGTACACCCATTATGAACTCAATTCGTACACTACGTCCTCATCTACAACACAATGGCTACCTAAATCACGAAATAGGCTAGCTATTTCATTGATTCTTCTATTTAGATTCCTAAAACAAGATTAGGATTAGGATTTCTTATTCAAATATGAGTTGGAATGGCTCGTGTAGCTGGATGTAAAGACGATCTAGTGCATGTAGTCGTAAGAGAGAAACACCGCCTCGATCTCCCAAACTCTCTCTTTTCCTTACTCTTTTCTCTTCTTCTCTCTCGTTTCTTTCCTAGGGTTTGGAGAAAATTCGTATAGAATGGGAAAGGGATGGTTTAAGGTCCTTACATAAGCCCAGAACTGGTTCAAATGGCCCCAAGGCCATGGTATACTTAGGTTATAGCCAAAGGGTGTCTATTTCGGGCAAACGGAACTCATTTGGAGGCCCATTACTCACTTGCGTCATAGAGTAAGTTCCTTGACCATAAATCTAAGCCAGGTTATGATTTCGGTCCGATCGAATTTGTGGATCGACCGTGAAAGACCTGTATCAATTCAACGGTCATCGTCACTCGATTACGGCCATAAGCATACTAACATGTGCAAGGAAATTACCCTAATCCACAGGTAAAGTTTGGTCAGTAGTCTTTAATTTTTTTCGTAAGCGAATGGTCCAATTCACTTAAGTTCTAGTTCATTTTCTAAAGATATTCGCGCTTCTCACACGCTTTACTCATGGCTTAAGTTGTGCATTTCTGAATACTATTTAGGCTTAATTCCTATGATGGTTGTCAAGCCCAATAAGGTGGTCATAACCTTATAGTTTCGCGGTAATTGGACTTTCGATGCGCGGTTCAGGTCCAATACGGAGTTTCAATGGGCTCTCGAGAGCAACTGGGTTTTGAGATTGCTCCTAGGTTTTTAGGTAATATTAAGTCAGTGATTATAATGGTTTTGGGTCTTGCAGTTTGTATAGATAGTGGTTCAAGCTAATCCACCGATTAATTTAGCTTAGTACGTAATTAATTTTCGTTTAATTCCTAAAGAATTCGATCCTTAAGGATTTCTGGCTGAGGTGGTACTCGGGTCTTTGTACGGATTTTTTCGAGACGTTACATAAAGCTTGTCGTGAGTTCTCTACTTATACCTGCACTTTTACACATCATAAAGAATTTTTTGTATGTAAATTCGACACCCAAGTCAGTACGCAATTTTTTAATAGAATAGCTACTTTGTTTTTCAACAGAAGCCCAAAATCGTAGGAAAAATGAAAGAGCTTCAGACTTTTTTTTCAAGAAAATATACCCATGAAATTCTAGTAAAGTCATTAACAAAAAGATGATGTAATCATAGGACCACAGATATCAACATGTACAAGCATCAAAGGTTCAGTTGCCCTCCAAGATTTACTCGCTTGAAAGGGAGTTCTATGATGTTTTCCATATACACATGCTTCACACAACTTTCCATCATTTGTCACCATGGGTAAACCATGAATTTTTATGCAGTAAATTTAGCCCACCAAAGTTTAGATGCCCATATTGTTTATGTTATAGCCTATAGACAACACTAGATTCAACATTAAAAGCATTGATGGTGAGATCAAAAAATTTAAGAGGGAACATTTTAGTATCAGTCATTTCAATTGAAACTATTAATTTCTTGTTTTTCTTATTAAATATCATGCATTTATTTTCAACAAAAATAGCATAAAGTCCTCTTTTCATCAATTGTTCCAAGCTGATTAAATTTTGAGCAATGCCAAGAATATACATAACATCATGAATAAGCTTCTTACCAGATTTTGTGTCTATGGAAATAGTTCCCTTACATTGCACTTAACTTGATTATCATCTCCCATTAGTACTTAAGACCTAATAGCCTCATCCATCTCCACAAATAAAGATTTATCACCTGTCATATGGTTTCTGCAACCACTATTTAGATACCAAACATTTTTAGTACATGTACTAAAACATGAAATAAACAGGCTTTCTTCATCAGTTTTTTCATCATCATATTTTTCTTCATGGAATTTTACCCTATCTTTTGGCTTATACCAACAATCTTTTCCAGCATTCCTAATTTTTTTACAAATCAAGCAATGAGGCACATTGAAATCCTTATTTTTATACCAACAGTCTCTTTCAATAAACCCTTTCTTTTTGCACTTACAACATTGAATAGGTGATTCACAGTTACCTCGATTGGAGTTTATAGAGTTGTTGTACTGGCCTTTTCCTTTCCCTTTCCCTTTAAAGGATTGGTTTGACCGAGCTTTAGCACCATGACCCTTTTTAAATGGGTGAGTTGTAATACCTTCATTCTAGCTTTCCTTCAAAGTGAGTTTTGTCTACAATGCCTGCTCAACAGAATTTTCTGTCCTTTTATAACCTCTCTTCATAAGCTTGAAGAGATCCCATTAATTGAGTTAAAGGCAAAGTGCTTAGATCTTTAGATTCCTCTATTGCAGGAACAATAAAATCATATTTTGAATTAAGACCTTGAAGCACCTTTTCAACAATTTTTTGTTCAGATAGGTCTTCACCAAGAGACCTCACTTGATTTACTATTGAGGTGACTCGAGTGAAAAATTCTTGAACCGATTTTGAATTTTACATCAATAAGGTTTCAAATTCATGACGGAGAAATAATAATCCTACAGTGATTACTTTACTTGACCCTTGAAATTCATTTCGAAGCAAGTCCCATGCTTCTTTAGATGTTTTAGCTCTCATTATTCTTGGGAAGATTGTGTCATCCAAAGCTTGCTGGATATATGAATCCTTTTTTTTATTTTCTTTCATCTCTGCCTTTTGAGTTGCGGTCACCCTTCCTTCTTAATCATTTTACTCTGTAAAATCAGCCTCTACTAATTCCCATAAATCGTGAGACATAAATATTGTTCTCATTTTAATAGCCCAAAATGGATAATTTTCTCATTTGAAAATAGGAATAAATTTTTGATTAACACTTACCGTGCTACTTGTGGTTGTCATTACCTTTTACCTTACTCCAGATTGCTGCAGAACCAAGCTCTAATACCAAATTTGTTAGAGTAATAGCAAGTCAATCATAAATAACACATAAAACAATAAGGGTTGTTTTCTTAAAATGTAGGATGGTAAAGTATGTTGAATTTTTCTGTGCATCTACACTACAAAGAAGACTCTTTTATAGACATGATGTAGAGACCTAAACTAACACTTGAGAGATTCTTGCTAAAAGAATTAATCAGTAACTGACATGTGGCTTGACCATATTCAATTCAGTTATAATAAACAGTGAAAAAACAATGAAACTTCAAATGTTCGTATGACCGTTGGACAGCAACGTTCAATCAGGTTTGAATTATTCTCAACAGATAGATGGGCTTGGCTTGGGATGGTCAACAACAATAAGAACATGGTAGTAAGAACACATGCAATAGGATTGCGAAAACTGTTGGGTTTTAAAAACCCACTCTCTTCTAACGTGTGGCTACAGCCACCATAAAATAGAAAAATGAAAAACGAAAGAGAAAAAGAGAGGCTCTTTTATTGCAGAACTTGGAATAATAAAAATGATTATAAGGTTGCCTTTTTATAGGCTTTCACCCAATATGAAATGACTGAAAATATCCCTCTCTAGATGGTTCATATGGGCAGCTAAAAATTGACAAATCTAAGAAAAAATATGTTGTAATCTTCATACAGCTTGCACACGGTATAGACACGGTTTTGGATTTGAAAGAATCCATGGTTTCCAAAACTCCCCTTCAAACCAAAACCGGCTTCATTCCGAGCATTAATCTAACTCTCCTGAATGTGTCAGTCGGCAATGCTTTGGCAAAGATGTTAATCATTTGTTCAATGGTATGACAGTATTCCAACTTTACCAATTTCTGCTTTATTTGATCTCTGAGGAAATGATATCTTGTGTTGATGTGCTTGCTCCTTCCACGTTGTACTGGATGTTTAACAAGCTCGATTACTGACTTGTTGTCCACGTATATAACAGTGGATTCCTCCTATGGATACTTCAGCTCCTTTAGCAGGTTCCTTAGCCAGATCGCCTCACATACAGTGGATGAAGCTGCTACGTACTCAGCTTCACATGTGGACAAGGCAACCACACTCTGCTTCTTTGAATTTCATGTGAATGCCTTTGACCCAAGATAAAAAGCATAGCTTGTGGTGCTTTTTCTTTCATCTTGGTCACCACCCCAGTCACTATCAGAGTATTCATATAACATCGCCTCATTATCGTACAGATAAAAGAGACTAAATTCAATGTTCCTTTGATATACCTTAGTACTCGTTTTGCAACTAGCCAGTGTGACTCTTTTGGCGCTTCCATATACCAGCTTAGAAGCCCAACACTGTAGACTATATCTAACTTAATAATTGTGAGGTACCTTAAGCTTCTGATTAGGCTCTTGAATAGGGTTGAGTCGACGTTTCTTCATTCTTCATTTTTTGTGAGCTTCAGGCCTGTTGTAACAGGTGTATTTATGGCTTTACAATCGACCATCTAAAACTTCTCAAGAAGTTCCTTTGTGTACTTCTTTTGGGATATACATATAAATGTTGTCAACTTATTGCTTCACTTCGATGCCCAAAAAGAATGACATCAGGCCTCCATCAATCATCTCAAACTCTTTGAACATAATCTGCTTGAATTCTTCAAACATCACCTTGCTGTTTCTAGTGAACAGCAAGTCATCAATGTATAAGCAAACTATGAGCATATCACCATGAGTATTCTTTTTTATGTAAACCGCATGCTCATACGAACATTTGGTAAAGCCATTCTCTTGAAGATAGCTGTCGATACGTGCATTTCAAACTCGTAGGGCTTGCTTCAACCCATATAAAGCTTTCTTCAGCCAATACACCTTGTGTTCCTTCCCTTACATGATAAAACCTTCAGGCTGGTCAACATAGACTTCTTCCTTGAGTACTCCATTTAGAAATGCAAATTTTACATCTAGTTGGTAGATCATCCAACTGTGATGTGCTGTAAGGGAGACGATCATCCTCATAGTGTCAAGGCGAGCAACAGGGGTGAACACTTCTTCATAATCTACCCTGTATTTCTGTTTGTAGCATTTTGCTACAAGCCTTGCCTTATACTGATCGATCTTACTATCGCTTTTCCGCTTGATTTTATACACCCATTTAAAACCAATGGACTTCTAGCCTTTAGAAAGTGACGTTAGCTCTCATGTGTAATTCTTCTCGATGGCATGGATTTCCTCTTCCATTGTTGTTTTCCACTATTCTTCATTTGCAACCTCCTCGAACGTAAGAGGCTCATGATCCGTATATAGGTAGAGCAAATTTACTTCCTCAGTTTCGGTGTACATCCCATTGAGACTTCTCATTTTGATAGGAGCCAAAGGTGAAGGAGAGCTAGATGAAGATGTGCTAGCTGAATTTTGATTTGATGAAGTTCTTCTAGGAGAGATGGAACGTACTCTTGGACTTCTGCGTGCAGAGGATTCAGTCAAAGGTGTTGTGGGTGTCTGCTCTTGATTCTTATGTCTCTCTTCTTTGTATTCTTCGACCTTGACCTACTTTTCTTTAGTCGAATTTTTCTCGTTCCATTTCCAAACTTCTTCCTCACAAAACACCACATCTCTACTCACTACCAACTTATTGGTTAATGGGTTGTAGAGCTTGTATGACTTTGACTCTTTGTTGTAGCCGATGAAGATACACTTCTCACCACGATCATCGAGCTTTTTCCTTCTTACTTCTAGAACTTAAGCATAGGCAACACACCTAAAGATTTTAAGATGTGCCACGCTCGGCTTATAGCCACTCTATACCTCATGTGGTGTCATAAATCTGACGCTTTTAGTGGGACACCGATTAAGCAGATATGCAATATATGCAACTATCTTTCCCCAAAAGCTCTTCAGTAGGCCTTTCTCTTTCAACATGGTCCTCATCATGTTGAGGATGGAGCGATTTTTCCATTGCGCAATTCCACTCTGTTGCGGCATATAGGTTACAGTGTGTTACTGCTTAATTCCTTGTTCCCTGCAATATCTCGAAATGCATTTGAGGTGTACTCCCCACCTCTATCAGATCTAAGGACCTTGATTTTATGACCACTTTCATTTTTAACTCGAGCTTTGAAACTTTTAAAGATAGTAAAAGCGGGAAACTTTCTTTAATACAATAAACCCATAATTTTCTACTGAAATCAGCGATGAAGATAATAAAATATTTATTAACTCCAAGAGAGGGTGGATCCAATGGTCTACAAATGTCAGTGTGAACTAGTTGTAGTGGCTTATTTACTCTTTGGGACACTCCACTTAGAAACGAGTTCCTTTGCTACTTGCCAAATGTGCACGCCTCACACACGTTTTGGAGTTTTAATAACAGACAAATCATACACTATGCTTGATGAGGACAGGAGTTTAAGGCCATTAAAATTTAGATGGCCAAATCGAATATGCTACTTCCATAAATCATTATTTGCGCTTCCATAAAAAAATTTCTCGAGCCTTGTGTTTATATGGAGCAGAAACATTTTGTTCATCGCCATTTGGACTCGCAGCGTAAGTCTCCTGCATGCATCTTTCAATGACATAACTAAGTTCTTCATGTGTACTATATATCATTTTTCGAGGAGTTGTCTAAGACTAAGTATATTACTTTTCATGTTGGGTACATAATACACATTAAAGATGAATAATGGCTCATTATTTTTCTAGTAAATTTTAATTTTACCTTCACTACACTAAAATCACGAATTTGTGACGGACCAAAACCGTTGTAAAAAAAAAAAAAAAAAACAGAATTCGTTTGACGATCTGTGGCTGTTTACTGGCTCGAAAATGTCCATCACCAAAATTCTAAAAAAAAAAAAACCCGAATTATCATTATTGGCGACGGATAAGGTCCGTCGCTAATACGAGAAGAGTAACGGGCCTCGAATCCCTCAATTTTCAGCTTGTTCAGAAAATGGCTGTCAATAATATAAAAATATTATCAAATTTTTTATTTTTTGTTTTAATCTTACACCGGATAATCATTCAAAAAATAATTCACACGATTGTTTAATAAGAATCCTATTCACAAAAATGCTAACTCAATTCAATAAAGAAGAAATGGCCCAAGTGGGGCCAACCCAAACAACAATTCCCATAGTTTCAAGCTGGACGTGAAACATGAAATTGCCAAGAGTTTGGTTGTCGCTATGTCTCACCTAGCTCCGCTATGGTCAAATTTCTACATATTTCATAGCAATATAGAGACTTGTTCTCATTCTTGCAAACTCTAGAAAATCTACAACAAAATTATTAAAACACATTCTTTCAAAGGATTCTGAATACACAAAAATAGAAGCAAATGGATAGCAGAAACTTTAGAAATAACAAAATTATATCTAGGGTAAAAGACCTAAAAACTACCTACAACAAGAAGATTTAAGTGAAGAAGCAGATTATGCTGCTATGAATGCAAGTATTAATGATATGTATGGTTCCTTGAGAAAATATATTACGAGGTAGAATACAATTATAGGTCGGAAATTTTGTACAGTACCATATAGATTTTCCATTTGTAAAACTGGGGCCTACAAATCCATGCATTGATATAATGGCCAACATTTTGGATGTTTGATGCTTAGCTGCAGGATCCTTGTAACTAGATGTCGCTCCCACTTTGAATCCCAGCTTCAAACTCTCGCTCTTGCTACGGCTTTCTACCTATTTGTTTACATTTTGAAACAGATACTTCCCTACGGCACTCGAATTTGTTCATGCTTTGTGCAACTATTAAGATGCACCAAAATCTCTTAGATGAAAAAAATCCCAACCCTTGGCCCAACAAATAGATGGTTGAGAAATAAAATACAGTAAAATGCCAAATAATTTGTAGCTAAGATCTTCCAATATTGGGAATTTTTGGTCCATAGGCCATCAAGGGTGAGGCACATGATATCAACAGTTTGGAAAACCAAGCCACGGGCACCACTATATCATACTAAAAAGTTCAAGCATACTGAAAATAAAAACTCCCAGCCAAAGCATTATATGATACCTCATATGACAAATACATGCACATGAATGGGATCCACTAAACGGGGCGAGATCTGTTATCGCCTGTTTTGGTATATGCCTAAAAATGAGTTCATCTCATTTGAACTCATTTCAGTCAATCATAATTATGTATTACAGATGTTTTGCATCTTTTTTTTTTTTCTAATATAATGGCGCTGTCTGCATCCTTGGACATACCAAATGGGGACCATGTAAATCTTTCTCTATATTCTTTTTATTTCCATATTGTAGTACATGTGGTGGAGGACCCACTACATGTGGCAGTGTGTTAGACAAGTAAAATATCAAGGCATCCATTAGAAGGCTATCACTACGTAGATTTCCTATACAAAGAATCAGCTGGCGTCAGGGCCACTAACGTCAATGTATATTTTCCTCAACTGTCTTGCAGTAGGCTGCAAATCAAAGAGTTAAGATTTTCCAACTTAAGGGATTTGACAGGTCCCCCTTGCATCCAGATTGGAAGATCATAGCCCCCAATCTTGGGTTTATTTTCAGTTGCATAGGGATTATTCTTCTATAAAGTGGATGGACCATGCCCCAAATTCACTCCTAATTTATTGGTAGAAATATTGAAACTTTGCTGCTAATTTTGTAGAATTCACAAAAATACCCATAAATTTCTGAATTCAGCACAAAACAAGAGGTTGAAAAGCTACCGTTACCCAAATCTCCAAAAGAATTAGCTTTCAACTAACCATGTCTCTCCATGTGCCTCGTGTTCCATAAACTGGTAATCTATGAGGGATTAGTTCAAATAAAAACATTAGCAGAGAACCTACAAGTTTCTTAACATAATAAATGAGAAATCCAATGAAAAGTGCTATGGCACATGATCCTTCATGAGTACAGGACATGAAAGCGCAAGTATATAACTTGCAAATATTCTAACACATATAGCGGAGGAGAGTGAGAATCGGTAAGTTGCAAACCAGGATACAATTGGCAGCACATGGGATTTGATGGCTACAAAATTTGCAAAGGAACATACACTATTTTAGAATTAATGGATCAAAGGTTAAGTGGTACCTCAATCAGAGATGCATCCACGTGGTGGAAAACACCATACCATGCACTACTTTAAAATAGCAAAAAAAAAAAAAGGGTGGAGCAAGTTCTTGTGATGATTTTGCCAATAAGTTTTTTGAGTTACCAATATATAACAGGTGTGTTTGGCTGCAGAAATTTCATTATTAGTAAGTGTAATTTGGTGCAAACCACAATGCAATTTCATGATATTTGGTGTAGCCAAAAGTAAGAAAGCAGAGTTTTAGAGGGCACTGGGCATGTACCTCTAATCCAAACCACCCAACAATGGTCCTTCTTATTTAGATTTTGGTGGTATCCCCAAAATCTGATTAATGGACGTTGTCAAACTCCGACTGATTGCTCATTGGAGATATTGACGGTCTACTACATGCATACCAATCTGCAAGGTACGACAAGATTTCCAGGTTCCTGAGCACAGGAACATTAAGATAGAACTTATAACATAATCCTCTGACAGTTTTACTTTACCACAAAATATTCATTGAAAACGTAGTCCACATCATTGAGACTGGTTACATTGCAGTATCGAAACTGGGCAGCTTATATCCCTTCTTAAACCATTCATTTTCAATGACATCGGGAATTGTAATCTGCTGCATAAACCCCAAGAGAAACATATCATCATGTTTTAGACTTGAACAACTAGTGACCAAGTCCTGAACAGAATTAAAGAACTATTTGCCAACATGCTAACTGTTGTAAAAGAATTCAAAGAAGAAGGTACAACAGTGAAAATCACCAAAAAAAAAAAAAAAAACTGGGAACAGAAAAATGAGAAATCTTGATGTGGAAGCAATCCAAATATGCCAAGCAACAAGAAGATGTAAGTTAACAAAGATTGCTACGGGGTTGTTGCATTCAGCCTGCATCAGCAGTAATATCAAAACCCTTTCCTATTGCTCATGCAAATTTTTTAGTAAAGATTAGTTGGGCAGATGTTTATAATTTTCATTTCTTGAATTCTATTATGCTTGCAGAACAAGGCTTTGTTTTTACATTTGGTGAAAGAACAATGGGTAGGCTGGTAAGTGCAACAAGCTTATGGTTTAACAAGCATAATTCACGTTGCTAGTTCAGTTTAATCACTTCAAAGCTTTTGTGGTTCAGCTGACTAATGCATGTATGAAAATTTTTAGGGCTTTGGAGAAGCAAACAATGCAACATCACCATCCATTATCAGCGAAACTCCCTTGTCGCAAGGAGTTTCTTTCGGTGGTTATCACACATGCGTTATAACTGGTACTTTCTTTTATACATAATTAAGAACTGGAAAAGGGTGCAGACGACATTTTTAAGAAATTTAAAAATGGGGACAGCCAACATACCATGATAACCATCCAAAATGCATGGATTATCAGAGGCCCCCACAGCCTTGAATATCTCAGCTTGAGCTGCTAGCAATTACTTCTATCATTGTCATATTAGATTTGGAGCATTTGTAAGTATGACAGATTTCCAGCTTACTAGAGGAGCATATTTCCATGCAGGTGATAACCTTCGTGTTTAGCTTTGTCATTGGAACTCTCACAAAGTTTATAAACACGAACCTTTATATATATATATATATAAAGGAAAAAAAAAAACCAACTGAAAATGATAGATAGTCAGATTTTACTAAGCCGCCAAATCAGAAGAAAGTAGCTATGGAAAGAACATCTCTCACTAGACCACATTCGTTTCCAACAACCAAGCTCATAGTGATGGATCAGAAGTCCAGCACTGATACTGGAGCACTTATGCCAGCCACTTTGATACCTGGTACCTGACAATCATATAATACATGTTGCTTTAACAGGCCATACTCCCAAATAACCTAACCATCACTTATTTTATCAGCACTCATCGAAATCAAAAGAGAGCTATCCCTTCATTACATTTCAAAGATAAATATTTTATGGATTGTCCATTATGAGGCTCTAACCTCCCCTCCCAATACAGATACAAGTGACAGGACTGGTTATGTGGCATCCCATACTCGTACAGATCCATCTTGGTAGCCTGATATATATAGTCTGTAGGCTCTAGACTGGATTGTAAACCAGCAGCTAAGGCCTTAAAAGATGTACAGTTCACATTCTTTAAGCAGAAGTACCATGGTTAGATGAGCAAGATCAAGCAATTGGCATGATTTTCTCACAGTGGGCCATCTACCATCGGGGCCACCAGAAGAATTGTATTGATTGCTGAGATTTGGTACGGGGTCCAACGACTCCTAAATTAGTCCTACAAAGAAATGATGAACTACTCAATCCAGCAAACTGAGATGTGTAGAATTAAGATTTAGAAATGCATATGTTTAGGACTAATATCAGGATTATAAATAAATAAATGAATAAAAGAAAAATATAGAACCTCAAAAAAATCATGCTGGTCCACCGATATATATCAGCTTGATATCTCAGAAACCTTTTTAAAAAATACAAATCATTATAAAAACTATATAAAGAAGAGAGAAAAAGCTACTTGGAATCAATAGTAATGCAACAAAGGAAGGGAAAAATTAACTTTGTTTCATGCATAAAACCTTTGTGATTGTCCAATTTCGGGCTTGCATATCAACTCCCACAGTCAAATAGAACAAATGAAACACATTAGATAAGTTTAAATATTTGCAGCTTTCAGTGTATAACAAGCTTTGCCTGTCTGGCATCTATATTATGAACTAATACCAGAGAATCCACACATCAATATTACATCAAAGATTACGACCAATTCAATGCAAAAATACTGCTGATGTCGAAATCTCTGATCTTTACATTCCATCTTAAAGCCAGTGACCACATCAACAGAGTTCTAAGAATTTTTAATTTCAGTAAAAATCTGCTACTTGAAAGATGTTTGTGTACATGTGTATCATTCACTAAACTCTGCCAGAGTATCAAACCCCTTTTGTGGAACAGGCCTGCAAAAGAGAAACTTTGATACTCTCATAAGCACGCATGGCCATCTCACACGTCCTCCAAAAGTCTTTCCTGCTCTACTGTCTATTCAGATTTCAGACCCTGTTTCACATGAACAATTGGATGTAATTTCATGTAAAGCCCATGAATCAGATGGGCTCTGATAATCTGAATTGGTGCATGGCCCGTCTAATGATGGGACACATCAGATGAACAGCTGAGAATACTGAAACATGGGCCCATGCTTATCAGTGTTGAGTTGAACAAAAAGACTTCTTTCACAATGGAGCATCATATAGTTACCACTTACCTCTTCTAATGGTAATTCTATCAGCAATGCTGGACCAAATCAAGGCCATAAATCTATCATCAACAGGCTGAATAGAACTTCAAACATTGTAAAAATGCATCTGATTCTCACCATACAATGTATCATTCTCTAACTTGGTAGAAAGCATGGACACTTCTAGTAAAAGAATAAAGAATAATACAGGCTCATTTTCCTAAGGACAAACCTTGCTTCTTTGATGACATGATGGCCCTCAGTGCATCTTTGACATAGGGGTATCTGAATGAGAAACCCAATTCTTTGGCTTTCACAGGAAGCACCTTTTGCCCATCCAAAACCTGCCATTCACCACAGCCACAAAGTGACTCAAGTGGTCATTCATACTTTCTTTATTCACCGTTATCAGAACAAAAATCAAGGAAAAATGTGAGGGCACGGGAACACTTACAATGGTGGCAGCCAAGGACTGCTTTGAGTGCAAAGTTAGTGCTCTCTATTTCCTCATAGGCATAACATAGAAAGCATCTGTTAGGAAGCTAGTGCTCTCTATTTTCTAAGTTGTCCAGCATAAGGATTTATTAGAGACGCAGTCCAACAGAAGGAATTCACCTTCAGCAGAATGGAAGAGTGACAAACAAAGAAAGGGCTCCACAGGGTACAGAATCTGATCTAACATAATTATCTGACATTAAAAAATAAATAAATAAATATAAATATAAATCATTACTCTTCAAGTAGCATACAAATAGATGGTTAGGAAGGCAAGTACACCAACAGTTCATATTCAACCAAAAAGGCCAAATATTCTATAGAAAATATGGGGGACTCTCAGTGCATAGGCCATCCACGGTGAGACCCATGATATCAAATTCCTCACCGAACACCCCACATCCACAGCGCCTCATTTATTATTGAATAGGATATGAGAACTACCAGTTTCTCGAAATGAAATACACATCTCTGTATAAGCATGCAAGCCATCGATGGGGTCCTTTGGGAGCTTGGATTTTGGGCCTTGTGGATGGCCAAAATCTTGTGTTTGGCCCACTGGAATTTGTTCGAAGGATTTGAAATCCTCAAAAAGGCCACTTTTCAATTCCTCTTTGAAAGCTGGTTTGCAAAATCTGAGGATTTTCAATCCTCTCAAATGGTCATACATTCCAAATGGCTCTCTTGCTCTCTCCATAATCCAGGTTGCCAAACACAACTGACAAAATGAAAATCTCAGGGATTTCAAATCCTGAATTTGGATTCTAACGTTTTTTTTAAATCCAAATCCAAGCTGCCAAACAACCCCTAAGGGAAAGCCATACTTTGCTGATCAAAATCTTTGTACGGACATGTATACAAGATTCTTCTTATTAGATGGAGATCCATCTTAATTTCTAATTAACACAATTCCAATTCACAAGCTCACAATTCAACAATAATAATCATAAGATAAATCAGAATCTGTAGGGAAAAATTCACAATAAAGATGAATGAAGCAAAATGCAAAATTTGAAGAATCTAAATATACATAGACAAAAAAGGGCTAGGATTCAAAAACAAAAAAAAAAAAACAATGATATATATGTATAGAGAGAGAAAGAGAGCCATTCTCACCATCTTCGGTGTCATGTACATCCTCAATGGAAACAGAGGCAACTCTACTGCTCCTCCTACCCTTCTTTGTCAAAGAATGCCTGAACTTCGAGGAGGCATTGATCGCTGTCTTCTTCAGAGATCCCATCCTATCATCCTTTCATCCTCAGAGTTCTCAACATCAGATCTATGGGAGGAAAGAGACGAGAGAGGAGGGAGGAGAGAGAGGGGTTGAAACAGAGCAGGTTGCGGCCGGCGCCCTAACCAGTACTCAAAAGTGAAATCGGATGGGAATGGGCTGGGTGACGTCAGCAAGTTCTGTGGGTCCCATCATGAAGTATGTGTTATATCCAAACCGTCCATCCATATGGCGAGCTCGTTGTAAGTCTTGAGACGAAAAATAATACAAATCTAACTATCAAGTAGACCGCACGATCAAAAACAGTGGGGGATTGAACGCCTACCATAGAAACCCTTCTAGGAAGTTTTGGATCAATATGAAATTTGTTTTTTCCTCTTCATCCATGTCTTTGTGAGCTTATGAACAGATTGGATGCAAACTAAACGTTATGTGGGCCCTGTGAATTTTTTGACGGTGAAAATCCGTATTAGTATTTGCGGTGTGGTCCATTTAATCTTTGAATATGATTCATTTTTTTTGATAATTCTCTAAAATCATTATAAAAAATTGATGATGAATGGTGCGAGAGACCGATAGTAATGTTTATTTGCTACACCACGCGAAATAGCGTGGAATAATGATTTTCTATTTATACCTTGGCCTACGGTAATGTTTATTTGTAATCTAACCTATTCATAATATCAAAAAGCTATGGAGGAAGAGAAAATACAAACATCAGCTTGATCTAAAACTTTTGTGGCCTCCAAGAAATTTTCAATGATAGAGGTTCAATCACACTATTTCCTATGGTGTGGTCCATTTGAGGTTTAGATATGCTTCCTTTTTGTTTTCTAGACCTAAAATTATCTGTTAACATAGATGAACGGAGTGGATACAATAAATAAATAATGGTGGACCCCACAGAGTTTACTCCGTATGCTAAGGGTACTGAGTTACTCAGTAAGCAATCCGCTTCCATTAGAATACTAACCCGCCTAGATGATAATCCGTTCATGCAGGGCCATGTGAGGCACCATGATGTGAGTGTTTTATCCAGCCCATTCATTATGTGTGTCCCACTTGGATGAGGGGTCAAACCAAGTTTCAGCCGCATCCAAAACTCACGTAGGCCCTACCAATTGCTTTTATATATTTTAGGATGTCTTCACATAGTTTTAGATGGTATGGCCCACCTGATTTTCGTATACAAATGATTTTTTAGATATCTCATAACCTAAAGGGAACACATCAAATGCATAGTGTTGATGTTCGACACACATCATGATAGGCCCAGAAAACTTACATAAGTAAGTTAGGTCACAATTTTGACCTGAATATCTAGCCCATTTCAGATATCTGATTCATTCATTCTATTTTATTAATCAATACCTTCAATTTGACTAGTTACTCATCCCAATCAGGCTACATATCATAAAGATATTGGGCATACAAGATTGACTAATAATATGATGTGTCATATATATCTTTCGATCTAATGGTCAAATTTGAGTGAAATTTAATTTAAAAATTTGATGTTATTTACTCTTCAATCTGGACTGATCAAGATCTTGACAAACTATTCATTTCCCATTTAAAAAGTGTTTTGGACTGATCTTATTCATTTGAAGTCATAGTAGGCTGAATTTTCTAGTATATCCTAATTAGCACGTTATGAATTTTGACCATTCTGTTCATATTAACTTTAAAATGGCTTTATCATAAAACTAGATCAATCTCGTCATTTTAAGTTATTCTTGCCATTATAATTCATTATAAGTTATTCTCGTAAAATCTCAATTTTGTAACAAGCATTTCGATTATCTTCAAAATAAAAATCTTTTGTTTTTTCAAAATCACTTTATTTTTTTTGAAAATCTCATATTTTCTCAAACATTGTCAAATTTTGAACTTTTTTTCAATAATCACAATTTTATTTTTAAAACTTCCCAATTTGCATTTTAAAAATGTCAAATGTTTGCCAAAAATCTGTCTTTTTTAAGTCTCATTTTCTTTTTCCAAAATCTAAATCTTTCTCAATCATTATCAATTTTAAATCTCATTATTTTTTTTTCAAAATCTCAATTTATTGAAATTTATCAACTTTTTTGAAAAGTTAATTTCATATATATTCAAACTTCGATTTAACTAGTCACTCGTCATGATCGGTTTTCGGATGAGAAAGATATTGGATGGACAAGATTGATCAACAATATGATGTTGTGTAGCACGCTAACAACGCAGTGAGCCGAGATCTAATCTCAAGTCTCACCGATAAACGATAAACAATAAGAAATATAAACTAGAAACAGATCAAAGCAATCCAAACAAATTACAAGACAAGATATACGTGAAAAAATTTCAAACTAGGATAAAAAACCACAGATGCAAACTTTCACTATGAAGAAAAACAAAGATTACAAGCCAAAATACTAACCTCTTCCTTAGAAGAACATAGAAAACCCTTTGCCCACACCTTAGAATTATTTTCCAATCTCCTCAATACACCTAGAAAAACCCTAGGGACACCTATATATAGTTTAGGCAACTTCCCTTTCGTACCCTTGTGAAAGGCGACTCAAAATCCATAGTCCGCATCAAATTCGGAAACAAATCTGCGTAACCATGACTGGTCGAGCAGGCTGTACGACCGGTCGAGAGGACCCCAAGTCACGACCAGTCGTGGCAGGGCCACGACCGGTCGAGCACCTCGAAACCCAAAATTGATTCTCGCTAGACTTTAAGTCGAGTTAGTCCACGACTGGTCATGTAGGCTCCACGACCAGTCGAGCAGGGGCCACGACCGGTCGTGCGCTGCCTCGGATGTGGCTCCACTTCTCAACAATCTCTCACTTGGAGACACATCGTCATAAACCTTTGTCTTCTTCATCTGGAGTGCACCACCTCCCCGTCTTCAAGTCTAAATATCAATCAAAGCTGAACAAAGCGTCAGCTTCTCCCGTGTGACCACCTTGGTCGGCATATCCACAGGATTCTCACTTGTATGAATCTTCTCTAGAGCAATCGATCCTCTTCTAGTAACGAACATATGAAGTGATATCTGATAGCAATATGCTTAGTCCTTGAATGAAAGACTGAATTCTTAGCCAAGTGTATTGCACTTTGACTGTCACTGTACAACCTGCAATCTACTTGCTTCTTACCCAACTCTTCCATGAAACCTTGCATACATACCATCTCCTTGCATGCTTCTGTAGCTGTAACATATTCTGCTTACGTTGTACTAATAGACACTATCTTATATAACTGAGAGACCCAACTGACTACAACAATACCCAGAGTAAAGACATGACCTGTAGTGCTTCTTCTGCTGTCGATATCTCCTGCCAAATCTAAATCCATGTAGCCCTGTAACTTGATTTTTAATCCACCATAGCACAACCCTACATCCTTAGTACCTACTAGGTATCTGAGGATCTACTTCATAGCTTCTCAATGTTTCTTCCCGGGATTGTTCATGAACCTGTTAACAACTTTTACTACTTGAGAAATGTCTGACATCATGCTTACCATAGCATACATGAGACTCCCAATAGCTGACGCATATGAGACTTTGGCCATGTAGTCTCGTTCCTCCTGCGTCTTTGCCCCTTGCTCCTTAGATAGCTTGAAATGGTTGGCTAATAGAGTACTAACCAGCTTAGCACCTCCCATATGGAATCGATCAAGTACCTTGGCTATGTACTCTGCCTGTGACAAAATCAGTTTCCTATTTTCTCTGTCACGTTTTATCTGCATGCCTAGGATTTGTTTTGTAGCTCCTAAATCCTTCATGAAAAATTCTCTAAATAGTTATCTTTTGATATCTGAGATGTCCTTCATGCTTGAAACGACCACAAGCATATCATCAATGTACAGAAGAAGGATGATGTACGACGTATCAAACTTCTTCAAATAGTAACAGTGGTCTGCATGACATCTCTTAAAGCCGTTTCCTGACATGAAACTGTCGAACTTCTTGTACCACTGCCTCGGGGCTTGCTTCAGACCAACACACCTTGTTCTCCTTTCCTGGTGCGATGTATCATATCGGCTGATGCATGTATATCTCTTCTTCAAGGTCCTCATGAAGAAAGGTTATCTTAACATCTAACTGCTGTAGATGTAAATCCTCTATAGCCACTATACTCAAGACCATGCAAATCGTGGACATTTTCATCACAGGTGAAAATATTTTGGTGAAATCGATACCTACCTTTTGTTGAAACTCTTTCACAACTAGTCTAGCCTTGTACAGTTTCGAACCATCGTGCTCCTCCTTCAGTCTGTAAACCCACTCGTTATGAAGAGCTTTCTTACCCTTAGGTACAATGACTAGCTCTCATGTACGATTAGATTCAAGAGAGTCTATCTCTTCATCTATGGCTTGCTCCCACCTAACTCGTGTATTCGACTGTAATGCCTCTTCAAAACATTTCGGTTCACCATTATCTGTCAGCAATAGATAATGTAAGGAGGGTGAGTATCGGACCGCGGGTCTTCTCTCCCGAGTAGACCTCCTCGCAACCAGTGTCTGTGGCTCTGCCTCATAATGCTCCTATGCATGATCATCCTGTGGCGCTGTAACACCCGTGTCCGGTAACTCTTCCAACTCTACGAATTCCTCTTCCTTGGCATTATTTTCCTGAACACTGTCCTTATGCATCACTTTTTCATTGAAAACTACGTCCTTGCTTCTGATGATTTTCCTGTTTTTTGCATCCCAAAACTTGTAGTCAAAATCATGTTGCCCGTAGCCTATAAACGTGCACCTCCTGGACTTCGTATCCAACTTGTTTCTGTGATCTGCATCAATGTGAACATATGAAGTGCAACCGAACACTCTGAGATGTGCAAGGTTCACTTCTTTTTCAGTCCAAGTTTCTTCTGGTAGCCCACCATCTAATGGTGTTGAGGGACTTCTATTAATGAGATATGCAGCAGTATTCACAGCATCTCCCCAAAACGTCTTGGGCAACCCTGCATGTAACCTCATGCTCCTGGCGCACTCAAGGATGGTCCTGTTAATACGCTCAGACAAACCATTCTACTGCGTTGCCCCTAAAATCATTTTTTGATGTTTAATTCCATTTGCTACACAATACTCCTCAAACCTCTTATCACAGTACTTTCTCCCATTATTAGATGTGAGATATTTTACTGTTTTACCTATCTCTTTTTCTACCATAACTTTTCACTTCTTAAATACATCAAATACATCAGATTTATGCTTTAAGAAATAAACTCACAGTTTTTTATTAGCATCATCGATAAAAGAAACAAAATAACATGAGCCACTAAGAGATAATACCTATGTCGGTCTCCACATATCGATGTGTACAAGCTCTAACAGATGCATCTTTGGAGCGCGTCCTATCTTCTTGAGGCTTATCCTCTTCTACTTGCCTTACACGCAGTCTCGTAGAATTCCAAGTCAATAGACTTCAGCCCTGGTAGCTTCCCTTTAGACAATAACACTTTCATTTGCTTCTTACTCATGTCTCAATCTCTGATGTCATAACTGCTCATTCACTCTAGTTGTTGCGACTGCAAGTGAACTATACGATCCTAAAGTCACATACAAAGTACCTTCCTTTTTACCTCGAGATATCACCAAGGCACCTTTTGTGATCTTTCAGTAATCACTGGTGAATGTCATCATATAACCGATATTGGCCAATTGCCCCACTGAGATCAGATTTCTTCTTAAACTTGGTACATATCTGATATCCTTCAATTTCAGCGTTGTTCTGTCTTTCTAATTTATATGAACGTCTCCCTTTCTAACAATACTGCACGGCTCATCATCACCTAGATAGACTCTCCTGAAGTCACCTGATACATAGTTGTGCAGAACTTCCTTACACGAAGTGGCATAAAACGAAGCACCCGAGTCTATAACCCATGACTCATTCCTCGCATCAAGAGACAAGATCAACGCCTCTGTGTCACTCTCCTCAGATAGATTCACCGAATCCTTCCCGCCTTGAGAACTTCTTTCTTATTTCTTAAGCGTCTTGCAATCACGTTTCATGTGCCCCTTCTTACCGCAATGTCAACACCCATCTTTGTCTTTCGGTGCCTTGGACTTCTTCCTCAACTTAGAGCGTCCGTGTTTATTGCCTCCTTTTTTCAGCAATCTTCCTCTTCCTTCAACGTTTAGAGCATTCTCTGAATCCCCTGAAACTCCTAATGCCTTTCTTCTAAATTCTTTGCTGAGAATTATATTGGCTACATCATCAAATTTTAGCTTTGTCAACCCTGAAGAATTGCTCACAACAATCACCAAACCATCCCGACTGTCTAGCAAACTAGACAAGATCATTAACGCCTTGACCTCATCTTAAAAAACAATGTCAACGGATTCTAACTGACTCGTGACTGTATTGAACTCATTTAGATGTTCAGCCACGCTCCCACCATATGATATCTTCATGTTGAATAACTATTTCATAAGATGAACCTTGTTGGACGCTGATGGTTTTTCATACATGGTGGCTAGGGTTTCCATTAATTCTTTTATAGTTTTCACTTTTGATATATTGAAGGCGACGCTCTTAGACAAATAGAGTCGGATCATTCCTAAAGCCTTCCTAACCAGTAAAAATCATTCATCATCTGTCATCTTCTCTGGTTTCTTCTCTTTTCCTCCTAGAGAAATATATAGGTCCTTCTGATACAGATAATCCTCCATCTGCATCTTCTAGAAGACAAAGTTTGAACTATCAAACTTCTCAATTCTAGTTTTTCCTTCTTTTGTCATCGCTCCTAATAAAACTAAACAAATAGCTCTGATACCAGTTGTTGTGCAGCACGCCAATAACGTAGTGAGTCGAAATCTAATCTCAAGTCTCACCCACAAACGATAAACAAGAAGAAATATAAACTAGAAACAGATCAAAGTAATCTAAATAAACCACAAAACAAGATATACGTGGAAAAACTCCAAACTAGGATTAAAAAACCACAGATGCAAACTTCTACTATGAAGAAAAATAAAGATTATAAGCTAAAATACTAACCTCTCCCTTGAAAGAACATAGAAAACCCTTTGTCCACACCTTAAAATTATTTTCCAATCTCCTCAATACACCTAGAAAAATCCTAAGGACACCTATATAGTTTAGGTAACTTCTCTTTCACACCCTTGTGAAAGGTGACTCAAAAATCCTTAGTCCGCATCAAATCCGGAAACAAATCTTCGTAACCATGACCGGTCGAGCAGATTGCACGATCAGTTAAGAGGACCCCACGACCGGTCGTGCCAGGGCCACAACCGGTCAAGCACCTTGGAACCCAAAATTGATGTTCGCTGGACTTTGAGTCGAGCCAGTCCATGACTAGTCACGACTGGTCGTGTGGGCTCCATGACCGGTCGTGCCCAACCCCAGATGTGGCTCCACTTCTCAACATATGATGGGCCATATCTTGCGATCCAATGGTTAAATTTGAGTTTAAGGTCAATTCAGATTGTCCAAAATCAATCTAGATCTAGACAAACTGATCATGCCCATTTAAAGACTATTTTTGGATGGATCCAATTTGTTTCAAGTCATGTTGATTTGATTTTTGTTCTTTATCCTAATTAACACGTACGTTTCGAATATACTTGACCGTTTTGATCAACCTTAGCACATCTCAGTTACGCTTCATTAAACTTGGGCTATCATTTCTTTCACAAGTGAATCTTTGTGCACGTTAGCTGTTGAAGGTTCAATTAGTGGATGTGCATAGTAATTTAGTAAAAAAATTTATTTTTTTTCACAGATATTCTCAATTTCCTTTTAAAAATCACATTTTTTTAATCTTAATTTTTCTTTCAAAACTTTTAACAAAATATCATTTTTATTATCAAACTTTTCAAAAAAAATTTTAAAATACAAGTTCTTCATTTTTATTTCCAAAATCTCAAAATTTTTCCCAAAATCTATTTTTTTTTTTTTCTCAAAAAATTTCAAAATGTTGATTGCTTTCTTCAAAACCACCATTTTGTTTTCAACTTTTCAATTTTCATTTTTTAAAATGATCTTTTTTTTTTTTTTTCAAAATCTCAGTGTTTTTATAAATAACTTTTTCTTTTAATTTCAATTTTAGAACTTTTCAGTTATTTTTCAATATCACAAATTTTTTAAACTTCTATTTCCTTTTCAAAATGTTTGATTTTTGTTAAAGTATCAATTTTTTAATATCGTTTTATCTTCAAAATTAAAATTCTTTTGAACTTCTCCATTTAAAAAAAAAAAAAAAAACAAAACAAAGTATTTTTTTTTTTCAAACTTGTTAATTTTTATCGAACTTTTCAGTTTTATTTTACTTTTCAAAATACAAACTCTCATTTTCTTTTTTTAAAATATTTTCATTCTTCGAAGTTGTCGAATTTTTCACATTTAAAAAATCTTTTTAATCTTATTTTTCAGGGTATCATATTTTTCTCGAAATCAAATTCTTTTTTTTCAGAATTATCAACTTTATATAAAATTCATTTTTTCCCTAAAAAATAGATTTTTATTAAATCACGGTTTTTCTTTTTCAAAATCTCAATTTTTCTCAATTATTGTTAAATTTTTTTAAACTTCTCAATATTCTTTTTCATGTGATATTGCAAATCATTTAAATATTAGTTTTAAATAATAAAAATTAATAAGAATTTTCCCTCATTTGATATAAAAACAAAATAAAAAATTCTTTGCATTCAATCAATCGTTAAAAAATAATCTTAGATATAAATATGTACAATTAAACCACTGAATTTCTATTAAAAAATAATTCTTAAACTACAAAAAAACATAATTTTCCACCATATTCTTAAAAAAAAAATTTTAAAAAAAATTTGACTATTCAAGCAAAAGTCACTTTACGATAGACCATGATCAAATAAAATCCGTCACTATAATGTTTTGGGTGGCAATTAGCGACGGATTAAATCCGTCGTAATTTCAAATTTTGCGACGTATTAAATCCGTCATCAATATGACTTTAGTGATGATCTCGGTTCATCGCTAAATTCTGCGACTATTCACCTAGGTATTTGGTAGAAAACAGATTTTGCGACGCACTTTTCCATTAGCGACAGATTAAATCCGTCGTTAAACCAAGCGATTTTTGCGATGGACTTGGTCCGTCGAAAATTCATGATTTTGGCGTAGTGCTTTACCTCTTACCGTAGTTTTTGATGTCTTCAAACATTACATCACCATGAAATCCTTTTGTGAGTTTCACAAAGAGTTTCTTGTCGCCGCACATGTAATTGCTTACACCCGTGTCAAGATACCATACATCCTGGTGATCTCTACCTTTCTCTTGTGCGAGAAGTGTGGAGCTTTCTTGTTCATGACCTGATGCTTAAGTATAGTTGGATCGCTCGTCTTGATTCACTAGCTTGCTCCAGCAATCAGATGTATAGTGGCCAAACTTGTTGCAATTGTAGCACTGGATGTTCTTTGTACTTCCTCGTCCATGCATCGATCTGCCTCTACCATTTCCTCTTCCACAGAAATTGGTATTTTTTTGTTGGTTTTGGTCATGGCTTTGTTGGTATTTGCACCCTCTGCTTCTTACGCTATTGCTATCAACACGTCCACCACGTTGTGAACTTCCACGTCCGCCCTTTTGATCATTCAGAGTCAATCTTGACTCCAAAGCTTGTTCCACCGCCATGGAACTGACATTCTTCTGCATTCGTTTCCCATGAACTTGCAACGACCCCATCAACTCCTCAATGGAGAGTTTTTCAATATCCTTTGATTCTTCGATCGCTACAAACAAATGCTCAAACTTGGTTGTGAGGGACCGAAGTATCTTTTCAATAACCCGGACATCTTCAATCTTCTCACCATTTCTTTTTAGGTTATTAACAATTACAAGCAACCGAGAAAATAATCAAAAATATTCTCACCTTCTTTCATATGAGTCGCTTCGAACTCAGCTTTAAGGGTTTGGAGTCGAACCCTCAAGACACAATCAACACCCTTAAATATGGTGTTAAGGCTCTCTCATGCTTGCTTGCATGATGTTACTTCGGTGATCCGTTCAAAAGTGGAATCATCAAACCCTTGATAGTGAGGAAAAGAGTCTTCTTATCTTTCTTTCTTTAATACTTGAGAGTGGTTTTTTGTTCGGCGGTGTAGGTGACTTCTTGCTCTGTTATGGGCTCTTCGTACCCATCAGTTATGATCTCCTAAAGATCTTGAGATTCGAACAAAGCCTTCATTTGCATGCACCAGTTTTCGTAGTTGTCTTTAGACAACTTGGGAATTTGTGGCTGGAATGCGCTTGCCATCTTGGTGGTGGTGATGTTGCTATTTTTGCAACAAGTAAGAGGCCAAAAAAATGAGTTGAAATTCCTACTTGTGACTTATGCACGTTTGGTGTTGTAGATGTTGCTGATGGTGCGGATCAGCAGCACGTTATTGCTTCAATCAGAGTTTTCACTTTGTTGGATTCGTGACGTTGAAAGGGTTGCCACAGGCTTAACAGTTTGCTACTAATATAGTGTAGGCAGAAATGGACGGTTAATGTAGGATAGATAGCTAAGGACGCTTGTGATGCTTCAGAAAAATTCAGATAACGTTCAATCTTTTTATTGATATGATGAGAATGATCCAAAGTCGTTGGATCTAATGACTTTCTTAAACCAAAGACATGGACACCACAAAGATGTGTCTATTAAAGGATTTAGGAATATACAGCTTCTGTAATGAGATGCAGTTGCTGCTGCTAATTGATGGCAATGTTATTGCTGATGTTATTGCTACTGTAATAAAAATTTTGTAGGTTGAAAGAGGGCTCGTTTTAAGTTAATGATGCCCAAGAATCAATGGGGCTGATGACGTCCAAGATTAGCAAGCTTCTCGTAGATGTTGATAGCACTTCTCACAGACATGTTACAACAGTAATTTCTGATGCTGCTGCAGATATGAGGCCAAAGGATCGATGATGATCTAACGTAGCTCTGATACCAGATGTTGGGTTTTAAAAACCCACTCTCTTCTAACGTGTGGT
The DNA here is from genome assembly GCA_037074715.1 of Magnolia kwangsiensis. Classification (NCBI taxonomy): domain Eukaryota; kingdom Viridiplantae; phylum Streptophyta; class Magnoliopsida; order Magnoliales; family Magnoliaceae; genus Magnolia; species Magnolia kwangsiensis. The sequence continues at coordinate 44,002,176 of CM073572.1, read as the reverse complement.
TGCAGCCACCATGAAACAGAAAAATGAAAAACGAAAGAGAAAAAGAAAGACAGCTTTATTGCAGAACTTGGAATGATAAAAACGATTACAGCGCTACCTTTTTATAGGCTTTCACTCCATGTCAAATGACTGAAAGTACCCCTCTCTAGATGGTTCCTAGGGGTAGCTAAAAATAGACAATATGTAAGAAAAAAAAATCTGTTGCAATTTTCACACAACTTGCACACGGTATAAACACAGTTTTAGATTTGCAAGAATCCATGGTTCCAATAAAAATAACTTGTTGGTCTCACAACATACAATCCCATTTCTTAGTTGTCAAAAGATCTCTAATGAGATATGAAAGGTGTGTAAGCAATGCTAAGAAAAGAAAGCAACATAGAAAGACAAAGGATGGAATGGAATACTCTCTCTATATGCTAGCTACCAAAGATGAGGAAGATGAAATGTGAAGATATAAGCAAGTGGAATATGTATATATAGAGCAAGGAAGAGACAGAGAGAGAGAGAGAGAGACAGAGAGACAGAGAGAGAGAGAGAGAGAGAGAGAGAGAGAGAGAGAGAGAGAGATTGGTTTGGTCAGATATTGGCCAACAGTGATTATGTTGAACAGTAGGAAGAGCAGCTGTGGCTGGCCTGACCAATTCTTCAAACTATAAGGGAGGATCCCCTGCAGCAAAAAATAAGAACGTTAAAAGCCCACATTGGAATCCCGACCCTCGCAGCAAAAAACAAGAACGTCAGAAGCCCACGTTAGAGGGTAAAAGTACTTGTTCTACCGAATATGCCCTCCAACCAGTTAGCTAGGGCACAAAAACACGATGGCAATTTTAGAAAGTCCAAGACTACTCATTCAATAGATACATAAGAAGTAACCAAAACTAGCATAGTGGCATCTAGAGCTTAGCATAGGATGACTCGACTTGATCTGAACCGAATGAGTGAGTCAATCCGAACCGAGTAGGCTTCGCTCAAACCGAGTCGAATTCAAGTTACCCAGTAACTTGACCCTACTTGATCTGGTCAAACTCGACTCGATCCGAAACCCAACTTGACTCGAATTTGAGTATATACATATAACAAAAAACCCTAATCTCTAAGTATCTCTAATCCTAACCCTACCGCTGCACCCGACCCCGATTGATCCCAAACTCTCTCTCCCTCCATCATCTTCCTCTTTCAAGCCCATCAACCACCTATCACCATCACCACCCTCCTCCTCTCTGTTAAAAAATAATAATACAAAAAAAATATTTTCTGTAAATGTATAAACCAAAAATATCAGGACAGACTGAAGCACGTATGAGAATGTTGTCCATAAAGTGTTATTTTCTCCTTCTCAATCAGATTGAGAATGCTGAAAGGTTCCAGGCAAATAACTTCTAGGATATGACGAGCCTGAGTGTGGATCTGCATTCAGCAAATACGACGATCCACTAATGGAACTTTGAACATAATTTTTTGGCAGATAATTAAAAATAAAAAATCTCATAATCAGAGAGAGAAATAAAAAATTTTAGACCACTGCACCAGTCTGTTCCTGAGTTCTTCCGACTAAGGTTCGTATGAACCTTGCTAACTTGCTAGAATATGCAGGTTGCTATTTTTCTTTGTGGTTCGTATGAGGATGATTCGAGTGTTTGTGATGGATTAAAGACTCATCCAGGCAATGTATATATAGCCTAGGGCGGTTGACCGTTTTGGTCCAGGGCCATTAATCCGTGTGACTGTTTCTAGCGAAATGCAAAGTGCACCATTAGTGCCTCTACAGCCACACTGCCTCACATGCCCACGCCCTTGCACCGAGCCCGTGACCGTGACTAAGACCGAGACCGAACCCGAGCCCGTGCCCGAGCGCGAGTGCATACGCAGGTGTTCTAGTGCTTCGCACTAGAACATGCAAGCCTAATACACCACGGACCAAGCAAATAAACATTATGGTACTCCACCTTTCTCATATAAACTCACTTTTATTCTTCCTCTTTTCCAACGTGGGACTATTCCCAAAACACCAAAAAATGGTTTTTTGCAAAACCATTTATACCTTTATATATATAATATTTTTTAATCAACATTTTTACAACAATCCCCCACTTGATTGAAAATATATTTTTTCAAAAAAAAATATCTATAAGAATAGAAATAGCTTATATGCATAAAGAAAAATATCTTTCAATTTGAATATTTCCTTAGTGTAAATATCTTAAAGCTTTATCAAAATTATTGGTCGCTGCAACGTTGAACAAGTTATTCCCATATAACAAAGCTGGAAAAAGAACACTGATATTCAATTTTGTGTTTATTAGAGTTCCTACAATCTTGCTTAGCACAATTAATGGTCATGTGCTCATCATATTTCATGAATGATCCTGAGAGAAACTCCAACTCTCACGAGAGACGGTACCATCTCTACGTCCACATAGGTGAAATCCTTCCAGTGTCTGCATTACTTTTAAGACATTTGTCCTTTAGACTGGATTCCATTAAGAGTTTCAAGACTCAACCCTCTTTTGTAACGCTCAATACTTTCTATTATGGATGAGGTTGTATATAATTTTAATGCTGAAACTTTCCACATATCAATAACTTATTTTTACCCATTTAACCTGAAATTAGATATTTTCTTATTTTAGGTTTGGTTACTATCACTGGTGGAACTTTGGTTAAAGAGTTTCAACCCCATCCCTCTAGATGTTGCCTTTACTACATCTCTCGTTAGAGGTTTAGTAAAAGGGTCGGCTAAGTTATTACTTGATTTCATATAGAAAATTGCAATGCTTCCATCTTGAATCATTCAAGGCTGAAACATAGCAGATTCCATTGCTCTCGCTCAGGAAACAGTTAGAGATATTAATAGGAAAGTCCGAGGTGGGAACACCGTTCTAAAATTAGACATGAAAAAAGCCTATGATAAGGTATAGTGGGTCTTCCTGAAGATGGTGTTGAAGCGCTTCGGTTTCTCAGATCCTTGGGTCAGTCTGGTGGAGAAATGCTGGTTTGACAACTAGTTTTCGGTTCTTCTTAACGGCGAGGCTGTAGTTTTCTTTAAATCTTCGAGAGGTCTGTGCCAAGGCGATCCCATCTCCCTTAGCCCAATTAGTTGGTTAATCAGGGCCTCTACAAGCCATTCAAACTGCAGCAAGGTTGCCCACAAATCTCCCACCTGCTGTACGCAAATGACACACTTCTCTTCCTAAATGGAGGTCTTACTTCCTTATACGCGGTTAATGGGTTGCTTGAAGACTATCAGTCAACGTCTGGGCAAAAAGTTAATTGTCAGAAGAGCTCCTTCCTTTGCTCAGGGAAGATGGTTGTGGCCTGCATCAAATCCATTGAAAGATACCTGGGTATTCCTAAGTCAAGATCTACTCTTTCTTATCTTGGAGTCCTGCTGGTTATAGGCAGGGCGACTAGAGCCATCTATCAGCCGCTGCTCGATAAAGTGGATGGCCGTATCATGGGTTGGAAAGCTAGGTACCTATCTCAAGTGGGGAAGTTGGTCCTAGTGCAACATGTGCTGGGCAGCATCCCTATCCACACCATGCCGGCATCTCAGATTCCGAAATCCATGATCACAGTTTGGAGAAACGTTTTGCAGCTTTCTTCTGGGGTTGGGTGGATGGGCGGAGAAAGATGTATTGGAGAAGCTGGAAAGGGATTGCCTAGCCTAAATTTGAAGGTGGGTTTGGCATTAGGTGATTGGAAGACGTCATCTCAGCCCTTCGATTGAAGCTGGCATGGACAGTGAAGTTCAGCTCAGCCTCTAGCCTTTGGGGTGTTTTCAGTAGGGCAAAATACTCCCAAGATCTCATCTCTGAGGGGCAGGGCAGTCTCCCATCAACTCCATTTCCTTTATGGAAGAGCATCGAGGTTCAGTTTCCCCTCCTCCTTTCCTCGGTTCAGTTTAAGATCGAGAAGGGTAAAGGAATGGACTAGGCTAGGCCCACTAATTGACCTAGCTGATAACCCTGTTGTCATGCCCCAAACCTGGAAACCGGGCTCACAGAATTCCTAATCAGTGAATCAGGTGCCGAAAACCTCTATAGTACCCTCTTCTTGGTTTGCGGCACCCATATGCCGGATTCTAATCCTAGGATCCTACAATGAGGATTTTCAGTATAAATTTTATTCTTTTTTTGAATGGTTAATTTGTTTAGGCGATTACACATTTTGTACATGGTATCAACGCATATCAAAGAGATGAACCTATTTGATATATCATACATAAAAAGGTGCACCAGCTCAACAGTAATGAAGGAAACAATAGCAACTCCAACAACTCTTGCATGTATCCTGAAAAAGTGTAAGTCATCTATATGAGCAAACCACAACTCGTGAGTATACTGCGTGCTGGGAGTAAAACACGACTTAACAGGGTGCTCCCGTAAAGACATCCAAAACAACTATAGGCATGTTATCAACCAAGCATGTTATCATATGTGAGTAGGTTGTCAATTAAGCATGTCGTATAACTACACATGTTATTATGAACATAACATCAATAATAGACATATCACTCAACAAGCGACCATGAATCATTAAAATAGCCAATCACTATGAACAAAATGATCAAATTCTATTTTTTACTATATGGCATATGATGGAAAGGCAACGACAGAGCTGACATGTGAGTTATAGTAAGCCACATGTCATATGCTGAGGGTGCAATGCAAAAATGTCATATGCAATTCCTGACAAGTCCACGAATATCATTAACCTTATCTAGGCCATGTAATGCAGAAACATAGTAACTTAAATATCATATACCGAGGGTGTAATGCAACATGTATTACAGGGAAATGACGAAGCTGGAGTGTGTATGTAGTCGGGAAGATAGTACGTGATATCACAAGCCGTGGGGTTCATCACAAGGGACTTCTATTCAAACCAGTCTCATACCTAAATTTAGATAGCCAGACTCAATATGGTAAACTCCTAATCACAGGTTGGGCATGCGCCCCTGCTATTCGGCCCTCATGCACTCATATATCCACTCAGTCTGGACATTGGATCATCTTTCATGGTACCATAGGGGTTTGGGGACTTTTACCCTGGGACATCCATCATGCCCTCGTGCTTAACGAGAATTTTTTACGTCCAATCCTGCCATCCACGCTATATCTGCGGAGGCTACAGCCTTGATGTCTCTAGGGCATACAGTAATCATAACACACAATGCAAGATGCATGAGTCACACAATTCAGTCATGCATCAATCCAGTGCACACAGTGTGCTCATACGGGACAACTCCGCCTATCAGAGAGTCCTATAAATAACCTGCCCAATGGCACATGTAATGGTCAACCATATCTCATAACAAACATGCAGATGATGCATATGGACATGTATCATGATGCTATGCTATCACATACTCATAATTTGTATTGATAACCAACCTATATATAAGACGAGGTCTATAGATGGATAGCCGATCTAAACCATACTATAAAAGAAAGACCCTCGACTGTGGATATACCAAATCCGATAGCACGGATCCCTCCATCTACGACGATGATGAACTCTCCTCATATCAAGGTTGGGCCTAGGTGGCCTACTTGTAATCCTAAGGATCTAGAACAGGCTTCCTTCACCATACTATTATATGGTCCACTAGATGCCCTAGGGGGCCCAAATAAGTCCTAGATGGACTCCAAAATTAAAACAATCCTACTAGCAACCAATGAGGCCAAAATTTTGAGTTATTCCAATATGAATAGATGAATCATGCACATGTCAATGGGCCCTAATGATTAGGGTCAACCCACTTAGAGAAATAATAGAATGGGCCTAACAAAGGCCTAAAGGAAGGTCACAATGTGGACATTTAACTACCATTACCCATCGATGTGGACATTTAACCAACATTACTCCCAAGGAGTAGCCCACATAGAGCCTAATATATAGTGGGGCCCATGGCCTCACACAAGGGCCTCATACACAATATAATGAGCCTCACACAAGGGCCTAATGAAACAGCCCATAACCCTTAAATGGCTTGGAATAAAATGGACTTCTCTCATGTTATCTCATACATCATTACGGCCTCACCACATGGGCCTCTTATATATCACAATCGGCCTCATCATATGGGCCTCTCAAACATTACAATGGGCCACACATATGGGCCACACAAACATCATATTGGGCTGCACATATGGGTCACCCAAACATCATATTGGGCCTCACCATATGGGCCACACAAATATTATGTATTTATCATCATCCATACATCAAGCAAAACATAGTTATCTTGTCAACAATATCATCACGACAATCAATACGTGTATTATTATCACTTAGATATCAAGCATAGTGGTCAATTAGCACGTTTTGTCATCATGCATATAAATATACAATATCATTATCATTACCATGAGGATCATCTTCACTTCATGATTAACATAAGAAATGTCATAAGTAATGCAAATAATTACTCATCCATCATCAATGCATATGCCATAATTCACCATCCATTAAATCATATCTATCATTTCAACCAACAACTCATAATCATCATTATCACGTTACTATATATGTATCATCATCTCACCCATCACTAGGTATGTCTTACCTAGTGTGACTCCCACACTGGACTTGAACTACATGCAAGGCATGGAGTCGTATAGGTCAAGTGTGAGTCCCACTTTGTGAATCAATAAGCCAACCCAAGGGCATAAATGTCTAACCACAACGCTTTCAATGGTGTGGATCTAGTTCCATAACTAAGTGGGTGCCACACATTCCATCAACTAGAAATAATGCACAATCTCAAACATAAAGGATAACATGCTAATATCTTTCATGTCATATATCATATTAGGCCCACTAGCCACTTACACAACAAAACAAGAAAAGGCCCAATAATATCTGAGAGTTATTTTTTAGAGTTTAGATGCTGCATAAAATGCTTTTAGAAAGTGGTGGACCATACTAATGTGGCCCCACATAAATTTTACATCAAACAAATTTTTGTACAAATGTTGATTTCTGGCCATCTTCAATTTAGATTTATGATCATGTAGGATCCACAAGTGAAAGGAAGGGTCCATCTAGTAGCTCTATGTATGGGCTCTAAGCGGTATAAGTCGGGCCTCATTGGCTGGGTCTGTACAATTTATGATGCTGGCCCAAACATGGGTACTTGGAGAAACTGTGCAGGAAATATAGTGCAGAATTGGTTCTTGCCCAATTTTTAGTATGTCCCATGATCATAAGGGACCACCTTTCAGTGTGTCGTCTGGTGCCCTTGGTAGTACTATATATGTACTTTAAAAAGTATAAGCTGAGACCAGCTGGTTGCTTACACATAATATTTGGTATAGGGCCAAACATATGCACTTTAATTTAAAGCACATAATTTTCTGCACAACCATGACTGGCCACATTTTGGGATCCACTCCCTAATCATGTGGGGTCTTATTTAGCCCGAATAAAATATTATTTCTCTATTCATTAGTAAAGGTTAAAGGTTCTATGTAGTGACCTACTCATATCTTCAACGTGTGGTCCACTACATAGGCCCAAAGGTGGTACAAAACACAAATAAGCAGACAATTTTCAGCAATGAGGTCTATCACAACTTAGGGCCCAATTTATAAACACTTGGGGATCATTCCTAAAAAAAAAGTGAGACATCCCAGCTCAATTATATAAGGACTAAACATCACCCAAAGTGGGACCCTTAACTACAAAGTGTGGGGCCCACTACAAGGTGTCAACGATGCCTACATGCAATACAATTAGGTACTTAGAAGATTTCAGCAAACAGAAAATGCAAAGGAAATTTAATAGATCAAATGGCAAATGGGCCCACATGCTAGCAAGGTATAGATAAGAGACACACAATAATGTACATGGATTTCCAGACTGGAGATGAACTAATAAAATGTATAAATCACAAGTGATCCCACACCCCAATGGGTCAATAAGAGGTTGAATATTATGTACAACATATATCCAACATACACATTAGGTATCACATGAAATGTATTAATTAAATCTCTATGATCAACTTCTCTATTGGAAAATTCGAGCCAATGAATGGTTTGGAAATACATTATTCAGACCGTAAATGGATTTTCAACCATACAGATCCTTGGATCCATCTAGACCATACAAAACAATTTAAGGTTTATCCATATGAAAGTATCTATCGATCCAGAATTTTTTAAATTTTATCATGAAATAATCTGACCATAAGGACCATACATATGATTATTTACTATTTCAAGTAAGTTAAAAACAAATATCAAGTACATCAGACCGTTGAAATCACAGATATGGCCCACACAAGAATGGTCATAACAAGCTTCCAAATATATATTTCGTATAAGAGCAAGATTTCAGCCTTCCGAACTCCAATTAAGGCTTATTATATACCATTAGAAAGCTAATTTGATTTTCTACGAATCCAACAGAACATATATTTTTAATACATTCATTAAAGGAATTAAAAAGGGTCCTTATTAGCAAATTAAAATTCTGCATGTGCTGCTGGACAGCAGCCAAGTAAACTTGATACTATTGGCCCAGAATTAGATCATATTTTGGTTCATAATATTCCCAAGTTTCAACTCTGATCTTATCACGGTTCATTTTATATGACTTTTAGATCTTGCTGTCAAGATACAAAAACAGGATTACATGAGAAAGGTGTGGACATGATGTTCATCATGGTGGACCATACTAACATGTGCCACTTTGCTAACCATTGTATCCATAAATACATGCACACAAGAACTGCACACTAGTGGGGCCTACACATATCAGGAAAATATAAAAAAGAAGAAAGAGGAGGATGAGAAGGATGGGAGGAGGGGTGTAGACTCACCTCAATAGATGGATGGTTGGATGATGATGTGTAGTCCACTCCTATGGGATTGATGGTGGGCCACACCTAGGCCCCACTCTCTCTCACTCTCTCTTAAAATCTTACAATTTTTCTAAGTATAGAAAAAGAATAAGTGTAAGAGAGCTCCCACTCTTATATAGGGAATTGGAGGTTGAGCTGGCAAGATGATGTGGCAAGTTTTTGGAATCTTATTGGTGCTAAAAGTGAGGTGGAAGGTGGTGTATGGCATGGGTAGTGAATGGATGAGGTGGATGGTTCTAAGCATGCATTAGCCAAGGTGGAAGAAATCTAGACCTGCATTGGCTAATGGATGGATAAGGGTTATGGGTTGTATGTAATGCATGGTGGATGATGAAGTGAACTGTTGTAATTTGTTGTTTGAAGTGATGTGGCACAAATCAAGACATGTATTGGATGCATGTATAAGATGAGGTAGAATGGCCTATGATGAGATTCTAAAGCACATGGAGAGAGCTAATAATGGGTTTTGGGAGAGAATCCAATTTTGTCTTATAACGCTTATCTCATATGTGCTACCTCATATTTTTATCATGTAGCAATTGTCCTATTTTGTGGTAATTTTCATGTTCTAAAAGTGGGCTTTAGGCCCACATGGGCCTAAGTCCAATGGGCCTAGCATAATAAAGATTGCTTGTGTTACAAGATACACAATTTGGGCCGTACATTCAATGGGTCGTATCTCACTAACGGAGCATCAGATAGACACACGGTTTTCACCATTGCGACCGCAATGATGACGTGGTCCACATGATAGAGGTCTCAAGATCATCTGAAACAAATCACTTAGGTATTTTTTTAGGTAGATTAGGGTGTAGTGTGTGATCTATCAACGGTACGAGTTGGGACACTCGTGCATAAGTAACGTTACAAAATACTGGGATCCCACATTCTACCCACCTTACAAAAAATTTCATCATCAAAATTTCTAAGTAAGGTCACGTCAAATCATTTCAAACAAAGGAACAACAGAATCCCCAAGAGTGTTGCAAAATCATCATTCAATCACGACATCACGAAAGGGCACGACAGGTAAGAATAACTCAATCAAACATCAAACAAGAATGAATGAAAATCATGGAACGGGAGTCCTACTTTCATGTTCCTATGTTCTTCAAACTGGGATTGCAAAGCGTTCGTTAGTTCTTAAACATCAGAGTACACATAGGTTTCCCTAAGATTATTGCTCTGATACCAACTTCTGTTACACCCCAAATTCAAAAACCAGGCTCACAGAATTCTCAATCGTCGAACCGGTGCCGACAGCCTCCATAGTATCCCATTCTCATCTTCCGGCACCCATATGCCGAATTCCAATCCTGGGATCCTACAATGAGAAATTTTAGTTGAATTTTTATTTTATTTTTTTGAATGGTTAATCTGTTTAGGCGATTATACATTTTGTACATGGTATTAACACATATCGAAGAGAAGAACAAGTTTGAAATATTACACATAAGAAGGTGCTCCAGCTCAACAGTAATGAAGGAAACAATAGTAACTCCAATAACTCTTGCATACATCCTGAAAATGTAAGTCATCTATATGAGCAAACCACAGCTCGTGAGTCTACTGTATGCCGGAAGTAAAACAAGGCTTATCAGGGCGCTCTCGTAAAGACATCCAAAACAACCATAGGCATATTATTATATGTGAGCAGGTTGTCAATTAAGCATGTCGTATAACTACACAGGCTATTATGAACATGACATTAACAATAGACATGTCACTCAACAAGCAACCATTAAAATAGCCAATCATTATGAACAAGATTATCAAATTCCATTTTCTACTATATGGCATACAATGGAAAGGCAATGGCAGAGCTGACATGTGGAGTCATAGTATGCCAAATGTAATATGCTTAAGGTGCAATGCAATATGCAATTCCTGACGAGTCCACAAAAATCATCAGCCTTATTTAAGCCATGTAATGCAGAAACATAGTAACCTAAATGTCATATATTGAGGGTGTAATGCAACATGCAATGCAAGAGAATGACGAAGCTAAAGTGTGTAGTCGGGATGATAGAACGTGGTATCGCAAGTCGTGGGGTTCATTACAAGGAACTTGTATCTAAACAAGTCCCACACCTAAATTTAGATAGTCAAACTCAATGTGGTAAACTCCTGATCTCAGGCTGGTCGTGCGCCCCAACCGAAATCATGATTTAGTTACGTACCACCAGTCTAAGTGGATAGTGAATGAATGAATGAATGATTCAAATACTGAACATGCAACTCCCACTCAGTAAGTCCACATATCAGTATAGCTCATCTCTAGGATCATCACCGGGGTCTAGTACAATTCTGTTAACCATACCAAGGCTATGTCGTGCAAGGCCAATGTAGTCAATGTTATATACAAGATGCAATCACAAGTCATGCTAGTCTTCATCTGAATCCTCATATGAGTACAGTTCGTCTGTGGACAATTACCCGGGTCTAATACACTATACACCATATCATTGCCCTACACTGGATGCATAATCGTGTAACTGGAAGAGACCTCACTATCTGCTTGGCCAATAGCCAGCCAATATCTATCCGGCACGTCGATAGTGGACCCATATACTAGTTGATCAAACTCGGCCTAACAATTGCCCCCTATCCTCGGGCGGGTAAGGCCACACCCCCTTCCAACAGACCACGACACAGTGAGAGATGTGACCTCCTAGTATTCGGCCCTCATATACTCATACATCCACTCAGTCTAGATATTAGAGCATCCTCCATGATACCATAAGGGTTTGGGGGCTTTCACCCTGAAACATCCTTCGCGCCCCTATGCTTAACAAGAATTTTCAGTGTTCAATCCTATCATCCATGCTATATCTGCGGAGGCTACAATCCTGATGTCGCTAGGGCATATAGTAATCATAACAAACAATGCAAGATGCACGAGTCACAGAATTCAATCATGCATCAATCCAGCGTATACAGTGCGCTCATATGGGACAACTCCGCCTATCAGGAAGTCCCATAAATAACCTGCCCAATGGCACTTGCAATAATCAACCACATCTCATAACAAACATGCAGATGATACGTATGGGCATGTATCATGATGTTATGCTATCACATACTCATAATCGGTATCGATAACCGACCTATATACAAGGAGGGTCCATAGATGGACATCCGATCTAAACCATAATATAAAGATCGGACCAAGATTGTGGATATACCAAATCCGATAGCACAGATCCTTCCATCTACGATGATGATGAACTCTCCTCATATCAAGGTTGGGCCTAGGTGGCCTACATATAATCTTAAGGATCCGAAATGAGCTTCCTTCATCATACTATTATATGGCCCGTTAGATGCCCTAGGGGGCCCAAATAAGTCCTAGATGGACTCCAAGATTAAAACAATCCTACTAGCAATCAATAGGGGCCCAAATCTCGGGTTATCCTAATATGAATAGATGGATCATGCACATATCAATGAGGCTCAATGATTAGGGTCAACCCACTTAGAGAAAGATGAGAATGGGCCTAATAAAGGCCTAAGGGAAGGTCATGATGTGGACATTTAACCACCATTGCTTATCAATGTGGACATTTAACCAAAATTGCTCCCAAGGAGTAACCCACATAGAGTTTAACATATAGTGGGGCCCATGGCCTCACACAAGGGCTTCATACACAACATAATGGGCCTCACACAAGTGCCTAATGAAACAGCCCATAGCCCTCAAATAACTGTGAATAAAATGGACTTCTCTCATGTTAACTCATACATCATTATGGCCTGACCACATGGGCCTCTCAAATATCACAGTGGGCCTCATCATATAGGCCTCTCAAACATTACAATGGGCAGCACATATGGGCCACACAAACATCATATTGAGCCGCACATATGGACCACCCAAACATCATATTGGGCCTCACCATGTGGGCCACACAAATATCATATATTTATCATCATCCATACATCAAGTAAAATATAGTTATCTTGTCCACAATATCAACACAATAATCAATACGTGCATTATTATCACTTGGATGTCAAGCATTGTGGTCAACTAGCACGTTTTGTCATCATATATATAAATATATAATATCATTATCATTACCATGAGGATCATCTTCACTTCATGATTAACATAAGAAATGTCATAAGTAATGCAAATAATTACTCATCCATCATCAATACATATGCCATAATTCACCATCCATTAAATAATATCTATCATTTCAACCAACAACTTATAATCATCATTATCACGTTACCATATATGTATCATCATCTCACCCATCACTAGGTGCGTCTTACCTAGTGTGACTCCCTCACTGGACTTGAACTACATGCAAGGCATAGAGTCGTATAGGTCAAGTGTGAGTCCCACTTGGTGAATCAATAAGCTAACCCAAGGGCATAAATGTTCAACCACAACGCTTTCAATGGTGTGGATCTAGTTTTACAACTAAGTGGGCGCCATATATTCTACTAACTAGAAATAATACACAATCTCAAACATAAAGGATAACATGCTAACATCTTTCATGTCATATATCATATTGGGCCCACTAGCCACCTTACACAACAAACCAAGAAAATTTTTAATAATATTTAAGAGTTATTTTTCAGAGTTTATATGCTGCATAAAATGCTTTGGGAAGGTGGTGGATCATACTAATGTGGCCCCACATAAATTTTACATCAAATAGATTTTTGCACAAATGTTGGTTTCTAGCCATCTTCAATTCAAACTTATGATCATGTGGGACCCACATATGGGGAAAGGAAGGGTCAATCTGGTAGCTCTATGATGGGCTCTAAGAGGTATTAGGCAGGCCTCATTGGTTGGGTCTATGCAATTTACGGTGCTGGCCCAAACATGGGTACTTGGATAAGTTGTGCAGGAAATATAGCGCAGAATTGGTTCTGGCCCAATTTTGAGTATGTCCCATGATCATAAAGGACCACCTTTCAGTGTGCCATCTAGTGCCTTTGGTAGTACTATATATGTACTTGAAAAAAGTATAAGTTGGGACCAGCTGGTTGCTTACACATAATATTTGGTATAGGGCCAAACATAGGTAGTTTAACTTTCTGCGCAACCATGATTGGCCACATTTTGGGATCCACTCCCTGATCATGTGGGGTCTGATTTAGCTCGAGTAAAATATTATTTATTTATTCATTGGTATAAGTTAAAGGTTCCAAGTGGTGACCTACTCATATCTCCAATGTGTGGTCCACTACTGTCACGCCCCAAACTCGGAAACCGGGCTCACAAAATTTTCGATCGCCGAATCCGACCCGACAACCTCCGTAGAACCTCATTCTTGGCTCCTAGCGCCTATTCGCCAGGTTCCGATCCTGGGATGCTACGAGGAGGATTTTCAACGTCAGTTTGATTCGTAATAAGCATAACCAAAGGCATAACCCACAAACAACAACCAAGAACTCCATTACATTTCCACTATGATAAAAAACTTTACAAGTACAATGAGTATAAAGGGAAATACAATGGTAAAAAATAAAAAAAAAACTCCAAAATAATCTGCAACGTGCTCCTTCCTTAGCGCTGCTGCGCTCCAATGTCACCTGCACGCAACGGTTGTGCATAAGCTTATATAAAGCTTAGAGGGTGGTGATAGTGTGTGCGCAAGGTAGTAATATGATCATGTAATGTCAGAGTAATGCAGAATATGCAGATGGATCCATAATATCATGAGCCACCAAGGCTATGCGATGCAAGACATGAATGATATGTGCCATCCCAAGGCCATGCGATGTGAAATGCAACTCAAGCATACAAATCCTCATCTATGTCCATATGTCAATACAGCTCAACTCTGGGATATCATCGGGGTCTAGTACACTTTAAACCAGATCGCCGCCTCATCGCGCGCAATAAGGTAAGTGGAAGAGACCTCACTACCCGTCTGCCAATATCGGGCGCGACTCGTCGATAGCGGACCCATTCCTCGAGCCGTTCAAACTCAGTCTAGCATTGTCCCTTACACTCGGGTGGATAAGGTCGCACCCCCTTCCAACCGACCACGACACAGTGGAGAGCGTAGCCATCTGGTAATCGGCACTCGACGCTCATCTACCCACTCGATTTAGACGTTGGAGCAACCTCTTGGTACCATAAGGGTTTAGGAACTTTCACCCAGGGATATCTATAGCACCCCATGTAGAATAAAATTTTCGATATCCAATCCTGCCAACTACGACCTGTCTGTGGAGGCTACGACTCCTATGTCGCTAGGGCGTACAGTAACCATATCACACAATGCGAAATGCATGAATCACGCTATCCAGTCATGCAACAAATCCTGCATATATCGTGCACTCATGTAGGGCAACACTGCCTAATCGGGAGCCCATAAACAACCTGCTGGAAGGCATATGCTATGATTAGTCACCTCTCATATCAAGCATACATATGGTGCATATGATCATAAGTTATGGAACTATACTAAACATGATATAATGAAATGAACTATCCTTACAATGCTGATGGGCCCGGACGGCCTATGCACAATAAGTACGGGCCTAATAATGGGCCCTAAGGAGAGTCGTAATGTGGACATCCAACCAGCATTACACTCACAATGTGGGCGTCAAACCAACATTACTCCCAAGGCACGATCGCCGTAAACATCGTTACATAATCCGTATTGGGATTACGCATTGCAATGGACTTTAGGTACGTCCCATTAGGCCTTAAATGCATCAAATGGGCCATATCATATGGGCCTTTTATTCATCAAATGAGCCACATAAATGAGCTGCACCAATGGGCCTTATGTGCATTGTAATGGGTCATAACCCGTGGGCCTTAGATTGCATTCAATGGGCCTAATCTCATGGGTCTATATACAACAAATGGTCACACCAATTGGACCCCATATGTACGTCAAATGGGCCTTAACCCATAGGCCTTACATGTATATCAAAGTGGGCCTAAACCCCTAGGCCTTATATATATCCAATGGGCCTAACCTATAGGCCTTATATAATCAAATGGGCCTAACCCATGGGCCTAACAAAATGTTTATTTTCCATCCAAACTGGGCCCATCATGATGTTTATTTCCATCCAAACTGGGGCCCAACATGATGTTTATTTCCATCCAAACTGTTCATATGACCGCATGGGCCTAGGCCCACTATAATATTTATTTAACATCCAGTCAGCGTGTGGGCCAGGGGGAGCCCACTGCAATATTTATTTGACATCCAGCCCGCGTGTGGGCCAGGGGCGGATGGTGTGAATGAAACACATGCGTAAGGTGGGCTCCACCATCCGCTGGACGGTGGATGTAAAACACAAATATCAGGGTGGGCTTCCACCGTCCGCCTGGACGGTGGATATAAGACAGATACATCACTGTGGGCTCCAAGTGGGGCCCACCACAGTGTATATTTTCCATCCAAACCATTCAAAGGGTCACACGGACCCCGGGTGAAGGAAAAACACAAATTTCATCTTGATCTAAAACTTTTGTGGCCCAATAGAAAGGTTTTAATGGTAGATGTTCAATTCCACTGTTTCGTGTGGTGTGGGCCACTTGAGTTCTGGATCCGGCTGAAACTTGGAGGGGGCCCACCTAAGGAGGGGACCCACCTCATGAACGGCGTGGATCTAACATATACATCATGGTGGGGCCCACGCTAGCAGCCGTGGGCAGCTGCACGGTCGCCCATCCGCCTGCTGCAGCGCAGGCGCTGCCTGCGCTGGTCTGACACCAGCAGCAGCTACTGCTGCATCCCTTCTCTCTCTCCTCTATATGGTATTTCTGTGGTTTTCCACAGGTGGGGGCCATATCAAGTTAATCCAATCCGTCCATGGGATTCTACGGCCCGTAACAGGCGAAAAGAGTCCAAAGTTCAGGATTTTTAGATGCATAGAATCATCAGAAAATGATTTTAAGGGTAACCACTAAAGTTTCCTATGTTATGGCCCACCAGATGCTCAGATCAGGCCTAATCTTCTACTCAACGGCTAAAATGATGTTGGTAAGAGGATTGACGGCTTGGATTGGATATATACATCAAGGTAGGGCCTACACAAGGGTCCACTCCAAGCTTTGAACCAAACTTGTATTTGTTTTTCCTCATACAGGGACATCCAGCGTCCCAGACGCTGGACGGTTTGGGGAATCTGAAATTTGCATTGAGGTGGGCCCGGATTAGGTGGGCTACCTCATGGAGAGTGGGGTAGTACCATGCATGGCTTAGTCAAAATACTTACATCATGTAGTAGACTTGTTACTACCCCACTCTCCAATGGTACTACCCCACTCTCCATGAGGTGGCCCACCATCCATGAGTGGGGTAGTACCATGCATGGTAGTAACCAAGTCTATTACACCTCCAATGGTGAATACCCACCATGTAGTAGACTTGTTACGCCTGCACTTGATATCTAACTCGCATCGGTATATCTTTCTAGTACGGTAGGAAACTCTGAGTAAAATAGCCCTAAATTTTTGGTTGCTTTTAAGTAACCAAGGACTCTACAGATTACATTCCAATGTTTCATACTGGGGTTACTAGTAAATCTATTAAGTTTACTCACAGCATATGTGATATCTAGTCTAGTACATTGTATAACATACATAAGACTGCCTATAGCACTCGCATACTCTAGTTGTGCAGCTGCTCTTTTACTATTCTCGTTCAGCTTGATACTTGGATCAAATGGGATTTTTACTTCTTTTATATTTAGATGGTTAAACTTATTTAATATCTTCTCAATATAATGAGATTGACACAAAGTATAACCCCCATTATATTTTTTAACTTTAATACTTATGATGGTATCTACATGTCTAAGATCCTTCATTTTGAATATAAAAGATAGAAACATCTTTGTTGTAGTTACACCTTTCATTTTATTACTAATTATTAACATGTCATCAATATATAGACAAATAATAATTTACAGTTACCATTAACTTTAGAATATATGCATTTATCAGCTACATTATGCATGAAACCATAAGATAGTATCTTTGAATCAAACTTCTCATACCACTGTTTTGGTGTTGTTTTAATCCATACAAAGATTTAATTAATCTACAAAGTTTATTTTCATTTTCTAGTAAAACAAATCCTTTTAGTTGTTCCATGTATACCTCCTCATTGAGGTCACCATTTACGAAAGAAGTCTTTACATCCATTTGGTGAATGTGAAGATGATGTATGGAAACTAGAGTAAATAAAATCTTAATGGATGTTACCTAGCTACAGGAGAATATGTGTTAAAATAATTTATCCATTTTTTTTGTCTGAAACTCTTAGCTACTAGTTTAACTTTAAATGTTTGGATAGTCTCATCGGTGTGATATTTTTTCTAAATACTCACTTACAACTTATGGGTCTAGAACTTAGAGGTAAGTTAACTAGTTCTCATATTTGATTTGACACTATAGATTCTATTTCATCATTAATAGCTTCTTTCCACAAAACTGAGTCTCTAGAAGACAACCTCATTATATGTTTTAGGATCATCTTCTATAGTTATTGCTATAGGAATTTTTCTTATAGCACTTTCCCTATGTCCTTCTACAAGATGAAAAAAGATACGCTGAGAGTCTATATGATCATCGTCCAGACACTTGTCTATTCTTATCATCTGACTCGTACGACGTTCGCTTGGAGCTTCCACCGCTTGTGGAGTTAAACTCACTGGTTTTCTATTAGGAGTTTGGACTTTATTATCCCTTGACTCCAAAGGTAGTGAGTTCTCAAAGAACTCAACGTCTCTTGATTCTATAATGGTGTTAAACTCTAAATCTATGAGCTTATAAGCTTTATTATTTTGTGCATACCCTACGAAGGCACATTTAATAGCTCTGGGTCCTAACTTAGTTCTTTTTGGTTCAGGAGTTTTACAATATACAAGACACTCATACTTTAAGATATCCTAGGTTAGGTTTTCTACCTTTTCAAATTTCATATGGTGATGTTTTATATTTCTTAGAGTGAATTCCATTTAATATGTGACATGCCGCAAGCAGTGCCTCACCCCTATACTGAGTGACAACTTTACTTATATTAACATTGAGTTGACCATCTCTACTAACGTTCTATTCTTCCTTTTCGCTATACTATTTGTTGAAGTGTATATGGTGCAGTACATTGGTGAATTAATCCATGTTCTTTATAAAAGTTAACAAATTCATTTGAAAGTATTCTCCCCCTCTATCGTTGTAGAGAATCTTTATTTTCTTATTTAATTAATTTTCTATTTCTGCTTTATATATTTTAAACATGTTTAGTATTTCATCTTTGCTCTTTAATAGGTATGCATACATGTATCTACAGCAATCATCAATAAAGGTTATAAAATACATTCTTCCTTTACGAGTAAGAATGTCGTTTAACTCACAGATATCACTGTGCATAAGATCTAATACTTGAGATGATCTCTTAAAATTAGAAATTTTTTTTTTTATCATTTTGGATCATGTGCGCACTTCATATTTATTGTTCTCATTATCTGTATTTGAGATTAAGTCATTCTTAGCCATGAATTTTAAGGTACCATATCCTATATGTGCTAGTCTATCAGGTCATAGTCTAATAGATTCAACCATATACGCAGAAGTGTTACTTCTTTCATAAACAACTTAATCATATTGTTACAAGCATATCCATTTTCGACAAAATTCTCATTCTTAGACAGAATCAATTTTCCTAACTCGTACACAACCCTTATTCTACGTTTACCTAGAAGATTCTCAGAAACTAGATTTTACCTCATGTCTAGGACAAGTAGTACATTTGTTAAAATTACTTTCTTCTCAGAAGTAAACATTAGTTCAATGGTTCTTTTGCCACAACCTTCGATCAGACTTCATTACACATTTGTACTTCTTAACCAATGGTTAATTCCTCATAGGTTTTGAAGGCTAATCTATCGTAGTAAACATGTAAGGTAGCAGCAGTATCGTACCACCAACTAGGAACTTTTCCTTGGATTGTGTTTGCTCTAGTGATCATTGCCACTATATCGCATTCTACTACACTAGCTTCTTTTTTCGATTTATGATATTGACACACTCGAGCATAATGCCCAATTTTTTCACTGACATGGCAAGGGCCTTTGAACTTTCCGTTCTTCTTCTGAATTTTCTTGAATTTTCCTTTATTGAGTTCCAGGGAATCGTCCTTATCAAGATTCTTGCTATTAGTATTTTTTACTACGTGTACCGTAGATAAGGAATTTTCATTTTCATTCTTTTTATCACGGTTGCGGGATTCTTCCTCTATTCGAAGATGTTTTTGAATTTGTTCCAGTGTGTAGTCATTAGTCTTATGCAACTTCTTTCTATAGTCTTTCCACATCAGGGGCAACTTTGCGATAATAGCCCCGACTTGGAATGACTCAGGAAGATTGATTTTAATGACATTGATTTTATTCACTATTAGTTGCAATTTTTAGATTTGAGGCAACAGTGGTTTATTATCTACCATGTTATAGTAGAATTACCTGACTATCAGGAACTTGTCGGTACCTTCTTCTTTAGCTTTATATTTGAACTCCAGGGCGGTCCAAATTTCTTTTACAGACGATGTTTGTGTGTACAAATCGTACATACGGTCAGAGAGTACATTCAGAATGTGTCCATGGCAAAGAAGTTCGTCTTCAGTTCTTTTATTACAGGCAACGATCACTTCAGGTGTGTCCTCATCAGTAGCTTCAGGCGGAGGTTGCAGTTTGGATCTAAGATGTAAAAAATCTTTAAGGCCGTCAGAAGACACTTGATCTTGTTTTGCCACCTTGTAAAATTGGTTCCATCAAACTGATCGAGACGAATCAAATCCTGATTCATCAGTTTGATGGATGATACGCTTTCAATTTCCATAAAATAACACTTTAAGATTGTTAAAAAATAATAATGCAGAAATAATATTTTTTATAAATGTATAAACTGAAAATATCAGGACAGGTTGAAGCACGTATGAGAATGTTGTCCTTAAAGCATTATTTTCCCCTTCTTAATCATATTGAGAATGCTGAAAGGTTCTAGGCAAACAACTTCTAAGATACGACGAGCCTGGGTGTGGATCTGCATTCAGCAAATACAAGGATCTACTAATGGAACTCTGTACATAAAATTTTTGGTAGATAATTAAAAAGGAAAAATCCCAGAATTAGAAAGAGAAATAAAAAATTTTAGACCACTGCACTGGTCTGTTCCTGAGTTCTTCTGACTAAGGTTCATATAAACCTTACTGACTTACTAAAATACGTAGGTTGCTATTTTTCTTTGTGGTTCGTATGAAGATGATTTGAGTGTTTGTGATAGATTAAAGACCCATCCAGGCACTATATATATATAGGCTAGGGTGGTTAACCGTTTTGGTCCAGGGCCATTAATCCGTGTGACTATTTCTAGTTATTGGTAAGAAACTAGCCATAATTGGTAGCTTTTTACCGTTACGCATGTGGTGTAACAACTACTGCATGCTGACCGTTTAGACTCACTGGCTAGTCGTTTATAGTTGTTGGGCTAGTCACGTGCATCAGTTTCTGCATGGTCAGACTTAATGTGTATGAGGAGTTACACCTCACTCCAACGGTTCACGTAAGGTCGCGAAGGAGTGAAAAGTGCAAAGTGCGCCACTAATGCCTCTACAACCACACTGCATCACATGCCCACACCCTCGCACCAAGCTTGTGATCGTGATCGAGATCGAGCATGTGCCCGAGCGCGCCGTAGGTGTTCCAGTGCAAAGAACTAGAACACATACAAGCCCAATACATTGGACCAAACAAATAAAATTATGGTACTCCACCTTTCTCGTATAAACTCACTTTTATTCTTCCTCTTTTCCCATGTGGGACTATTCTTAAAACACCAAAAAAAAAAAATTTTGCAAAACTATTTATACTATAATATATATATATATATATATATATATATATATATATATATATATATATATATATATATATATATATATATATAAAATTAAAATATATTTTTTAATCAACATTTTACAACAACACACTCTCTCTCTCTCCTGTCCTCTCCACTTCCTCCCTCCCTCCTCTTCCAAGCCCGGCTGCCACCCACCTCTCTCTCTCTCTCTCTCTCTCTCTCTCTCTCTCTCTCTCTCTCTCTCTCATCCCTCGATCCGATGCCAACTCGACCTAACTCGGTACTTTTAATCGGGTCGGACTTAGTCCGGATTAGTCCGGGCCAAACCTAGACTCGAATCGGATCAGGCATGCTAGATTTAGTATTGAGTTGAGTCAATTTTGGGTCAAGCATATTTCAAAACTGGATCGAGTCAGGTCAGCCCTAACTCGGTCAGACTCGACTCGATGCCTAGTTCTAGTGGAGTGTTTATTTTAGGGATTTTTTCATATGTACGTCTGCCTTTTGGGCCGTGGACATAAAACTTCCTACTTTTAAACTATTTCCTCGAACCCGCCCACAGTTTTCACCGTTAGGCATTACACTGCCTGCAGTTACATGTACGAGTAGATTTTTGTATTTTGGTATTAACGAAACTACCTCCCCACTTGGCAATCTCCACGTAGTACACAATCACATGATAACCTAACCCCAACCACCCCATCTTGATGTTTGTGGCAAATCCATCCCGTTCATCTGTTTCTCTAGCTCATGTTATGAGATGGGCTCAAAATTGAAATGGATTCAAAGTTCAACGTGTGCTCGACCCAATCTGTTTCAATTGTAGGAGTTTAATCCCACCGTTTCCTATTGTGCGGCCCATTGGATATTGTTATCAGCCTCGTTTTTGGGCCCATGGCATAAAATGAACTGAAAAATAGATGGACAGGGTGGATTTTTCATAAACATTCCATGCCCAGTAAATGTTTCAACGGTGGCCGTTCAATCCCCACATGAGCTTTGGATGTGCCTCATTTTTGCTCCCATTCCTAAAATGAGATGAAAAATCTGGTGAACAGAATGGATTCAACACAAACATAACAGTGGGCCTTACTTAGGGTCAAGCAACTCTCACTGTTTACTTGAATTTCCTCCGAACCTATGGACGGCGCATTGATCGACGTGGATTTTCATGCTAACCTAACATCGACCATATGTGGGGCCCATTCTGATGTTTGTTAGAAATCCATCCCGTCCATCTATTTTTCTAGCTCATTTTAAGGCATCAGCAAAAATAGAAAATAAAAAATGAGCCACATCTATAGTTCAAAGTGGGCCCCATAATGGCCCCAATATATTTCAACAGTTAGTGTTTAATCCCATTGTTTCTTATCGTGTGGGCCACTTAAGCTTTGGATCTGCGTCATTTTTGGCCATATCCTTAAATGATCTGGAAACACAAATGAATAGGGTAGATTAGTTACAAACAATGACCCCACGAATATTTCAACCTTAGGCGTTTGATCCTCACCTTTTCTATGCGTTTGCTCCACCCGAGCTTTGAATTAGCCTCCTTTTTGGGCGCATGCCACGAATGATATGGAAATTCTAAATGGACAAAGTGGATTTGTCACAAAGCCCCACTTAATACCAGGCAACTCTCTCTCCAAAATTAAAATGTACAAAAACACCCGGATCGATAGCTCAAGTGATAGATTGAGTGAAAGATACCTCGTTTCAACACTGAGCACTTGGCATAGATTCCCTTAAGGGGGTGGCTAACAGTGGAGTGTGAATTGACCGTGGGTATACCAACAAGCTAACAAATATATATATATATATATATATATATATATATATATGAAAATGTACAAAACCTCTTTAGGAAAGTTTATTGATGCTTGATTGTCGTGCCAACCTAACCTTGACAGTGCAAGGCCTACCTTGAGGTTGTGAGAAATCCACACCATTCATTTATTTTGTTATTTCACTTTTATGAATGAGCCGAAAAATAAGAGATCCAACACTCAAAGTGAGCCCCATGATGGCCTCAAAATATTTCAATAATAAGTGTGCAATCCCACCATTCCCTTACGTGTTGCCCTTGATGTTGGCGCATGCCATAAAATGAGTTGTCAAAACCAATAGATCCCAGGTGAATTTCTCACCAGCATCCCATGTCCCATAAAATTTTCAACTGTGGACGTTCAATCCCCACAGTTTTCTGTCATATGGCCCAGTTGAGCTTTGTATCTGCCTCATTTTTGCCATAAACAACGGATGAAGCAACCCCGAGATCATTGGTATAAACAATTGCACAAAATGGGCATAAAGATGGCATGCATGACACCTTCCACTCCCAAACACGAGATCACTGGTATAAACAATTACACAAAATGGGCATAAAGATGGCATGCATGACACCTTCCATGTGTGTAGACCAAGACACTCCACCAAGCATCTAATACCACTTCCCTCGTTCTTTATTATGGCTATAGTTAGGCATTGGTTGCTTTGCCTAAGGACAATAGAAGCAGATTGCGTCCAATAGGGGTGCACACAGGTCGGTTCAGTTCGGTTCTAGGGTGAAATCAGAACTGAACCGTACCTAACGGTTCTACGATTTTTGGAACCGAAACTGGACCGTTAGCACCCTAGAACCGAACCGAAACCAGAACATGAAAAATGGTTCAGTTCCGGATTGGTTCCACGATTCTGGGCTTTTAAAAATCCAGCCCATTTATATCCACTGTACATCTAGCCCAGTTGCCAAATGATCCTTGAGAAGTTTCAGACAATGTTCATGGAAGGAGACAATTCATATTCACTCAGCCTAGCAAACCTTCTCGCTCAAACGTTTGAGATATTTGATACACACCCAGAGATTCATACACATTCACTCGACCAGAGCGCACATTGAATGCATGCAACTCAATCCAAATCATCCAAACGATGGGACAACTATAGATGGACATGACCACAAGATCAGATTGATTAGACAATCCTAACCTATAATTATCCATCATAGGGATGTCAACAAATGGAACAATTAGAATCATATGTTCAGTATGGTTTTTAGGTTATGACCCATCCAAAGTGCAACTCCACAATATGGACAGTTTGATATAAGATAAATGCATACAGGTTTGAAGTGCATATATTCTAATGTATTATGGAAGACAATATCTAATGCAAATGCTACCTTGGTGCCTGGTGGAGATGCTGAAAGTAATGAAAACCAATAGAAAAAGCTTAGCATTTCCAAGAAATGAGCTTTTCTTGAGATATAACCATGAGAACATTGCATTAAGTTACTATTGTAAAACATAGTTTGTGAACCAAAGCCCTCTCAAAAGGAAACTGAGGTTTTTAGCTTTAAAAAGACATAAATACATCTTGGTTTTTGGTTGGCATGTACAAATGGAAAATCAAGTATACTTATTGTCAAATGATTGAATTCATCGTCTGGAACTCAGTTCTGAAAACTTTTGCAAATTTCATTCATTGAAATGTCCTGTTCATAACCATTTACTTTCCTTATCATTCAGTTAAATAACTATGCCAATAACATCTGGTTTAGTCAATAGAATCAAAAGCTATATCTGAAATGCATATATGAAAATAAGGTAACCTAAACCGGTTCACGGTTCGAATCCACGATTCGGATCCACGGTTCGGTTCATAATTCGGTTAGGTTCTATAGGACCCTAAACCGGAACAAATCCATATCCAACAGTTCTTGAAATTTTGGAACCGGAACTAGAACCGGTGCTGTCTAAAACCAGACCAAACCAACCGATCCAACGGTTCCGGTCCGGTTCCACGGTTCTACCAGTTCGATGTGCACCCCTAGCATCCAACCCCTGCTCGTCTCTAGCAAGGAATGGGAAGATCTACGTGGGGCACAATTTTCAATTGTGGGTGTCATTATCCCCACCTATTCCTTTGGTGTGAACTACATATGCTTCAATTTTTGTGCTCATGCCCTAAAATGATATGGTAAAGGTTAACGAACACAAGTCCTAGTGAGTGAAATTTCTTATTATTATCCATCCATGTGTGTAGACCAAGACACTCCACCAAGCATCTAAAACCACTTCCCTCGTTCTTTATTATGGCTATAGCTAGGCATTGGTTGCTTTGCCTAAGGACAGTAGAAGCGGATTGCGTCCAGTAGGGGTGCACATGGGTCGGTTCAATCCGATTTTGGGGTGAAACCAGAACTGAACCGTACATAATGGTTCTACGATTTTTGGAACCGAAATCGGACCGTTAACACCCTAGAACCGAACCGGAACCAGAACATGAAAAATGGTTCAGTTCCGGATTGGTTCCACGGTTCTGGGCTTTTAAAAATCCAACCCATTTATATCCACTGTACATCTAGCCCAGTTGCCAAATGATCCCTGAGAAGTTTTAGACAATGTTCATAAAAGGAGACAATTCATATTCACTCAGCCTAGCACACCTTCTCGCTCAAACGTTTGAGATATTTGATACACACCCAAAGATTCATACACATTCACTCGACCAAAGCACACATTGAATGTATGCAACTCGTTCCAAATCATCCAAACAATGGGAAGACTGCGGATGGGCATGACCACAAGATCAGATTGATTAGACAATCCTAACCTATATTATCTATCATAGAGGTGTCAACAAATGGACCAATTAGAATCATATGTTCAGTATGGTTTTTGGGTTATGACCCATCCAAAGTGCAGCTCCATAATGTGGACAGTTTGATATAAGATAAATGCATACAGGTTTGAAGTGCGTATATTATAATGTATTATGAAAGACAATATCTAATGCAAATGCTACCTTGGTTCCTGGTGAAGATGCTGAAAGTAATGAAAACCAATAGAAAAAGCTTAGCATTTCTAAGAAATGAGCTTTTCTCGAGATATAACCATGAGAACATTGCATTAAGTTACTATTGTAAAACATAGTTTGTGAACCTGAGCCCTCTCAAAAGGAAACTGAGGTTTTTAGTTTTAAAAAGAGAGAAATACATCTTGGTTTTTGGTTGGCATGCACAAATGAAAATTCAAGTATACTTATGGTGAAATGATTGAATTCATCGTCTGGAACTCAGTTCTAGAAACTGTTGCAAATTTCATTTAATAAAATGTCCTATTCATAGCCATTTACTTTCCTTATCATTCAGTTAAATAACTATGCCAATAACATCTAGTATAGTCAATAGAAACAAAAGCTAGATCTGAAATGCATGTATGCAAACAAGGTAACCTAAACCGGTTCACGATTCGAATCCACGATTCGGATCCACGGTTCGGTTCATGGTTCGGTTCTATAGGACCCTAAACCGGAACCGATCCATATCCAACGGTTCTTGAAATTTTGGAACCGGAACCGGAACCGATGCTGTATAAAACCGGATCAAACCGGACCGATCCAATGGTTCCAGTCCGGTTCCACAGTTCTGTCGGTTCGATGTGCAACCCTAGCGTCTAGCCCCTGCCCGTCTCTAGCAAGGAATGGGAAGATCTACGTGGGGCACGATTTTCAATGGTGGGTGTCATTATCCCCACCTTTTCCTTTGGTGTGAACTATATATGCTTCAATTTTTGGGCTCATGCCCTAAAATGATATGGTAAAATAAATGGAGGGCATGGATAAGCTACAACATCATGGGCCCCATTTATCCTTATGTGTTTGTAGGGAGTGACGTTAATGGAATTAAACCTGGAATGGGAGATAAAGGGAGGGCAGTCCCATCGTTTGGCATTTGGCAAAGGTAAATTTATGAAAATGATGGGACGGCAATATCTGCAGTCAACAAGGGTAAGAGGTACTTTTTTATAGTTAACGGCTCCCCCGTTAAGAATACGTTGGTGGAGGCGGCTGTAGGGCTACTTGAAATAGGGAACCAGGTTGTGAGAAATAGTTTAAAAGTGGGAAGTTTCCATCCATAGTTAAAAAGGCAAGCGTTTGTATGTAAAAATTCCTTTACTTTATAAAGAAAATATTATAATGCAAGATACTACCTCATGTATTATAAAGAAAGTATTATAAAATAGGTTGGAAGAATCAAAAGACGGCATAGTGGCAATGTGATTGGCCACATCATCAAAAGCTGGCACGGTGGCAATGCAGTAGTTCTGATAATCTCTATGATGATGTGGACCAATCATAATGCTGGTGTACCACACACCACCTAAGTGGCAGCTTGTATTGATGTCACCAAGTTTTGTTAAGTCCCATCATGAGGCATGTTTTATATCCAAACTGCCTATTCATTTGGTGAGACTGCCACATAAGTCTTGATCATTCCAAAGGTTGGGCCCAAAATAAGATAGATCCAAAGACCAAATGGACTACATTGCAAAAAACAAAGAAATATTGGATATCTACGGTTGAAACTTTCTTCAGGATTATGGAGATTTTCATTCAATTTGATATTTATTTTTTCTCTTCATCCACGTTTTTGTGACCTTATGGACAGATTAGACGGATAAAAACATTATGATAGGTCCTATGTATGTTTTAATATTGGGAATCACTGTCCCCATTGCTATTTGTGATGTGGTCAACTTGAGCTTTGGATGTGACTCATTTATGGGTGCATGCCCGAAAATGATCTCGCTAGATGGATGAATAGTGTAGATATAATAAATACATTATGATGGGCCCATAAACTTTGATCTTCTTTACATCATCCGTACCATTACGATGCTCGAAGACTGCCATGCTCTTCTGCATGCGCAACGTACGTACACCAATGAGGCCGCTGGTGTGCAGTACAGCTAATCTGCTTGCAAAGAAAATTCCAGTATGGTTGCTTGTCATTGGTCGATCCACGTCATTTCCAATCACTCCAGCTAGTCATTTCCAATCACTCCAGCTAACAAGGCAGGTCCGATTCTCTCTCCCAAAATAGATTGCTACCTGCACGACACAATTTTTATTGTGTGAAACATTTTTGAGTCCCATCATGATTTATGTTAGATCTATACTATCCATCAATTTTTTCATATAATTATAGAGCATGAGCCAAAAATTGAGGTACATCCAAATCTCAAGTGGATCACAACATAAAAAGCAGTGGAGATTAAACAAACTACCGTTGAAACTATCCTAGGGCTAACTCTAAGGCTTATTTTCCATCTAACCAGTTCATAAGATCACACGTACCCAAATGAAGTAAATATATAAATATCATCTTGATCATAGCCTTCTATGCCCCGAGAAGTTTTCAATGGTAGCATCAATCTCTATTGTCTTTAGCAGTATGCTTTAACTTTGGATCAGTATTGTTTTTGAGTTAGTATCCTGGAATGATTGGAGAAAATGGATGGATAGTGTAGATCTAAGAAATACATTACCGTGAAGCCCACATGAAGTCCACATAAATTTCACTCCTCAAGAAATTTTACTGAACGTTGTGTGTTGCTAGGGAGAGGATTAGGTGAGACCTAGGCCCACCCAAAGATGGTGTAGCCCTTGTTGTGGGTTTCACCTTGATGTGTGTGTTATGCATCCACTCCATCCATCCATTCTTTCATATCATTTTAGAGCATGATACCAAAAATTAAGAGGATCCAATTCTTAGGTGGATCATACTTAAGGAAAAGTAGTGGTCGAACATCATACCATTAAAAGCTTCTTAAGGCTAACCTTAATTTTTTCGTAGCTTTGATTTATCATCCAATCTATTGATAAGTTTGCATAAGCTTCGATGAAGAGAAAAAACAAATATAAACTTTCTCGTTAACGGTCAATCACTATTGTTTATTATGGTATATATGGTCCATCTAATAATTGGATATGCTTCCTTTTTTTGGATAATGCCCTAAAATGATATAGAAAAATAGAATGAGACAAAAAATGAGGTAGACTTGAGGCTCACATAGGCTACTGTAGCATCTTGTAAAATTTCATATTGAAACATTATTACAACCACAAGCGAGATCGTTAGAGAGCAATATTAGTCTAACTAAATGTCCTAATTAGGTTGAAATTGACTCATTTACAATAATTAGAATTGAACACCTATTTTTATTAATCGTGAATGGGTAGTGTCGCGAACTTAGTTAATCCCGATGCTAACTAGTGCCTACAAGAAATTCCAAAGGTCAACTTATGTGAAAAATGCCCCAATTAAAAGTATTAGGTTTAGATCGCATGTTGGTGGTACGCTAAATTTAAAACTAGAGAATAACGCCTGTCTTGCTGGGCTTGATGTCTACCCCGAATATTAGACGATAGGAGCCACATCTGTGGTGAATGATATGACAACCAATCTGCTAATTCAAAACCTTGCTTCACATAGCTCAGCTGTACATTTGGGCCTGTTTGGATTCGTGTATAGTATTGTATTGTATAGTATTTGGGTATTGTTCATATATACATTAGACGGTTTTCAAAAAACATCCAAATCAATCAGATACTAATCAATGTTTGGATAGGAGGTATTGTTTTGCATAGTATACAATACGTTATATAGATTAATGTTTGGATAAGACGTATTATGTCTGTATATTGTACAACCTTAATTGGGTTGGGTGGCTTGTTTGACGTATGAAACTTTCTAATTTCTAGCCCAGATGATTTTCACGTTAAAATGTATCAAATGAACGGTCCCGATCTTACACTGCATAGGTACCAGATATCTTGTAATCGTACAAATTTCAAACTTTCATCCACTGCCGAATACGGCGCAATGAGTACGAAGTATTGAAGGCAACAAAATCCATTGACAATACTTTACCGTTGGTTCAAAAATTTGACTGGAGTTTGTATTCGCACGCATGAGATTCAACTCCTATTCACTCCAATCCAAACACGGTAAACATCAAATCATAACTTTTAATACAATACAATACATCCCAAAACGCGTATCCAAACAGGCCCTAAGTTAGTGTATAGTCAAATGCATATGATCTCCCTCACTAAAACTATTGAAATATGAAATTTAATTTTTAGTTCTGATTTGAATAGCAAAAAAAAAAAAAAAAAAACCCCGTATTTCTTTCACTCTTTTTTACCATCAAACAACATGGATCATCACATTAAAAGAAAAATCTATTCCTTTTTCCATTGTTGGGCATTGATCAATCTATATAGTTTTCGAACATGCCTTAATTAATAGAAAAAACACATGATGGAATGGATATTATATAAGTATCCAAACGGCCCCCTAAACAAGTCTGGTGGGAATCTAGCAAGCCTAGAATTCGAATATTCAAGAGCAAATTGCTAGTGCGCGTTAGGCTTGCCATCCATTATAATTGGATTGTCGAATAAGAGTATGTGTTCACCCAGTTCACCAATCCTCAGTGAACACGTGGTGCAATCCCATCTTTCCCTTAAATCAAGCTGGTGATATTTTATACTCTGGCGAATTGTGATGCACGATATGTAGACGCTTGGAAAATGTAGACATGACATATAATTAGCTCAGAGTAAACCGACTAAATTTTGGAATCCATTGTCACTGAGTCACCTTCCTAAAATCAGTTTTATTGGGCAATCGTAGCCTCTGATTGATGGACACTTTTTGGTTGAAATGGGAACGTTGGATATTCTTCACGTCAAACGTCCATTAAATGTCTGCTAATCCGTTAGTCAGATTATCAAATAAGCTTAACTTTTGGTGTATAATGCATCTAGACTGGTACACATAATTTGGACAGTTTAACTGAATTACTTGTATATGCCAGGTATCAAATTTGTAAGTAATTCTTAAGTGTCTGCGTATCATCCATCATCTTTGCCCGAGTATTAAAAAATTTCCCTAGCCAATTTCAACATTCCCAGCCCTCGGTGCTCCACTTGAAAATAAGATCTGTACATGAACCTTGGAGAGTTTACTACTCCCACACGCACCTTTTTTCGCAGCCACACATGGCAACTCAACACGTGCAGGAAAACGGAGCCGTATATCAGGTGGGAACCACCACGTAGATGATCCATCCAAGAATTTACGTAGATATTTCTCTTATTAGGACTCCCACACGTAAACAGACAACAGACAGACAATCCATTACTATGTTTTCCAGTCTACCTGTAAGCTTAAGGATCCGAGTTTTTGGTCAAATCATCTAAACGATGTGTCCCAGATGTTACACGGATTGGATGCCGAACACACGTGCCAAGATCAGCACATGTGGCTGCATGTAGAATTGCGTGTGGACGTCTGCATGTGTGGACAACAAATGCTATAGAACGTTGGGTATCTAAGCTACTGCCTACTAACATCTTTCTGTCCAGGTATTTTTAAGTCGTGCGATTTCCACCACAAGTTGTGTAATTACTACACTAAACAAAGTGGTTTTCAAGGCCTTCAACAATCCTATACAGTCCTATCCATGACACAGCAAGCACCCATCAGGTGTCGTGATCGTGGTCAACTGGAAATTCTAAAACCAGTAGCAAAACCGGGACGTGGCGAATCCCATCACTGGTGATGCAATGTGGGGCCCACCACATCGAGCAGGTGGGGTACAGCACCTCATTAAGCTGACAGTGTTCCCCGCCGGATCACACTCCAATCCAACGTAGTACCTGAAATTTATTTCCTATTAGGAGTGTTTAGGCCCGTTTCCTGTGCAATAGTTTTCGTATAGGGTCCACTAGAGTGTTTGCATGGAATCCAAACCGTCTATCAGGGTTGTCCCAGAATGCAAGTGGATGTTTTAAAAATCAGACCGCTACAACCATCAATTCAGCCACCACGTGAACCTAGTGTGTTTAGGTGGTTGACGATTGTTTTATATGAAGTGGCCCACCAGATAATTTGATTGAGATGATTTTTATTACAGAAAATCATCATGGTGTGGTTCATTTTATGAGTGGATTCGATGGCATACGTAATATGATGGCCCCCAGGGGCAGGTGAATAACTTTTACACGTAGGTGAACAAGTTTGGACAAATTTCAATGTCATTTCGGGAGAGATTTACGATTGTAAATCCCACTTTTTTCCCACCATATTTTTTAGACACTCCCAAACTAACAATTATTTACAGACATATTATTTGCAACAGAAAATACTTTAACTTATGGCTACGAATTATAACTGTAGCTATAGAAAAATATGATATTCAACATATTTGCCTAGTTGAATTTCATGCTTGCTCCATTAAAATTAAAGTTGTACACTAGTCAAGTTAGCTCGTTAGCTCGTTTAGATCGACTCGAAAAAGTTTGACTTGACCTGGATCGAAAATGTGTTCGATCCAAGTCGAGTCATTTTTTATGAGCTCAGAATAATTCGAGTCAAGTCCAATCTAGACCTAACTCGACTCAACTCAAATCAGCTCGAACTCAACTTGTATCGAGTTTTCCTAACATATATAAGTTTTTTTTAAAAGCTTTTTCCCTTTACTTACTTCATTTCAATTCACCCGAGTCCCCAACGACCCAGACCCTAACCCCAACTCATTTGTTCGTCCAACCCTAACCTAGCGTCTTAGCCAGCCCCCAAATCGCCTATCAACCATCGCCCATCTCTCTATTTCATCCAAATTGGCCAACAATCCTTAATCCCTAACTCGTTCGCCCAAATAACATCATTCGTCCGTTCATCTAAATCGCCCGGCAAATACTCTCCTTCCAGCGTCTGTCCAGACCAGCGGCATATGAAAGTGAGTCCTCTCCTCCTTTCTCTACATTTTTTCTCGTGAGTAGCGTCCATCCAATCAACGACTACTAGTCAGGTGGATCTGATACAGTCGGACGAACCCATCCGACCAGCGACCACTAACCGGGTGGCTATAGGTTGCAGCCCACTGTTTATATATATATATATATATATATATATATATATATATATATATATATATATATATATATATATATATATAAATTATTGATTTAAAAATAATTAAATTGCTTATTTGGTGAATGGATGATGGTGATGAATGTATGGGATAGATTTATAGAGAAATTAGGTGGTATAGTTGAAGAATGAAGATTACTGGGGCTCATTTAGTTGTATATAACATTTGTATGAAGACTCGAATTCAAACTTGACTCAAAAACTCAACTCGAACTCGGTTCAAACTGGACCGAGCCAAGCACAAGTTGTTATTCCGAGCTTGAAGGCCGAGCTGAGCCGAATACGAGCTGATACTTAAGCTGTCCGAGTCGAGTAGGGCAAAGCTCAACTCGGCTCGGCTCGTGTACACCTATAGTAAAATTCATATTTTCCAATGGCTAGCACATCTAAGTAGTGTTGTCCGTAAAAGTAAAGTTTGGGAGTAATTAAAAAAGACGGTATGTAAAAGGCGGCGTTACAGTGATCAATTTCTCTCTTTTACGGTAAGGGAAGGGACTACGTGCGATGAATGAGCTTATTCTAGAGCGTTGTAGAGGATAGTCCTCTGTTTTTTTACATGAACTTTTCAACCACATGAAGTGCCGTGACACGTCACACTGCATTTCTCTTTTAAAACCAACGTACGTGGCAAGGGCGCGGATTAGGTGATGCAGCGGTAACAGCTGAGAGGATGAGGCCCTCACCGTGGGACCCACCTAGTTGTATGTATTGTATGTCCACGCCGTCCATCCGATTTGTCAGATAATTTTAGGAACTTATTCCAAAAATGAAGTAGACCCGAATATTAGGTAGACCACACACTAGGGATTTAATTCCTACCGTTAAAAACTTCTTTGGGGCCATAGAAGTTCTCGAGCAAGCTTCTATTTATTTTTTTCTCTTCATCCCGGTTTGTGTGACCTTATCAACAGGTTGGATGGCAAATAAACATTACAGAGAGCTAGGAAGTTTATAACGATGTCCGTTCGATCATCACTGTTTTCCTGTGTTGTGGTCCATCTGAGATTTGGATCTGCCTAACTTTTTGTACGCCATAAAATGAGCTGGAAAAACGGATGAATGGCCTGGATCTAGAACAATTACATCGAGATGAACCCCCATGGTCAGGGCCTCACCCACTAAGCTGTTATTACCCCTGCCTCCCCTAATCCACGCCCCAAGTGACAAAAGATGGTGGACATGATTCCACACGAGAATTGTCATGTCTACTCTCGATATCCGACTGTTCGACGTATGGCGCACTTGCGTGAGATCCCGACCATTCATCAGGTAGTCCACACTTACTATGAAAAATGCAAGGTTAGACAAAGGCTCGAGACAACTGATCACAGTGCAGGCCTGATTTAGACGCAGAGGCAGGTGCACAATACGATCCACTTGATGAATGGCTTGGATCCTTGCAGACGCGTGCAACATTGGAGAGAGAGTAGGATCATTACACGTAGCCATAGCAACCCTCACCTACCCCAAACCCTGTGTCAGTTGTTCCATGACACGATCATCAGAAACAACATAGATATATTAAAGAGACAGATGACACAGCAAAACCTGAGTGACATGTGGTACGTCCATGCAACTATAGTACACATGTCACGGTAATGTCTCAACCGTCTATCTAGTGACCACTATCACAGATGGACCATACTTGAAGAATCACACTAATAAAAAAATCATAGCCATCACCTTTAAGGCCATTTGATCAGAGAGCTAAAGTGCCTGAGAGCATCTAGAACCACTTTCTATCCATTATAGGGCCCACCTGGTGAACCGTCTTGTTTTGAAACATCATCCTGAGAAACGGCTCTAACCACAGAATCGCTATAAATAGAAGTTTCCTAACGTACTAAAACCACCAAGCTCACAAAAATGAAAGAAGAAGAAGAAGAAGAAGAACTAGTTGTTTATGGCATGCAGGAGGGAGGGGAAGAGGCTAAGATGGAGCTGCCCGTGGAGGAGATTATTGAAGGGTATGTGGGTTCTTTCGGATTCTCGCAACTCCTCCATGTGTTCTTGGTCTCCCTTGCATGGATATTCGACTCGCAGAACACGTTGGTGACTATCTTCAGCGATGCGCAGCCTACGTGGAGGTGCACTGGTGCTTCTTCTTCATGCTCTCATGGCTCCTCCATGTGTGAGCTTGAGCCAGGAGCTTGGGAGTGGGTTGGAGGGAAGGCGAGCTCGACCATCTCTGAATGGGGTTTGATATGTGACCACAAGTTCAGGGCTGGGATTCCAGCATCCTTGTTCTTCATCGGTTCACTCTTCGGTGAGTCTATTTAATTTCCTTAATTGATTAATTTCTAACTAATTTAGGGTGGACCCATAATAATATCAGCATTTTCCAGATAGTTCATCTGGTGGGTCCCACCGTGGACATTCAATAGCATAAAACATCGGTCATTGGATGATATCAACCATGAAATTGGAGGACTTGAACGTGGATTGTTGTCCAATACTCACTAACCGTCCATTTGGTGACCTAGATGAGTATATTGATCTTCAAAATATGGGTGTGGGCCAACTAGATGAAAAATCTGAATCATATTATCATCTCATGTGGTGGGCCCAATCAGGGATCATGTCTAATAAACACAAGAAAAAGTCAGAAAACGTTTGGAGAAGCAGAGATTTGGATTCTCAGCCTCATGACCGCAAGGAATAGCTTTTACGTACTGATGGCAACAGTCAACATCATCCCTTGCATGGCTTGGTGAAAGCACACCACCACGGAAACGGCATCTAAGCTTCAAATCACCGAACGCGGATTTCCTGCGAAAGCCAAGGTCCTGCGCGCTGGGATGCAAGGTGGGGTTCACCGGGATGTTTATGATAAATCCAACCCGTACATCCATTTTTTGATCTCGTTTTACGACACGCGACCAAAAATGACGAGTATCCAAAACTCACCTGGGCCATACAAGATGAAACAATAGGGAAAGGAATTTCTACCGTTGTAAGCTTCCTAGGCTCCACCTTGTTATTTATATGCCATCCAAACCCTTTTTAAGGTCATTTTCACTGGTATGAAGTGAAAATACGAAAAACCTAGACCGATACAAACCTTTTATGGCCATATAAATATTTCAACGGTAATCACTAAATTTTCACTATTTTCTCTTGCGTGGCCCATTTGAGTTTTGGATCCACATTATTTTTGGCCGTATGTCATAAAATGATCTCGAAAAATGGATGAATGGGTTGGATTTCTCACAAACATTACAGTGGGCCCCACCCATAATCCTTGCGCAGGAACTTCTAGGAAATCCGCGTCCCAAATCACCCTACCATCTATCATCATCTATCATATCATGTGTATGGATGTTTACCCATCCATCCATATGAGCTATACATGGCGTGAGTAGCGTTTGGCCAATTTTACCCCTCCAATTGGTAGCGGGCACAAGCGTTAACAAGCAGTTTTTGGGTGCGGATGGCCCTTTAACCTAAAAAGTATTTTTGTCCTCTCAATTCATTAACGAAAGTAGCCACTCCCACTTCTCTTTTTGCGTGTAGGGATGTGGTTTGGATCGTGACCCAGCACCAGCCATAGTTAGTGTCAAAGCTCTGCAGGCCCCACCATGATGTATGTGTTATATGTGTTTTATCCACGCGGGCCATTCATTTGGCCAGCTCATTTTAGGGCATGTGCCCGAAAAATAGGCAGATCCAAATCTTAGGTGGACCATACCAGGGGAAACAGTGAAAATTGAATGCTTACCGTTGAGAACTTTGGGCCACGGAAGTTTTGGATCAAGCTGATATTTGTGTTTTCCCTTCAATATTCAGGTTTACGTGACCTGATCAGAAGGTTAGATGAAAATAAACATCACGGTTAGCCCTAGCCCTAGGAAGTTTTTAATGGTGGACCTTCAATCAACACTGTTTTCAGTGGTATAGGCCATCCGAGATTTGGATCTTTTTAGGCCATCGGAGGTTTGGATCTACCTCATTTTTAGGCCATGCCTTAAAATGAGCTAGCAAAATTGATAGCCGGCATGGATAAAATACATACATCATGGTGTGGCTCAAAGAGCTTTTGACAACAGCTACCTAGCTGGTGTTGGGTCACTAGCTAAACCATTTACCCTTGCAACAAAGGCTATGTGGGCTATATTGTAACAAAGGCTATGTGATTTATATTGTGATAAATGTGTAACATTCATGCTATACATCTGTTGTACTAGCTTATTTAAATTTATAAAGGGAAATAAACAAGTGCAAACGTAAATGGTACACATCAGAATGAACCTGATTACCAAG
Source organism: Magnolia kwangsiensis (assembly GCA_037074715.1). Taxonomy (NCBI): domain Eukaryota; kingdom Viridiplantae; phylum Streptophyta; class Magnoliopsida; order Magnoliales; family Magnoliaceae; genus Magnolia; species Magnolia kwangsiensis. The sequence continues at coordinate 43,964,397 of CM073572.1, read as the reverse complement.
CATGTGTTTGTATGTGCATGCTTAGACATGTGAGGGTAGGACCTTATCCATGCATCTGACCATGTATACACACACTCCTATTTGTAATTCATGCATACAGGCATCTTATCTTTGATGCATGGGTTTCTCATGAACTCAGATTCGTAACTATTTCCATGAACTAAGGACAGTGATCTCCTGCATGCAGGCTCCGCCGTTCATGGCCGCTTGGCAGATGCATACCTAGGAAGGAAGAAGACAGTCCTCCTTTCATGTCTCCTAACTTCCATAACTGCTTTCCTGACATCCTTCTCACCCAACATATGGGTCTACGCCCTCCTCCGTTTCTCAAACGGGTTCGCCAGATCAGGCATTGGAATTTGCTGCCTCGTCCTCTCTACAGAGGTCGTCGGACGGGAGTGGCGTGGCCAAGTAGGCCAATATGGCTTTTTCTTCTTCACAGCCGGCTTCCTTTCCCTCCCATTGATGGCTTACCCAACAAGAACATCTTGGCGAAAAATATACATGGTCATGTCTGTTCTACCCCTCTTATACTCTGTTCTAATCCTTCCTTTTGTTTCTGAGTCCCCGAGATGGCTTGCAGTCAGAGGCAGAACGAAAGAAGCAATGGAAGTCTTGAATAAGCTAGCGAGAGTCAATGGAAGGAAGCTGCCGAAGAACTTAACCATTCTGAGCCCATCCACTGCTAAAACGAACAACCCCGATTCAACGACGGAAAGCTTGTGGTCCAAAAGGTGGGCCACAAAGAGGGTAATCACGATCATGTTCACCGGTTTCGGAATTGGCTTTGTTTATTATGGTGTTCAGCTGAATGTAGAGAACTTGAACTTCAATCTCTACTTCACAGTGGCTCTAAACGCCTTGATGGAGATTCCAGCAGTTTTCCTTGGCAGTGTGCTGTTGGGTTTCACAGATCGCCGGATTCTCATCTCTATATCTTCTTACATCACCGGCATTTCATGTATCATCTGCATCTTCTTCTCTCGCAAGAACGGAGACGGGAAGGTAAAATCAAAAGGTAGCTGGTCTCAGTTAACCGCCGAAGCTATAGGATTCATGGGAGCTTCGACAGCTTTCGATGTTCTTTACATTTACTGTGTGGAACTGTTCCCTACAAACGTGAGGAACTTCGCTGTGTCAATGCTTCGGCAGGCACTGATGTTGGGAGCAGCTATCGCCCCTCTCCTGGTCGTTTTGGGTCGTCTGAGTCCATCCATTTCATTCCTGATATTTGGGGCATTGGCAATATTTAGTGGGTTTCTAGTACTCTTGCTGCCCGAAACCAGAAATGCTCCTTTATATGAGACATTGGAGCATCAAGAGAAAGAGGAAAAGCTAAGTTCAATTTCAGATCCAGAGATAGAGCTGGGCAATTAGTAAAATTGTAATCCATGGTTTATAGACTCAGGGACTCCGATCGAGTCGAGGGTGATTCTTGTAGGGGCAACTGGTGGTATCGAACCAGATCTTATGAGTTCACTTGGAGGGATCTTAAAACCGTGGAAAGACCAGTCTATGAAATGTGTACATATGGTTTCAATAGTGAGACTCTTTAGGCTTTCTGTGTTGTGTGTGTCCTGGACTAGGAATACAAGAAATTTCACTAATGATGGCACTTTTGTGTTACACTACTGACGTAATTTGCAATCTAAACACGCCTTAAATATACACGAGGAAGACATCCAATGACACAACCCATGAATGGAATCAATGTGTTCGTGTTAAATTCACAAGATCAGCTCTATATCCAGAGAGCAGCTTTTCAAAGATTACTTGGAAATGACAATTATGATCTAGACACTATTCACCTCTCGTCCTGATGAAATTCAACTGCAAGTCTCCAACAACAAGAATGGGAGTTTGTGTGTGTGTGTGTGTGTGTGTGTGTGTGTGTGTGTGTAAGGCAACAAAAATCTTATTAAAGGGAGCCCCAAAATGGGACGAAGAGATCCAAGTCCTAAAAAGGGAAAGAACTAGAATATCAGAGTTTCTCTAGAAAAATTATTAATGCTTCTAAGGACTTGATTTCAATGCACAAACTAATAGTAATCGTCATTTCATCAAAGCCTTATCCAACTAAGTTTCATTTCCATTTCAACAAAGCCTTACAACAACTAATTGGGGTCAGCATTACGGATCAATATCTACTATTCCACTATCACGGACCATATCTTCAGCTAAATTATGTCCTCGAGTCATTTCTTACTACATTACGTTGCACATAGTTAAATCAATTAATGTTTACTTCTCCTCATTTTATAATCTACTGGTGCTATTCCTAAATTCCCCCAAATGCATTTAATAATAATTTTGTCCTTGTCTTGCTACTCATCCATCTCCACATCCTTATTTCCATTATTCTTATCGGAAGAAAATGGTGTTCATGCACCATCTACAAGTGATGATTAAAATTTTATAAAATGAAATAAATAAATAAAAATCCACAAACTCCACTATTAAGATCCGGAAACAAATAATTTACACAGACATAGATGGGTAGTGGCGCAATGATGATCACATTAAATATACAGTGCTTTAAAAAGCGTGTAGTGTAGAGTTCAACTCTTTATCATGTGTATCATAAGCTATGTTTTGTGTAACATAAGCTATAGGATACTTCAATTTTTTAATTAAAATAATAAAATTAATAAAAAGAAAAGGAAAAAGGCACAGTAAAAGAATACTTTATTTTTCAAATAAAAGCATATTCAAAATAAGTTGCATGCGAGCCAAATCAATCAAGTCAACAAGTTTCTAAGAAAATTAACTTCTTTTCAAAAAGGAAAACATTAAAAACAATGTCAAAATATACCCTAAATCAATCGAAATAAAAATATTAATTAAAATGGGGAAATATTAATCAATCGAAACAAATGAAAATATCAAGCTCTATAGTTGTACGAACTTGAAATGGAGAAAATTTTTATTTCACCTATGTTTGGGCTCCAATTCCCATGGAATTTTAGCTAGAGGATCTCCTCGTAAGGCCGACCAAACCCCTTAAATCTCTTTTTAATTACCGGAGAATCAAATTGACAAAAAAATTTAGTTCAGAGGAGTATTTGCGTTGGAATTATAGGGTTGTCAAAACCTTCTTTTGAATCATTAGTTTTACGAATGGATGTCATGAGTCTTACACCATTTAAAATTGTAATGAATCTCCAGCCATACATATGCATTCCCATATACATATGGTTACAATTGTGTGGTGAGTGTCACCTGTGATGAGGCTGAGTCACCACCATTTTCAAGCATGTTTTGAACTAATAGGGAAGAAAAAATATATATTTAAAATAAATAAATTAAAAAAAAAAAAAAGTGTTTTCGCGTAACGTATGCTACTAGGACTTATGCCATCTCCTGCTAAAAAATCCCAAGGCCTTACCCTCTTAAGCTAACAAGCCTTCATATCCCTTTTCACCACCTAAATGCTATTCCTTTAGGTCTTCCCCTCATCTTTGTTTCAGGCCCTTCAACTTTAATCAAAGTTTCTCTCGATAGCAAGGCTGTCTTCCTATATGCTCCCTTCACTTGATCCCCTGTTGAAGCCCTGGATTGATGACTTTCCCTTCATTTGATCTCCTGTTGAAGCCATGGATTGATGACTGGCCCAAGTCAGTTGCAACTTGTCCAAGTCGACTCAGACTATGTTGAGTGAGATCCTGTTCAGCACCCCAAGCCAGGATTGAACAGAGGGTGACTTGGACCAACTTGCCTCACAATTAACTTGCGGAAGTCCCAGTTCTTTTTCTTTTTTCATCTACGGTCCATGTGAGCTACATTCCTGCCCAAGTTTCTACTCAACTCGGGACGAAACGAGGCAATCTGAGTCACCAATAAAACATAGTTGGGGCTATCTGAGTCATGAAGTAAGCATGGTTGGGGGGGCTACACTTACGCCATGCCTAGCAAGCTTGTCAAGCATTGCAGGCCGAAGATATCAAATGTTTGTAAAATTCCCTTCCTGGATAATGTGCAATGGCTAGGTCAAGTGTAGAGTTGACATGATTATGTTATAGCTGGGGAGTCACATGTTTGCTAAAAATGTGTTTGTGAGCACTACATAGAACCAGCTACTTAATCATCTCCTTTCGACTTTGGCCTATGATGGTGCATTTTTGTGCACCAGTGCAAGCTTGGGTGCCTAATAAAGGAGAACATTCAAATACATCAAACCAGATAATCTAGAAATATTAATCAATTGTTTAGATAATAAAAAGCAAACATTACCGAAATCTCTTTCTACATTATTTTCAGATAATAGATCGATCACCTTTAGCATAGTATGATGACAGATTGCATACTAATTGGAGATACCACACCATGTACAATGTTTGATTAGCCGACATGTTAGAAAACTTAGCAGTTCTGAAACCTTTTACACTGACATTTTTTTCTTTTTGTTGAAATCTTAGATGGAAAGATTTACACTGACATGAATAAAAGGCAAAATGCCAGAACTAGCACAATGAAAACTCAGCAATAACATTAGTTCTAGTGGGGCACAAGAATTTCATGGACATGGATCTCAGAAATCTTTTCCTCAAAGCTTCTAAAACATTATAGAAAAGTAATATTCATCCAAGCTAGCATTAAAATATTTGAGATGGCAAATTCCTTCCTAACACTCAAGATAAACTGATTGATCCACTGGGAATTTTATGGCGCTTTTGCCATGAGAAAAAACAAAACACATGTTCCAAGAATTCATCATAAATAAAGGACTTTTAAAAGATTTAAAAATCAGAATTTCATTGTCTACAGAGTGGAGAAGTATCTCTATTCTATTAAAGGCTTACAACTAGCAAATTATCTTTATCGGCTGTAAACCCAAGTCAAATCATCATTCAAATCCTAGATATACGAAGTGGAATTTCAGCTTCTGTTTTCTCTCCCCTCGAGACAAGCTGGATAAGATCCAAATTGCCGCATTGCTTTAGTATCCACCTTCGGCAGTCTTCAGCAGCTGCAACTCCTGTCGAATAAGCTCCATGTACAGATGCTGGGTGCTCCATGCTCACAGCCTCTCCAGCAAAAAAAAGATTATCCACTGGAGTCCGAAGCTTCTCGTACAAATCAATGGGCTTCCCGACTAAGTCATAGGAATAAGAACCAAGTGAATCCGGGTCTGTTCCCCAACGTGAGACCAGATACTGGATCTGTATTCATCAACAACCAAAGCATCACTTGTCGTTAGAGGTAATAGTATCTGAAAAACGAATGGGACAAGGCTAGTTTGTTGTTAGACTAGTGGCTGCAAAACTCAAATGATTTACAAGCCATAATCTTGTGACTTTTTTTATAACCTTCTCAGGTTTACAAAACCTAGTTTTATGTCCATTGCAAAATGGTTCTTTCTCACTTAATACTAGTTCACTCAGGTTATAAAACTTAGTTTTATGTCCATTGCAAAATGGTTCTTTCTCACTTAATTCTAGTTCACTAGCCTTAATCTATTCTTCCAAAAATATATCTATGTATTAGCAATGACCAATATCACTAATAAAAAAGGTAAATTGTATTTGATTTTTGAGATTAAATACATGTTAGCATGTGGGTCATGGCCACACTCCAAAGTGTTTTGACCGAAGTCTACAAAATGAAATCTTCTTGGAATGCAGTCAGTCAGTTCCCAACCAAGTACGACCCAGCTTTCTTTTTTTTTTCTGCCTTATTAAGAATGAGAGACTCGGACAAGTGGATAGTCAACCTCATGCATTAAGGTATAAATAAAGATTTCAAAGACAAGTAATTTTCTGAAAGAAAAACCAAGTTGATTAGCCTGAGTTGGAGTTTCTAAGGGTTTCTGCAAAGCTTCATGGGATTAGCCTCCTTACAGGGGTCAACGACTCTTTGGTGTGGAGCATAGATAAGTCGGGCAAATTCTCCATTTAGCTATAGGTTTCTCTTTTCTAGCAACGTGGTTTGGGGCGGAGTCCGTTGGCTTTTATATGGAGTAACAGAGCACCTCCAAAGACGGCGGCTTTTGCAGGGTTAGTGTGTAGGAACAAGGTTATCACTATAGACAACCTTCAAATGAAGGCAATGTATATTCCCAATATGGGATCCTTATGCCTTGGTAATGCAAAATCAATAAACCATTTGTTTATACATTGCCTGTTTTCTAGGTCCATGTGGAATTTTTTTGGGGCGTGTTCAAGATGACTTGGGTGATGACGGGAAGCACCGACATTCTATTTCTGGCTTGGCATAGAGGCAGGTCCAGAAGAGAAGGCAAAGAAGCTTTGGAGGCTCTCTTTTGTGGCAATTTTGTGGTCCATTTGGAGAGAGAACTAATCACTGCTTTCATGACAAAAAAGGGGTTGCTCTCCTTAGTCTCAGGAGGATAGGTTTTATGTTAAGGAATGGCCTTTTGTTCTGAATATCCCCGCAGATTGTTTCTCTTAGTTGTTTGGGGCTCCCTTGGTAATTTTAGTGTTTTGGCGCCTTCTAATGAATCTTTTACCATCTTTCGAAAAAAGAGTTGATTAAAAAAACTGATAAAACAAAAGGCGCAATGAAGTTTTCAAGTCTCCTAAATAGAGGAGAGTTTATAACTAGAGTTTTCAAAAGAAAGTAATTCATCCGAATACCAACGCTTTGTTTTTTGCCACCATTGCTTCAATGGGTCACAACTAAAGGTAAAATAATATATTGTAAATAAACAAGAAAGGAGAGGTCTTACAGGCTCTTTTGAATCAGGGAGCATCTTTTTGAGTTGCAACATTGCAAAATTGGCAGCTGCCTCATCAGACAACTTCTCTATGTCATAGGCAAACCTTCCGGCAGCCATGTATACAAGGACTGGATGGCCCGTCGCCTTGTGAAGATTTAGGAAATAGCCACAGGCATAAGATGTAGGAGCAACAATGCCTAATAATTCCACATTCGGCCAGAAAACTGTGTCAAAGCATAAAGCAATCTTATTCTCATTGCCAACTCCCAGATCAGATATTGCAGTGATCTTCCACTCTGGTAGCTTCGGCTCAATCTCAATTAGGTTGGCTTTGAGAACCCCAAGAGGCACTGTTACGATTGCAGCATCAGCAACAAAACTTCTCCCACCCTCAACAGTGACTATTACTCCATTACACCATTGTGCAATTCTTGTAACCCTGGTTATCAGGATTTGCTTGTAAAATGGATGTCAATATACGGACCCAAGAAATCTTTTTGCCAAATAAACACAGCAATTATATTTCTAAAATTCCATAGATTTTACCTGAAGAATAACTAAAATTTTATTCGGAAAGAGGAAACAAAAGAAGCATAAAATAGAAGGCAATGAGTTGCCAATACAAAAATCCAATTGATTAGCCCTCTCCTAAGCTAGAGAGTCTGCAATGACATGGGTTCTCTACAAGTGATGAAACAGCATATGAAATGCACAAGGTCACAAACATAATTGAAAAGAAATGCCACTTTGCAAAATTCAATCGACATAAGAAACCCAACCACAGTAATTATCTTTAGAGACTCCATCATATACCACAGATTTTCTCAGCAAATTACAGAGGTATTAGAATTTTAAATTATAACAGAAAGCTTCCAAAAGTCCTTCGACAACCATAATTCCATTGAACTAGAGCACAGAATTTTCGGCATGAGCCACAGATCCTGAATATTGATGAGCCTCTACGAATCCCAATGAAACTAGTATTTGGATGCTCTCAAATTGGATTGCCATAATTAGTTCAATAAAATGGAAATAACCAAATTCTAATCTTCCTTAGGGCCTGTTTGGCATTGCTTAAATAAGTCTTTTGTGTAGTTCCAATTCCCAAAAGCACTTAAATAGGCATTAAACACATTTGGTTAAGGGCACATTAATCAATTTAGGGCTATCAGTGGATCAGGTTCGTTCATATCCTTTAGTACCCATACCCGGGCTAACCGAGTTTGGGTCCAGCTGGGTCCAGTCCTCATTCTTGAAGACCCAGACCTGGATCCAATCAGGTTCAGGTACTTGTCAGATCTTTTGGATCTAGGTTTCAAGTTCAGGACAAATAAGAGAGCTTACATGGTCGAGCCCACCTGATATTAGATTGCACAGATGCACACACGCATGTGCCACTTCAGCATATATGGTGTGTAGATGGGCACTCTTACATGCATTTAGCCAAGGAAACCTCGCCTCGTTGCTAGAACAATCAATATATAGTAGTTACTGTTAAAAATAACTGGACCAGACCAAGACCTAACTTGGCCTGACCTAAGGGGGCAAAAACGGCTAGACCCAAGTTTTTACTAGGTCCAAAAACATGAGACCCAAAGCCAACCTTATTTCTTAACGGGTCCAAAAACTGGAAACTGGACCTGTTAAAATCGAGTCTGTCCATCTGGTACCCGGGGATCCAGGTACCCATTGACAACCCTAAATTATTTGTTTTTTCTTTTAAGCGGAACCCTATAGTAATTGTTAAAAAGCAAGTATAAAACAATGCTTTTTCCCTAAGTGGGTTAGAGACATTTCCCAACACTCCCTGCACTTCCGTTGTCAGCAGCCCCTCATTTGAGGGAGTAGAACATCTCAAAGATCTATGCACATAGCAAATGTGTCAAAGATCTAGGCCATTATTCATCATGTAGGGTGCACTGTCACTGGGCCAGTTTGACTCATGAATCTGCGGTTGACCAAGCAGGTCAAGAAATTCGGCCGATCCAACCATCATGTGGGCCACCTCATTAATTTGGTGGTTTTTGTATAGCTGTCCGTTGTTTTCTACTATGTGGCCAACCTAACGGTTGGATAGGCCTATTTTTTTGGCATCACATCATCATTGCGGGGCTCACCTATTGCTCCGGTTGGATGACATACACACAATACGTTAGGCCCACACAGGCAATAGTGTATAAGCAGGTGAAGATTTTTACGCACAAATTAGTAGAATTTTACAAGCACATGAATAACTTATAGAATGAGCTTATCCTAGACGAACTTGTAGAGGAGGTGACCTCAATTTTGTACATTAAAAAAACTTTAATATACAAGCACTTAGAAACTACTCAGAGTTCGCAGACGTGGATGCAAGTGGTTTTTAACTGTCCAAATTAGGTCCCCCTTAGATATAGCATGAAGCAAATATTAGGCCTATTGGATAATCTGACTATTGAATTTGTGGACCTTGATTGTGTAGTAAATGATGGAGAAAAGAGGAGAAGAAAAGTGCAAGGAAAATGAGGAGAGGAGAGAGCTTAGAATGCTCTACACACCCCCCGTCTCTTTTATTATAATTAGGGAAATCACTTAATGAATAAATAAATAAACTACAATTATACCCATCTGACTAAAAGATAAAATAAACCATAACCTTTGGGCCTAAAGACGTTTTTATTCTTTAAAGATACTGCAAATTATAGAAGCCTAGAGGAAAAAGAAAGACAACAAAAGGGAAAGGAGAAAACTAAAATACAGCAGCCCAAACACCTCAGCAAGACAAACGAGAAGACCACTCTCTCACAAGATACACCACCCTCCTACAGACCCCAATTGGAGAGCTACTTTTATTATAGAAGCAGCAATCATTTCTTTTTGCCAATGTAGCCCCACAGAACAGCAGAGAGAGAGAGAGAGAGAGAGAGATCCCAAATGGAAAAGTTGAGACTCCTTCATTTCGACAGCCAAGATCTAAAAAGAGCTTTGATGGAGGCTGGCATCACCCAAAGGACTCCAAACAATTGCAAGATGCTTGACCAAATCTCCCTCAAAAACTAACAGTGAATAAGTAAATGATTCACTGACTCAACTTCCTTATAGTATAGCAAAAAAGCGTTGGGGAGGATCATACCTTTACTTTGAACATTGTCAATGGTCGGGATGCGATTTTTACCTACAAGCCAAGTGAAGGCGGCCACTTTTGGGGGGCACCAATGAACCAAACTGAAGAGCTATGGCTCTTGCTATTATGAACAGAAGAGAACGATATTCTAGAGTAAAGAGATTTGACATAAAAATCTCCCAGGGGGATGAAATTTCCTCACCTTAGAGTCCACATCTGGATTTGACCTAATCCCATGAAGAAGGGAAAGGAGGGAGCTAAACTGCTCAACCTTGTCATCCAAAAGATTGCGTCTGCAAGGAGGAAGCCAAATTCCCCTTTCCCCAAACCCAAAAAAACAGTCCGCAATGAAAATCTTTGGGTCAATACAGAGCAACAAGAGCTGGAAACGATTCAAAGAGAGAAAATTCGTCAACCCAAATGTCCCTCGCAAAATCTCATTCAATTGCCTTTTCCTAGACAGAAGATCATTCCTCCATAAACGTATCGCCCAGTCTTTGAAATATACTTCCATATGTGGGAAGCCCGATACAAAGTAGAATCTGTAATCTTCCAACCCGTAGGGGAGACACTATATTTGGCTGTAAGAATGGATCTCCACAAGCTGTCCTCTTCCCTTCCAAATCTCCATATCCATTTTCCAAAAAGTGTGGAATTAACTTCGTCCAGTTTCTTGATTCCAGCCCTACCCATTAGAAAGAGGGTAGCAAACCTCATCCCAGTTTAGAAGATGAAACTTACCTGATAGGGCACCTCCACGCCATAAATAATATATATATATATATATATATATATATATATATATATATATATATATATATATATATATATATATATATATATAAAATCTCTTCTAAGTTTATCAATTCAATTGATAACCAACTTTGGACAACAAAATAGAGACATGAAGTACAAAGGAAGGATGGATAAGGAGGCCTTTATAAGGCTAATTCTCCCTCCAAGAGATAAAAATTTTGTTTTTTCCAAAGGAGAGGGTTTCCTCTCCAGCAGTTCTACGACTCTATCCTAGACCTAAAGACTAAAATCAAAACATATGACAAAGACCCAACATAAACCCAAACACATGAGGACCACATGAGTGACCGTGGGACTACATGTGGCCAGTGTGACCCACACTTGTGATCATAATGAATCAATACTCCCCCTCAAGTTAGAGCATATATATCATGGATGTGCAGCTTGACAAAGAATATGTCTAGATGAGCCTGACTAAAAGCCTTTTATAGCCCAAACATATGACAAAGGCACAACATGAACCCAAACATATGAGGACCACATGAGTGACCTTGGGAGCACACGTGTGACCAGGATGGTCCACACTTGCAATCGAAATGCATTAACACTCCCCCTCAAGCTAGAGCATATATATATCATGGATGCACAACTTGACAAAGAATCTATCTAGATGAGCCCAACTTAGAGCCTTTGTAAACATGTCTGCTACTCGATCTTGAGATTTGACATAATGCATGCAGATTTCCATATTAGCAACCTTCTCCCTATGAAGTAGGGGTCCACTTCAATGTGCTTGGTTCTTTCATAATAGACAAGATTGTTGGCATTATGAGACGTTGCTTGATTATCATGGTACAATCTCATAGGAGCATCCACCACGAACCTAAGCTCGCACATAAATGTCTTCAGCAACCTTCTCCCTATGAAGTAACGATCGACTTCAATGTGTTTGGTTCTTTCATAATAGACAAGATTGTTGGCGTTATGAGACGTTGCTTGATTATCATGGTACAATCTCATAGGAGCATCCACCACGAACCTAAGCTCGCACATAAATGTCTTCAACCAAACAAATTCGCATGTTGCGTGGGTCATAGCCATGTGCTATGCATCTGTGTTGGACCGAACGATAACATTTCGCTTCTTGCTTTTCCATGTAACCAGATTTCCTCCTACAAAAGTAGGATAACCTATAGTCGACCGCCTATCAGAAGGAGAGTTAGTCCAGTCTACATTAGAAAACCCTTCAACGCTAAGATATCCATTTTACTTGTAGATAATAACACAGCCAGGAGACATGCGAGGAGCCTGCACAAACTAACTATATTGATAGGATAAGATATGTCCAGTTGTGTGATTGTTAAATGGATCAATTTGCCAACTGGCGATATCTCCGTGGATCATCAAATAGTTCCTCTTCTTCTATACTCAACTTTGATTTAGTATGCATGGGTGTTGCAAATAGCTTAGCCCCCAGTAGGCCTGTCTCTTCTAATAAATCCATAAAGGCAATTTAAATCCTTTATGCATAATGTTGCAGCAAGAACTTTAACTAAGAAATACCTATATTATCACTGTCAATAATAATGATATCACCCACATATATAACTAACACAATAGTACCTATCTTGCTCTATTGAACAAAAACCGAATTATTATCCTTACTACATTTCATCCTAAACTAAAACACCACCTTGCTAAATTTGTCAAACTAAGCACGAGGAGACTGTTTACCCATAAATAGATTTCTTTATATGACAAACTTTATCTGAATCCCCCTGAGCAACAAAGCCAAACGATTGCTCCATAAACACCTCTTCAAGCAGATCCCCATGAAGAAAGGCATTATTCACATCAAGTTGGTACAAAGGCCAACTTAAATTTGCAGTAATAGAAGTCACGAAATGTACAGAATGAAGCTTGGCCACATGAGAGGTCTTAGAGTAGTCAACCCCTAGAGTATAAGTGTATCCCTTCGCAACTAGTCAAACCTTCAAACGATCCATCGAGCCATCAAAATTGTACTTGACTATATACCCATTTGCACCCTACTGCACATTTTACTGTAGGCAGCTCAGCTAAAATCCAAGCTTGATTTTAATAAATTCCAACCATCTCTTCTTCCATAGCTCGCTTCCACCTGTCACTATTAAGAGCCTCCTAGAAAGAATGAGGAACGGACAAGGAGGACAGAGACAAAACAATTGTCTAAAAGAAGGAAACAAGCCATCGAAGGAAACAAAATCAAAGATGGGATGTTGGGTTCAAGAAGGTATACCCCTACGAAACATAATGGGCAAATCACCTTCATCAGGCAATACTATGAAGACTCAAGAGAATGATCTTCAAATTAGGTAGCAGGATTGATAAAGAACATGTTGGTATCTACTTCATCACCTCTCTTAGAACATTTGGAGTAGACCTGCAATGGTGGAAAATCTGAACATTGCAAAGAAACTTGCTCTACGGATGAACTTGTGACTGGTAATATAGGAAGAGTGGTTTAACCTTCTGCAAGTTACAATGATATTTCTCCCTTAAAAAAATACAGAGTACTTTAAAAAAAGGTGACATCAGTTGACACATACCATTTATGAGTGACTAAATTATAACATTTCTAGCCCTGCTAAGCATAACAGTAACACAGAAAAACACACTTTCTAGCCTTTGGATCAAATTTACCAAAAACATGGTCAAATTGAGGTACGAAGCATATACATCCAAAAACTTTAGAAAGAGTTGAAAATGGTTGACGTTAGGGATATATGGGATATATGGCACGTACGCATGCACGCACGCACGCGCGCACACACACACACACAAAGCATTTTACCACCTAAGACTAATGAAGGCATCTAGTTTATAAGATAATGTACCACCATTAGTCTACAAAGCGTTTTACCACCTAAGACTAATGAAGGCATCTAGTTTATAAGATAACGTACCACCTAAGACTAATGAAGGCATCTAGTTTATAAGATAACGTGCCACCTAAGACTAATGAAGGCATCCAATTTATAAGATAACGTGCAGTCAAACTACATTACTCAAAAAAATCTTTGAGAACCTTCATATTTAACAACAATGCCCTAGCACCTTCAAATAAATGACGATTTTTACACTCTACAACTCCATCATGTTGTGGTGTATGTGCACATGATATTTGATGAATGATGTCATCAGATAAAAGATGGAATTTTGAAAATAGTTCAACGTATATTCCTCAACATTGTCAGATCTTGGAATGCACACTTTAATATCAAACTAAGTTTGTATTTGCGTATGGAATTATTTAAAACACGTAAAAACCTCAAAACGGTCTTTCATCAAATAACCATAACATTCCAGAGAAATCATCCATGAAGATAACAAATTATTTAAAATCAGATAAACTGGAAACATTTACTAGCCCTAACATCTAGATGTATCAAGTAAAAGGGTTTATCACCCACTTTATCCTCATGCGAAAGAAAAGACACTCTATGATGCTTGCTTAACTCGCAAGGTTCACACTCTAGCCTAGACACGTATGACAAAGACGGAACAAGACTACAAATTATTTAAAGATAGGTGACCAAGCCTGGAATGCCCCTGAAGAGGAGAGATGTTGGTCTATAACACACCCCCAATCCCAGTTATTCCACGATCAAGGTAATAAAGTCCATTTAATTCATGTCCTCCACCAATCATTTTCCTTGTCCTCAGATCCTAAAACTCACAATAGGAAGAATAGAATTTGACATGACAATTTAGGACACCACCATGTGAGAATAAGAGAAGAAGAAAGGTGAGAGGAAAAGGAGAAGTAGAGGAGAGAGCTTAGAATGCTCCACACGCACACACGCTCTTTATTATAATTAGAGCAATCACTTAATACAAATAAAAAATTACAATTATACCCCTCTAACTAAAAGATAAAATAAACCATGACTTATGGGCCCTAAAGACTATAGCCCAAACACATGACAAAGGCCCATCATAAATTCAAATAAATGAGGACCACACATGTGGCCAAGGTGGACCACACGTGTGGTCATAATGCACACAGATTGGACTATTGAAAATGAAAACATCCTATAGTCATATTTTGACAAACAAGTAGTCCACGAATCAAAGTTTAGAAATACCCCACTTCTATGATTTTGGATTTTTTTGAACTTGGTGACAATGCAATCCCAAATTTAGTTTGTTTAATTTGTGTTGATGTATGCCATGTGGACAATTTCTAAGTACTTGTGCATCCCACATAATAGACTTCCATAATATCAAATAACTCCCATTGTATTTTATAATTAGTTTTGCCAGTGTCATGTTTGAGCTTCCATTGTATGTCATGGCTCAATGGGGCCCATGTGTTGAGTGTCCTGACAATCTGGACTGTCAGTGTTGTTGAAACTATTCTATTCGAGCTAGCGTAAGAAACTTACGTAAATAAGGATAATTTCAGCCATCAATATCAGTAGATGAGTTTTAGAAAGTTTTCAATGGCTATCACACAGCTCTGAATATCAAAGGTTATTAAGAAAAGAGTGTGAAGATTGGAAAAGGGATTAATCATGATATTAAAGAGAATATGGAAGTTCATTTGAGTTAGATATGTGCCGCATATGCAAGTGCTTGTGTATCATCCAACACTCTGCCAGAGTCACAGAAACCTCCTATTACTTCTTTTTTTCTTTTGACACACTTTGATTCATAAAATTTGCCAACCAACAAAGAACCATCACATGGCATGGAATAGAAGGAATACTCTTAATCCCTTGCAATGCCAATAAGAATGATAGAATTATCATCCCAAAAGTTCTAAAGCTTTATCAAAATGTAAAGGCAAGGGCACCATTTTGTTCTCTTGCAAGCATACCTGTGGTTCAAGCGTATGTCTAGCCCTTTCGCTAAAGAATTTAGAACGGGATAATACCCTTCTACCATAAGTCCATGGCCACCCGAAAGAACATGCTCCTGTATCAAACTGATCATGAGAGAAGAATCGTTTGCAGCATAGACAAAAGCTGATTGACTAAAAGTTCTCAGAGATGAGAATTTTCAATTTTACAATAGTACAGCAGCATTGGCTTAGTCTCTTGAGTTTTATGCCTTCAAAAGATTAATAAATGAGGGGGGGAAAACACTAGGTTCCCACATGTAGGAAAGATGAAAGAGGACATTTCACGGGTTCCTAGAGATGTTAGAAAAGTACATGAATCCCATGCGAGTGAACAATATGCCCAATTACAATGTCAAATATTCAACACCCATTCATTGAAATTGGCTAAAATCTTCAGCATTTTTATATCTGGTCATGTTTACAATAGGCCAAAACACTATATGGAAAACAGAAGGGAAGTTTATTTTTCTAAGATGGAGCATATTTTGAGCTTGACCAAAATAGGGGTGTCAACCTTGATTTCAACAACATAACCCTACTAGATATAGATGAAAGCTGGCAGATGTCTTGCCTGGTCCCAGCTTTTCAACGATATCATATCCGCATCGGCCGCAAACCAAGCTTCCATTCTACATATGTACCATTGCAATACTTCATGGGCAAGCCCTTCTTGTCTACAATATGGAATCATATTATTAGACCCACCATGAATCTGCATTCACATGGTTAAATAACAATAAGATAATGCATGTCTTTATTTTGTGGTGCAAGTGGACCTGAACTCTGGATTTCTCTCCAAAACAATGGAGATGGCTTCAAGAAGGGACATGTCATGGCTATGTTCATCCCTTACTTTCTCTGTCTGCAACACTCAAGAAAAAAATCAAATTCAAAATAACAGAGATCAGTAATTACGAAATCAATGTCCAAGGACCAATTTAGACAGAACTTGGGGATGGGAAATTTTCCATGTGTGGGAACAGCTGCACTGCTGACAAAGCCATCTTGCAGAAGTGCACATGGAATATTGCTAACTGTAATTAAAACCCTATTAGCAGGGCAGTTCCCGCAAAATATGGAAAAAAGAAAATAAAAGAAACGGTCCAGTCAAAAAAAGTCCTACAATTGGCCCCCAAAGAGAGCATACCTCTTTGAGAATTCTCGCACATGTATCTCCAACTTGAATGACTAGCTGTTGAGGTATTTGTCGGCCATCCATATCAAAAAGTGCACAACTGCAAGACCAATTTACTGAATGGTCATCGTCATTGCCATTGGCAACTTATACTTTCTTCCGGCACTTTGGGATTGGCTTTTAAATGATGGATTGGCAAAAAGTTATACGATTGGGTGCCTACCAAAACATCAACCTTACCCTTTTACCAAGCTCTTCAAACTGGACATGGCAGTAGCTTACAGTGACACCACTCATGCCAGCACAGGCCCCTTGTATTGACCCCCAGCCCAACTATTACATGCACACCCAAAGGGAAGCAAACAAGGTAGGGTCATGGTGAGGCAACTTGCCCAGCAAACCACTAAGCACACATATGGAATGATTGAAAATTTGAAACTTAATCTTATGGTATAAAAGCAACAACATTCACTTATCATCAAGATCTCAATAGATGCTTAAGCACAACATTGCAATTCCATCAGGACACAACAGATGTAAATAGTGCAGATCTGTTCAGATAAAGGGCACTGATGGATTGCCAAATGGGCCTCAGATAAAATGAGCTTCCAAATAATAGATCCCAATAGATATCCTGATGCAGGACATGAAAATTAAATATGATATGCAAGATCTCAGGCTTTAGATTATCCTAATTCAGAAACAATCACATAAAATTCCACATCCCACACAAAAGTTCAAACATTCAAGCAAGGGGAATCTGTGCAAGTCCATGCCTACACTTGCTAGGGATGGATTAAGTAAAATTATACACCAAACAATGCTCAAAGGAGAGTAAATTCATCCACACATGCACAAAAATATTTTCCTAATCCAAGGGATTCACAGGTTAAGTTCGGGGAACCCTAGGGCAGGAATAGAAATTGGGGATTTAGGACAATCTAGGGTTAGGGTTAGGAAAATCAGGTGAGAGAGGAGTGAAAGAGAGGAAAGAGAGAACCTATAACCAACCCGCGCACATGGACAGCAGGTTGGGCCTGACGCACGTACGCTGATGGTTGACTGCACGTGTGTGGGGCCCACAAACCCAAAAAAATCCCTCTTGGGTCTAGTCGACCAAGGCTGAGCTTCAAAGCCTCCAAGTTTGAAGTCGATCCGATGTACGGTCTGAGCGTGGTGCTCCACCGAAGTTTCAGCCCTCCTGCAGAGCCAAATTTTGGAATTCTGCTGAAGAGAGGAAAGTTGTTGCAATAAAGGATAGATTTGTAGCACAGATGATTGTGGGAGATGAGAAGGGTGGATGGTAGAAGATGGGAGCAAATCGGGATAAATGTGGCTTCGCACCACGATAGTTAGCCCTTCAAAGAAGGGAGGGCTTCGCACCCAATTAGGTTTTCCTAACTCAGAAAGGAGCAGGAAAACACAGCAATTTTTATTAATCTTCATTAAAAAAATAAAAAAATAAAAAAAAACCTACAAGGGGTGCCTATTTATAGGAAAAACCTATACCTCAAAACTCGCGTCATATGCACAACCTATTACTTAGCGATGAAGTAAACAAAAATAAAAACTAATCAAGGAAATCTAAATCATCCATGATACTCTAAATAACATTAAAAAGAAAAACTTGAAATATGAGATTAATCAGACTAGTAGGCCACGATCATGAGATCCCATGATGGGCTTTTACTTGACTATCGAGCTCACTCTAATGAACCAAAACTCCATCTTCTAGCTAGGAGGCCCTCCCTGGACGTCATCATCAATTCAGATCGACAGTGGGGCCCTCCTTACGTACCTACGTAGGGGGGGCGGCATGCATGTAATGTCCCCATCATATCCACTTCACATGACAAATCCCCAAAACAAACAGATTTAAAATACAACAGACCAATTGAAATAAAACCTAAATCAATATCCTACACATCCGTATAGTCTCAACCCCGATCGACAATCGGTGGCCATCAAGCAAAAATAAGATCACACCCATTAATCGTCGCATCCGAATGTCGAAACAATCATATTCATACATAGATCACCACTAGGTTCACCTATCCAATGGCTTAGATCAACCAGTACATCTTGCGGGCCCTAGTGGTTGGAAACAACCTCCCACAGGGTTAGTACAATGAATACCTAGCCCTTAGGGCCACAAGCCAATGGTGGGTCCAATCACATATACTACAAAGGATATGCCAATTAAGCAACTAGTCTATAAACGATAGTGAGCTTGTGTGTGCATTACAAGTAGTGTCTAGCATACAATGCATTCCAAGCATTCGAATGATTTCACTAATCAAACATATATACATGAAATAAACATGTACGCAATTCACAATTCGCAAAACACAAGCATGTATAGTGGTTCGGTTTCCCTAGTCCACTCCCGATAGATGCACTCTCTTTGTGTACTGGTATTTAAAAGTTTCCAGTTGTTGGCAAGAATGACCTTTCTCCAATGCTACAAACTTCCAACAATTGAATTCTAGCCTTTATGAGCAATATCAGCCAATGAGGATTAATGCAAGCTGAATCGGGCCCACAATCCATAAGCTAGGCCTAGGCCCATTAAGCCCAAGCCCCACAGCTAGTTGTATTGGTATTTAGAAGTTTCCCATTGTTGGCAAGAATGACCTTTCTCCAATGCTACAAACTTGCAACGATTGAATTCTGACCTCTATGAGCAATATCAGCCAATGAGGATTAATGCAAGCTGAATTGGGCCCACAATCCATAAGCTAGGCCTAGGCCCATTAAGCCCAAGCCCTACAGCTAGCCCATCAATAAGGAGGCAGCTCAAGGCTCCTATTTAGCTTGCTAGCTAGCTAGCAAAACCAATCAACTAGTGATGCAATAAGTAATCAATTGAATCTTCTTAATTGCATTCTTATCCCTTAGGCATTTCATTATTACTTTTCTATTAATGTACCATTAATTAAAGAAGGCCTCAATTCCCATAACGGATTTTAGATCCATTCACATACAAGTCACAAGTGAGTCTTGGTGGAAACTGATGAGGGCATCCGAGCACCATACCAGAGGAGGGTTGAGTCAATCTTCTTATCGCTAAATGACCATTATATGAGGCCCACTTGGCCCAAGTCATATGCCTAGCTTTCTATTCATGTACCATTAAGTAAAGAAGGCCTCGATTCCCATAACAGATTCTAGATCCATTTACATAGAAGTGACAAGTGAGTCTTGGTGAAAACTGATGAGGACATCCGAGCACCATACCAAAGGAGGGTTGAGCCAATCTTCTTATAGCTAGATGACCATTACATTGGGCCCACTTGGCCCAAGTCACATTCCTAGCTTTCTATTCATGTACCATTAAGTAAAGAAGGCCTCGATTCCCATAACAGATTCTAGATCCATTTACATAGAAGTGACAAGTGAGTCTTGGTGAAAACTGATGAGGACATCCGAGCATCATACCAAAGGAGGGTTGAGCCAATCTTCTTATAGCTAGATGACCATTACATTGGGCCCACTTGGCCAATTCACATTTCTAGCCATGTTAAAAACTCCCACGTGCATGTTCGTGCATATTTGAAGACCACACACTGGGAAGATGCACGTGGGTTGCATATAGGAGCATGATGGACACATTGGACAGATTGGACATTTGGATTGAGTGGACACGATGATCGGACCGTTGAATCATCATCATCGGACATCTTGATTATGGACCCCATTGGGCCATGAAATATTTTAGTAGTTTAGATTATTTGTATGCTTCATTATTTTTGGTATACCTTATGTTTGTTTTGAGAGTAAGGAGTTAGGAACAACTTTTGATTTATAAATTGTCTTTATGTTGAGAATCTTATCTGAGACTATAAAAGAGAAAGATGGGTGTGTGAAGTCCTAATGCCATTATTTTGAAAGAAAAAAAAAAGTTGTGTTTTCTCTTCTTCATGTAATTTGAAGAATACTATATGTGATTTAGAACTTAGGTGTGATGTGATTCCAATCCCCATTCAACGAAGGTGTGAAGCTTCCTTCTATCATCTTCCTTCTCTCTTTCTTTTTATCCAAAAGAGACATTTTCTCAAAAACTTCATCTATCTTCTTCCCTTCCTATCCAAAACCATCTGAATCATCTTTTTCTTCAACTTTTCATCATCCAACTTCAACGTAAACCAAATTAACCATTGAGGACCTCAAAATCTCTAACTTTCCTTTGTCCAAAATCTTAATTCTCCTCTACCAATACCTAAATCCATCAATCTTCTTTAACCAATTCACCCAATTTATTCATAATTTCATCTTTTCCCCAAATTCTCATAAATCCGAATTTCAAATTTTCCCCTTCCTAACCCTAATCATAGAACATACAAGTCAACCTCTTGAACATGGAACATACCTATGCTAAATTGTTATTTCATTTCCTATTATTTAATATACTCTTAATTACGTGGTAAGTTAGCATCTTTTCTTAATTGAATTCTGTAACACCCTGGATTTTTACCAACCTGGAGTTAGGCGTCCTTAAGCAATGGGTCAACCATAGCACCTTGGTAACTTCTCAAAACTCGAGTCCAAAGCCAGAGAAATCATTTAGAACCAAATTCTTTAGAAATTTAACGTGTATTAGCTAGCGCTATACTAGATTTCCTGCAAAATTAGCACCAACCACTTTAAATACGATCTGCAAAACCCAAAACCTCTAGAATTGTTAACGCTACGTTACCCTGAAATCTAGGATCCAACTCTAAACCCAGTTGCTCCCGGGAATGCTTTGTAACTTTGTATTGGTTCTAGACCGCGCATCGAGAGTCCAATAGCTATGAACTTAGACCATTACAACAGCCTAGTTGGACTTGTCAATCACCTAGAAAATCATGCCCAACCGATGTCGAGAGACCATTTTATTGAGCCCGGAGTAAAGAGGGTAGGAAAATGAAGATTTTTAGAAAATTAATTATATATTTAAGAAATCTGGAATGGTTCACTTGCGCGTAATTTTTAAGCGTTCTGACCGTTAAAATTCGACCAAAATTTACCCTCGGATCAGGATAAGTGGCTCTTACATGTCATAGTACTTGTAGCTCTGATCGAGTTCCCGTAACCGTTGAACTGAAACTGGTCCGCCACGGTCGATCTGAAAACCCGACCGGACTGTAAATTTAGCTTGACTTATATCCAATATTAGAGAGCTTAAGTCTGACTGCATTTGATCAGAGGACCTCCAGAAATGCTCCGTTGGATCAGAAAGGACCCGAATTGGGTATAACCTAAGTATACCTTGACTTAAGGTCTGTTTTGGTTATGTTTGGGCTTATAAAAGGGCCTTAAACCCTTAGCTTTCTAACCCATACGAATTTCCTAAACTCTAGAGATTTGAGGGAAAGAAAAGAGAGAGAAAGTATGGGAGAAGCAGGTGAAACTCCGTAGAATTCTTCCTAACCCATCTATACTTTGAACCGGCGTTTCTGAATCGTTCTTCCGGCGATTCTAATTCCATTTTTGGGTAAGTTAATCTAACCCTAACCTGTTTTAAAGCCTAGACTAGCTGAGGTAGAGTTCATGCCATAGGTAGCGTACCCGCCGTTGACAAAGACATATCGTCTGAATCATCCTAGACACGTCTTTTCTGGTTTAAGGTGCGGACTATATACGTTTAGGTTATGGTTTTCAAGACTTTCAATGTTAAGAAATGATTTATTCTTTCCTAGGATGCTGTTTCACATGTATAAAATGCTGTCCGTTTTGTTTTTCAGTTATACGTTAACTATGTTGAATATACTATATTCCTCGTATTTGTAGAAAATTTCGTATACGTATAAAATTCGGATTTGTGTTTGCCATGATTAACTGCCGTCTATGTATGCTAGATGTATGTGTAACAACTCTTGGGCTAAAGGTTTAGTCCAAATACATGATATTGCAACATATGATATGTATTTAGTATGTGTAGCCTAAGTGTATGTGAAAATGACTGAATGAGTATAGACTTTGTATTCGTGCTTGCCATGGCAATCTGTCGTGGATATATGATTGTTGTATGGGCGGCTACCCTTTGACGAAAAGATTTGCCCTAATAAGTATGCTAATGAATACATAATATAT
This sequence comes from Magnolia kwangsiensis, assembly GCA_037074715.1. Classification (NCBI taxonomy): domain Eukaryota; kingdom Viridiplantae; phylum Streptophyta; class Magnoliopsida; order Magnoliales; family Magnoliaceae; genus Magnolia; species Magnolia kwangsiensis. Next base: position 43,941,767 of record CM073572.1, on the reverse strand, counting down.
ATGATGTAATGTGTAGGCTAAGTGTATGTAAAAGTGTCTGAATGAGTCAGTAGTTAGTAAGATGTCCCTGTATGCGGGTTGAGATATGATTCTCAACTACATCAATGATGTGTATGAATTCCTTCATGACTTATGTAACCTAGATTATTCATGATAATTATGTGTATGATTTCCTCCAAGACTTGTGTAACTTAGATTATCCATGTCCACTACGTGTATGATTTCCTTCATGTATTGTATTTACATTCAAGTTATATTTTCATAACTGTCCATATGATTGTAAGATATGAATCTCATGCCTATTATTGAAATTGTACGTGCTTGGGGCTGTACTACAGTCCAGGTAATCGGTAACTGTTCTATAATTAGTGGTTGAAGTTGTTGTCGTTACTCAGGATGAGTTTAATGAATCTGAGTCGTGCTTGGGATGTTCGGCAGTGGTTAAGCCACACGGAGTGCTTATGCATCCCATGCCGTTCAACTCAACGTGCGCTTGGCCTAATTGAGTTTATCAACTAATCCGATTGACCGATGTTTGTTCACCATGTTTGGTCGCTACTGCTTGAACCTAAGGTACCAAACTTACCAGTGAAAAGCCCCTCTAACCTTGGTACCTCGATCCGCTAAGACTCATGAACCGATTATGGTGGTATGGGATACTATATTCGTGCTGTCGGCCTACTCTGATTGGTGACGAGCCCTTTGTAGTGACCAGTGAGCACCTATACTCGTGAGCAGATTATGGTGGTATGGGACACTATATTCTTGCTGTCGGCCTATATTGATTGGTGACGAGCCCTCTGTAGTGACCTCGAGTATATCCTAATAGTGCATAAGGACGACAAGTCTTGTTGCAGTATGTGGGATATAACTAGGCCTGTATTGATAAGATGATGGGAGAGAGGAGCAACGATTGCACGTAACAGCCCTTGTAGTGACCTAGAACCGTAATATTGTATGAGATTATCTCGGACTGACGACCCGAGAATGGATCACCGTTTGGGTAATGATACAAGGGAGGTACCTTAGCTTCCCAATCCTGCTGTATGAAAAGAACTAATAAGAACTTGGTAAGCATATTCATAACACCGCATTGCATGTGCTAACGGCGTTGGTGATAGAGCACTGAGGAAGTGAGTCATGCCGCGATCGTTAGATGATGTCGCAGAGGGGTTTGTCGTGAGGGCATGCATCATTCTTCATATCATCCTTGCATTAATAAGAGTATCTAGGACCTGTTTGATTGTACTGCCTTATCATTACTGCTTGATTGAATTGATAACATATTAACCTTTGCTGTATATAGCTTCCACTGAGTTGATCACTCACTCTCACGTTACGGGACGGTGTCGGTCACACCAACTAGTCCCTGTTTTAGTTTCAGATGGCGACGATGCTTGCGAGGCAGAGTCGGTCTTTCTTGATGATGTTGAGGAGGATTTCTCCTATATGCAGGTTCTGATCGACGAGTTTACAGGGTTATTGATTAGATGCCAATACACTTGGTATTTTACCTTTTATTTAAACACTCATGTATATTTTTCTCTTTCCATTTTGGAGTATACATGTATTTAGTTAACCTGGTAACATGTTTACACTCTGGAGACTTACAATCAATTATACATATTATATGTACTATCACAGTCTTCCGCTCGCATAATTTAACTGTCTCTGGAGTATGATATGCTGTTTTGGTTTGATCTCACTCATGTTTTCTACACTAATATGAACAACATTCATTCATCATTGAAAATGTTGCATAAGTGATGTTCTGGAACTCGGGAGTGGAGTTTATGCTCGACCCACGATTTTCGGGATGTTACAAATTCTTTTATGGACTCTTTCATAATCTCTACATTGCATGCTAGCATTAAATCATGTCATGCATCAAATTTGGTATCAATGCATAGGTTTAGCATAGGAATTTTGTGTTGCATCTAGGTTAGAGTCACATATAGGGTTAGTAAAGCATTCATTGCATATAGGATCATATTGCTGAATTTTTTTTTTGAATACCCTATTGTTGAATTTTCAATTCACGTCTCCACTCATACCATTGCTGAAATTTCAGCATAGTAATTTCAAGCGGTCACATTGCTGAATTTTCAACTTGTGATTTTCATATTACACCGTTGCAAAATTTTCAGTTTGGCACCCTCTGATTACTACCCTGCTAAATTTTCAGTTTGGCACCATCTGATTACTACCCTGCTGAATTTTCAACATAAGATTTGAGGATATCGACTTGCTGAATTTTCTGGTTAGTGTGTCCAGTGTGATCTCTAGGTTAATTTTATCATTGTCATAATATTGTCCTACGACCTAGGGTTTTCTTTTAGAGTTACATTGGGTATGCCCACTCATTCGGGACGTGGTTTTGGACTACAACCCATAATGAATCTAGAGCAGATTGTCAAGGCCCTTAATGCTATCAATAACCGTTTGACGACCATTAAAGTGCACGATTGAACCACTGCCACTCAATTAACCATGAATAATGCGCGCGTCAATCAACTTGAGGCTTCCTTACAGGCCAACCCTGACACTGGAGAAGACGTTCAATCTCAAGCTGGAGATCAAGTTAATAGGCAAGAGCGTGGTCGTGGTCAAGGCATTGGCCGTGGTCGAGCACAAGTGCCACCACCACATGAGTAACGTTATGACCGTCATAATCCCGATGCACAAGTCATGAAAAGCATGAAAGTTGAGGCCCCCCGTTTTGATAGTCGCTTGGACCCCAAAGCATTCCTTGATTGGTTAGTAAACATGGACCACTATTTTAAGTGGTATGATGTCTGATGCCCGTCAAATAAGATTTGCCAAGATGAAGTTGGTGGGTCAGGCCAAACTTTTTTGGACCAACACGGAGCGTAAAATTGAAAGGAGAGGAGAACCCCCAATTACACACTAGGCCGAGAGGAAAAAGGTCCTTAAAGAAAAGTATCTCCCTCTTTTTCTTATCGCCAGAGGCACCTAGACCAGTGGCAGGCCTTGCACCAGGGATCCATGACCATGCCAGATTACATCGCAAGGTTTAAGGAATACATGATACGATGTGACATTGACAAGGACCCGATGTATAACACCCCGGATTTTTGCTAACCTAGAGTTAGACGTTCTTAGGCAATGGGTCAACCATAATGACATTGACGAGGACCCGATGTATAACACCCCGGATTTTTGCTAACTTGGAGTTAGACGTCCTTAGGCAATGGGTCAACCATAACACCTTGGTAACCTCTCATAACTCAATTCCAAAGCCAAAGAAATCATTTAGGACTAAATCCTTTAGAAATTTAACGTGAATTAACTAGCTCTACACTAGATTTCCTGCAAAATTAGCACCAACCACTTTAAATACAATCTGTAAGACCCAAAACCTATAGAATTGTTAACGCTATGTTTCCTTAAAATCTAGGATCAAACTCTAATCCCAGTTGCTCCCGGGAATACTTTATAACTTCGTATTGGATCTAGACCGCACGTTGAAAGTCTGATAGCGATGAACTTAGACTAGTATGACCGCCTAGTTGGACTTGACTATCTCCTCGAAAATCAAGGCCAAACGACATCCTGAGACCATTTCCTTGAGTCCGGAGTGAAGAGAGTGAGAAAACAAAGATTTTTAAAAAATTAAATATAATTTTAAGTAATCTGGAACGTGTCGCTTACGCGATGTTTCTAAGCGTTCTAACCGTTAGATTTCAACCCAAATTCACCCTCGGATCAAGAAAGGTGGCCCATACATGTCAAAATACTTGTAGCCCTGATTGAATTTCGGTAACCGTTGAATTGAAGCTGGTCTGCCACGGTCGATCTGGAAACCCGACCGGACTGAAAACGTAGCTTGACCTAGATCCGATATTAGAGAGCTTAAGTCCGACCACATTTAGTAACAGGACCTCCAGAAGTGCTCCGTTGGATCGGAACAAGCCCGATTTGGTTATAACCGAAGTATACCATGGCCCTGGGGCCATTTTCATCAATTTAGAGCCTATATAAGAGGCTTAAACCCTCTCTCTCATATCCCATACGAATTTCCTAAACCTAAGGGAGAGAGAAGAAAGAAAGAGAAGGAAAGAGAAAGAGAAGGTGAGTGAAGGTGTGGGAGTTATTCTTGAGAATCGCTTCTGCTATTCTACGTGTTTATTCATCACAACCGTGTCGCTACTACGGCGATTCTGACTTCGTTCTTAGGTAAGAAGACCTAACCCTAATCTGTTCTAGGGTTCCAAATGTTCCAAGTAGTGCAATAGCTAACTCCACACATGCTATAGGTTGACATTTCATCGTTGACGAAGACTTAAAGTCTCTGTCGAGTTCGTTACGATTCTACAACATAAGGTGCGGACTTTAAATGCTTAGGTTATGGTTTTCAACGCTTTCAATGCCGGATAATGATAGATTCATGATCTGAATACTATTTCACATGTAGAATGCGAAGTCTGTTTTGTGTTTCAATTATATACGTATTATGTAGAGTTTATCATATTCTTGGTATTTGTATAAAATACGGTATACATATAAAATCTGAAATTGTATTTTTCATGACTAGCTGTCGTATGTATATGCTAGTTATATGTGTGACGACTCCTTGGCAAAAGGGTTCGCCCTAATGCATGTCTTGGTCAACATACGCTATGAGTGTTAGTATGTGTAGTCTAAGGGCCTGTTTGGCCGGGCAAATCCCATGGTATTACGAGGGATGGGATCGCTGCAATCCCACCGTTGATCCCGCTCGTGTGTTTGGGTCGGCGTATATCCCGCGGCGTACCCTGAAATCGGTGGATTGAAGAGGGATCGCCGACCTCGCTCTCGGGATGGGATGCCATCCCGCGCCGCGACTTCGAGCCCATCCCATGGAAACCACCTCCATCCCGCGTACGGACCGACGGGATCGTGCGATGGCAGCCGTCAGGGAGTCGGTGGAGATGGCCGTCTTGAGGTCTTTATGGCGCGAATCCGGTAAGATTACAAATACCGACCCTTTCATCTCGTGTCTTCATCCCTGTGAGTTTTGGGAGGGAAGTGCTTGCGGAAGGTACGCGTTCTTCTCCTTCTGAAGTGAAGCCTCTATCTACACTCCTTCCAGTTTCACATTTGATATTCCTGTGTTAACTGCATATTCATGCTTTCCTGATTGGAGATTTCTTCCTGCATGTATGGTCTGGCCATCGATTTCTGTTGGAAATTGGGGCATCTACCTCGTGCATGTTGTCATCGCCGATTTCGAAAAATAATGTCTTCTGGATGACGATGTTGGCGGATTTCATTGTACTTGCCTTCCTCTAGGGGGTTCTGGTCCCTGCATGTCTGCATTTATATATAGATTGTAGCTTCCCATTTAGGGGTTTTGGATCTTGCATGTTCTGTTGCCGGATTTCAGTGTTGATGCATAAATCTAGCTGTTTTACTCCTTGCATGTTCATTCCGTTTATGGTTTTATACTTCCCACTTAGGGGTTTTGCCATCTGCAAGTTTTATTTGGTTGATTGTATGTTTTCTCTAAGTCTTCCTCTACGGAATTTTCATCCCTGCAAGCTCATTACAAGAAGGATTTCAGGAGAAATAATTTGGGGGTTTTGCGATCTGGATGTTGTCATCATCTATTTCCATTCAAAGTAGTCTCTCCTGGACTGTACTTGCGTGGAGGTATTTTTGACCGTCCGACTACAGATTCATAGCTCCAAAGAGAAATACAATCTATATGTCAGAGGATAGTGAAAGCACCTTTCACTGACTTTGAGGGGAATTGAAGGAGTTTTCTTGTGATGCTTTAGTTGTTTTTCCTTTGGGCCTTTCTCTAAAATAGCACCTTTCACTGATTTAATGAAAAAAAAAAAAAAAGGATTTCATCAGGGGTTGACTCCTCATTGTTAAGTTCCGTAGAAGTGTAATCTAATGGTAGTTGCAGAAATGAGGTCGATGGTTATGTTTCTATTCATTGAGTAATGATTAGATGAAAGCTTTACAATGTTTTTTGTAGGATGAGTCTTTCTTGATCACTTTATATTTCACGAACAGAACTTTTGGATGAACCTGCTGAGGGCACAATTAGAGACAAATATCATATATTTTTATTTCCATCAGTGGATCCCAACATGATTATGTAATTTGTTTTTCTCAAAGAATAAAACCATCCATACTGATTCAGTATTATTATTTTTTTTTTCTTCAATTAATCTCTCCCTCTCTATTTTATAATGTCCACGTACATGTCCTGTGACAGCTATTGTTGGTGGCATGTTGCTCGATTAGGGAGGAATAGTACTGGTTGCTATGATCTATCCATTTGAATATAGATGTGTTGCTCCATGTAGATCTTTTATCTGTATTTCTCTATGAACCTCAAAGTAAATGAACTGTTTGTCCATTCTTATCTTCTATTACAAATCAACGACCTATATTTTGAAGCCGTGTATTGTTGTACCAAATGTATAGATACCTGATGAATTGATGTCCAGATTTTCAGTGCCACGCAGGTATGATCCATGTTTTATCCTTTTTCTTGTTTGTTTTTTTTTTCCCTGATTAGTTTTATCATAGTTACTGTTAAAATGTCATGGGTAGCTATGGTTCTCAACATTCATTGCTTGAGATGTTTACATACAAATTCACTGTCACTGTCACTAGCATGTCTATACAACTACATTGTATCAGCTATTCGATCTCAAAACATATATAACTGGGTATTTTAGTTCTTATTATATATTTGGTCCAAATGCACTTGCCAACCTGAGTCATGGCCAGGCTTACTTTGTTTCTTGAAATATGTTTATTTTGAAGTTTGTATATATACATCTGTTATCTTGTTTCCAATATAGCAAATTCTCATGTGAGTCTCAAATAACAACTCTATGATGGGATCTCACGGCGGGTGTACTAAGAAGGTAACAAAAAAAAAAAGAAATTGGAGCGTGTTTTATTATGTTTCATGTGAAAGATCCCTGCATGTACGTTGGACTCAGATGGGATTTTGCAGGTTGTCAATTTTTTTCTAATTTTCTGTCATATTTCTGTAAGGGGGCTGTCAGGTTGTGTGGAAAACACCAATTCAGACAAAGGTCTGTTTTACAGAAATTGAATGTTCCATTTGCTAAGTGATCCATGGTCTTGATTTTGTCTTTTGTCAGCCTCGTCTCCTTCACGATACGAGGGCCTGCATCCCTTTTCTTGGTAGGCCCTCCCAAATGTTTCATGCCATCTGTTCTTATGAATGCAATATATATTTCCTTACAAAAAAAGTTGAAGTTTGAATGGTTGGAAAAGCTCTCTACCCACCACGAAGTATGTGTTTTATTCATGCTATCCGTCATAACATTGAGTTAGATCTAAATATCTGTCAAGCCACACTTTTTCGATTTGAAGCCTACATCATTAAAATAGAGAAGTGTGGCTCACTCGAGATTTGTATCTACCTCATTCTTTAGTACTCTAGAATGAGCTGACAAAATAGATGATAGTTGTGGATATAACACATCATCATGTTGGGGTCCAGACGTGGCTATACCGTGGAGTAACCTCTGCTCTCAGTCTGTCCGAAAGCAACTTGATTTTTTTATGCTGATTGTATTATTAAGGAAATGATTTCTTAAGTTGTAGATTACATGGGGGTAAATAATTGGGTATTTAGAGTTTTGATTGCTTAAAAGGATTGAATTTGGAATATTCGATTTTATTTTTAGGATATTTTAGAAGGTGCTAGACTGATAGAGGTGGGTTTTTGTTATCTCTTGGATACCGATTTCATATTTCTACATCTGAGTTTTATTCTTGGAAATTTTGACTGATAGAGATTTTTTCATTGAGTTTTGAATGAAGAAGCTAAAAAGTTGATCTATTTTGCTTTAGATGTCATGGAAATATGGTGGTTCAGGGGCAAGAATTGCAGTTGGGCGATTTTCTTGTATATGCATGTTGCAGTTGTTTCTTATCTGGGCTGGTACTTTTGAGGATCTTGCATGTTTTATGAATGGAATTTCATGTGGAAATTGCTGGCTTTAGGACTACTGAATTCTGACCATTGGGTAGTTTTTGTTTTAGAAGTAGCATGATCATTAGCTTTAGATCCATCATAAGCAGGGGTGCACATTCTGGACAGTCTAATTTTGAGTTATTTGTATTTCAAGTCTATAACTTGTCATTGCTTGCATATCAATTATTAGACTTTGCCAGAGTATCCTAGTATTTTATCTTCCCTTCTATTAGACCATGGTGGGGCCCGCATCATATTTTCAAATGAAGTTGACAATAAACTGCATATGCCCCCTCCCATCTGTTACCTACAAACCTGCTAGAAACATCTCTCTTTCTTTCTTTTCATTTGCAGATAAACAATTTGCATTGGAGAAAAAATCAACACAATCTGAAATTCATACTAATTGATCTCTCTCAATTAGTGTTAGGAGGTCACTGCCACATTTGTGTCTTACATGGGGGCTGTATCAATCCTAGTCCATCATGTCAAGGGACTTACTAATGATTGGATAAGATGTAATTGTAATATAGACTTGTAATGTTTCCACATCTATGAATTTCTGTTGCAGTTATGGTTCTGTTGCAGTTACTAATGAAGGCATGTTGCAGTTATGGTTCTTTTGTAGTTGAGAGTGGTTAACATGCAAAGGGAAGTCCAAAAGAAGGGATTGAGGTAGATGTTAGTGTGGGGAAGTCAAAGAGAGGCATCCAGCACCCCACAATGTCCACACGTCTTTCCAGACAAAGGACAATACCCCATTCAGTCACCCACTTTTCAGACAACCCAAACAGGGGAGATGGGATAAAAATCGTGTGTTGACAGACAGATATCTTTATCTCACGTGTCCCACCACCCTCACATCTCTCGCACATGGGGCCGTCTGTTGCAAGTCCCATTGATTTGGTTGGTTCAAAGTTCAAACCTTCTCTAACTATTATTTCACCATTTAAACTTGCTGCATTGTAGAAAAACAATATGCATAAAAAGACTTATTACTTCTTCTTTTGTCTTTTCAAAAATGTTTTTTCAACACAAGTCATGTAAACCACAGTCATTGCTTTTGTGCGGCCAACTTTAAAATGTGAGGAAAACCGAGATCTACAACAACAACATATAACAACAACAATCAAGATGATGAGCTTAATTAACACTAAGTTTACGTGGTATAGCCCACCTGAGTTTTTTTTTATCAGGCTGATTTTGTTGTCTTCTCTTCATCCCGGTGAGTTAGTCTTGATTAATGAGTTTGATGGAAGATACACCAACGTGGCGTTCCACACACAAGCCAATGGTTGGCAACCCAGTCACATTGTTGTCAATGGTGTAGCACACACCTTAATTTTCAACGGAGGAAAACTTTAATTTATGTATTCTTTCCTAATTTTCTGTTATATTTCTGTAAGTTCAGGTTACGGGATCTACTTCTTCGATTGGAAGACGAAATTCAACGCACACGGCCTATTTTCAGTTGAAATCCAGGTATGTACCACATCAGATCTTTAAGCCATCGTATTCTTTTCGATATCAGACGTAACAAGTGTTAGGGATGACATGAATCTTGAGCCCACCATGTGCGTCTTTTACTTCACCTTTTGGAATCTTGAAGCTTAACATGAGATCTTTTACTTCACCTTTTGGAAGTGCTCCTTGCTCCACTGCCTTTAGCTTTTGTTTTAGCATCTTTAGTTGTCACCAGTTGGTGAAGCTGTGCATGCTGATGTTAATACTCTCACCACCCATTTCCTCAGATGGGCGCCTAACTGGTCCATCTTCTAATGGAATCCATTTTCGACCAGAAATTCTGTTAGGCTCTTTGAACAACACTGACAAGGAGAAGACCCCAATCACACAATAAATCTTTGATAATACATCATGGTTGCTATGCTCACACACTGGCATGACAAACAGGTGCAATATCCAGGTCATCCATTAGGTAGGGGTCTGGACGTGTAAACGTTTTGACCCAGTAATAAAGCTGGTCGACATAGTTGGACCACCATGTTAGAAACTGTAGGCATGTTAGGCCATTGTATTTTCCCTTTATTAAAATAAAAAATAAAATTAGTGCATTTGTTTCATAATCCACAGCCCACCAAACTAGTGGACTGGTCAGATTGTTGGGCTGGGTAATCTATACAATTGTACCATCAGATGGATAGGTTGGAGCTTGTACTTGCGTGTTGGCATGACATGTGCAGATGTTAGTTGTTTATCCATGCAAGGCAACCAGTGTGATGTTGATAGCCTTTTCCATGTATAGAAATTCTGAAGGCCCTCTTTCTAAGGCAATGCCAATGCTGCTGGAATTAGAATGATTCTAAAAAATTCATAAACTCTTCATACAAAGCATGTCTGCCCCTAGATATAAATTGATTGTGCATATTGAGTTTGGTTCTCTCTCTCTCTCTCTCTCTCTCTCTCTCTCTCTCTACTAGCAGAGCTGGTGTAAAAAGTAAGTTTCTTTTGGTGGAAAAAATAAATAGCTTCATCCTAAATCACTTGCATACCCTTTTGGTTGCTTAAAAACTCATTTTAGAACATGACAGCTGATATGGATGTACCTTAGCCATGTGTACGGCTCACCAAGCAGGCTACTCAAACGTATTCCATGATCCATAGACGTTGCATGGTTTATAACCTAATATGGATGTCCTGTGTGATTCATCCGATTGTGGTGTCATTTTGTTGACATAGAAATCCATCGAGGCAGCACTCTGTGGGCCCGTCGTGATGTAAGTTTTTTAAAACTTATAAAATCCATCAGGCTAGGTGCACATTTGGATCTGGAATGGATAGTGCTGAGGAAGAAGAAAGGGAAAGGGCTATTATCATGCAAGCGATGGCATCTTGTGTAGCAGCAGTAGGGGAATACTGTCGCGTATACATGTTCAGACAGCCGGCGCGACACGGAGACGATCAGCGGGCGAAGTTTATCAACTCTATCATTCGGGCAACAGACGTGGATTGTATAGCTCAGCTCAGGATGAGTCGTGATGCTTTCTTTGAGTTGTGTACTACTCTTCGCGAGAAGACACATTTGCGTGACACTCGTCATGTCAGTCTCGAAGAACAAGTGGTTATGTTTCTTCATACAGTTGGCCATAATGTTCGCAATAAAGTCATAGGGCATAGATTTATTCGATCTGGGGAAACCGTTAGCCGTCACTTTAAACGTGTGTTGGATGCTATCGTAACATTATACCCGGAGTTTATTAAACAGGCAAGTTCAGAAACACCACCCGAGATTCAGATGAATATCAGTTGGGCTCCATACTTTCAGGTATCAATTTATTTGACTATCAATGTATATGTACGGTGCTATACTCATACCCCGAATAACAAATCCGACCCTAAAAGAAATTTGGCATAATGCATATAGGACTGTGTTGGTGCAATTGACGGGACACATATACCGGCTCTGGTCCAGTCTGTAGATCACGCGAGCTTCCACAATCGAAAAGGATTCCTCTCACAAAATGTACTCGCGGCATGTTCATTTGACATGAATTTTCTTTACATATTAGCCGGTTGGGAGGGTTCAGCCTCGGATGCGCGGGTGCTACACAATGCTCTGACCCGATCAAATGATCCATTACATGTCCCGCATGGTACTGGTTACATCTCTCCTAGATTACCCATCCATTTAATATTCACAAAATATTCGAGTGTCCATTTGATGCTACAACAATCTAAATGTGTAGGGAAATATTATGCTGTCGACGCTGGATATGCGCATTCACCCGGTTTCATGGCTCCATACCGCGGTGTGCGATACCACTTACAAGAGTATCGAACTGGGAGAGCGCCTGCGAATATGAAGGAGCTGTTTAATTATCGACACGCACAATTACGTAATGCAATCGAGCGTTGTTTTGGTGTAATGAAAAATAGATTTCCCATATTGAAGACGACCATTCCGTATGAGATTGACACTCAAGTGAAAATTGTTGTCGCGTGCTGCGTGGTACACAATTTCATACGATCTGTACTTCAGTCTCGTGACGATGGATCATTTCCTGTAGAGGAGAGTAACCCAACACCTCATGAGGTATCGACAATTGACGAAAGGCAATGGTTGTTACACGTCACTCAACAAGAAAAGGATGCTTGGAATCATGTGCGGAATGACATTGCTGCTCGGATGTGGGCAGATGCGCACCAAAACAGTAGGAGTCGATAGTCAATTTACTTATTCTTCTCCCTTTTGCAATTTTGCTTGCAAACCGAATATAACTTTAATCCTCGAAATATGTATCACTTAACTATGAAAATATAGCTGTGTTGCAAATGGATGTACCATATTTTTGCTCAACAATGTCTCATGTTCTCAGCAGAAGAAGATTGACTTTGAATGTAATTAATGTGTACTTGACTGTATGTTGCATGCATAGGTGACATGGCAGAACCAAGGTCTAATGATAGCTCAACACCGACACAATCACCGCTTAGGACACCTGTGATGCCGACGCGAAGTTCACCACGTGGAAAAACAGTCAAATCCCTCGCTGAGCCTCTGTCTCGAGCGGCTAAAATAAAATGGAGTGCAGAAATGGATCAAGTGCTTTTCGACGTCCTGCTAGAACAGGTTGCTTTGGGACGTAAGGCAGATAATGGTTTCAAGAGGGAAGCCTACCAAGAAACAGCAGAAAAGGTCATGAAAAATACGGACATACCTGTCAACTGGCAGAATGTACAGAACCGTCTGAGGTATTACAAGCGCGAATATATTGCCGTTAGGGACATGCTAGCAGCTAGTGGGTTCGGATGGGATAACGAGCGCATGGTCGTTACGGCCCCTAATGAGGTTTGGGAGGAATACCTTAAGGTATGATTTATATAAATGTAACATCCGTAAGACATTAACAACCCGCCTATCGAATATATTTTTTCTAACTTACAACTATATTTTACGGTTGTAGTCTCACCCGCGTGCTACACATCTACGAGGGAAAAGAATTGACAGAATGGATGACCTTGCGGTCATCGTCGGATCCGATCAGGCAACTGGACGATATGCGTGTGGAAGTACAACAATGGCCACGTCATCCTCTCGGATTCAGCGAAATCTTAGTGAGTCCTGGAGAGACGACGAAGCTGATCTGGAGGATACCATTGACCTCTCTGAAGACCAGGTAGCGGACTCGTCATGCGGAAACTTATCTTCAGATACTCAATCGATTGGAAGACGTGACACTCCTAGTCGGACTCCAGAATCTGACTGTAACCGAGATGGAGCTGCATCAAAGAAACGTATGCGGCCTCCTCGCCCATGCGATGTACTCGGCATCTCCCTTAATACCGTTGCAGAGGCTATGCGCGATTTTGGCCTCGGCAAGGAGGTAAATCGTACTACTAAGGTACTTGATGTTCTTGAAGAGGTGCAAGGGTTGACCAACTCAGAATTTATTGAAGTTGGTCAACTGTTGAGTAGGGACGAGAAGCTGGCATCGTTTTTTGTCGGTCTTCGACCCGAGAGGCGCGTTGAGTGGCTGAAGACAACACTCCGCGAGAATGATCTCAATGCAGGAGTTGGGTCGGTCTGAACAGCACCCTAAATTTCGTTGTGTTGATCTGTTGTTTTATGGGACTGTAATAACTTATTATTCGTTGGTTTCTGAGTGTTTTTTAGCTGTTTTTTGGGTTGTGTGGATGATACATTTGCTATATCGTGTCTACTACTATGATTGGTGTGGTAAGCGTTCTGAATTTTTGGTTTCATATATTTTGTATAAGTTTCATTACATGCTTGTTGCTCAGCACATTAAGACAGACAGAGCCACACATCGTATGGACGAATGGTACGTATTTTCAGTTATTTGAAATTCAAATCCTATGATTGTATTTTTGATTTATTTGTCATGGGTCAATTTTATGTATTTAGTATATGCACGTTCAGAGGGGCCCATGCTTGGAACATGGTAATAATACACATGTTAATGCAGATGACAAAAGAGAAATACTATGTTGTTCTCGTGGGCCGTCGACCAGGCATTTATCACACGTCGGACGAAGCTAGGCTGGAGGTTGAAGGATTCAGCGGAGGGAGACATCGGGCATTCAAGAATTGGAGGGACGCGGTTTCCTACTGGGAGAGTTACTTTAGTGAGACTGGTGCACAATTGCGGCCTGCCATAGAAACTCATGCAGTTCATGTCGCCGCACAGTTAGACGAGGTCGACAACCATCGTTCGTTGACGTTTTCTATCCATCATTCGACCCATGGCAGGGTCTCCAGGTCCACGATGACTGATGATATTGCCCCATCCTGTGGAGAGAGTTTCTGTGGACTTTTGATTGGCATTCTCGTTATTTTCTTCGCCTTGCTTATCATTATTAAATTCTAGTTGTAGAGGTTCTGTAACATAATATCATATTATTTTTTGGATCTTGGATTTTTTTTTTTTTGGAGCTTGATTGTATGTTTCCCTAGCTTCCGTTAGCTTTATCTCAGATTGTATGGTTTTTTTTTTTTTTTTTTTTCATTTCTATCATTGCTAATGTAACTTAGATTGTATGGTTTCTTATACATACAGATTGTAAATTTATATTTTTTGAGGGAGTAACCCTTATGACAGCAGGGTGGGCCCACTTCAGACCATTGCAGATTGCAGCGGTAACGGATTGACTACGCCCCTTGACACCAGCCATTGGATAGTGGTTGGTGTTCCGTGGGGCCCACCACGAAGTATGTGTTTGTCATCCATGGCATCCATATATTTTTTCATATAATTTTCTGATATAATTAAAAAAAAGTGAAGCAGATCTTAATCTCAGGTGGACCACATTACATTAAACAGTGTTGGTTGAATTTTGACCATTAAAAAGGTTTTAGATCATGGGATATTTATTTTTACCCTTCATCTGATCTCGTTGACCATACGAAAGAGATTGGATGTCAAGTAAACAGTACAGTGGGCCTTAAGGAGGATTGGAATTGTGAATATCCCATGGTTGAACGGATAGGATAAAACACGTACATCATCGTGGGACCCACAGAACACTGACCACCCGCCACATGTATGGTGTCAGGATGGGAGTAGTTTTATCCAACGGACGTCAATGAATTCATAGCAAATCCTGGGATGGGATCTGCCAACCCAAACAGATCTCATGTAAATTTGCTATGGGATTGCTGCAATCCCATGGCTAACCAAACAGGCCATATGTTCATTCCATGGGATATGGCCCACATCCCATGGACGACCCAAACAGACCCACCATTTTCGTCGTGGGATTGGGCCATCCCAAGGAATTTCCGACAGTCCACTGACACCATAATCATAACCTTAAATTTGGTCCCATCCCTCGTAATACCATGGGATCTGCCCGGCCAAACAGGCCCTAAGTGTTTGTAATAATGACCGAATGAGTATAGAAACTGCATTTGTGCTCGCCACAACTAACTGTCGTGGATATATGATTATTGTTTAGGCAAAAACCCTTTGACGAAAGGATTTTCCCTAATATGTATATTACCTAGTATATAACTTGTATGATGAATTGTGTAGGCTAAGTGTTGGTAAAAATGTCTGAAAGGGTTGAAGTTAGTAAGGTGTACCTGTATGCGGATTGAGACATGATTCTCAATCTCCTTAGTAATGTGTATGATTTCCTCCATGTATGTCATATGTTGATGACTGTTTGTTTATGAATTGAATATGTGAGAATTCATGTTTACATTGCTTTTCAGAACATGCTCAAATGATAGTATAAAGTGAATTATTGCTCCACTACTGCTTTGAGTATTTCATATGAATATTTGATGTAATGGAATGTGGTTGGGGCTATTGTATAGTCCAGGCAATCAATAATACGTCTCGAGTTCATGGCCGAGACCTATTCGCCACGTAGGACGTGTTTGACGAACCCGAGCCATGCGTTGCTTGTCGATAGTGGTTAGGCCACACGAGGTGCTTATGCACTTCATGTCGATCAACTCAACGGGGGCTCGTACTAGTCGAACTCGTCAAGTAACCCGATTAGCCCGATGTATGTTAACCATGTATGGACGCTACTGCTTGAATTTAAAGTACCAAACTTACCAGTGAAAATTCCGTTAACCATGGTACCTCGATCCGCTAAGACTCATGAGCCGGGCATGCTGGTATGGGACACCATGATCGAACTGTCGGCCTACGCTAGGGCCACGAGCCTCCCCGTAGTGACCAGTGAGCAACTCAGACTCGTGAGCCGAATACGGTGGTATGGGACACTGTATTCGAGCCGTCGGCCTACACTGATTTGGTGATAGGGGAGTGGTGTGATGATTACGTGTAACAGCCCTGACAACCCTTGTAGTGACCTCGAGCGTACTCCGAGTCTACATGGAGGCGACGACCCTTCCGTAACAACAAGAGTACAAACTAGGCCTGTATTGATTTGGTGATGGGGGAGTGGTGTAATGATTGCGTGTAACAGCCCTGGCAGCCCTTGCAGCGACCTAGAACCGCACTTCGTATGAGATATGCTAGGACTGACGACCCTAGACTAGATCATTGTTGGGATTTGATATAGGGGAGGTACCTTAGCTTCTCAATCTTGTTGTATGAAAAGGACTAATAACAACTCAGTAATCATGTTCATATCACACTGCATGTGCCTGGAAGATGTGGAGCACTGAGAGATGAAAGCATGCCCCGAACATAAGACGGTGTCGCATGAGGGAGTACGTAGGCAAGGGCGTGCATCATGATTGAATCTCATCCTTGCATTGATAAGAGTATCTAGGAATGTTTGATTGTACTGCTTTATCATTACCGCTTGACTGATTTGATAACATGTTAATCTTTACTCTATTGTTCCACTGAGTTAGCTACTCACTCCCACATTACGAGACGGTGTTGTACACACCAACCAGACCCTGTCTTAGTTTCAGGTGAGGGCGATGCTTGTGAAGCGGAGCCGGACTTTGCTTTTTGATGATGAGTTCTTCTACATGTAACTCTCTGGCGGGTCTATTTGACCTAGAGTTGCACCGACGGGGCTTCGGTATTTGGGATAGAAGACATTACATTTTTCTCATTTTGTGCATTTTGTAATCAAACTTGTAATTGTTAACCTAGTGACATTCATACTCTGAGGGCTTACTAGCACTCTTATCTAGTTTATATACTTATTAGTCTTCCGCTTGCATAATTTAAACGCCTTTGGAGTATGATATGTTGTTTTTGGTGTAATCCCAATCATGTTCAATGCCCTTCTACAGACAACATTCAATCATCATTATCTATGTTCTAGTGCTAGTGATGAGGAAGTAGAAGAAGAAGAGACTACACCACTTGCAGTAGTCAGGTGCGCCTTGACCAATACTAAGGAGAATGATGATTGGCATCGGACTATGATATTTTACACCTATAATGTGGAGAGAAGAATTGCAAAGTGATCGTCGATAGTGGTAATTGTACCAATGTGGTCTCCACTAGCACTTTATCTTGTTTAGGTTTGAAGCCTGAACCGCACCCTTAGCCCTATAGTGTTATGGGTGGATGTATCTTCCATGCCTGTTACCTAGCGATGTCTCGTACCTGTTAATTTTGGATCTTATTCAGATTCACTGTGGTGCGACGTCTTACCTATGGATGTTGGACACATCATTTTGTGACAGCCTTCGCTATTTGACCATGATGTGACAATATACGGTTGCTCAAATGTATGTTCATTCATGCACCAAGGCATAAAGATATCTCTAGTTCCTCTCACACCAAAAAGTAATGCAGAGAAGAAAACTGAGGGGAAGTCGGGTAACTCATACGAGGAAATCCCAACCTAAGTCTCTCCATGTTATCAACGTCAAAGAGTTTGAGAGAGAGACTACGGTGGATTCGATGTTGTACACCTTAGTGGCAAGAGAAGTTACACCCGAGGTGAAGACGATTATGGATGAGTTTCACGATGTATTTCTAGATGTGCTTCCTCCGATGAGGGACATCCAACATGTCATTGATCTAGTCCCTAGGTCGACTCTGCCAAACCTTCCTAATTATCCAATGAACGCTGCAGAGCATGCAGAGTTGAAGACGCAAATAGATGAGCTCCTCATGCAGGGTTTTATTCAAGAGAGTGAGTCTGTGTGTCGTGCCAACACTTCTCACGCCCAAGAAAGAAGGCACGTGGTGCATGTGTGTGGACAATAGAGCCATCAACAAAATCACGATCAATACCATCCCATACCACATCTTGATGATATGTTTGACATGATGGCGGGTGCCACAATCTTTTTGAAGATTGACCTCGAGAGCCGGTATCACCAAATATGTATATGCCCAAGAGATGAGTGGAATACAGCCTTCAAAATGAAGGATGGGCTAGACGAGTGGCTAGTCATGCCCTTTGGCTTGAATGACGCCCCAAGCACATTTATGAGAGTGATGACCCAGGTGTTGAGACACTTTATGGGTAAGTTCTTTGTGGTGTATTTTGATGGCATTCTTATCTATAGCACATTAAAGGAACAACATCTCCACCATCTAAGACAATTTTGCGAGGTCCTCATAACTGAAAAGCTTCGCATTTATGCCAAAGAGCATTATTTTCTTAAGGTTCAACGTATCATCTAAGGGCATGATGGCGAACCCCAAGAATGTCCGAGCCATAGTTGAATAGCTTGAACCGCGCAATATTCATGAGATGCGAAGCTTTCATGCTTAACAACTTTTTATAGACGGTTCATCAGAGGATTTAGCTCCATTATGGCTCTCATCACGGACTACATCAAGAAATGAGAGTTTGTATGAACTAAAGTTGTCTTTAAAACATTTAAGGAGATTAAGGGCAAGATGAGCAAAGCCCCCGTCATACGCCTTCCAGAATTTTCTAAACTCTTTGAAGTCGCATGTGATGCATCTGGGGTAAGTATAAGTGGCATGCTTAGTCAAGAGGAGCACCCCGTTGCTTATTTTAGTGAGAAATTGAATGAGACAAAGCAACGGTATTCCACCTATGACAAAATTCTATGTGCTTGTCTAGTCTTTGCGCCATTTGCAGCATTACTTATTACCGCAAGAATTTGTCTTCTCCTCTAACCATGAGACCTTACGCTATCTCAGTTCCCAGAAGAAACTAAACCCTATCCATGCCAAATGGGTCCGGTTTCTTCAGGAATCTTCTTTCGTTTTGAAACATAAGGCTGGGGTTGAGAACAAACCTGTCGATGCCCCTAGTCGTCGTGTAGCGCTACTCCAAAGTATAAGAGTGTAACTAACTAGGTTTGATCGGGTGAGAGAAGAGTATCCTACTTGCCTAGACTTTGAAGATTTGTACGCGTCACTGCGAGATGGTCAGTCGACCGACAGTCGTGGGTTTGTCGTCATCGATGAGTTTCTATTTAAAGGTGGCAAACTCGGCATTCCCTGTACCTCCGTCCATGATTTCCTAGTTAGGGAACTTCATGCAGGAGGGGTAGCCGGTCATTTAGTAAGAGACAAGACCATTACCCTTGTAAAGGATAGATTTTATTGACCAAGTCTCAAGTGAGATGTAGCCAAATTGTAAGGCAGTGCAGGACTTGTCAACTGGCGAAGCAAAGGTAGCAAAAAACAGAATTGTATACGCCTTTGCCAGTACCCCATGCTCCGTGGTAGGACATTAGTATGGATTTCGTGTTAGGCTTACCGAAAACTATCAAGAAACACGATTATGTATTTGTGGTTGTGGACCATTTTTCCAAAATGACCCATTTCATTTCGTGCTTGAAAACGTCAGATGCCTCCAATGTGGCTAAGCTTTTCTTTGGGGAGGTAGTGCGTTTACATGGTCTACCTAAGACCTTAGTGCCTGATCATGATATACGTTTTATGAGCTAATTTTAGAAGACACTATGGCACATGATGGGGACAAGGCTTCAATTCTCATCTACCTATCACTCTTAGATAGATGGTCAGATTGAGGTTGTCAATACGAGTATTGGAAATCTGCTTAAATGCCCTGTGGGTGATCACGTCCGAACTTGGGATATTGTTTTGCCTATAGCCGAGCTAGCATATAATAGTTCCATTAATAGGTCCATAGGCACAAGTCCATTTAAGGTTGTGCATGGCTACCTATGTTTGTCCCATAAGCCATCTAAGTCCGCACATGAGTTTGCACGCCACATACATGAGTCGCATAGTGAAATCAGGAAGCAAATTAATGTAAGCAATGAAAAATACAAAGCGTTTGCTGATTCTCATCGTAGGTTTCATGAATTCCAAGTGGGAGATTATGTTATGATTCGTATGAGTCCTGAACAGTTCCCATTATAAGCGTGTAAAGCAGGACCATACAAAATAATGCAAAAAATGGGTCCTAATGCCTATGTAGTAGACCTTCCACCTACCATGGGAATTAGTTCTACTTTTAATGTGGAAGATCTAGTACAATACAAGGGTCTTGATACTTCGCCTGTTGATCCATCCACAAACCCTCCCATAGGCCATGACCTAGTCCAAAACCCATGGCCCCTACCTAACCAATCTTCCAAGCCGTTACCACCTTTAACCTCCCTACCCACTCGAAACGAACAGATAGAAGACATACTAGATGCACAAGCAGTTTCCACTCGACATGGGGGATTTCAAAAATTTCTTGTTAAGTGGAAGCATAGGCCGATTCCAGACAGTACGTGAATTACAAAGGATGAGCTACAGCATTTAGATCTAGACATTTGGGAGCGTTATAAGAGTTTTAGTCCACCACATGCGAACTCTTCTCAACTGATGAGAGTTGATGAGGACATCACTTCATGTACACTTTTGCGTACGTATCAGAGGAAGTGGTCCGCACCAATTTCCCTATGGCTAGGCGAGTACCCATGATCGTGCTGAAGACCCCATGTGCTTGTGTGAGCATCTGAAAGACTCTACACTGAGAAGATGTACATCGGCTACTTTATGAAGTGATCTAGACCGTTTGATTAGAAGGACGTGACAATCGGGCCATTGGATCACATGATCAGTTCATTGATAATGGATCATCCACAATAGTTTTTCTTAGATTTTATCAGTTTATAGGATTTAGTTTTGTTTATGTTATGTTTAAAAACCATTATGAGCATTTTTAGTTGATTTTATTTAGACTAGGGTTATTCTCATTAAAATTCACAAAATAATGTGTTTATTGTAATTATTGAATTTTCGTGGAGCTATAAAAGAGGGTGTGCATGTGACCCTCTCCCTCATTAGATTTTGTGATTTTTTTAAAGAGAGAGAGAGAGAGAGAGAGAGAGAGAGAGAGAGAGAGAGAGAGAGAAAGCTCTTGCTTTCTTCTCTCTTCTTCCATCTTCATGAGATTTGAAGATACTTCCATGTGATTTGGAAAGGAGATTGGTGTAAGGTTAATCTTTATCAACGGAAGTGCGAGGTCTCCATCTATCCCCACATCATCATCTCTTTTCCCCTCCATCAAGGTATTTTCTTCAAGTTATTCGATTCTCATATCTTAAGCCTTCATCTTCTCTTAAACTCATCTTTCCATTACCTATCTACAATCTCAAACCCTAAAAGACCTAACTCATCCATCCCACGCCACAGGTGTGACCGTACCGCCACACATGTAAAACTTCCAGATTGGTTGTACAGCCACACCTTGTCCTTTTTTGCTTCCTTTCACCCTTAAATCAAAACCATATTTCCTCTATACCAAAACTCTAACCCTAAATCTAGAAATCCCTAACTTCCCTAGATTTTTCAATTTTCCAAAACCTTAATTTACCTACGTTGTATTAGGCCTTCTATTTTAAAATAAACTATATCCTAATGCTAATTGAATGTCCCTGCATCTATTAGATCCTAGTTTCTTTTTACTTAATGATCTTGTGTGACAATTTTGATAACTTAGGCTAGAATTATGTATGATGTTCTTTTGATTTTCATGGTATTCGTGATTATTATGACAATGTTTGTATTTTTTTTTTTTGGTTAATTTTTTAATTTTGTTACTTGATCTCACATGTTATTTGGTTCATGCATCAGTCCTATATCAGAAACACAACAAGCAACACCAAAGAAATTGATTTAAAGCTTATTGTTTTCAAAGGAAAGTGTGGAGGTGCACGAAACCTAAATTAGTGAAATTTGAGTCTTTAGCAAGCTTAAGAGGAGAATAATAAGAAGTTGGAGCTAAGACTGTGGTTGTATGTGATGTAAGACCAATGCATGAAACGAATAACATATGAGATCAAGTAGCAGAATTAAGACAATTAATAAAAAACACAAACATTGCCATAATCATCATAAATACCATGAAAACAAAAGAACATCATGCATAATCCTAGCCTAAGTTACCAAAATCGTCACACAAGATCATTAAATGAAAGGAAACTAAGATCTAATAAATGTAGGGACATCCCATTAGCATAAGATATAGTCTAGTTCAAAGTAGAAGGCCTAATACAACCTATGGTAAAATTAGGGTTTTAAGAAATTGGAAAAATCTAGGAAAGTTAAGGATTTCTAGATTTAGGGTTAAGGTTTTTGTACAAATCAAAGGGGGTTGGTTTTGATTTAAGGGTGAAAGGAAGCCCAAAATAACAAGGTGTGGCCGCAAGGCCAATCCAGAAGGTTCACATGTGTGGCCTGTGATGGATGGGTTAGGTCTTTTAGGGTTTGGGATTATAGATAGGTAAAGGAAAGATGGGTTTAAGAGAAGACGAAGGCTGAGAATGGGAGAATCGAAAAACTTGAAGAAAATACATTGATGGAGGGGAAAAAAGATAGTGATATGGGGATAGATCGATACCTTGCACCTCCGTTGATGAAGATTAGCCTCGCACCAATCTCTCTTCCAAATCACATGGAAGTAACTTCAAATCTCATAAAGATGTAAATCTCATAAAGATGTAAGAAGAACAAGAAAGCAAGAGGTTTTTCTCTTTTTTCTTTAATCACAAAATCCAATGAGGTCATAAAGGGTCACATGCCCAACCACTTTTATAGCTCCAAGAAAGTTCAAAAATTACAATAAACACCATGTTTTGTAAATTTTGATGAAAATAGCTCTAGTCTAAATAAAATCAAATAAAAACACGCATAATGGTGTCCAAACATAACATAAACAAAACTAAATCCTATAAGCTAATAAAATCTAAGAAAAACTAGTGTAGACGATCCACAATCAATGGCCTGATCATGTGATCCAACGGCCCGATCGTCGCGTCTCTCCAATCCAACGATCGGGATCACTTTATAAAGCAACCGATATGCATCTTTCCCAATGTGAAGTCTTCCAGATGCTCGGACATGGACATGGGGTCTTCAATAAGATCACGGGTACTCACCTAACCACAGGAAAATCGATGCGGCCCACCTCCTCTGATATGTACGCAAAGGTGTACGTAAAGTGATGTCCTCATCAGTATGTGCATGTGGACCTATGACTAGGCCCACAAGTACATACACATGGGTTTTATATGGTATGGACCTTATCGTTAATTTTTTAGCCTTTTATCTTTGTTTCATGGTTTCCTTATTTGCCATTTAGTCTTCCTTAAGTTTTTTTCTTCATATAAGGACATATATTTAAGTTTACCTTTTCTTCTATTGTTATAAATAAGAGAGGACTGGGATGATCTCTCTCTCTCTCTCTCTCTCTCTCTCTCTCTCTCTCTCTCACAACATGATATCAAAGCTTAAGTGCTCAAGTTTATTCTGCTTCTTCTAGGTTATATTTTCAATTTTTTGAAGGGTTTAAATCATGGGTTGCTAGATTTAAAGCTCCTGCTGATTTTTTTGTTGTCCAATTGAAGATGTTACTGGAAATTCTTCTTCAATTTCTTTTATGAAGATTTTTTTCTGAAGGACTTGCAACATTCAATCTCTTTGATGTGCAGGTAAGAGCCTCTGCTTATTTTTCTATTGTCCAATTGAAGACATTGCTCCACAATTTTTCTTTCAATCTTTTTTGAAGATCTATTCTGAAGGTTTTTTTTTTTTTTTTGCCTTGGCTAGGGCATGCTGGATTTTTCGTGTTGAAGCAGATTTTTGTATTGCCTTGGCTAGTGCTTGCTAGATTTTTCCTAGTGAAGCAGATTTTTCCTTTGAATAGAGTGTGATGATTTTTATTTTATTTTTTATGGCAATTTTTGGGTATTTTTTGCCCCAATTTCCAGCAACTATATTTTTGGACAGCAATCGGATTATTAATCATATTTTTTAGCCACAAGACCCCCTTCCGTGTGTGATTGGGTTTGGACATTCGTTGGAATTTCTTATTGAAGTTGTTTGTTCTCCTTGCTATTGTTGTTTATAGAATTGTTTTAGCACTAGTTGTTTGAGATTCTGTATGGCTTCATCATCCATATCTGATACTGTAGAACCCTTTAATTCCATAATGGAACAGTTAGTTGTTCATTCTGAGAACCATGGCCTAGAGAGTACAACACATAAACTGAAGTCAGTTGGGATATATAGATGGTAGGAAAGATATTGCAATCATCTAAAGAAGAAGAAAAGAGAAGATAGGTAAAGCAAGGCATAAGAACAGGGTATGTGATCAACTGATCAAATGGAAAGAAATAAAATGTGAATGAAGTTTTGTAATTATCAAGATACTTGATTGGGCCATACAAAGGGGTGGAGTTGAGGAGATAACAAGAAGATGGAAGGCAACTATTGTCCTTCGAGGAAAAAAGATTTAAGGCATTGTTTCGTTGTTGGTTGAATATCATGTGAGAGCAACATATGTTCTTGCAATAATAGCGAACACTACAAAAGGGATCTGAGCATTGTCGGATGCAGCAGGGGTTTGGTGGGGTACCACTCAACTCTAATTTGGACAGTTCTATTGGCTTATGTCAAAGACCCACGAACCTTGACTAAGGAATGAGATGTCTTTATCAAGTACTAAGACACATATCTAACGTCTATTGCCATTTTCCAGTGGACTTTTTCTTTTAAGCCTCAATTGATTCCCATGAATCTCGACATCCACATGAAGTTGGGCAAAGAAGAAGATAACTTAACCTGCTTCTTTACCAATCACATCCCAACAAAAGCAGGATCACAAACTAGTTCAATTTTAATTGCAAAAGGTGCAAAGATGCCATGCTAAAGCTCTTGACATGAATTGGGAGGCAGGCTTTGTATTTTCATCTAAATAAAGTCTTAGAAGCTTGGGCATCTTGTCCATCATTGATCCATTATGGTGGAAACCTCAATGTCAATCAGTCACAAATATGTTTATTGAAGTACCAAAAGAAGAGATGTCAGACAAAATACAGATGAGAAGAACTACCTTTCTAGATCATGGTCGT
This sequence comes from Magnolia kwangsiensis, assembly GCA_037074715.1. Classification (NCBI taxonomy): domain Eukaryota; kingdom Viridiplantae; phylum Streptophyta; class Magnoliopsida; order Magnoliales; family Magnoliaceae; genus Magnolia; species Magnolia kwangsiensis. The sequence continues at coordinate 43,916,565 of CM073572.1, read as the reverse complement.
ATAAGATAGAGTTATCACCACTTGTACGGTACAATGAAAGTCCTAGGCCTCGAATTAGAGGAGCCAGTGAATTTTCATTGCACACACCATGCAGCCTGAATTACCAACACATCAAAGAAAATCTGTCACCAAGACATTATGCATGTTTGGCTGGGATAGAAATAAACATTCTAGGACAGCTAAACAGTAGAATATGAACTTGCCATGATGCCCCCATGTCGACTGGAAAACCAAACGAGTAGTCAGTATGCACACGACCACCAAGTCTATTTCGTGATTCCAATAGGACAACCTGGACAAAATAAGCATCACGTTTAATGAGACATAATTGGAAGCAATGCAAGAAGTCAAATAGTCACCTAAAATAACTCAATACTAAGAACCTAGTTACCTTAAAAGAGGCGTCACAGAGTGTACGAGCAGCAGCAATCCCCGAAATCCCTCCACCTATCACAATGACTAAAGGAAGAGGCAGTTGTTGCCTCTCAATTTGTGAAACAAAAGGACCTAAACACACGGATGATAAAGTATTATTAGGAAGGGTTAAATGAAAGTGAATGGGGAAAAGAAATGAAAGGGGAAAAAAAAAAACCCTTTCTGATAATAAGCCTTCTCATGTTAGCCTTATTGTTTGAGCAAATGTATAAATAAATAAATAGCATCTGATGCCCAATCAGAATCTCTTGGTTTGAAATAAACTCTAAGTAGTGAGAACAACAATAATGAGATTGTCCATGAAAGCACAAGCATGGTAAAAGGTGCAAAATCAGTATAAGTCCAAATACGTAAGATTTGCATAGGCTGGTCAAGCAACCATCCAGTCCTAGCATACTAAGAGCACTGCAGAGATGCAACGGTTGACATGTGCAGTCATTTGGTAGGGAGTACAGTCAGTAAAGAAACACTGTTACAGTATGGATACTCAGCATACAATTTGATATCATAACCAGGGTATTGTGTCCTGATCACATTAACACATACATACTCAGCCAGCGGACCTATCCATGTGTGACACCAAGAAAATTAACCAGATTACTCCAAAATTGGACAAATAAAGCAAACCAGTTCAGCATTATAAAGATCTGGACAGTGCTACTTACCATGTGTTCCAAAAATAAGACATGGCATGAGAGTTGGTGATAGGGGGACCTTTTATCAGCTGGGATTGACCATTTATGGGAGATAGTCCAAGTTTTGCACAATCCAGTGCGAGCGGATGCCTTGTCCAACATTTAGGAACCGCATGATCACGTGTAGGGCCCACAGGAGGGCTGCTTAATGGATGGGTTGGTATTAGTCTCATTATGATTATTGCTTTAAAATAAGGGTAATGGAAAAAACTACCCTTACTAAGAACAAATTGGGAACAGTATTTAGTAAAGGGCATATTAGCAGTTTCAATTATTATTTGGATGCTACTATTTGTGTTAAACTTTTATAGCCCTTCTTGGACATGTAACTATTAGTATTTGGTTAGTTGAATGAAGGTTTCTGTTTTTCTTCTCTTTGGAGAATTACTTCTTTTAGTGTAAGCACGTGCATCTTTCTATTATGTGTTGCTGTGAATCATAGCATGTGTTGCTTTATGTTGTGTTGTTGTGGATCCTAGTGCTGCTAGGGTTTCTTCCCCATCTTACTACATTTTGAATGCTTCCATCTACCAGTGGTATCAGAGCATGTTGTTATTGGAAATTGAAGGTTTTCTCTCTTCCTTGTACTCGTCTTCTCCCTTCCTCTTCTTCTTCTTCTTCTTCTTCTTCTTCTTCATGTTGCTGTGAATCATAGCATGTGTTGCTTTATGTTGTGTTGTTGTGGATCCTAGAATGTGCCGCTAGGGTATCTTTCCCATCTTACCACATTTTGATTGCTTCTAGCTCCCAGTGGTATCAAAGCAAGTTGTTATTGGAAATTGAAGGTTCTCTCTTCCTTTTACTCATCTTCTCCCTTCTTCTTCTTCCTCTTCTTCTTCTTTCCTTCTCTGTATTCCTTTTTCTGTTGGGATTCAAACCAAAACCTAGTCGTCCCTCATTCCTCACCAATAAACCCAAGCCGTCCCCGCTCTTCACCTATAAGACCCTAATCATCCCCTCTCTAAACCCAAAAAGCCCTAGATCCCCCATAGACTAAAGCCACCCATCTACAACATCCTCAACCTACAAATCAACCAAAAAAAAAAAAAAAAAATCCAGCCCATTCACTCTTTAGTTTAATCGTACCTACGGAATGTCATGAAATATGAGGCACTGCTAGCCGGTCTTAGGCTAGCAACAACAATGGGAGCCCAGATCTTTAGGGTGCATAATGATTCCCAGCTCATTGTCAACCAAATCGCTAACGAATACCAGGACAAAGAGGAAAGAATGATCACCTACCTACAGAAGGCTCAGGAACTTATGAGCAAGTTTCCCAAGTGCGACATCAACTTAATCCCCGGGTTGGAAAACTCCAAGGCAGATGCACTGGTGAAGTTGGCCACAGCAACCAAGGACGACATCTCGAGGTCGATCCCGATCGAGTTTCTAGCCAAGCCGAGCATTAACAAGTCTGATCCAGAAACAGTTCTTCTAGTAAATTCGGTCCCAAGCTGGATGGACCCAATAGTCGAATGTCTTCAAGAAGGCAAGCTACCCGAATATCGACTCAAGGTGCACAGGCTCCGATCCAAGTCAGCTTGGTACACCATGGTTGGAGACACCCCAATACAAAAGGAGGTTCTCTCTACCTTATCTCAAGTGTCTCCGACCTGAGGACGCCAAGTATGTTCTGAAGGAAATACACGAAGGGATTTGCGGCAACCACTCTGGCAGTCGTGCCCTCGCCCATAAAGTCATCCGACAAGGATACTTTTAGCCAACTATTAGGGAAGATGCCAAGCAATATACCCGAAGATGCAACAAATGTTAGAGGTTCACGGTGATACCTCATCAACCGAGCAGCTGACCCCCATGACGGACCATGGTCGTTCGCCCAATGGGAGATAGACATCATCGGCCCCTTGCCAATGGGCAAAGGTCAGACCAAGTTTGCAATCCTCACGGTCGACTACTTCACCAAATGGTCTGAGGCCGAGCTGTTGGCCAAGATTACTGAGCAGAAGATCACGAACTTCGTCTGGAAAAATATCATCTGCTGGTATGGGATCCCAGATACAATCGTCTCGGACAACGGGAAGCGGTTCAACAATGATCAGTTCCGAGGCATGTATGGGAACCTCATAATTTGAAACTCTTATTCGTCACCTCGGCACCCTCAAGCTAACTGCCAAGTAGAGACAGTTAACAAGATCATCAAAAACCACCTCCGAACTAAGCTCGAGAAAACAAAGGGGGCCTGGGCTGAAGAGCTCCCCTATGTCCTCCAAGCGTATCGGACTTTCTCCCTAGCCTTTGGAGCAGAGATCATTATCCCGGTCGAGATACGGCTCCTGCACGAGTTCGATCATATGACGAATCTTACAATGCCAAGCAAATAGATCTGAGCCTCAACCTACTCGAAGAGGAAAGGGAGCAAGCTTAGTTCAGGATCGCAACTCGACGGGAGCAGGTTGCCCAATTCTATAACTCCAAGGTTAAAGTGCAGATATTCCGAGCAGGAGACCTAGTCCTCCGTGAAACGTTCCAGAACACCAAGGAGCCCAACTCAAGAACTCTTGAGCCGAACTGGGAGGGACCCTACAAAGTGACCGGCACGACTCAACTAGGGGCATATCGACTCGAAAACATGGATGGGCGACCTCTACCACATTCATGGAATGTCGAACACCCGAAGATCTACTATCCGTAAAGACCGCTCAAGTCTCAGATCAAAAACCGACCTACGAGGTCGGAACGACTTGTCTACTTATACCACGAAAACTACAATAAAATCCTACTTGTTAATTCGACTACTCGGGCTACGCGCTCTACTACAAGGATTTCCCTTAGTGCAAGGGAAAAAAGTCCTACGGGACTACTCGACTTGTTTTGAATGGGTCAAAAGCAATCGTATCTTTCGACGTTCTACAAGGGCAGGGCTTCTGTAAGGAATAGGGAAGAACTCCTCCCTAAAAGTTTTGAACATCTGATCGAAAGGATCGATCTGCTAATTGACACGCGACATACGAGCTATGAGAATTGAAAACACAAGGCACGAACAATGGGCACACGACCCAAAAAAATTTGTTCATTGATAAAAAAGGATATTACATAAGTGCAAGAGGAAAAACAAAAAGAGGCTAATCCCCCAAAGGGGTCTGCTCGACTTCAGCCGAGGTCGGCTGCTCGATTTCAGCTGGGATTGAGCCTTTGGCTCCTGGTGGGGCCGGGTCCTCGACAGGATTGTCTTCAAGACCACTAAGGTCGAGCTCAAGGTATTTATCGTTGACATCTTCAAGGCATATTGAAATTAAAGCCAGGATAGGATTTGCCATATTGAAATTAAAGGGACTAGCCCTGAAATGGTGGAACTCAATAGTGAGAGATTTCTGGCATCATGATCATCCACCCATATCGAACTAGCAGTTAGAGGGGGAGGATAAAGACCAAGATGAACCAGAACCCCCTTCCATTATATAGATCTTGAATGTCAAAGAACTTTTGGATCTACAGCAGAATAACGTAACTTTCAAGTACATCTAGAAGTATCATGATCTGACATTGAGTTATGATTTAATGGAAGAGAAAGTTCACTAGGTAACTTGTTATTGCAGAGGACTCAGGAGGAACAATTAAAATGAGATGACAGCGGGCTCAACCAGATAGCGTGATTGAAGCGTATCAGATTGCACTACGAACAAAAGAGGAACATGGATTGATGATAGATAATCACAACTATCAGTCTGGAAGTATTTGTTATCTCGAAGTGTTGGCAACTGCCCATAACCTCCAATAATCACCATAGGAAACAACCAAAGGAGCACACAAAACAAGTAAGAGAAACAAGAGCGATGTCAAAGGGTGATTGTAATAATGTCAACTGTTAAAACGTGGGAGCAAAGGTCACCTTGCAGCCATGTGCACAATAAAGAAAATCAACCTTTGTGAAGAGGTTATTGATGAGACAGAGTCAAAAGAAGAACCAAGCAACAACAATGTTGAGCCACTGCTTGATGCTCTACCTAACAATGCCTAATGATGAAGAGAATGAAGGCTGGTTACATAGAAATGTCTTCTAAACATAGCACATGTGAGGAAAATGCCATCATGGTCATCAATGACAATGACAAAAACCTAAACATCATTTGACATAGAACAGTTGATCAATTGCCGCTGTGAGCATCAAAGTATTAACAATCTCATTGAAGTGCCGAAATAATCGGTGAGATCATGTAGGTGAACCATCGATGCCTGCTAACTTACTCATTAGTACAATATTACACCGAGTCAATACGGTTTGACGTAAGTCCAATAAGAGCCCAAACTTGGTTGTTCATGGATGTATGATCGTCTTGTGCAGTATTGTAGGTTCACTAATGCCTATAGTCATGTGCATGATGGGAAGGACATCAGTCTTAAGCCAGTGAAGAATGATACGCCTCAAAAGGATGATGCGATGAGGACTATATCTGTGATAACTGATAACCAATGACAAGGTGACACAGGCCAAGTTGGCAAAAGATGTATAGAACAAGAAGCCAGTAACTAATATGCTTGACCCAAGAAAGGAAAGCACCACTGCTAATGAAGAAGACAGTCGTCCATCGAGAACCATTTTACATTCAAAGAAGTAGAAAGAGGAAGCAAAGGCATTCTCCAATTTAAGAGACTTCCGCCAACCAAGGACCTACCAAAAGTGACCAGCGCCTAGGATGAACTACTATAACAATCAGCATACTAAAAGTTCCCTCCTAATCATGCAACTCGAGGAGAGGGGGGGACTAATGCCAGTAGATCCCTAGTCCAATATGTATGAACCACATGCTCCCACATGTGCAGCTTACATGCTCACACATAATGGATGGATTGGTGTTAGTGTTTCCTTGTGATTATTGCTTAAAAATAATAGGAAAATGACAAAACTACCCTCAATAAGAACAAATAAGGAAAAGTATTTAGTTAAGGACAGATTCATAATTTCCACTATTATTAGGCTTAGGCTTCAATCTAAGCCTTAAGATATTAATAGCCCCTTAAGATATTAATAGCCCCTGTTTTCGCATGGCCATCAGTTAGTTGAATCAAAGTTTTTTTTTCTCTAAGGAGAATTTTCTCATATGAGCATGTGTTGCAGTCCGGTATGTGTTTCTATAAGTCCTAGCAGGTGTTGCTACAGTTACTTTTCCATCATCTCACATTTTTGTTACTTCCAACTGCATCACAAGCCTTCCCATCAGTGTAATTTTTGCCATTGAATATGGACCATAGTCACCAGACTGAAAAATACAGGTTAGAAGGGCAATGTGCGAAACGGGTGCGTAAAACATCTTATCTTCAAGAGAGTTTTTGTAGTAGTTAGCTAGACGCACAAAGGGGAAGCGAATGGGAATTGAGAAATATAGGTGCTTGCCAAAGGAAATCGTTTCCAGAGTAACTACAATATCAACCTTACATCCTTTTTCTAATGCTCATTTTCAGGTCACTGATTGGATCGTAAAGATCGTCCAATCGATAATATTTTCAGCCATATTTCAATTTATGGTGCAGCCCACAAGATGATCGGTACAGATCACAGGACCATTATGCTCCACACAACTTTTTATGGGAGCACATAATAAATAAAATTGTACTCAGGGCGCAGGTTAGTTTTACCTAATACCATACATTATAGTTAGCACCCTTTCCTCAAATATAATGCAATTCATCGATGAACACCGTATCAATCCCAACAAAACAAAGCAATTACAATAAAAATAAGTTAATGGGCTTCGACAATTCATCCAAAAAAACCACAAATCTCGTCAAATATTTAAACTAATGATAACAATAATAATAATAATAATAACCCAAATCATACAAAACCAAAATAATAATTAAAAAAGAGAGAGAAAATACCAAAATCAAGAAAGAAAAAACATCAAGCGATTCAAATCTCACTCACCATTGATCGTATCCGTGCAATTTGATTCTTTCGACTCCATCTTTGCTCGAAAGGAAGAAGACCCAGATGGCGTTTACGGTTTTATAGGTATTGAAAGATTGGAAATTAAAAGAAAGGAATGGTAGAGAATAAAAATCAAAAGGCCGTCAATGTGGCTGGAATTCGACGAAGAACGTAGCTTATCAAACCAGCTCATAGATTTGAAATCTTCAAGAAATTGAAAAACGAACAAATAAAAAGTATGAAAAAAAAAAAAAAAAAAAAAGGACGAGATTGGGAGTTGCGGAGTTTAAAGGAATTCTCAAAGAGAAGAGAAACCTTTCTTTCCAACGCAGAACAGGAACGATGCAGAACGGGTAATTAATAGACGGAACCGCCTTTTGACATGGACGAAAATACCCTCCTGCCTTGCTTTGAATACCGCAACTTGTAAGGGGTAATTTAGGTATTTAGAATACACTGATAGTTGTCCACCGTTTTCGAAACGGTGGTTGATGGTCAGCATACACGTGGCATGAATTACTGAAATCTGGACCATATAAATTGTGGGTCTCGTTATGGATGGATATTGGATCTAAAATCACAATTATCTGGGGATAATAACCAACTGATTTTGTGAATATTTTGAACTAGTGGTTGGTTCATCACCAGTTATATGGTCAGGATTATTTTGCCCAGCGTTGCATTCGGGCTAGCATCAGCTGATGTGCTCATGATTTGGACGGCCTGGATTGTAAGATACGAGTAGAGTATACGTGTCACCACCATTTAAAAACTGGTGCTGAACTTTCATTCCATCGTGATGGCTGCTTCTCTAGCCAGCCTTGATTGACGTAGCTGTCGCCAGTTTTTGGGGTAACAGTCACCACCAAGTAGTTAAGTTTCCATACAACCGGCCTTTTATTGGGTCCGGCGGGGACACGGATTTCCTGCGTGCGCTGGGATGCTAGGTGGGGCTACAGTGATATTTTATTAGAAATCCACACCTTCCATCCGTTGTGGGAGCTCATTTTATAACATGCAACAAAAAATGAGGTGTATCCAAAACTCAATTGGGCCAAACGAGAGGAAAAACCAGGGAAAGAGTTTTCTACCGTTAAAACCTTCCTAAGATCTACCATAATATTTATATGCTATATTGCCATTTAAACCGTTTATAAGGCCATTCATACGAAAGTGAAAGCCAAAAAACTTCGCCTGATAGGAAACTTTATGATGAAGTGAAAACATTTAGGCCCCATTTGGGTGGGAGGATCAAAAGGGATCGAATGGTATCAGGGTGGATGGCTTGGATTTCAAGATAATGGCGGTGTTGTCAGTGGATTGCCTTAAGATTCATGATTGTTATATCCCCGATTGCTATATCAAGTTTGTTTGGCCAAACAGGCATCGGCCAATCCTAGATTAAACTTTTCCAACCAATCCAATCCCTCAACCAAACACGCCCTAGGTAAATCTGATGGGATTAGGGTAGATTGGATGGGATTCAAAGGTAATGATGATGTTGTCACTGAATTGTCTTAAAATCCGTAGGGTTGTTATATCTTGGGATCAGAACAACCGGTCTATTTGGTAGGCCCGGCCAATCCTAAGTTTTAACTTCCAATCACTCCTAATACCATCCCATCCCTTTCAATTCACCCTTCTAAAGGAGCCTTAAAAACTTCGATTGATGGGAAACTTTCTTACCCTACGAATCTTTCAAACGGAGGTCACCGAATGTACACTATTTTCTATTACATGGCTCACTAGAGTTTTTTATACACTTCATTTTTTAGCAACTATTAAAATATCCTTTCAATATTGATGTGCGATATGAATTTATCACAAACGTCATAGTGGACCCACCTAAGCATGCCAGGCAAGAACTTCCTGCCAAAGCCTTTGGCAAGAAATCCATGTCCGGCTGAAGGTGGGTGTTTGGGAAGTGGATTGCGTGGCGTGACACACGACCGACCTTGGCCCACCATCATGTAGCCATCCATCTTTTTAGATCATGGCTCAAAGATGAGTAAAATTCAAAAATCTCAGGTAGACAACACTACAGAAAGAAGTGAGGATTGAACGTCAAGCATTGAAACTTCTTATGGCCGACCAAAGTTTTGAACCTTCTCAGCAGGTTGGATGGAAAATAAACATTATGGTAGGCTCAAGGAATGTTTCAACCGTAGGTGTCCTTGTCCTTACTACTTTACGTGTTGTGGTCCACTGGAGGCTTGGATCTACCCCATTTTTTTTGTCATGCCCTGAAATAATTTCCCAAACTAGATAGACAGTGTTGATATAGCACACGTCATTTCGAGGCCCACAAAAACTGGTGATGTCAACTAAACACAGAGGTCGATGGTGTATGGAACACCACGCAATCCGCTTCCGTTTTATGGGAAATGGGATTGTTCGGTACGCTGTTATCCTAACGAGTAAACTCAGATGTATCTACTCTATCCACGCGGTCCATCCATTTTTTATCTTATTTTATGGGTTGAGATAAAAATTCAAGCATACCCAAAGATCAAGTAGACCATACCATAGGAAACAGTTGGAATAATGATCTTCACCATTGAAAACTTTATAGGGCTCACAATAATGTTTATTTCTCATCTAACATGTTCATAAGATCACACGAACATGGATGAAGGTAAAATACAAATACAATCTTGATCCAAAACTTCAGTGGTCCTCAAAAAAATTTCAATGATAAATGTTCAATTAATACTCTTTCCTTTGGTATAGTCCACTTGAGGTTTGGATATACTTCATTTTTATTATAAAAACCTAAAATTATCTAATAAAATGAATGTACGGAGTGAATAAAATACATAAATTAAGGTGAACCCATAGAGTTTACTCGGCACGCTTAGCATACTAAGTTACTCATTACGCAATCCGATTCCGTTTCATAGGGAGTTGCGGATGGAAACGGATTTGCTACTCCCCTGCCACCGGCCGGTGGCTAATGGTCGGTGCTATGTGGGACGCACCATGATGCATGTGTTTTATCCATTCCGTTCATACTTTATTACATATGATTTTGGAATTGGTACCAAAAATTAGAAGGATAAATTAGAGGCATATAAGTCTCAGGTGGACCACACCAAAGGAAAATAATAGTGATTGGATATCCACCATTAACATCCTCCTAAGGCCTGTACTGTTTATTTGACATACAATCTGTTTATTAGGTCATACAGGCCAGATGAAGGGAAAAATAAATAAAATCAGTTTGATCCAAAACTTTTATGACCCCCAAAAAGTTTTTAATGGTCAACACTCATTCAACATTGTTTCCTGTAATGCGGACCACTTGAGATTGGGATATGCATCATTTTTGGTCCTATAACATAAATGATCTTAAAAAATAGATGGAAGGCATGGATGAAGTGTATACATAATGGTGGGGCCCACAGAGCACCGAACTACCAACCATTGGTGGGTAGCAGGGAGTATGCAATCCGTTTCCATTGCGGATTGCCTTCAAAGCCTCCTCGCGGGGAGGTTAGGCCAGGCTACCGTGAAGTTTGTGCGAAATACGGATGACCAAGATGGATTTCTCACAAATGTAGTGGTGGGCCTCACTTAAATATTTGTCTACGCAAACTCGAATTTCTCATTTTAGAATACATTAAATTTTAATATGTTTTTAAAAAAATCTTTCACAAATTTAATTACGTTACCTGTTGTTTAAAATTGTGCATGTTAGAATATTTCAACGAGTGAAAGTGCTGATGATGCTACGGTCTAGTCTTCCTTACTAACCTGTCGTGTAGCTGCAAACCAAGTGACAATTGGGGCCCCGGTTATAGCCCTTTGATATATTTTCCGTGTATGGTAATGAATCTATTATGTAGAATAGTATTACAATATAGATCTCCCCCCGGTATATGACGTTTATTTCGGTGTGAGCCTCGGTGAAGATCTCATGAAGGGAATCATTTCCATATACAGATGGGATGTTCTCTGATGGTCTTCCCCAGTGGTTGGAATCCAATGTCGAGGTCGCTCAACCGAGGCCGACCTCTAGGTTGTTTGGTCAAGGTCCTACTAACCGAGGTTGATGACCAAGGTTGGGGTCAAGTTCTGAGGTTAGGACCTTTGGTCAAAGCCAGGTCAGCGTTCATAACCGTTCCTTGGTCGAGACAGTGAGATGTCAACTAGGTGAGAAAGCCCACTACTCATGATTGGTACTTAGATTAGTTGCGGAGGTCGTAATCTGCATCTAGGGCCAAACTCTTACCCGACCTCTCATCCGAGTTATTTCCCTTTGCTGCTTCTATTGTTTCCATCTTATTCCTATAGTTTGGTCAGTCCGTTTCTACCCATAACAAGTGTTAAAAGAATCATGTGTGTGTCATATAATAAGTTTTGCAACAAATTGAATAATTTCTTATATAGAGAAGAATAAAAGGGCATAAATGCAATTTGTTTAGTATTAGGCCTATTCAAAGTTCTCACATGGTATTTTTTAATATAAATAATAAAGGGTACTATGGTTTTGTAACCCAAGCAACACCACATTCCAAATTTTGCTTCTCCACTCTCTCATTCTTTATGCTCCATCTTCATCTTTCTCAAGATTTCTTCTTTTGCATTTCCATTGCCCCGAAGAATGACACAATGTAGCCATTAACAATTAGTATGAATGGGACATTTTTCTTACCACGTGTGGCTTCTCTTCTTCTCATGTGATGGTAAGGCTAAAGCTTTATAGGGCCCACTTTGATGAAGTGTGTGACTTCAATTCCACACATTTGTTGTGGTAGCTCGTGTTGGAAAAAATATATTGGAAAATTGAAAATTAAAATTATTTATTTTTTAACACCAAGTTGAACTCAGTACATTTGAGCTACTTAGAAATTTCTTAGAGGAAAAAATTTTGGAGAGATCGGATCATATTTTGATAGGATCTGTTAGACTTGGATGATCCTGGACCATGGTCCAATTTATATAACATATGAGGAGTGGACAACACTAAATTTCAAGCTTATAAATATATGAGGAGTGGACAACACTAAATTTCAAGCTTTTCAAATCATTAGATCATCAAGATTTAACCAATTCCAGCAGTAACACGCAAACCAAACATCTTATCCTCCATTTTTCCAAGTAAGAATACTACTCACTCAATCACTTATAAGGCACAACTTTTCTCACATTCTTTCCAATGTGGGACTAAAGAAAACATACTTTTCTTTTGAAGATTTTAAAATTATCTTGGAGAGAATAAGATTTTCAAACATTTTATTTATTTTTAAAATAAAAAAATTCAATAGCTCAAATGTTTGATTAATTAAATACTCAAGTGAGCCACAATAAGTGAATCAAGTAAGATAGTGGCTTATGTTCTCTTTTATTTTTCTACCTGGCACACAAGTACATGTGACTCTCTCTCTCTCTCTCCCCCTTTTTTTTCCTTTTTTAATCTCTCCTTTTTATTTCTATGTCGCAAATGAATTTAGTGAGACTGGAGTAACATTAGATTCTGTTAGGTACAGCATGGTGAGATTTGATTGGCCCAACATCCATGCAATCAAACTACTTCCAAATAGGATGTAGATTAGGAGATGGTTGTGTATTGATGTGTTGGATGTTGTGAGTCCCAATGTGATGTATGTGTTTTATATCCACACCATTCATCCCTTTTGCCCCCTCATTTTAAAGTACGAACCTAAAAATGAAGCAAATTAGAAGATCAAGTAGATCACAAAACATGATCAGTGGAGATTGAACAACCACCATAAAAACTTCTCAGGGCTACAAAGGTTTTGGAGCATATTGATATTTGTATTTTCCCTTCATCTAGGTCTAAATGACTTTATCAATAGGTTGGATGATGAATAAATATTATTGTGGGCCTACAAAGATTTAAACAATGGATGTCATTATCTCCACTGTTTCTTGTGGCGTGACCTGCTTGGGCTTTGAATTTGCTTCATTAATAGGTTCAAGCCCTAAAACGAGGGAGCAAAATGGATGAACCGGTGAATATAAAGTACATACATCACGTTAGGCACCACAGTGCCCAACACATTGATAAACCATTGCTGGGTTGGTGCTAGCGACACCACCTAATCCAAGTACATAGTCAACATACTTTGTGTGGTCCATTTTTGACAACAGCATGTGGCCCAATGGAGTTATAATGAACTGGGTGTCTCTCCAACCTTACCAAATCTAGCCCCTTTGTGACCTCTTTGCTCTACGTGGGCCCCACGTGCTGTTATGGTTGAGGCAGAAAATAGAAAATGAATCACTTAAAGATAGGCTTAAGGCACATTACGATGTCGTTATCTTTAAGGCGATATTCGCACCCTACTGGTAATTAAACCAATTTACAGGAGGGTTACAACAAATCCGCCTCCAGGATATAATAAGCATCTTCTCCAAGATCGAAGAAATGTGGGTTTCGGCTGCAAAACTGAAAAACCGCACCCCGAATACACTTTTATAGCGTACACTTCTAACTTCTGTGTTGTTACAATTTACCTCTTGAAAACTGTTTGCAACTTACTACCTGAAAAACTATTTGCAGTTTTGCGCCTAAAAGCTGTAATTTTCCAAAAAAATCATCCAAAAACGAAAATGTAGAAGAAGAAGAAGATGGAGATGAGATTGTTAGAATTTGTGTTTTCGAATTGACCCAAAGATAGGTTTATATAGAATCACAAGAGATGCTTAAGTCCCTTTGCATGAAAAGACATCTTCTTCCATTGTGTCTTTTCAACAATGGTGGTGTCTTTTCAACAATGGCATCCCTCCGTTTCAAATTCAAATGATGTTTCCTTTACCAAGAGGCACCATCATTCATAAATGAATGGTCACCAACAATCACCAAAGGCTACAACCCTTTTCCCAATATCATTTATAAATTAAATTTTATTTTCTTCTTATTTTGAAAAAACCCAACACGTGTCCTATCCTACCAGTTAAGGGGAGCAGATTAGTGGTTATCCAAGTAATAACTTAGTGGGTGTTACCTTTACTGTGTGGGTTCTCACCTTGATGAATCTGTTTCATGTCCACACTGCCCATCCATTAGCTCATTTAAGCACATCATCCCAAAATTGAAGCAGATCCAAATCTCAGGTGGACCACATCACTGGAAAAAGTGATGAATGACCATTAAAAGCTTTTTTAGGCTACATAAATTTTGGATCAAGGTAATCTTTGTATTTTTCCTTAGTCTGTTCTGTTCGACCTTATTATTATAAATATGCTTACGTTAATGTTCCTTAGTAAGTTTTCAATGGTGAGTGTTCGATCATCACTGTTTCCTGTGGTGTGGTCCACCTGAGATTTGGATATGCTTAGTTTTTCGGATCTTGTTCTACTATGGGTTGAAAAGACGGATAGACAGAGTGGATATACAATGTATCATCAAGGTGGGCCCTATGGTAAGGGTAACACCCACTGGCTGTTACTTAATTAACGCTCACGTTACGTGGGGATTTCCATCGGCCAGCATGGAAAATAAACATTATGGTAGGCATTTCTATGGTCCGGGGAAGTTTTCAATGGTGAGCGTTCAATTGCCACTGTTTACCATATGTTGTTGTCCACCTGATATTTAAATCTACTTTATTTTTTGAATTCATTCCTTAATTTAAGTTGGAAAAAATGAATGGATGGTGATGATATATAAAATATGAGTGTGGATGGTCACTTATCATAATTAGAATTTTTTGTTTGATGCAATGTGATTGGGCTACATCGTCGCATTTAATGCAATAGTGTTGACAATATCACTTATGAAAGGACCTATCACAGTGTTGAAAAATAGAAAAATTCTGTTTGTGACAAGCAAAGGATATGGATTCATAAAATATGCATCAAGATGACCCCACCATGTGATGCGGTTCAGCTAGTGGTCAGTGCTCTGTAGGCCCCAACATAATGTATGTGTTTTATACACACCGTCCACCCATTTTCTAGATAATTTTAGGCTTTATCCTAAAAATGAGTTGGATCTAAATCTCAAGTGTACCACACCACTGAAAAATGTCATGATTGAATGTCTGCCATTAAAAACCTTCAAACCAGTGATTGGATCTAAATCTCAAGTGTACCACACCACTGAAAAATGTAGTGATTGAATGTCTGCCATTAAAAACCTTCAAACGCGTAATATTTATTTAACATTCAACCAGTTGATTACGTTATAAATACTTGGATGAAGGGAAAAAAATAAATATTAACTTGATCTAAAAATTTTGTGGCTCCTAAGAAGTTATTAATGGTATGTGTTTAATCAACACAGTTTCGTATGACGTGGTCCACTTGATATTTGGAATTGTCTTATTTTTGGGCTCATACCATCAAATGAACTAAAAAAATGGATGGCCAGCATGGATGAAACACATATATCATGGTGGGGCTCGCGATGCACCGACCGGGGTCACTAGCCAAATCATGTCCGCACCGTGTTGAGTAAGGTCACGACCGCACCTAATCTGCTCCCCACCATGACCTAGTTAGAGATGGGCAATCATACCAGGGGCTCTTTGAGGCCCATCATAATACGTGTTTTATCCAAGCCGTCCATCTAGGGCTGTCAATGGGCCGGGTTAGGGCCGGGCCGAACTCTATCCAAGCGTGGTCTGTAATTCTGAACCTAAACTCAAATCCAGCTCGAGCCTATGACGGGTTGAAATAGTTCAGCCTAGGACATTTACACAAAGCTCGACCTGAGTCCGCTCGAGCCAAAGCCCTGAATATCTCATGGATAAACGATATGTTGGTATGTCTCATGTGTGACAAAGAGGAGGGAATGAAATAAAAGGGAGAAAAGTAGGTTTAGAAAAGACCTATTGGGCTGGGCTGAGTTTATGGGCTTTTGGGGAGCTAAGCCCGAGTCCAGTCTGATTTACAATCGGGCTCCGGTTTAAGCTCAAGCCCGACCGTCGCCTGATGCACTACCCCAAGCTTGGCCAATACGGGCCAAGCCCGCAGGCCCATCAAGACCACCCATCCCATTGACAGCCCTGCATCCATCCATTTTAACATATCATTTTAGGGCAGGGAATTTGATGTATTGAACTTGAAGTTTGGTTAAATTACCTTGGGAGGTGCGATGTTCCAGATATCCCATAAGTGGCCTTTTGACAACTTTTAGATATTATTTTGGACGAAAATGCCTCCGTCCTTGGTTCAGAAGTCATACGGTCCTAGAGTGAAGAAGAAGTTACCTTCTGTTTCAACCCCCGAGAAAGTGATGGATTGGTTACTCCCCTTGCCACCACCCAATGGCTGGTGCTTGGTGGTCTGTGGGCCCCATCACCATGTATGTGTTTCATCCATGCTGTCCATATATTTTTCCAGATCATTTTATGGTATGAGAACAAAAATGAGGTATATTCCAATCTCAAGTGGTGGACCACATTACAAGAAACAATGTTGAATGAGCGTCGAAGACCATTAAAAACTTTTTGGGGGCCATAAAAGTTTTGGATCAAGCTGATCTTTGTTTTTTCCCTTCATCTGTGTTTGTATGACCTAATCTATAGATTGAATGTCAAATAAACTGTGCAGTGGGCCTTAGGAGTATTTTAATGGTGGATATCTAATCACCATTGTTTTCCTGTGTTGTGGTCCACCTGAGATTTATATCCCTCTCATTTTTGGGATCAAGCCCTAAAATGATCTCTAAATAGATGAACGGAATGGATGAAACACATACATGGTGGTTGGGCCCATGGCTGGTGACAAGGGGAGTAGCCAATCCGTTTTCCCCCGAGAATACGAAAGTATTTATGAGCTTGGAAAGGCCAAATGTCGCATTTATTCACCTTTTACAGACCTTCTTCTTCTTCTTTCATTTTTCTACAAAAGTGAAGACCAAGGGACCAACTGCCAGAGAGGGACATTGTTTCTCCTTATCGTTTCTCTCATCTGAAATCCTCTTCCACTATGAGGTTGGTATTTTTTTTTTATTATAAGCATTTTCTAAGGTAAAGGAAGATCAGAGTGGAGAAGGCAAGGGTTCTGGTTATCACATGAAGGGAACTTACCGTAAGGCACACCTTAATTAAACCTCCACCATTGATAGTAGAAAACCACTAATTCACGTTTTCAAACATTCCACCCTCAAAGAAATCAAACCTCAACCACTGACAGTGACAACCACAACCCTTCACGTTATCAAAACCTAGATGAAGGGTCATGGTTCACATGCACATTAAATCGTGGTTGTCATGTTATAAGGATCGTGCTTTTCACATGCACATGAGTAGTAGTTATCACGTTACATGGGTCATGATTGATAGATGTTATGGGTTGTGGTCGTCATGTTATCAGGATCTTGCCTTTCATTGCCTTGTGCAAGGCCCAACTCGTTTGGCCCATAACCTTGTATCGTGGTTGTCAGGTTATATGGGTCGTTGTTGTGACGGTGTATGGATCATGGCTACCAGTTGTTATGGATCGTGGTTGACAAGCTATATGGATCGTGGTTTTCATGTTACATGGGTCGTGGGTTGTCAGCTTATATGAGTCGTGGTTGTCATGTTATATGGGTCGTGGTTGTCACAGAATATATATTGTGGTTGGTAACCACGATCCACGCTGGATACAACAACGATCCATTATTCATTATAACAATGACCCAGTGTTTATGACAACCACGATCCATTGTGCATTTGAACCACACCCAATTGTCCATGATTACCAGGACCATTTGCGCTTCATAACCACAACCCTTCGTACTGGCCTCAATTCATGGTCCTACCTCTCAAATATTCCAAGTGTGGCCTTCTGACAACCTTTATAAAATGTTTTAGATGAAAATGCCCATTGTCCTTGGATCAGTATTTGTACGGTTTCAAAGTGCAGAAGAAGTTACCCATTTTGAACAATCCTGAGAATGTGACGCGGACCAAAGCCTTTTTTAGCAATGGATCGTAGTTTCATCTAGAGTGGGTTGTGGTCGACAACCATGATCCAACGTGGATGACAACCACAATCCAATGTGCGTGTGAACCACGATCACATGACAAGGTTGTGGTTGTCATTCACACAGGGTGGTGGTTCCCAACCACGACCCATTGTTCGTCATATCCACAACCCTTCGAGTGGATCGCAGTTGTCATCCACAGTGGTCTTGGTTATGACGAATAATTAGTCCTTGTTGCCTTGTTGTGATCTATAATGGGTCGTGGTTCACCAACCATGACCCATTTTGGTTAAAAACTACGACCTATTTTTTCTCATAACCATGACCCGTCGAGTGGTTCGTGGTTTTTGTCCACAGTGGGTCGTGGTCGTCAACCACGACCCAATGTAGATGACAACCACAATTCAATGTAAATGATAACCATGGCCCTTTACAGATGACAACCAGTTTCCTTCATTTATGACAACTTGTGCCCATTCATTTTTTTTGCAAATTAACCAATATTAGAAGAGTATGGGTCGTAGGCCTATATTATGCTGATATGATGGAGAGAGTGTATATGACAATGAAATTGTTTACATATGATGGCAGAGACTCAAAAGGATTTGTTGTGAGTGATGATATTACATATCAGCAGTTCCTATATAAAATACATTAGATTATGAAGACTGCATCGAATGAATTTGATTTAATAATTAAAGTTCTGTATGGTGATGCACTACATGGATTCCTCCGTCCATATAGAATCAAAGACGATGAAGATCTCGAAGCATATATGTTATTCTATGGACAGACTCTTCTAACAAAAATACCACTGTATGTAAAGAAAGTAAGGCGTTGTCCTTTTGTTGAAAATAATAACATACATTATACTTTACATTTCAACCTATCGTCTGTTGATTTGTAGCCTTCAAGCAATGATCGGATAGTCGATGATTCCGAAATACCTGGCCCTTCAAGTAATGATAGATATCACGATTGAGGACTCGATGATTGCGATACACGCGACCCTTCATATAATGATACACATCATGATCTAGGGAATGATGATTGTGTTGTACCTGACCCATCAAGTAATGATAAATATCATAATCGATGACTCGATGATTGTGATTTATGCGGCCCTTCAAGTAATGATCAATTTCAAGAAACAACTGACCACTGCAATCTTTAAATTCCATTCGTCAATGATGCGTCTTTTGATCCATCTGTGCAGGTCAATCCACAGCCTATAAACTTAAATTTACCCATACTAGTGTATAAAGAAAATGGAGATATTCATATATCATTGTATATCATATTCGCTCTATCTAATGAAGCTTTTATCAATTCAAATTATCAAGGATATCCAGAAATTATGGAAGTTCCAATTTAAATATCTGTTGGGCAAGTGCTCATGGACAAAGGTCGATTACAACATTTTCTATGTAAATATGCAATGCACCACAACTTCCAGTATAAAGTCTTAAAGTCTAACAAGCTGAGATATACGATTAGGTGCATTATAGAAAATTATAGTTGGAGGACGCACGCTTCAAAGTTGGATGACATAGGGATGTTTAAGATAAAGACTTACAACTCGAAGCATATATATATCATGTCGTTTAAGGCGATACGCCGCTTTAAGTCAACGATCGTGGATGGCGGTCGTGATATAGTAACCTCGAAGAGGAAGGGAAGAGATCATCGCCAAACCACCAGTTTGATAAGTAGTGAATTTGGCGTTAGTTGTATGAGTTCGGGACTGACTTGCACGCTAAAAGAAATTCAATATCGAATGAGTGAGATGTACGGGGTTAAGATCAGCTATAAAAAAGCAAGAAAAGATAAAAAGATTGTAATGAAACATGTCTTGGGATCTTATGAGGGTTCTTATAATGAGTTTTTAGTTTATCTTCACGAGTTGAGAAATGTCAATTTAGGGACTATAACGGAGTTGCAGGTGAATGATGAAATAAATAGTTTTATAAGATGTTTTATTACAAATAGATAGTGCATCAGAAGCCTACATTTGCATATTTGGAGGGTCTTGTGTGTTGATTCGGTATATTTGACAGGAAGGTACAAGGGTGTTCTTTTCATGGCTACTGTATTGTATGAAAATAATCATATCCTCCCTGTGGCATATGGGATCGAAGAATCCGAGAATAATAGTAACTGAAGGTGGTTCCTTGGAAATTTATCCAAAGCAATTGAGATTCTTTTAGAACTAGTTATAATGTCAGATCGTCACAAAGGATTGGTCAGTAAAGTCCCTAACATTTTTCCATATGCGATCCATGGATATTGTGCTCATCATATTCTTGGAAGCATGAAGAAGGCGTGTTCGAATGATTCTGTGAGGGAATACTTTTGGAGTGCTGTTAAGATATACCGGACATCTACGTTTTAGGAAATGATGTAATGCATTCAAATATTGAATCCCACAGCATATCAATTCCTTAATGGTATAGAAAAGGAAAGATGTGCATTCATTTTCTTTCCAGACATAAGGTATAACATTGTAACTATCAACATCATTGAAAGCATGAATACATTGTTCATAAATGCACGAGAGTACCCTATCACAAAACTTCTTAAATCAATAAGGAGTAAAATTCAAGACATCTTCCTCCGCTAACGAGATAAGGCCTCGACTTGCAAGCGAATTTTGACTCCTTGAGCAAAAAAAAAATCGACCAAACATTATCACTTGGAAGTGCGAAAGACACAATGTATTGCGATTTCAGCGGATGAGTTCCAAATGACAGCACGAGGAATGACTGATGTAGTAAAGCTAAGAGGAAGTGTATGTGCAGTGAGTTTGGTTCATTATTGTTGCCTTGTATTCATGTAATAATGGCCTATAATAAGTATCAACTTGATATGTATAAATATTACTTTCCATTCTACTCCAATGAAATATATTGTAAAACATATCAAGAGTCAGTTTATCCAGTACTTGATAAGACACAATGGAACATTTCAGACGAAGTAAAGGTTTTATGTGAGAATATGAAGCCTCCAAAAATGAGACGATCCGCTAGAAGACTGAAAAATGTTCGAATTACATTCCAAGGAAAAGATAGGCCAACACCCATATGCTTAAGATGCAAACGAATAGGTCACAATCGGCGTCGATGCACTTTCATCCCTGCAGGTTGAGGCTGATGATGACTTATTACTTTAATTTTTTAATTATTTGTGATAATGTAATGTAATCACACCAATGAACATTTTGGCCTTGTGAACTGTAATATACTTATTGATTCATAAACCGTTGTGCATGTTAACCATGACCCAATGTGGATAATAATCACGAATCGTTGTGCATTTGAACCACGACCCAAAGAAGAAATTATTTACTTAATAACAGGTCATGGTTGTCATGATATATAGATCGTGGTTGTCATGTTATATGGGTTGTGCTTTCAAATAGGGTCGTAGTTGTAAACAACGATCCAATATGGATGACAATCACGATCCATTACAACTATGAACCACGACCCTATAACATGTCAACCACGACCCACACAACACAACAACCACGACCCGTATAACATAATAACCATGAACCCATATCAACTGACAACTACGATCAATGCTTCACGACAACCACGACCCATATAACACGACAATCACGACCCATATATTATTACATAAAGGGTCCATGTATCGTGATAACCACAACCTATACAACATTACAACCATGACCCATATATAATGACAATCACGACCCATGTAACATGTCAACCACGACCCATATATAATGATAACCACGACCCATGTAACTTTCACAACCACGATCCATATAACACGACAACCATGATCCATTTTACATGAAAACCACAGTAGCCATGACCCATATATAATGATAACCACGACCCATATAACTTTCACAACCACGATCCATATAACACGACAACCACAATCCATTTTACATGAAAACCACTTCCCAAAGAGGAAATTATATACTTAACAACGGGTCGTGGTTGTCATGTTATATGGGTCACGCTTTCACATAGAGTCGTGGTTGTAAACAACCATCCAATATGAATGACAACCACTATCCATTACAACTGTGAACCACGACCATATAACACGACAACCACGACCCATGCAACACAACAACCACGACCCGTATAACATGACAACCACGAACCCATATCAACTGACAACTACGATCGATGCTTCACGACAACCATGACCCATATATCATTACATTCAGGGTCCATGCATCATGACAACCACAACCTATACAACATTACAACCATGACCCATATATAACGACAATCACGACCCATGTAACATGTCAATTACGACCCATATATAATGATAACCATGACCCATATAACTTTCACAACTACGATCCATATAACACGACAACCACGATTCATTTTACATGAAAACCATAGTATATAAAAACTATCAACAACGACCCTTTGTTTGGGTGGTGTTTTGACAACGTGAAAGAACATGGTTGTCATCTACGAAGGGATGGTCGAGATTTGATTTCTTGGAGGGTGGAAGGTTTGAAAATATGAAGTCGTGGTTTCCATATAACATGACAACTACAATCCATATGTCGTGAAAACCAGACCCCATGTAAAATGACAACCACGACCCATGACATCTGACAATCACGACCCTTCTAACATGAAAACCACGACTCATATAACATGACTCCTCAACCTATAACCACTGAAACCCACGAATCATATTTCGTGATAGCCACGAACCATATTCCGTGACAACCATGACCCATGTTCAAGGCCCAACTCTTTGGCCCACAACTTTGTATCATGATTTTTATGTTATATGGGTCGTGGTTTTAATGTGCGATGGGTCCTAGTTATCAGTTATTATGGGTCGTGATTTTCATGGTATGTGGATCGCTGTAGTCATGTTATATGGATCGTGTTATTCAAATTTTATGGACCAATATGCCCTTGACACGTAAAAAGAGGTAATGATGAAAAGGTAAGGTCGGTGCAAGATTTCTTGTGTTGTGCTGGTATGTCTTATATGGATGTGTTTATCTCTCGGTTGTGGGACAAATGTGATGTAAATTTTTAATATACACTGATTATTAATTGTTTAAATGTCTTAATTTTTATCAAAAAATATGAACGTTACTTACAGATGAAGTTGACCACACCTAAATAAATAATTATAAAGTGTTGAGAACTACGTGGGCAGTACACCATTCTAATAAACATTATTTTTATGTTATACCTTTATATACGTACAACGATGATCAGGTTAGATGACATTTACAGATCACTTTGGAGCCCACATATCTTAATTTGTATTGAATTAATATGTCACATGTACGTACATTAAAAATGGCAAGAAAAGGCGAAAAAGTCGCGTACGATTCCCAACGCATAATACCAATCGTCGATCATCTTGTTATAGTCTATGAGCCTATCATAAATCAGATCTAATTTATTAGATTTTTCAAAGCTGATGGATTCCTTAGAAATGTTTAATACCGACATCGTATTGAGCCATCAGTGGCCCACACTGAGTAAAAAGGATAAATTATTTGCTTTTACGGAACCTGTTGCTATGAACTGTTGTAGTCCACCAGATTTGAATATTTTGATCATTCTTTAGACAATTGTGTTCCTTGATTCTACAAATAGAATGGACGGAGCGGATCAAACAAAATGCAAATCGATGTGACTTAAAAATGTCCGAAGTTGGAAGATATATAATGAAAGTAACCGCTTGTCCCCATACGATTTGGAACTTATTCTCTGGGACCCCCTTCCTTACATTTTTCTGGTTTTGAATCTTCTTCACTGGACTCCTCCATCGTAATTCAGTGAATACATCTCCAAGTTCAGTCCATCTCAGTCCATATAAATGGCAAAGCAAGGTGTGTGTTTTGCTAAACTCTATTCTCAGTATTTAAAGAAGGGTTGTGGTTTGTATGAAAGTATGGTCGAGGTTTACATTCACAATGGTCTGTGGTTGATATGCACAAAGGAACGCAGTTAACACGTATAATAGATGTGGTTATCAAAAAATGGTTGTGGTTGACAGGCACAGTGGATCGTGTTTGATGACTTATTAATAGGGCTCATGGTTAACACTAAATAGGGTCATGATTGATAGGCATAATGGTTCACATGTTCAAGTGATCACTGTCCCAGCCAGCCGCTCGTCCCTGTCCGCTTGTCCCTATTCTTCTTCCCTCACCTGTTCGGTGATCCCACCCTGCCGCTCGTCCTTGCCCGCTCGTCCCTATCCGCTCATCCCTGCCCTGCCCTGCCCGGTGCCCCTGTCCATCCCTGCCGCAGCTCGCCTGATATGTAGCTGGTGATATATACTTATGCATGTGTTTCCAATCTTTACTCATTTATACCTGCTCCAATCTTTGTGAATTTTGGGATATGAGCTATAAAAATGGTAGTTGATCTCTTATTCTAACAGTTAGGCAAATTTAGATGGTTAAGATTGTCTAATCAGATGGTTAAGATTGTCAAAATAGATGGTTAGGCAAAAATAGATGGTTAGGCAAAATTAGATGATTAAGATTGTCTAATTAGACGGTTAGACAAAATCAGATGGTTAAAATTGTCAAATCAGATGGTTTAATTGATCTTAGAAACAAAATAATTCTTGCATCATTTGGATTGATAAATGAATAAATTATATATTATTGATTTAATTCATTTATATGTATTATTTGCTTACTTATGACTTATGGATAAATTATTTGATTAGTTGACAAATGAATTATTTGAGTAATTTATAAATGATAATGGATGTATGGGAATGTGATGATGGTTGGATGAATGAATGTTTGGGATTGATGGTTGAATTTATGGATGTATTATGTATGGGGGGATGGTAAAATGTATGGATGATGAATGTTTAGGATGGATTTAAATTGTTATGTTTGTTAATTGTTAAGTTACTTTTTATTTAAATTGTATTTAATTTATTTAGATAGATGTAAAGGTTAATTTTTTTTTAATTAGTTGAGTTGTGCTTTATATGTTATTATTAGATAGATAATTAGTTATCTATTTGAGGATTTCTATGTTGCCGGACATAGATACAGTGTTCTTGGAGACAGAAATTCTCAAATTGTCTCATTTTTGAATAGTTAAGGGCTAGATAGATTGTAATATTTTTATTTATTTTAATTTAAATGTATATG
Organism: Magnolia kwangsiensis; assembly: GCA_037074715.1. Classification (NCBI taxonomy): domain Eukaryota; kingdom Viridiplantae; phylum Streptophyta; class Magnoliopsida; order Magnoliales; family Magnoliaceae; genus Magnolia; species Magnolia kwangsiensis. The sequence goes on along the minus strand of CM073572.1, from coordinate 43,891,513 downwards.
CCTGTTCTGGTTTCGTCTCTCCGTTTTCTCTCTGGATATATTTCTTGTGTTTATTTCCGTCGTCAAATGTCCACACTTTGTGTTGATGATTGACATGAGAATCAAATACAGGATTAATATATTCTAAATAGATAAGGGGAGATGCTGCCGGAATTTCGGCGTAGCATTTAAATTGAAAAATAAAGACATTACAATCTATCCAACCTTGAATGGGTGACTGATTTAGACAGTTAAGTAAGTATGCCCATCTATCGGTTTAGGTATAGACCCGTATAGATAACTAAGGTAGACATTACTTCCTACAAATGTAATTATATAGATTGGTGTAGACGTAGTGGAGATTATAACATATCAAGAACTTTCTTTTATAGATGACTAGTTAAGACAAAAGCCCAAATACCCCCCGAATGGGTGCATCAGCCACATTTTCTCTAATCGTAGAGGGAGACACGTCAATTGTAGACAAAGGGAAGAAGAAGAGATCAACAGTGTGGGATGACTTTGAAGAAGTCACAGTTAACAATTGATGAAGATAAAGTATAATTATTACAAATGGTTATTCAGCAAGATTCTAGGAGGATCTATGACACATTTAAACAGACGTTTGAAGACGTGTCCTAAGAGACCAAGACTCTCTCCTCCCGACCAACAGTTGCTGTCATTTATAAAGTCAGAAGGGGATGACTTACAAGGCGTAGTGTCCACTCATAAGTTTGATAAAGAGAAGCTGAAAGAGTGGTATGCTAGATTAGTGATTCTCGAAGAAAAACCATTCAGAATAATAGAAAGTAAAAGGCTTAGGTCTTTCTGTCAATTCCTTAACCCTCTAGCCAAGAATGTATCCCGTGTCATAGTACAGAAAGAGTGCATGAAGATGTATGTAAAAGAGAAAATGAAACTGAAAGAAGTTTTGGCTTCAGTGTCCAGAATAGGTTTGACGTCTGATTTATGGATGACGTTCAATCAAAGAAAAGGATATATTTCATTAACCACTCTTTATGTAGATAAGGATTGAAAACTCTACAAGAGAATTTTGAACTTCCACAACCTTCCTCATCCATATAGTAGTTTACTTATTTCAGATTGCATATACAGTTGTCTACAAGATCAAGGCATTGAAAAAAAAATTTTAACAATAACTTTAAACAATGCTTCAGCAAATGACTGTTATTTCATGCTTACATAACCAGTTCAGGGTTACAGGAAATTTATTTTTTGATGGAAAGATATTCCAGGTCAGATGTTGGGCCCATATTCTAAATTTGATTATACAAGGAGGGCTGAGAGTAATTGACCTCACTGTAAAGAATATAAGAGAGAATGCGAAATATATAAGGAGATCGTCATCGAGACTGAGTGTATGAAATGACATCATCCAACGTTTGAATGTGCCATCTAAAAAAACGTTGAAGTTGGATGTGTGTACACGTTGAAACTCGACGTTTGAAATGTTAGATACGACAATGGAACTACAACTTGCATTTTCTTAATATGTGGCGCGTGACAAAACATATTGTTGGTTGGCAAGCACGGATGATTGGGCCAAAGTAAAACAAGTTCACACCTTTCTCAAAGTTTTTTATAATTGCACAAAGATTTTTTTCGGGAATCAGTATCCAACAGCAAATCTGTTTCTTTCATCTCTTTGAAAGATTAATGATGCTCGATAGAAAAATGCCAGTGCAGGTCCAGATTTCATATGTCAGATGACAGTTGGTATGGAGACGAAGTTTGATAAATACTGGGACGAATGTCATCTGTTGATGTCCGTAGCAGCTGTTCTTAATCCTCACTATAATATGGAGTTGGTTAAGTTTATTTTCATGAAGATTTATCCTACTGATAGAGCGACATCAGAGACATTTAAGGTTCATCAAGCCCTTGAACATTTGTACAATTCGTATGCTACTACTTTACCTGCAGCAGGTGTTGAAGAAAGTAGAGATACGAATGTTTCTATACCTGATAATGAGGATGTGCTAAATGAATACATATCATACTTGGTACAAGAACGAATGAGAGTTGAGACTAAAGAATCAGAGTTAGAAATGTACCTCAATGAGTCAATTGTAGTGCGATCCGACTTTGATGTGTTGGAATGATAGATGATAAGGGTTAGTGAATCAAAATACTCTACATTGTCTGTAATGGCACGAGACATGTTATCAATACCAATTTCAACAGTAGTATCAGAATCCACATTTAGCATAGGGAGAAGGGTTGTGAGCAAGTACCGAAGCTCACTTGCACCAAATACAGTTGAAGCATTGATTTGTACGGAAGATTGATTGTGCCCGATATGGGGAGGAGATATGAATGCTGATGAAGAAGAAGAGATTGAGATTCATGATGAGTCTCTACCAGCAGATCTGTAATTATTTTCGATTTTTCAATTCTATTTGGTTGAAACTTAAATGATCTATAATGTTATTTATCCTGAAACATGAAAGTGGTGGAATGTGGTTTAAAAGACTTTGATATTTATTTACTCACTATTGTTCATTTGCTTTTATTTTAAATATATTTATATTGCTTTTATTTTGTTCCTATCAAGTTCAAATTATTTATCAATATTCTAATTTTTTATTAAATATTGAGTGTAGATATGTTGTTATCTGACTCATCGACAAACATTTAAAACTGCGCTTCTCTAGTTGAATCACCACCAAGGTTTGGAAGAACAAAGACGAGGTGTGGTTTGTGTGGCGCAAAGTTTGTGAATAAGACTAATCGGTTTCGATTACACTTGTCATGTCGAGGTGGTGATGCAAAACCATGCCCCAATGCTCCTTTGCAAATTCTTTTTCAGGCCCTTTTAGATTCGAATAGAAAACCTTTTACTTTATCCAAAACTTCGGGTTCTGTATCTAGTACACGAATGACATCCACAAAAGATGCAAATGAGGAAGTTAGATTAAAAGTTTTGGAGAAAGAATAATTCCAACTCGCTTTAAAACGCAGTATGGAAGAAGTTTTTAGACTTTAGTGATATCCTCAAAGACAACACGATATTGAAGCAGGATCGAGTACGACAAGCAAGAAAAAGAAGATGAGTAACAAATTCAAATTCCTTAGCCATCTCGATGAATTTTATAAGGTATTGGGTACTACATATAATTCTTCACATAAAGAAGGCTTAAAAAATCTAGTTCAAATTGTAAAAGAGTACGAAGGAAACATCTCTTCGCCTTCTAATTTAGAGGAAGTGAACCAATATGTATATGAAAAAATAAATAGAAGTTCAGATAGATCAGATGACAATACAGGAAGACACTTCCCTTATGGAGGTTATTAGTTGTAAATTGTCATTTTAAACAATGTAAATATATAATTATCGATATTTTTTAATCATAAATTATGTATTATATATATTTTATTGCTTTGTTCAACTTCGAATTTCAATTTATAATTGAATTCAAATTCAAATGAATCTCAATTTATAACTCGAACTCAGAATTCGACTCGGCCTGGAAACTTGAACTTGTCTCAAAGCTCAAACTCGGAACTCAATACTCGACTCAAAAATGCGAATTCGAAATAGGTTTAAAGACTCGAACTCGACTCGAACTTGGCTCGAAATCTGCTCAAACTTGGCTTGAACTCGATCGAGCCAAGCACGAGCTGTTGCTCTGAGCTCGAAGCCCTAGCCGAGCTGAGTACGACATGGGGCTCGAGTAAACCGAGTGGAGCACGAATTGGACGATACTCGGCTTAGCTCTGTACACCTCTAGGCATGAGTTTGAAAAAGAAAAAAAAAGTATATGGGAAACTAGAATGTACTGCACAACCCAACATCTCAATTCTTTCTAAAGTATTAAGTGTGATATTTATTTACCATCTAATCTATTCATAAGGTTGGATAAACCCTGATGAAGTAAAAACATAAATATTAACTTATCCAGAACTCACATGGTGCTCAAGAGACTTTCAGCGGCAGGCGTTAAATCCCCATTATTTTCTGTGATGTAGTACACTTGAGCATTCAATCAGCCTCGTTTTGGGCTCATATAAAATGATTTTTAAAACCGGATGAACGGGTTGGATACAGATATCCGGGTGGAGCCCGTAGAGCCCCTGAAAGGACCGTCTCTAGTTACGCCCTGGTGGAGATTGTACCAAATCTGTGTACGGTTACAGTGCAATGGACGTGTCCGTTTCGTGAACGCGGATTTGTGGGGAAAGCCTTTCGCAAGAAGTTCCTGCGCTGGGTGCTACAATGGGTCCACCTTGATGTTTCTGAAAAATCCAGTCCGTCCATCCGTTTTTCGTGATCATTTTAGAATATATGATAAAAAATGAGATAGTTTCAAAACTCTAGCATGCCAAACGAAAGGAAACAGTAGGGATTTAATGACCACCATTGAAACATTTACGCGCCATATAAATATGAAGGCAGAGCTTAGAAAGATTTTCAACGGTATAAAACTCTTTTTCCCTCTCGTATGGCCGAATTGAATTTTAGATCCTAATGTCCAAAATTACTCTCCAAAAACGTATGGACAGGAATGATTTCTCCCTCACGTGACGGTGGGGCCACCTAGCATCTAAAGGCTTTCGCAGGAAACCCGCGTCCGTGTTTTATACGTGATACGAAAAAGGACAAAAAGTACGAATATCATGGACTTGTTAAACAGAAGCTTATGATGATTGTTTACCACCATTTGCTAAATTGGTACCTCGTAAGCTTTTTACACGTAGCATGCTTGCATATTAACGCAGACTATAAACTGTGGACGTGGATTGCGTCTCCGTGGGGGTCACCGTAATGTATGTGTTTTATCCATTCCGTTAATCGTTTTTCTCGTATCATTTTAAAATATGAGCCAAAATATTAATTAGGTTCACAGCTCCAATGGACCACACCAAAGGAAGCTAAGTGATAATGACACTCACCGTTGAAACCTTTCAAAGGGCCACCGTGATTTTTTTTACCATACAACCTATTCATAAGGTCATGTAGACGTGGATGAAGTGAAAAAACAAATACAGCTTGATCCGAAACTTCTCTAGCTCCCAAAGAAGTTTTTAATGGTGGACGTTCAATCCCCTATTTGTGGTCCACTTAAGCTTTTTTCCTGCCACGTTTTTTGGATAGTATCTTAAAATAATCTGAGAAGAGTGATGAACGGCGTGGATAAAACACTTACATCACGGTGGGCCCCAAAAAGCCCTGACCGGACGGATTACCGTCCGGGCCGGGGTAGGACGCAGTGTGCGTCCCTAAGCTGTAGGCCAGAGGGACGCGGATCAGATACTGACAGGTTGAATAGCCAGACCCGCTACTCAGGTGACGTTACCCGGTTCTGTAGGACCCACCATGACGTATGTATTATATCCACACCGTCCATCCATTTAGAGATATTATTTTAGGGAATGTATTAATAATGAGTCAGATCCAAAGCTCTGGTGGACCCCACAACAGAAAACAGTGGAGAGAGTGAGGGCCACCGTTAAAAATTTTTAAGGGTTACAAAAGTTGTCCATCAAGCTGAAATTTATTTTTTTCTCTCTTTCATGTCTGTCTTAACTTATAAACAGGTTGGATAGCAGATAAACATCACAGTGGACGTTAAAAAGGTTTCAACGGTGGACGTCCCTCTCCTCACTGGTTTCTGTGGTGGGGTCCATCTGACTCATTCTTTGTTTCATGCCTTAAAATGTTCTATTCAAATGGATGGACGGTGTAAATAGGACAGATACATCATGGTGGGCTCCACAGAACTTGGTTACGTCACTTCAGCAGCCAGTCTGGCTACTCAACCTGTCAGTATATAATCCGGGTCCGGCCGAGAGGCAGAACACATCCAAAATCAGGCAGATAAAATAATCGTAACAATCCAAGTGGCGGCCATCAGATTTCTGCCGTTCAAATTCAACAAGCGAGATGGTCAAACACGTCTGATCTCGACTGTCAATTGGTAGGCTAGGACCCAACCCAAGCTAGTCCTGGCCTTTGATGTCCCAAAACTAATCTGCCGGATCCAGACGGCCGAGAAACGTCACGTTGCTGCGTAGTATCAGGACTCAGTGGGACCCAGCTGTGATGTGTGTGTTTTATGGAGGCTGTCCATCTTTTTTGCCGGCTCATTTTAATACCTACCTAAAATTGAAGCATATCCAAAAACTAAAGTGGACCACACCACTGGAAACAGCAGTGATAATGACGTCCACCATTGAACCAGGCCCCCCAGCTGTGTATTAGGTTATCCATCTATTTAATAAGGTCACACGAATTTTTAAAAAAATTTCAACCACGTCCTCATGATTTCCTATTGTGTGGGTCCACTTGAGCTTTGAATATGCTGCGATTTTTAACTCATCTCCTTAAAATGAGCCAGCAAAACAAATGGACGGCATGGATAAAACGCAGGCATTAGAGTACTGTTGGTTGGGGTCACCATGCAATCCGCACTAAATTGCTATTTAAATGAATGGCTAGCCTATATGGTCATCCAAAATAAATTGGAAAATCTTGTAGTTAATATTATTATCATCGATGAAAATTTTCTGCAATGCTCAATCCATAGGTGGATCACCGATTTGCACCGTTTAGATTTTTGTACACCAATGACATTTAGGGCTGTCAATGGGCCGGGCCTGGGTAGGTCTTGGGCTAGATTTTGAACTGTTTCAGGCCAGCCTGATTCAAATATTTGAATTTTTAGGCCCGAGCCTGGCCCATTGACATCCCTAATGACAAAAAAAGTGAAGCAAATCCCAAGCTCCGATGGACCACACCACGGGAAATAGTGGGGATAATGACACCCACCATTGAAACCTTTTTAGGGTCATTGTAATATTTATTTGTCATCCAACTTATTAATAGGGTCACTTAAATCTAGATGAAGGGAAAACACAAATGTCAACTTAATCAAAAACAGAAGTTTTCAATCGTGAGCATTCAATCACCATTATTTCCTATGGGGTGGTCTACTTGAGCTTCGAATCTGCTAGTCATAAAATGAGCTGGCAAAACGATAGGACCGGGTGGATATAAAACACATACATCGTGGCCCTGTAGTGCCCAACACATCAACACACCACTTATGGAGGCCTAATCCGCGTCAAAGGGTCGATGCCTTTGGCAGCGAGCATGACCGGGCTTGTGAACCATGCTTGGACCATGTAACAGACATGGGCCTTCTCTTATCAATTTTCATGCCTGGCTTGGCCTTAACTTATTTTAGCCCAACCCAGCCGGACCTAGCTTTCTATATACATATCTTATATTCTATAAGTATGTTATTCTAATGCTTGATTTAGTACAAATGCTTCTTGAATGTAGGCCATTGATTTCATTCATCTTAATTGCCTATTTTCCATTGATTTCATTCATCTTAATTGCCTATTTCTTCGTGCATGCATTATCCACTTGTTCATTAGATAGATTAGGAACATTCAAGAAGGAAGATGGGCTTTTGTAAACATTTGGGCCCGGTCAAGTGTAACCAAACTTTTTTCAGCTCAAGCTTGGATCTACCATGCTAGCCCTACTAAGCTTGTGGCCTTAGACTTTAGTGTCAGGCTAGGCCCTGGCCCGGCTTGGCCCAACATGGCTCATTGCCACCTTTAAAATCCTCTGCAACACTTGTTATGGGAAGAGTAGGCAATATCTAATCTTTGTGAAGATCACATTATATGTGTCTGGCATCTATTTTGTTCATCAATTGTACCATCTCATTTTCAATGTATGTATCAAAAATTATCTCAATCTAAGATAGGAGAGTCACACCATTGGATTAATGTAAACGACTAGTAAAAACCCATAAATTCATGTGGTGTGGCCCACGTAAGATATGGATCAAGCTTGGATTTGACTTGACTCTTCATGTTGTTGGGACTCAATTGATAAATGGTTTGGATGGACTATAAAGAACAAAGCGGACCTCAAAAAGGTTCTTATAGTGGCATCCCCATCTCCATTGTTCTGTGGTGTGGCCCAACTAGCCATGGATTGGCCTCGTTATTGTCCGCAGGCCCTAAGATGATGTGTCACAACTGAGGGACGGAGTAGATGTAACACAAACATTAGAATGAGCCCACACAGACAATGGTATGCATTATAGGTATTCAGTTATTTGTATTTCTTGTAAAATGGATGGTTCATGAGCGTGGAAGAGCAGGTGTAAATTACTAGACCAATTATATCATGGATATATTAAAAATGCCCTTGATAACCACAAACCTGTTGTCCCAACCAAGTTTAGTCCAAAGTGAGCTTTGGTCCAGAAGCTCGATGGCCCAAGTTAGGTTAAGGTTGCGTTATGCTAAAAATCTTCAACTTAACCTAGGAACACCTCCCTCCCCCACCTCCCCTCCCCCCCCCCCCCCGGAGAATATATCAATGAAAGTATATTTGTGTTGGGAGACTGTAAAAGTACATAGAGATGAATCAAGTAAAATATTTTAATAGTACAATTAAGTACAATCACAAAGACTCTAAATTTAATGTGAAAAATATCCTTTCAGGAAAAAACAACGGCACAAAGCGATAAATATCACTATGAAAGTAAAAAATATAAGAGGTCAAGAGAATACCTGATTCGAACAAGTCTCGAATCTTCCCTTACAAGCTCTTAAGAATCCTATGAATAAATTAGAAAGCTCTGAAATACACCTCAATTTTAATTACACCCCTATATATAGCCTTAGTAAGAATCACAATCGAAATTGGAAATAAATTATGTAGATTTGCAAGTTTGCGTAACTCTGTGCAATTCATTTGATGACACTTTGATGTCATCGACAAACTGTCGATGACATTATACCTAATTCGATGGCACTTTGATGTCATTGACAGACTGTCAATGACATCGAACCCACTTCCATGGCATCAAACCAACACCAAGACATAAATCATTGATTTCTCAAATTTTGGGTTCAATGCCATTAAATTAACACCAAAACACTCCAATGATAAATCATTGATTTCTCGAATTTTTTCGATGGCATCGAACAAGCCTTCAATGTCATCAAAACTAACTTCAATGACATTGAACAACCTTTGATGGATCCAGCGGGACACCAAAGTGTCCAACGACCAACATAAGAAAATCCAAAATTTCCTAATGGTACCGAAGTTTGCTCGAGAGCATCGAGCTGTCATCAACAATTGAATTACAGATTTAACACATCAATTAATAATTTGCTACTCTCATAATTCAACACAAGACCTTTCACTTTGATATTATGTCAAACAATCACTTTATCTAAAAGCTCATGCCAGCATATCAATGTATATCATGGAACATTAAGTACACTCTAACAGCATGGCATGGACCACATGCTATGTAGGGTTTACAATTGGAGCTACCCGTGCATAGGAAATGGAGTTCATGACAAATCATTCATGCATAAAATAAGGTTACAATTAGAATGAAAATAGGTTCACTACCTGAGTTCTCCATGCTCAGAAAATAAAATTCATGATCACAAAAACAAATAAAAGAAGGATTGATGATCAATAGTTATAACTTTAATAGTGTTAATTGACAGTTAGATATTTGTTTTCATTTTTAATTTTCAAATTACAGGTATTAGTCGAATTCAAGTTGAATTTAAGTTAGATATGTTCATTCAATCCTGTAAGTTGGGTTGGTTGTAACTTGTAAGGCCAATTCCTTGGGTTAACCGTCAACCTGACCAGACCCGCCCAAGTTGCACCCAGATAAGAACCACTACTTGGACCGTCTAGATACGTGCATATATAAGTATGGATTAGTTACAACCATTTAAGGAGATGATGCCATCAGGAACGTGGAATGGTTAGTGGGACCAAGATCAGACGGACTGGCAGTGATCATGAATGCAGGTGTAAGTCATGACTCACCGTTGACTGATATCCGACAGGTTTGGGCCCGAACTTGTCATTTTGTATAAGATGCAGAGATTAAATGTACGGTGCATACAGTTGCATTTAGAATAGTTAGCATCCACATCACTAATCTGGACCATCCATTACATCCATCCAGTTCACTCCACGTAGGCTGCTTCTAAAAAATCATACTAATCGATTGATCCAAACTGTGCATTTAGTGGTAAAAAAATGGACGGATATGATGCTTCACAATGTATATATCCAGTCGCGGATGTTTAGGACCATTTATTGTCTTGATTTTTACTATGTAGTTGGAGGAGAGTGGACTGGACCTAATGGACGGTTCAGATGGGTGATGGGGATGCCGACGAACCCAAATGCAACGTGTCATTAAATTGGTAACCGATCATAAATTTGAACTGGATAGTTCTTGGAAGGACATTGTTGGGCGTTAGGACGGGGATTGCCTGCAGAGCCGGCACGCGGCGGCCCAAGCATTTTGGGGCCACCGTGATGTATATGTTTTAATCCAGGCCGTCCATTCGTTTTTCCAGCTCATTTTAAGTCATGAGCCAAAAATTGATTCAGATCCAAAGCTCAAGTGGACAAATCCAAAGGAAACAGCGGAACAGTGATGGCCACCGTTGAAACCTTCCTAAGGCCCACCGTAATGTTTTACTTCCCATCTAACATGTTCATAAGATCACACAGATATGGATGAAGGGAAAACACAAATATAAGCTTGAAAAAACTTCTGTGGTCCTCAAGAAGTTTTCAACGACAGCATTCAATCCCTACTATATTTTCTGTGGTGTGGTCCACTTGAGATCTGGGTCTATATCATTTTTGGGCCCATGCCCTAAAATGAGCTGGAAAAACGGATGGGCAGCGTGGATTAAGCATATACATCAGGGTGGCCCTGACCTTGGGCCCTTCGTGCCACAGGAATTTCTCTGTGGCAGGTTCTCTGCTGCCAATACAGAAACGTACGAGAGATTGAGCATTCAATTAGGTGGGCCATACTAATCCCAGCATCTGACCTAAAACTCAGGCCAAAATATCATCAATTTGGTGGGCACAATATAAAAAATCCCATGATTTTAGAGGTCCACGTTGTCCCTACGGATGTGTATTTCAAAAACACCTTTGTGTAGACTGAGACTGTCTGATTAGTTAGATTTTTCTCATGTGGTCCACCACCCGCCTACCGTCCGTGGGAATATTCGACAACAGCCTGGATTATCACATGGTAGGGTAAAAGGAGCAAGCATCCTTAGCATTTCCCCTCAAGCACATGTATATTTGACATTGGGCTTTTGCTAGGGTATGGTGGCTGGCTTTAACATTTGGATATCATTTTAAATGATGATCTGAGCCATTAATGTTCCACATTCTAATGCTACAAGCCAAATCAAGAGACATTTGTTGCATTGTGATTGTATATGAAGATGAATATTTAATGGCTCATAATTATATCCAAGATTGGAAGGTCGGGATCTTCGATGAAGCAAGATTATAAGATTATAAGCTGTCTATTATCATATTAAAAACATGAACGGGTCAGATTATTTTAAGGATGCAATTAGGGGGTGGAATCTAGCCACCCTACCATACTACTGCATGGTGATGCCTGGGCGCTGCTTCGTGGGATCCCCAAATGTGGGTGAATCCTTGACTATAGGCCAACTGTGATGTATGTTACTTATATCCACACCGTCCATCTATTTTTAGAGATCATTTTAGGGATGATTACAAAAATAAAGCAGATTCAAATCTTAGGTGGACCACACCACAAGAAATAGTAGTGATTGAATACCCACTATTAAAAAAAAATAAAATCTTGGGGCCACTTGAATGTTTATTTTCCATCCAACCATTTATAATGTCACAAATACGACAAGAGACCACAAAAATACCATCTTGGCCCAAAACTTTTGTAGACCACAAGAAGTTTTTAACGGTCAATTATCACCATTTCCAATGGTGTGGTCCACATGAAATTTGGATATTCTTTAACCTCAGAGTAATGCTCTAAAATGGGCTTTCAAAATGAATGGACGGCATGGATGTAAGGCACATACATCATAATAGCCGCACAATCAGGGATCCAAACGGTGCCCCTTCACCTTAGCAAAAGCTTTTGACATTGTTAGCATGCAATGTAATTGCCAGATAAGCTCATAGGAAAGATCTAGCCGTCCTTGTTGCGAAGATACACGTAGATAATCCAGTCAATCGGTCTATGAGTAACACGTGTTGGCTTCAATTAAAAAATATGGCCACATGTGTTAGTGCATTTATAGTGCTTGGTTCCATCATATGTCCTGTGTTTATTTATGTGTCGGGCATGCCAAAGTTAAATATTACTCTAATCAAATTAAACACTTTATAACCCTAACCACCTAAATAAATAAATTAAGATTAAATATGAGAAGATTGACCATCTACCCAGCTCTTGATTACAAAGAAATTAATGATTTTACCAAGGGAAGGGTTAGTCTTTCATATGAGACCATTTTGCCTAAGAAGTAAGGATGACTTTCTATTATAAATGGGATAACTTGTATTATTATTATTATTATTATTATTGTTATTTCTGTTAGCTTGTTAGTACAGAACACTGTCAGTTCATACTTCACTATTAGCTACCTTCACTTGGAAACAATATCAAGACCTCATGTTGAAAGGAGGTATCTTTCACTCAGTCTACCACTTGAGCTATGGATTAGGGTGTGATAACTTGTATTATTTAACATCTATGCAATATATTTAAAAGTAAATAATAAAGTCAAATGCTAATTTTATTGAATCAACGGAGAACGTAGTTCAATTGACAAGTAAATAAAAAGCAAAGAACAAAGATTACTAACAAGTCTGAGTGGAGGAAGCAGTTGTTGATGATTTATTATCATTTAAACCTTGCTGACTTTGAGATGGTCATAATTTAGCCAATTGGATGTGGCCTAAGGAAATCACTAAGTGAGAACTTAAAGATTTGATATCTGATGATGAGGTGGTGGATGAAGAGCTAATCTAATTATATAAACTTTTTGTTGTGATGTGCTGAATAAGGATATATGAAAATTAATTAAACCAAGCTAAAACTATAATAGTTGATTTGGACTTATTATAGCGTTTTGCTATATAAAAGTAGAGAGGCTGAACTAAGTTAAGCTAAGATAGGTGTCCAAGATAATGAAAAAGATAAGTACCGTTGTTATAAATAAGAGATGTGTGCATTTAGATTGATAAAAACCTAAAGCTCTTTGTTCTTTGAAAATATAGGCTTTAATAAGTGATGGCTTTGCAAATGACCCCCTTAGCTTAGGGGATTAATCCACCCATCAACTAGTAGCCTTAGCTTACTAAGCTTACTATGATTCTAATTCGGGATGGAAGTTGGCTAACCTTTAGGCGGCAATTGTAACCGGTTCTGTTCCTCGCCACATGCCTTTCTTTTAAAAGTTTCATGTATACATGGCCAATCTCTTTCATTCCCGTGTCACTAGAAGAAATATCACATTTAGTATTTTAGCCGCGCACGTTCTCAAAGCCATTTTGGCCTTTTTGATGTGTGATCCGTGTCTGTCTCTGTTGAAGACATCTCTCAATCCTCACGGTGGACGTTCAATCACCACTGCTTCCTAACTGAGACTTGGATCTGCTTCATTACATGCCTTAAAATGAGCTGGAAAAACAGATGGACGGCATGGATATAAAACACATACAGCATGGTGGGCTCCACAGTCATAAAACCACAACGAACAGTGGAGACAGCTGACTACCACACCCCAACTGTCCCATCCAATTAGGGCACTATGAGCTTTGGTCCTCAAAACACTTGCAGGTGGTAGATGACCTAATACATCGTGATGCATTGGGGTGGGGTTAGGGCTGTAAATGTACCGAGCTTGGGCCAGGACAAATTAAAATTTTGAATAGCTCCGGCCCATCAACCCCAACCTGAACAATTTTAAATTTCGGCCGAGACCAACCGCAGGCCTAGCCCATTGACAGGATCCAACTAAGACCAAACTTCCTCAAAAGAGCATGGTCCTGGTCCATCCACAATGGATCCAACGAACCAATGAATATTATTAAGTAGGTCTGGTGGAGCCATTAGCTAACGGATCTCGGGTCAACTTCTATGGCGCCCATTTAGTAAATGGGTCAGGCACGGGCTAACCCAAACCTGACCCATTACCATCCTACATAGCCCCACTTGTCTGAAATGAAAATTACGCTCAGATGAGATTAGTTGGGTTTCCTGAAGACGCGCCAAGTCCAGCTAGGGGTGCAACTCAGGTGGGTTTAGGCAGGTTGAGGGTCAACCCAAGATGAACCTGACCTCAAAACATTAACCCGAGGCCCGGCCCAGCACGAGCACGAGCGTATTGAATGCTTAACACTAACACAACTCAGGTTAGGTCGGGTGGGGTACAAGCTACCAGTTACCTTGCCTAAAAACAATTATTTAAGACAAACCTAAGCTGGGCTGGTCCAGGTCCTAACTGAACCCAACCTCCTATTCGCTGGATTTGGGCTGACCCTACAGGTCCATGGGGTGGGTCGGTGCTATGTTTTCCAGGCTTTAACTAACTGGGCCTCATGATTTACTTTAGGCTGATAGCTCGCCCCAATCTAGCCCAACTTAATTTAATACCATGGTTAAAAACAAAGCAACTCAGACCAACTAATTCAGTCCTGAGTGGAATTGGGACTCACCTGATCAGGTGCTACTGAGTCCAAGTTCACTCAGACTAGTCATATCAAACTCACCCATCTTAAAACAATGTAAAATATAAACGTGCTTGTACCAGACCAATTCCTTAGCTGTGTTATGGGCTGGCTTGGACTTGTGTTAGACATGGAGATATGCTTCATGACTGCCCAGTTTAACAAGCTTAATCTCTTTATCTGTGGACTGCAAAATAGACGGTTAAGAAGGGATGTAACAACAGTCCACATTCAACTGATAAAGGCCCATGATTAGTGGATAGGATCTCCCAGTCTAGGAAATTTTTGGGGCGTGGTTCACCCAAGATTAAACACAATAGACCCCTCTTGTAACAAATAGACCGAGTACAGAATGCAAAGCCTCAGATCAATGATCCTATGAATCCTGCCCTCGAATGTTAATGACCGACCAATTCTTCCTTCCAATTTTAAGCTTACCATTCATGGCTAGGATTCGTTACCACACATCCATTTCAACTGCCATACATATGGCATACATGGTTGAAATTTACTTTGTGCTTCACCTATGTTTGGCCACTAACTAGAAATTGCCTTGATAGGACAATCCCAACCATCTAATCCATAAATAAATTTACGTCGGACCATGTCTATCACTTTTGTACGGTGCAGATTTAATATGATCAATTCCATCGTACCATTGAATGCGGTCCGCGTAGATGTGTACAACATTCTCAGCATATGATATGGATATTAAGGGCTGTTTCAGATTCAGCAGAATAGTGGTTGCACTTATCCACAATGGAAGTTCCTTGGCACCTCATACTAATAGAATAAAATAGGGATTTCTGCTTTTATCTAAATAATATCCTTAATTTTGGAATTCTACTTTATACAATAAAGATGATACAGCCGTTATAATTTTCATGTACACGTTCACACCTTGAAAGAAAATAAAGAAAGAAAGAGAGAGAAAAAGATTGTGGCTGAGCATCTAATCTCTTGAAGCATAGTAATTTGAAATCGGTGACAAGCTGCGGACAACAACCAACCAACCAACATGTGGGAAAAACTAATAATATTAAAGAAAAAGTCAAAGTAATTTAATTCGACGGATTGCGTGGAAGTTATTGTTTATACCCGTCCTCTCGTTTCCACGTGGACTAATGAGACGACGCCACGATATTACATAGGAATAGTTGATGAAATATTACTTGCACCTTGCGAATGTCTTACCCCACCCTCCTGGACGACACATTACCTGTAAAAAGCAGCACAGTCGAGAGGAAGTCGAAAAAAGTGAGTCATTGTAAGAAGCACATATAACCCTCACACGTATGGCGCATGTAGTCGAGCAAAATGCCCAACAAGCCTATAAAAATTCGAAAGATTGGAAATATATCACAATCTAGATCTGATTGACAATACTGTCTTACACAATTATTATAAAATGAGAATCTTTCTAAAGATAACTAGTGCTTTTGTGGCTATTACGAAAGTTTGAAAAGCAATTCTTGAAAAAAAAATAAAATAAATAAAAATCCAAATTAGAAGCAAATCAAGGGATATGGTAAGAAATTCAAGTGCAATTGGGATGTGCTCTGATATTGTAACATTTAAGGATTCTCATCGGTGAGGAAATTCAAATCGGAAAGGAAACCTCAATATAAACTATCACTTTCCTAGCCTATATAAGGAGCACTCGATGAAGACTTCAAGGCATTAACTGAGCCATCACACAACCCTTCTCAGAGCGCATTATTGTCTTATATTAATTTTAACTTTAGTTCATCCACACAAGCAATTGCATGTATTTATATTTTATTTTTCTCTATTAATCTTTAGCATAAATTAATAAAAATCGATGATCAACTTTTATTTTTAATTTTAATAATTCATTATTGTATTACTGAGAAACCCGATAACCGTAGTCACTGATGAAAGGAAA
Organism: Magnolia kwangsiensis; assembly: GCA_037074715.1. Lineage (NCBI taxonomy): Eukaryota > Viridiplantae > Streptophyta > Magnoliopsida > Magnoliales > Magnoliaceae > Magnolia > Magnolia kwangsiensis. Next base: position 43,875,053 of record CM073572.1, on the reverse strand, counting down.
ATCCTTAGCTCAAGGTTAAAAGATCTCATTTAGAAGGATTAATCCTTATCTTCTAAATCGCTTGATCACTACACATGGGTGGTTGGACATTTAGACCAACCTTTCACAAGTTAAATCCTATGGTTAATTTGGCGCTAAGGTTCGCTAGCGTTCAATCAAACTCGAGTATGAACTTACCTGGAATAGTCTATCACAACTGTGCAGAAGCTTATTGGAGCTTAAAATTACGGCTAAATCTTAGAGGGGGTGTGAATATGACCACATAAAAAATCTTTACCTAATTAATACAATTTACTAATTAAAAATAATAAAGCAAATTAACACTTAGGCTTCCAAGCCAAGTGGGTCTAATCATATACACTACAAATAATGTATCAATTAAGCAATTAGTCTATAAGAGATAGTGAGTTTAAGTATGCTTACAAGTTAAGTGACTATTGTATCATACAATTTAATTCAAACATTCAAATGATTCAACTAATCAAACACATAAGTATGAATAAAATTGTGTTAAAATGACAATCATAAACACAAGTATGTATACTGGTTTGGTTTCCCTACTCCACTCCTGGCAGATACACTCTCTTTGAGTATACTAGTATTCACTATCTTACGAGTTTTCAATAAGTTCACCCCTAACATTTATAGCCCTACACAAGGACCTAGACGCACGTACACTCCCGTATCAGATGAATATGTTTTCACCCATATTGGTGGCTCCATCAAGAGACTTTAATTGGTTTTCTATTAGCTAAATAACAACAATTAGCGGTCCTAATTCAAGGCCCTACATTTTGCTTTAACGTAAGGCTCCCACGAAGACTAACACGTATGTACTTGTGTCCGGTAATTATGGTCCTAATCCAAGGCCATACGTATACTCTCTTCGAAGGCTCTCTATGGAGATTAACATATATACACCCATGTCTGGTGAATTAAACCATACACTCCTACACAAGAACCTATTTGAGCTTGAGTCACAAACTCTACACTCAATCCTACACAAGGAAAGAGTATGAATGGACTCTATAATTAACACTTACTTATCTGATTGAACCCCTTGATGCACCTTGCTTGGGTTGTTTAATTGATGCTCTCCTATGCTTCAATCAGCTCCCCTTGTACTCTCCCGATGGTTGACACCAATGCTTCAACTCCTACAATCGTTCGCCTTGCACGTGATATTCCAATTAAGTGAGCAATATAAGAGAGGATGGTGGAATCTCTTACAACTAATATATAGTTGATTTTCTAAGGGATTTACTTAGATGGGTGTTCTAGAGAATTTAAACAAGGATTTCACTATAAGTTTTAGTGTCTAATCTCTAGAACATTTTAGAAAATGGAGTAGATCAAGTTCATCTTCAAAGCGAGCTTAGAATACTCATTCAAGTGATAAATCACATGGAGGATGACTTCAATATCTTTGGTTTAGAGGCTTAGGATAAGGGATATGAGTGAGAAATCACATATGTTTCTATTGCATAAAAACCCATTATTTTGCCCAAGAGCTGAATGCCCATTTTGTAAAGTTTGTATTGCAACGGTTATAAAATGGCTAATTAACAGCTCTATCGATAGGATTAAAAGACCCTTCGATAGGATCGAACCGTCCTTCAATCCCATCGAGAAAATTCAGGAAATTTCAATATAGTTGCTAGACCGTTTCTTCGATTGCATTGGGCGGTCCATCGATTCCATCGACAGCCTGTTAATAGGATTGAGGACCACTCGAAAGCTGTTGTCTTAGGTTGTTTAATTTATACCAGCTTAACACCTCTTTTAACCTATCTTTTCATGTTTTAATTGGGCTTTTAAAGCTATATGATGATGAACTAAGGGTTTACCTATTAAGTTTAGGATCATCTAGAGGCTACGTTATTTTTTATTTAATTTAGGGTCACCAAAACACCTCAAAGTACGTGTTCTTCACTCATCGATGCTTCATATTCTCTATGTCTTATATTTTCAACTTCAAATGGCTTAACTAACTCACTGACAAAGGGGCACATATGATTGACAAATAGGTGCACAAATCAGTACACTAACAGAGTTGAGTATGACTCTGGCACGCCCAATACTATCTTAATCATGCACGTTTGACCAAATATGGGTTGTTCATCAACACATATGGTCTTATGTATGATTGAATTGCAATGGTTACAATGAAATGTTTGAAATAAGCTCATTACATAGAATCATTTACATCATTAATTATACACATAACCTAAATTATTATCCATTAGAAACCATTAAACCATGTAATATGAAAAGGCATGAGAAAAGCTTTTTAAGCATTCGATAAGGCATTTTGGCAATTAAGGAATAAACTCATATACTAGTATATATTGCTTGAACCATACAAACCATGAACCGAGGTGCACTGGAACAATTGGGCAACCTAATCAATCCACGAGTTGTTATACAAAAATCATATCAATCAGACAATTCTAACATTTCGGTCAATCCTTTAAGAAATGTATTGGTCAATATTGTTAGTGGAAAAATATCCATTCATGAATTTAAGCCATGTATTTATTGAGGTTAATCATGGGTTGCTTAGAAGATCCAAAGGCTCAATTTTATATGGCATTTGCAACTATTCCATACTTGGCTTATGAAATGGATGATTATAGAAAGAAGGCCTACTTTGAGATGGAATAGATCATCTAATGAGTGTGATTTCATATGGCAGTGTTGATTAAGTGCCTTTAATCTAGTTCAGTGCTGTTTGGTTAGCCGAGGAATTCTTTGAAATAGCGTTGAAGACCGCTTGAGTTGAAGTAGGAATATGTCAATATATCCTAGACGGGGTGAATAGGACTTTTTAAAGTTTTACAATGTATTTAAAAATCCTATTGCACTAATTTTATCAGATATGCAATTATCAGGATTACTTAGATGTAAATCTACTGGCTTCCAAGCCTTGTAGAAGATCCAATCACAAACTTTTTGAAAGATAAACAAATTACAAACAAGATTGTGATGGATATGACTGTGTGTGTATGAGGTGTGATCTCAGACAATCAGATATAAAAGCATGTAAGGAATATCACACAAATGAAAAATAATAACAATTTCAAGTACAATTATTTTTATAGTGGTTCGACTACTTGTCTACTCCACTCCCGGCTGCCGTACTCAACCCTTGAGTGTACCAGATTTCACTAAGGAGGTTTCCCAGGGTTCACGTCAAACCTAGGATTTTAAATTAAGTTCACCTTCAACCTTTACATAGAGATTTTTACATGGTTCACCTCTAACCCAGGAGTTTTACCGGTTCACACCTAATCAGATGTTTTTGCTCTTCATAAAGCAAGGGTCCACACAACGCACCCGGATGTTTATGCTCTCCACAGAGCAAGGGTCCATGCAATGCACCCCTTACGTACACTCCCGCCAGAGGCCTCCTATGAGGACTTCAAAGAGTGAGTAACACTCAAGATTTAATCCTAGAAAGGAATGATCACAAGTGTCCTCTGGACTCTAGATACTTAGAAATAAGTTGATGAGTCTCATTCAGCGCAATGATGAAAATCTCCTCCTTGTTGTTGAAGAAACTTCGGCTCCCTTGATCCACAACACAAAAGATGTACCAGTACTTGGCTTCGGATTAGGTCAAGGTTAAGACGAAAATCCACTCTCTTAGAATTTTCCTATAAGGAAGATAGAGTGATTTCCGTCATCTATTCATTCAAGGCATCCCAGCTTAATGATATGCTATTAAGATAGTTACTGGAGGATCCTTAAATGCGGAAGTTCATTTCCTAATCCACTCTATTGAATGTCAATGAATGAGAGTGGATTGGAAGATGAACTCCCGTGAGAGAAAGGGCTTTGGGTATATGATCTAAAGGTAAAACACACAAAACACTCTTCTTTCTCTACCAGCAATATGGACAAGTTTCTCTCTTTAAATAGGCAAAAGGTTCCAATGAATATAAAACGATCATATTTATGATAGAGTTCGATATCATCGAGCAGGGTCAATATCATCGAGCGTATACTCTCGATGGGATCGACTGTCTGCTCGATAACACAAACTCAAATGTCATACGCTTTTGAAATCTTTTGTCAGCTGGTCGATGGGATCGATACTGGTGTCGATGTCATCGAATTTTGAACTCCGATTCCATCCATACTAGGATCGATCTATCGACATTTGAATCATGAGAGAGACTAGCCTTGAAATATTTCAGGTTTTTAGGATATGATCGGGGAACAACTGATGTCTTCGAAATTTAAATATAGATGATATCGGAGGCTGTGTCGATGAGATCGATAAATCATATAAATTTACCTATAAGCACGCTGGACAGTTTGTGTCCAGTCTCGATCCAATCAACTAGACCTCGATAGTATCGACATAAGAATATCGATTTCCTCGAGTGGCCCCCAATCAAAGTTAAAAATAACCTGAAATATTTGTTGAAAGAAATGCGCGCCCACTATCGATATGATCGATGGTCTTCTGATATGATCGATATTTGAATTCAGATTGAATCGGGAAAGATATCGATATATCGAAGTACATATGATTTTCTTGAAAAAAGCGGGGGCACCGAAAATCTGCCTGTTGATATTATCGAGCCACTTCCGATGGGATCAATTTTTGAATATCGATGATATCGATAGGTGTATCGATATATCGATAAAACTATCCAGATGAGTATGCGGTTGCTGGACACTTTTAGTCCTCTTATTGATAGTATCGATCAAGTGTCGAGGACATCGACAATGCAGGTCGATCATATCGAAATGTGTATCGATACAATCGACATGACAAGCAAACTTAGAGATTTTCTGATGTTTGAAAAAGTTCACTTATCCAAAACCCTCATATGTTCTAAGTTGTTTTTAAGGGTTTTAATCACCTAGTATTTTGGGACATGGGATGTGAGGCTATGATTTACCTATGGTGAGCTTCCACACATTTGGTTGAGGCAGGCGCTTGAATTATTCTTCTTGTGAGGCTTTGTAGTCCGACTGACTCAACACATATGGTAATTGACAAACTAGGGCACTAGCAGGTGCACTTTCGTTTTTAGGTCGATCGAAGCATGCTGTGATGTTCTCGGTCGACCGAGATTTGTTTCGGTTGACTGAGAGACTCTATTGATGTCTCAATCGATCGAAAGTGCATCTGAACGGAATGCATAAGTGCAATTTTTTTTCCAATTTCATATGGGAGTGTATAAATAGACTTCTAATTATGCAATTAAGGCAGAACTAAAGGAGCCTACTATGTTTTTAAGGATTTTAAGAGAAAAGTTAGGGTTTCTCATATGTAAGTTATTCAATCTCTTGTAACTTTCTAATTATAATGGATTATTTGTTGCTTGGTGCTGTGTTTTTTCTCGTAAGGATTTTTTCATATAAAATTCGTGTGTTCTTTATGGTTGCTTAAATTTTTTTTCCTATTTTGTTGTGTGATTCCATCTAAGGTTGCTTTTACGTTGGATAATTCATATTAGGACTTGTTGAGTCTCCAATAGGTAGCCCATAAACCTCCATATTGGGACTATATATTCAAGAGTCCCAATGTAACTAGGAGCAGTATAACTTACATTGCTTGCTTTCTGGTCATTTCTCAATTATAAATAATATTTTATTTCACAATAGGGGTGGCAGTGAGCCAGGTTGTCCGACCCAACCTTGGTGACCCAATCATTGAGGGCCAAGGCTTGGGCCACTAAACTTAGCATGAATGTTGGCTAAGGCTTGAAATTTAGGCATGATGTTTGAGTTTGGTAAGAGCCAATGATGAAATAGTTTCACCAGCAGATCCATTAACCTAATGTATACTATATAATACATGGATATTAATAATAAAACAAATTTGATATTATATGAAAATCAATCCGATGAGGCAACACAAATCTCATTGTAGGATCGAACGTATGTATAGAGCCGGTGGGGTAGATGGTCCAAATGGATAAAAAACGTAAGGCATGGGATAAAAAGATAGAGAAAATTTCCTCTACGGTTTTGATACAGAATGTGGTATTATATGAAAACCAATTTAATGATATAGATCTCATGGATTCTTTGGTATTTAGACTAATACATATTATAATAACCTTTGTTTAAACTACATATTTGAAATAAACTTAAATTTGAAATCACAGTGGGTATCTTGATAAACATTCAGAGGTAGTTACGGCAAAGATGTGGATGAGTTCTTAAGAATTAACTCAAGTTGTAGACTTTTTGTACTAGCATAGTGCATGGTTAAATGTAGACTATAGGGTTTGTATATTAATATACCTATGTACTGTATAGTACATAAGTATAATGGATGATACACGGGTATTTATAAATGATCCATATTGTGGACCCCCACTTTAGGTGGTGAACAATATATCCAACCCATAGCTTAGTGGTAAATAGATTGTGTTTCAATACTGAGCTCTCTGATTAAAAAACTTACACAAGTATCTTGTAGACTTTTAGCAATGAGAGATGCTCTAGTGCTCCTAGTTGCATTGGGACATTTAAATAGTCAAATCAATTGATCTGATCATGTCTAACATGCATTTCATGTGACACCATGCAAATATCATACCAATCAAATTATCTTAACTATCTAATCAATGGTTTCTAATATGAACGGCCATGATCATTTATATAAATGTTGGTCTAGCTAACAATTTGATCTGTTTATTTGATAGTTCCCATCATAACTAACCCACTGTGGGTTAAAAAAAGGATGGCTACAAAAAAATAAGGCCAAATTTAGGATAGATGTCATCATCCAATCAATCTTATTTTTTACCTTGTAGCCTTTGAAATGTGTTCTAGGATTTTTGGATGTTTAGATTGATTTATTGGACCATCCAACTAAGGGACACTATAACTTTTAATGCTTGGAGAGCATTGGAGCATTTTTCTGTAGAAATACTATACCATTTATGATCAAATTAGCCATTGGCCGACCTATGTATAGAATCGAACCCTTATGGCAAGCTTAGCCCACCACGAAAATGGATGCTTAAAAAATTATTCTAAGCTGAGTAGATGTGGAGCTGATGTTTGTAGTAGGTGGTCCTCATGGTGGGCCAATCTATTGAAAGGATTGGACATCATACTTGTTAGTGTATTCATTTTTGCACCTTGTTTTGTCAATCACATGAGTCGTTGTGTTGTAAAATCGGTTGAGCCTTTGGAAAGTGAAGACCAAAGACACAGTGAAGGAGAAGCATCAAGGCAGCAAAAATAGGTAAACAGGTGGCCTTGTGGACCATAACCCTTAACCCGAAACAACCATATACCCTCTAAATGATCTTAACCTAATAGGAATATTAATTCGATCATCCCTTAGCCATAGGAGACCATGAAAAATATGATAAAGAATGCTAGAAGAGGTACGGATCTACTATGTAAATGATAGCCTAAAAATAGCAGATTCGAGGGCATGTTCGATGGCATCGACAGAACCTTCGATGACATCGATTGAGAATCAAGGAAGTCTAGTAACCAATTTGAAAATTTGTTTGGAATCATCGAAGGACCTTCGATGGCATCGACATGCCTCTTTGATGAAATCGACAGGACCGTTTTCTGCCCGTTTTTTGACTGTTGGAGCTCAAACTTTTTATAAAAGGCATTGGTTCTTGGGCATTTTTATGAGTTTTTAGAGCAACCAGAGGTAGGGTGATTCCATATGCATATTCCTCATCCCTAGTTTCAACTTCATTGAGTTTCAAGCCATCTCCTTTGAGATTACAACTCTAATGAAGATTCCAACCTCAACATTGAGATGCGCTTGAACTCCTCCATTTCCTAGAGATTGAACTTAAGTATTCTTGATAAATCATTGTCCAGCTATTCTACATCTAGTTGAATCCCCTAGGATAAACAACTATCCATTAGTTGTAGGAAATTCAACCCACTCCCATCACCTTGGTCATCTTTAAGACACATCAAATGTAAGGAGATAGATCATGGAGCTAAAGCCTTAGCAAAGCAGTGACAACATGATCAGGGGAGCATCAGGGAGCTGATTGAAGCACGGTAGAGCGGAGATCAAGTAACTCAAGAGGAGCTACAAAAAGGGACTCAATCTAACAAGTGTCATTGTTAGGAGTCCATAGTACAATTGCAATTTACACCGCTCTAGTAGAAGTATGGAACTGTACTATTAGTCCGAGAGGAGGGGGGGAGGGTGAATAGGACTTTTTAATTGATTATGCCAATAAAAAACTTTTATTATGTTAACTTAACTGATTTACAAATAAACTCATCAAGGCAATGTAATTCTAACGGCTTCTAAGCCAATTAGAGGGTTTAATCACATAAGCAACTTAAGATATACTAATAAAGCAACTAGCTTATATCATAGTGTACTTGTGTGTAAAAAGTACTTTCTAGAAATCAATAACATTCATTCAATCATGTATAAGAATTTAAACATTTAAGCATATATAAGCATGATTAAATAGATGCACAAATAATAATTCCAAACACAAGCATGTATAGTGATTTTGCTGCGTGCTTACTCCACTCCTGAAATCCACACTCAATCCTAGAGTGCATCGAATTTCACAGTTAATGGACATTTACAGTCCTACACTAAGGACACCAATTTATGCTCTTCGCAAGAGCAAATGTTCTACACTAAGAACCCACATTTAGGCCCACTGGCCAAGGTTCCACACAAGGCATTTAGGCCCACCGACCAAGGTCTCCCACAAGGCACTTACGGTTAGGCTCATCGGCCAAGGTCCTACATAAGATACCTACGTTTAGGCCCACCGGCTAAGGTCCCACACAAGACACCTATGTTTAGGCCCATCGGCCAAAGTCTCATACAAGGCATCTACGTTTAGGCCCACCGGCCAAGGTCCCACACTAGGCACCTAATCGAGTTTGTTAATAGTAAACTCTTAGCTTCAATCCTACACGAGGATAAAGATTAAACTGTGGACTCTTAACAATGACACTTACTATCGGATTGAATTCTCTTTTGTAGGTTGTCTTGGGTTGCTTGATCTTCGCGCTCTCATGCTTGAATCAGCTTTTCGGTGCTCTCCCAATCGCGTAGCTTGAATTTTCGTATTGGTTCAGCTTCACGATCAAGAACCTTGCATAAGATATACCTATAAAGGTGAACAAGGCAATGAGAGTTGGTTAATCTCCTATATAGAATAATGAGTGAATTTCCTAAGGGATTTAACCTATGGATGCTCTAGAGTATAAAAAAGATAGAATTTTTCTATTGGTTTGGTCTTTGTACTCTAGAGAAGGCACGAGTTTATGTTCTTCATTAATAGGAGCTTTGAATGCTCATATAAGTAAAAGATCACAATGAAGAGAGCATGAAACTCATATGGATAGAGTTTAGGTAGGCTAGGATAAAATTGGGATATACTAGAGACTCTAAGATGCCTTAATCCACTATTTTTGCAAGTTTCTACAAGCTGCTATTATTGAGAAAAGGTTCCAATGGATAGAAAATGACTATTTTACGGTGCTACTGAAGTTAACCTCGGTATCACTGAACTTGCTTCGGTGGTACCGAATTATCAATCGGTAGTACTGAATTAAATCCTCAAGTTGCTGAATGAAAAAGATCCCTTTTGGTGACACTGAAATTTATTCGTTGATGGCAGTCGATGTTACCGAAATGTCCAGTTAGTGGTACTGAATTACCTTTGAAATGTTGCTAGACTATTTTGAGCACTTTCGGTAACACCGAAGGTATCTTCAGTGATACCAAAAGTGCTATTCAGTGGCACATTTTCCTACCGAATATGGGCAATTTTTTCTATTTTAATTCCTTGTCCATTTAATCATTCATCAACTTAGAACTTGCTAAAGCTAAAGACTAAAGGATAGAAAATATGAACTCGGAATTGGCTTTGAATAGATGACCTAAGTAGGTTTTCCTATTTGGGTTGGGCTCATCTATTTGCAAGGTCAAGATCGTAAAAGCAGTTATTTATCTTCAATGTACCTTTGGTGCTTCTGATTTGGTTGTGCCGTCAGTCTTCATTTTTCAAGAACTCATTCGACTACTAGACACAACTAGTCACGTGATTGACAAACAAGTGTGTAAAGGTGGGTGCACTTACACATAGGTTAGCCTCCTTCCTTGTAAAGGATCGAGGCTAAGGGTTTGCTATCCACAAACTCGTCTAGGTTCTTGTGTAGGACCTTGGCCTATGTGGCCTAAGTATGTGGTTCTTGTGTAGGACCTAGGTTGTTAGTTAGCTGAAGGAAAAACTAACTTAAGTCCTTGTGTAGGCCTCCGACGGGAGAATACGTATCGGGTTCTTATATAGGACCTTTGTCCTTGCGTAGGACACAAACTTAGGTTCTGGATTAGGACCTTAGCCTGTGTGACCTAAACCTAGGTTCTTGTATAGGACCTTTGTCCTTGTGTAAGACACATACTTAGGTTTGGTATTAGGACCTTGGCCTGTGTAATCTAAACCTAGGTTCTTATGTAGGACCTTTATCCCTGTGTGGAACATAAACTGTTATGTTCTTAGATAGAACTTTGGCTTGTGTGGCCTAAATTGTCAGTTTTGGGATTAGGACCCTTGTCCTTGTGTAGGACATAAAGTCTAGGTTCTTGTGTAGGACCTTTGACCTTGTATAGGGAATAAATTGTTGAGTCCTTGTGTAAGGCTATAAAGGTTTGAGGTAAACATGATTTAAAACCATGCATAGTAAAATCTGGCACACTCTAGGAGAGAGTGAGTCCACCGGGAGTGGGGCAGGCACGTAGCCGAACCACTATACATGCTTGTGTTTGAGATTATTATTTGCGCATCTGTTTAATTATGTTTATGTATTTGAATGCTTAATTATGTATGCACGATTAGATGAATGTCTAGGATTGATAGGTAACATATTCCTTACTCACATGTTCATTATGCTATAAGCTAGTTACTTAATTTGCATATCTTAAGTAGCTTATGTGATTGGATCTGCTATTGGCTTGAAAGCTTTTAGAGTTGAATTGCCTTGTTTATTTTAATTGTAAATTAGTTTAAGATAGGCAATTGAGATTTTAAATTGACATAATTTTTAATTAGTCCTAATCACCCCCCTCTAGGACTTAGTCTACATTCTAATAGCTCCGCCAAATTTCCGTACTTAGACGCATTGCAGCCCATTACTGCAATTTCAATACTCACTTAATAGGTTGGAAGTTATCCATTAGATGTTGTGGTCCAACCAGTTGGACTTGAGACCTTCTCATGGGAGTAGATTCATCAATGCATTGGAGGCTAGTCACTTTCATGCCTCCTGCTATTACATGGGGGATATGCATACATGGATGATATTTAAACCATTCATTAGGTATTTGCAGGATTAATAAATGAATATTGGTCCGAAAATCATAATTTTTAGACAATCTTAGCCTTTTGATTGGTTGCATATAAAATAAACACTAAAATTGGGGTGTGACCCAAAACCCTAGCCTTTTGATTGGTCCACCCTATTTTTTATCTTTTTTTTTCTACCTAAAACTCAAGTAGATCCAAAATTCAATATAGTGCACAATATAAAATCATGCCAAGAACCTCTAAAATCATGTGGTGTGGCCCACTTGAGCTACTGAATAGCCTATTTTTTGTGTGTCCACTCATCTTGGTCGAATGGAATTTTGTATGTGTGTGTGTGCACGTATGTCCATTCATCTTGGTCGAATGCATATTCCGTAGATTAGATAAAATATAAAAAAACATACTAGGCCCCACTTACAATCTGTAAGGTTTTTAATAGTGGGAGTTCCCAAGTTCCTCATGGTGTGTCCCAATTGAGTGTTGGATCAGCTTGTGTTTTGAGCTCCAAGTAGAAAAATAGGGGGAGTACATGCTAGACAGATGGGATGTCATTAAAACATCTTGATGGGCCCCACCATGAATGGGCTAGATAAACAACCACAATGATCAAACGATCATAAATTAAAGAAATGGGTTTGGGGCAAACAGACTGCACCCATAAGTTATATTCTCAAAATAGCTATTTGAAATAATCGACTCCGTGTGCATCATGTTGAGGTTGTGACTTTCTACCGCACTTAGGCGGTGGCATATAGATGCCCAAAACGCGTATATCTCATAAGGATACACTCTCGACCTCCCTCTCGTACGTGTATGCGTATGTACATAGCTACATATGAAGCTTGGTTCCATTGGGCCTGTTTGGAACTATGGATTATATAGTATGAAATTGCATTTGATCCAATGTAAATTCCATCCAACATTTGAAAATGATGGGAAAGATTGGATAATTTTGGGTGGAAAAGGATTTGATTAATCTGGGTATCATATCAATCTGTCCCAACAAAAGATATGCCTAGCAAAAGATAACGCTGGGATTTCTCATGGATTTTGAAATCCACTGCAATTGTGGCTTATGGACCCAAAGTTGATGCATGTGTTTTAACTATGCCATCCATCCATATGCATCCTTCAAACAGGACAATGGAGTCGCATATGTCCTTGTGACATATGTTCCATTGGTTACAATTCCATATGGTATCTTTCAAAAAACAAAAGATTACAATTATATGGTCCACCAAATGCATTTTTCACTTAATATGATGTTTTTCTTAAAGGAAGAATTTGATCTCGAATATGGGATTGGGCACTCAAAATGCCATGATATTTCTAACCATACTCATTGTGTAATAATAGTGTTAATTTCACCTAATGCAATTGAATACCATTTAATCCCACATTCCAAATAGGCCCTTAGGTTATAAATAATTCTCTCCCTTGTGATGTGATCTATGCAAAGAGAAGCACAAGTAAGAGAGAGAGAGAGAGAGAGAGAGAGAGAGAGAGAGAGAGAGAGAGAGAGTAGTCTTTTGGGGTATTCATTGGTGATAGAGTTCTTATGCAGCATATGAGTAGGAGTGAGGAAATTATTGTATTATTAATTTTTCTTGTTTTCGTGAATAAGAAATCTCCATATTTCTACCCATAAATGAAGGCTTACCGTTAAACCAAATAAATCTTTGTACCTCTTACCTCTTATAATATTAACATTAACATTTTTTCTTTTTAGGTTTAGACGTTCATCTAAACCTGTTGTTTACACCCATACTTAGGGCTCCGCTTTGATCAAAGGCATGTTGCCACGTTTTGGCACTACGTGCTAATTGATAGACAAAATTTTACTCACGCCTTTTATCATTGTTTAAATGGCATGACCAGATCAAATGATCCAAAGGATGCCATGTGGTAGCTGTTTCATGTGTAGTGTGGATCAACTTCAAGAGGAGTTAGAGACGTGCAAATGAGAGAGCTTAAATGCCAAAATCTCATTAAAATAAGTCTCTCATTCTCTTTTCCTCTCCCCCCTCTCAACATTAAATGCTAAAATTCTATCAAAGCATATCTGTATCTCGTATTAAATGCTAGATTCATCCCAAAAATACTCTCCACTGATGCCAAATCCAAGTAACGTAAAGACTCCAACGACTTTCCTATGTGGGAGTCAAGTGACTAAGGACTCCAGCCAATGCATGATTCGAAGAAGCGAGAGTCTCTCTCTTGTAAGCATGGTTGTACGCAATAGGCTACTTTAACATGAAAGAATCTAAGAGATTTCCATAATTTTTAATCCAAATTCTTCATGACACGGAAAACTACGCAAGGCCACCGTTTCCTAAAAGCTTATAAAAGGAGCACGCGATGAAGAGCTTGAGGCCTTATGTCAAATACATCAACTTATCTTTTATTTATCTTTACTTTATTTTTTTTCCATAGCTTAGCTTAATTTACATAGGTACTGCCTAGTGGCTTTTGCTATAGTTCCTTATGAGTAAAAATAATCTTTTTGTAACCTTAAGTTATAGACCGTGATAATCTAAATTCTGATTTACCTAATCACACTCACGTCGATTGTTTGTTCTGATAGGTGCATAAGGTATTTATCATTTTCTTTTGTTTATTCATTTAGTTGTCTCCTAACTTGTCGATTGTAATGAACATTATATCATTTTCAAATATTAATGAAATCGGTAACATTTTACCTTATTCAATTTGTATGTACATCTTTGTTCATTTGAGAATCATTTTGAGGTTAAAGTGTGGGTGAAAGAATAAGTCCTTAAGTTTGTAGACTCACGTTTATTGTCACAAGGTAAAAAGAACTCATTCGGAAGGATTAACCTCATTTACTTTCACAAATTGCCTAAATGGAGCGCAATACTGGTAGCCGAGAGGACTCTAGATCTTTAATCCCAGTTTCCAATCTGTTCATCTCGGTGAATGGGACACTAACAATTCAATCAACCCTTAAGTTAGGCAAGTTCTGGTATGCTCACACATTTGATCAAACAAACTCCAAGTGCAGGGTTGCGATGTAGTAATAAATCGGTGAGACCGAGGTCATACCCACATAGTGTCACGCCTCAAACTTGAAAACCGGACTCACAAAATTCTCGATCGCCGAATCCGGTGCCGACAACCTCCGCAGTACCTCATTCTCAGCTTCCGGCACCCATATACTAGATTCCGATCCTGGGATCCTACAAGGAGAATTTTTCAACATGAATTTATTCCGTAACAAGTATAACCATAAACATAACCCACAAACAATAACCAAGACACCATCACAAAATCTACTATGATAAAAAACTTTAAGGTACAATGCTCATAAGGGTAAATACAATAATAATAATAACGGAAACTCCTGAAACTCGACTGCACGCTCCTGCTCCTACTAAGCTATGACTACGTCCTGGCATCACCTGCATACATCAATCGTGCATAAGCTTATAAAAAGCTTAGAGGGTGGTGAGAGTGTGTGTACAATATAAGCGTGCTCAAAATGCAATATCAGAGTAATGCAGAATATATTAGCGAATCCATGAATACTATCAGCCGTACCAAGGCTATGCAAGACATGAATGCTATCGGCTATATCAAGGCCATGCGATGTAAGGCGTGAATGATGTTGGCCATACCAAGGCCATGCAATGTGAGATGCAACTTAACATACCAGTCCTCATCCAAATCTACATATCAATGCAGCTCATCACTAAAGCATCAAATATCAGTACAGTTCTCACGCTGAACAATCACCGGGGTCTAGTATACTCTACACCAGCTGGCCGGCTATATCGGGGTGCACAACTTGGTAAGTGGAAGAGACCTCACTATCCGCCTGCTAATATTGGGCCCAGCTGGTCGATTGCGGACTCATTCCTCAAACTGGTCAAACTCAACCTAGATTTTGCTCTCTCACTCAGGCAGGTAAGGTCACTCCCTGTCACGCCCCAAACTCGAAAATCGGGCTCACAAAATTTTCGATCACTGAATTTGGGGCCGACAACCTCTGTAGTACCCCATTCTCGACTCCCGGCACCCATATAGCAGGTTCCGATCCTGGGATGCTACAAGGAGAATTTTTAATATCCATTTAATTCATAATAAGCATAACATAAGTATAACCCATGAACAATAACTACAAGAACACCACCACAAAATTCACTATGATAAAAAACTTTTGAGTATAATGTGTCTGAAGGAAAATACAAGATAATATAAGTACGGAAACTCCAAAAGCTCGGTTGCACGCTTCAAGGACGGTGAGACTAAGGCTGCATCCTGGCGTCACCTGCATGCATCAATTGTGCATAAGCTTATAGAAAGCTTAGAGGGTGGTGTAAGTGTTGCATAATATAAGCGTACTCAGAATGTAAGGTCAGAGTAATGCGAAATCATATTGATGAATACATGAATACAATCAGCCGTTCCAAGGCTATACAGTGCAAGATGTGAATGCGATCGGCCCCATCTAGGCCATGCGATGCAAAATACAAGTCAAGCATATCAATCCTCATCCGCATATCAATGTAGCTCCTTACTAGAGCATCAAGTCAATACGGTTCTCAGTTTGGATAATCACCGGGGTCTAGTACACTCTACGCCAGTTTTTCGTCCCTATCCGAACGCACAACTGGGAGAGTAGAAGAGACCTCACTATCCACCTGCCAATATCGGGCCCGGCTCGTTGATAGCGGACCGATTTCTCAAGCTGGTCAAACTCAACCTAGAAGTTTCCCCCTCACTCAGGCGGATAAGGTCACACCCCTTTCCAACCGACCACGACACAGTGGGAGACGCGGCCTACTAGTACACAGCCCTCGCGCGCTCGTGTATCCACTCGGTCTCGACGTTGGAGTCATCCTCTGGTACCATCGAGTTTAGGAATTTTCACCCAGGGACATCTATGGCGCCCGTATGCTAGAACCAAACATTTTTGGTATCCAATCCAGCCACCCACGATGCATCTATGGAGACTATAGCCCTGATGTCGCTAGGGCATATAATAATCACAATCATACAAATGCAAGTGCATGAGTCACACTACCAGTCATGCAACAGTCCTACGTATACCATGCACTCATGTAGGGCAACTCTGCCTATCAGGGAGTCCATAAATAGTTCGCCCGAAGGCATATACTATGATCAGTCACTCCTCATATCAGTCATACATATGATGCGTATGATAATGAATCGTGAATATATACTAAACATGTATATAGAAATGGGCTCTGCGTATAACTGAGATGGGCTGAGACAGCTTACTTACTACAAGGATGGGCTTATTAGTGGGCCTTAGGGAGGGTGACAATGCGGACATTTAACCGACGTCATCCTTACAATATGGGCATCTAACCATTATTGTTCCCAAGGCATTACTTGCTATAAATGTCATTATATGCCATGGAGTGATCACGCATTGCAATGGACCTAGTTGTACCCAATTGGGCGTTAAGTACATCAGTTGGGCCGTATCATATGGGCTTTACATTCATCAAATGGATCACCTCAATGAACCTCACCAATGGGCCTTAGGTCCTTTGCAATGGGTCATAACCCATGGGCCTTAGAATTCATTAAAAAAATGAGCCCAATCACATGAGCTTTATGTGCATCAAATGGGCCTAATCACATAGGCCTTCTATATACCAAAGTGGTCCTCAATAATGGGCCACAAATACATCAAATGGGCCTACACACATGGGCCCATATATAACAAAGTGGGCCTTAGTGGGCGGGCCACAAATACATTAAGATGGGCCTCAACAATGGCCTAAAAAAAAATCTCAAAATGGTTGGACGGTTTGGATGAAACTCTTGCATCATGGTAGGCTCCCATGTGGGCCCACTATAACATTTATTTTCCATCCAATCCTGGGCCCACTGAAATGCTTATTTGCCACCCAACCTGTTGGTAAGACCACGTGAGCAAGGGCTCCCCTATAATGTTTATTTTACATCCAACCTGTTGATAAGGCCATATGGCAAGGGGCCCACAAAAATGTTTATTTTCCATTCAAACCTGTTGATAAGGTCATGTGGCAAGGGGCCCACCAAAATGTTTATTTTCCATTCAAACCTGTTGATAAGGTCATATAGACCCAGGGCCCACCAAAATGTATATTTTCTACCCAACATGGGCCCACTGGAATGCTTATTGCCATCCAAACCTGTTCATAACATCACGTGGGCCAGGGCCCACCGTGATGTCTATTTTACACCCAATCTGCTCATAAAATCACGTGGGCCAGGGGGGCCACGGTGGTGTATATTTGCCACCCAAACCGTCCACGGGTCACGTGGACCATGGGCCACGGTGATGTGTATTGCCATCCAATCTATCCATGAGGTTGCGGTTGGGGACCCACCACAAGGTGGTTCTCCAATCCAGCCCACTCATTATGTGTGTCCCACCCGACGGAGGGTTCAGACCAAGTTTCAGCCATGTCCAAATATCAGGTAGGCCCCATCAAGTGCTTTTATATGTTTCAGGCATGTCTTCACATGATTTTAAATGGTATGGCCCACCTGAGTTCTGCATACGGCTGATTTTTGGGGACAGCCCCTATTCAAAGGGGACCTCTCAAATGCACGGTATTGATGGTTGACACACATCACAGCGAGGCTCACAGCTGGGCCATGAGGGTCTGCAGCAGCAACGTCTGACGCTGCTGCCTCTACTCTTCTTTTTTTATATGTGGGGCCCACAATAAGATGATCCAATTCTTCTATTGTGTGTGTCTCACGTGGTGGACCGTTCAGTCCAAATTTAGGATGCATCCAAATTTCAGGTAGGTCCCACCAAGTGCTTTTACATGTCTTAGGCATGTCTTCACATGATTTTAGATGGTATGGCCCACCTGAGTTCCGTATACGGCTGATTTTTGGGATAGCCCCATACACAAAGGGGACCCATAAAATGAACGACATGTATGTAGAACATACATCATGGTAGGGTCTATAACTGGGCCAATGCGGCCATCTTTTTCTTCTTTTTTTTTTTTTTATGTGGACGTCTCTGGACGTCATGGCACAAAGTCATGACAATAAAAAATATTTTTTTTATCCTAGGTGGGACCCACGTTAACTAGATCTATCCCGTCCATTGCATGTGTCCCATAAAAACAGGGGTCCAAAACAAGTTTCAAGTGGGTCCAAGCTTCTGGTGGACCCCACCAATCATTCTTCCAAGTTTCAACGGAAAATACTACCATTCTTAATACCACGGCCCGCCAGATGATTGGATCAGTCTCATTTTTCAACTCAACGCCTAAAATGATCCCGAGAATAGAATGGATGGCTTGGATCATGTATAAACATCAAGGTGGGGCTTACATGAGTGGCCCATTCTAAAAGAGTACCTTTTATTCTCTTTTTTTTTTTTGCATGCAAGTGCACACACTCCAAGCTAACCACACCCGTCGCTGGACGGTATGGATAAAAACATGCATCGTGGTGGGTCCCACATGGGACGTGGCCCACCATATATATATATAATATTAATATAATATAATATAATATATGTATATATATATATATATATATATATATATATATATATATATATATATATATATATATATATATATATATATATATATGTTATGCATCACTTCACCCAAAAATGTGATGGACCACACCGTTTGATGGACGGAGTAGATTTAACATGAGTTGGTGGGGCCCACTTCATTCTAGGGGAAGGATAAGAGAGAGAGAAAGAAAGAGAAAAGAGAGAGAGAACAAGAGAGACGGTAATGGAGAGGAGGGACCCCGCCACTATGGGCCCTCCATTGATACAACACGTACATCAAGTGGGTCTCATAACAAGTGGGCCCTTAAATCATGAAATCAACGGTGGAAATTCAAAGATCACCCACCTTTAAGCCTCCTCCTTGCTCCCCTAGCCTCCTTAGCTCCTTTGCTTGACTTTTAACGGTGGTAGATGATGGATAAACGGTTGAGATGAGAGATGAGAGAGTGGGGAAGGTGGGCCACACTTGGCATTTGGGAGAGGGAGAGAGAGCTTGGACGTATGAAGCTCTTTTGCTTGGGATTTTTTTTTGAGAATGAATGAGAGAGAGAGAGAGGGGAGTGATGGGTGAAAAAGGGTGATGGAGTGATGTGGTGTGATGGGTAATGGGTGGAGTGGTGTGTTGTAAGAAGAGATGGGTGGAGAGAGAGGTGAAGTGATGTGAGGGTTGACCGTGGTGTTTTCTTCGAATTGAACGCAGACTGACATCTTTTAGCTTGGGTATCGGGTCGGTGTGCGAGTCGCGGCGTTAGAACCGCGGTGATGGCGCCGTCGCTAAGGTATAGGTTTCAATTTTAGCTGTCTTTGGCATACAAGTCTCAGCTTAGGATTATGCGCAAACATATGAAAGTAGTCGAGGATTGCCGAATTTGACCGGAAGGATCGCGGGAGTCGACGGAACAGTACAAACTAGGATACGGGTCTTACACGCCCCTTTCCAACCGACTATGACACGGTGAAAGACGTGACCTACCGGTATACGGCCCTTGTGCACTCATGTATCCACTCGGTCTTGACATTGGAGTCATCCTCTAGTACCATCGGGTTTAGAAAGTTTCACACAGGGACATCTATGACTCCTTGATGCTAGTAACAATATTTTCAATGTCTGAACATGCTATCCACGATATGCATATGAAGGCCACAGCCCTGATGTCACTAGGGCATATAGTAATCATGTGACATAGATGTGAGATGCATGAATCACATTGTCCAGTCATGCAGTAATCCTGTACGTACCGCGCGCTCATGTAGGCAACTCCTATTAGTGAGTCCCATAAACAATCTGCCCAATGGTATATGTTATGATCAGTCACTTCTCATATTAAGCATACATATGATGCATATGGGCATGAATCATGGAGTTATACTAAGCATGTTATATGGTGATGAAATATCTTCATAACGAAAATAGGCCTAGACAGCCTACACACAACAAGTATGGGCCTAACAATGGGCCCTAGAGAGAGTTACAATGTGGACGTTTAACCATCATTGCTTTTACAATGTGGACGTCAAACCATCATTGCTCCCAAGGCATGGACCATCATAAACATCATTACATACATTATGGTGGAATCACACGTCGCAATAGACCTCATATACATCACATTAGGCCTCACACAAAGGCCTCACACATATCTCATTGGGCCTCACTCATGGTCCTTATATACATCACATTGAGCCTCAACCTATGGGCCTCAAATACATCACAATGAGCCTCATATACATCAAGTGGGCCGCATCAATGAGTCTCATATACATCAAGAGGGGCTGCAACAATGGGTCGCACCATCTACACCATTCATCTATTTTAGAGATCTTTTTAGAGCATTTCCCAAAAAAATGAATCATATCGACAGATTATCTGGATCACACTCCAAATAGTAGCGGAGATGATGATTGGAAGATCATCTGAACTATACCACAAATAATAGTGGAGATAATGATTTTCGTTGTTAAAATTTTTCGGAGCCACCATGACGTTTATTTTCCATACAATCTGTTCACAAGGTCACAAAGACCTGAATTAAGAGGGAAAAACAAATATCATAATAATCCAAAACTGTTGTGGTCCCAAAAGGCTTTCTATGGTAGCCGTTCAATCCTCCACATTTTGTGTAGTGTGGTCCACCTGGTATATTGATCTGCCTCATTTTTTGTCTCAAGACTTAACATGAGCTTGCCAATTGGATGAACGGTTTGGATGAAGCACACATATCACGGTGTCCCACACACGTGGCCCACTAGAGATTTGGATCTGTCTTATCTTCGCCTGCTAGCCACCATCCGAATGGACGGTCTGGATCTCATACGGGTGGATGGGGTTGATGAAACCCATATATCAGCGGTGGGGTCCACGTCCCAGCTGGATGGTGGGGACCCCCCACGTGTAGGGTGGGTCCCACCGTCCATCAAGTGGACAGATGGTGTGAATTTCTCCCACCTACCGCAGCTACATTGCTGGTGTGCGGTTGGCCAGCTAATTTGATTCCAATCAGCAGGTGGGCCTCACGTGGGGCCCACCAGATATATATGCTATATATTCCATATATATTATATTATATATATTTTATTTATATATTATTATTATTTTTTAACTACACAACGTCCAGGCCTGGGATGGCCTAGATGAACTCCATACAACAAGGTACGGCCCCACACGTGGGGTGGGTCCCACTGTCCAAGCAATGGACGGTGTAGATATACAACGCATATGTTAGGGTGGGGGGTCCACACGTGGCACCCCACGCGGATCAAGTTAATATATGTTATTTTCCTTCATCGAGGGTTTGCACAAAATGGGTAGCAGCAAGGTAGGCCTCATGTCGGACGGTGTGGATCTAATCCATTCGCCAAGGTGGGCCGCAAACAGGGAAAACGAGAGAGAGAGAGAGAGAGAGAGAGAGAGAGAGAGAGAGAGAGAGTAGTGGAGGGACCCCGCCACTATGGGCCCCTTTCCATTCATTACAACATACATCAAGTGGGTCCCTTACATATGGGCCCAATAATTAAAATCAACGGTGGAGATCCCTTCTCCACCAAAATGTAAGGTCTAGATGACCCTTTATATACTAGAAAAAATAAACATCATTATGGGGTCCATAGAGAATGGCCCCATCATGGAATGAACATATGAGTCATGGTAGGCCATCGGCCACACCTAGGATCCAAAGTGAGATCCATACCATCGATCAATAGACCCCACTTGGCCCATCATCAAAATATAAAACTAATCCTATAAATACCCACTGATTGCTAATCTTTTTGGTCCCTTGACTTCCTTAGCTCCTAAGTTTCTCCTTTAATGAAAAATGATGAAGATTGAAGGGTGGAGATGAGAATTTATGGGAAGGGAGTGGGCCACACACTAGGATTTCTCTCCTTAGAATTTTTTTCATGGAAGCCTGGAAATGGTAGAGAATGGAGTGAAATGAGAGAGAAGTGGTGTTGTGTAAGAAGGATGAGATGAGAGGAATGGGTAGTGTAATAGAGGGATGGGTGTGTGTAAGAGAGAGTTGACTTATGGGGGGTGACGTGGCATGGGGTATGGGTTGCTTGTCTTTGTTGGTAAGAAAGGGATGAGAGAGGCATGGGTTGTGTACTTACTTATACTTAATTGATTGATGTGATGGGTTATAGAGATTCTCTCGAAATTCACAACGCACGGCATTTTCTTCGAAATAAATATGAGTCCACCCTAGCCTGGGTATCGCATTGGCGCGCGAGATGCGGCGTTGGAATCGTGGCGACGACGCAGTCATTAGGGTACAAGTTTTGAGTCAAGCCAATTCGGGTTGATAGGGTGTGACTCAGGGTAGCATGCAAATACTATCTACGCATCGCGGGTTGTCAAAATTTGATCGGGAGGACCACACGATCCTAAGAAATGGTACGGTATAGGATACGGGCCTTACATATGGACTTATGATTGTGCGATTTCTGGAACACTTTAGTATTAGAAATAGAACTAAAACTACTTCTAAAATCTAATTTAAAGATTATTGATGAGGTTAGGAATGAATTTAATAGAGACAAAACACTAGAGCACTAAAGATCCACTTATAGACATCCGTAATATTTATTTCACTTGATTTAATCATATAACTCAACTGAAATCGAAGTCCTATCCTATCCAGCCGGATAATAGAATAGTTAATTTATCATTGATAAACTCAAATTATATTTGAACTTCAATTAACTTGATTCCCACATCAAGTATCAAAGTATTTATCACAAAAAATTCAAAGCATCTATCATGTCCTTTGTCTACGATAGATCAATGGATTTTACAGATTAATTCCTTTCAAAATATAAGAAATTATTCATAGCTTTCCTAAGCATCCAATGTGTCCAAAGTTGACAATGATCAAAGTAAATTAAAAATAAATCTTCATTCAAACCAAATATCAATAATTGTTCAACAATTAAACCAATTACTTGAATTAAAGTAACTAAAACATTAAAGAGAACTACAAGCTTCATATATTAGCCCTAGCTAAGAGATTAACTGATCAAAGTCATGATTGAACTAAAACACAAAAGAAAATATAAAAATTGAAGGATTCGAGAAGGATGACTCCAAATAAGCTTTGTAACTCCTTACTCTCTCTCTTCTACGCTAATTCATATTTAGAAAGCTAGAATTACCCCTTTATATATAGGAAAAATCCACACTGACTTGGAACCAACTTCGAATTTACGTGCTTTTATTACGCTTCGGTTGCATCAACTGTATGCTTGAATATAACTTTGGTCGTACTAAATTAGTTTTTCGGTTGCATCCGAATTTCTTCAATATCCATCTAAAGTCTGTCTCCCTTAGGTTACACCAAACCTCCCTTTGGTGGCACTAAACATGGCTTCGGTCGTATCTAAACATCGAGCCAAATTAACTTCAAAAATCATAGTTTGTTGCTAGACTGTTTTGTGCACATTCGGTCAGACTGAACCAACCTCATGTGGGACTAAACAATCTGTTATTTTTGTTGATGTACTTTGTGATTTTTATAGTCTTTTCTTTCTCTCTTTCATACTTGGTTTCCTTAGATCTTTGGTACTTGAAATTTTCGTTAATCACTTCCAAAATCTCTAAATCTTCACTTGGTCATTCTTTGAGTATTAAATATTCTTTTTAATCATTCTTTTCATCTTAGCTCTCCAAATTACCTCGCATAGCAAAACATATGTAATTTGATCAATTAAGTGCATCTATGCTTATAAAACTAATGCATAATAAGGGAAAAATATATACTATTTCACACTCAATAACATCCTACTCACACACATAAGTATCAAATCTTAGTCCTTGCTCACAATTACAGCCTAATCCGATTGAATTGTGTGCAATACCTGCTATCATATTTTTTTAATCAATTTTCTATAGATTTTTCTCTGGCCAATAGACCTTTAGCATGTTTTTCATAATCACTTAACTTTTTTACAAGCTCTTTAATTGAAGAAAAGATATAACATTGTCTATCATTATGGTTTCCTTTCCATAAATGAAAGTCATAATAAAGTGATGATATAATGGGGGAAGAAAACATGATAAAATTAAGGCATAATCCTCTTTATCAAATTTCACATTAATGCTTCATAGTTGACAAATAATCTTATTGAATTGATTTAGGTGGACATGGACAGATGAAATTTCTTTCATCTCTAGGATATATATATATATATATAACTGTTACTTTAAATACAACCCATTGGGCAGAGACTTTTTCATATAGAGACATTTCAACACCTTTCAAAGCTCTTAGTAGTAGAATTCTCGATTATAAGTTTATAGTATTATGAAGCACATGACCTCCAAGACACAAATGGATTGTGTTAACAATCCTCAAGTCTAATCTTCTTACTTATCAAAATTTAATATCATGTTTTTCGATCTCTCCTTCAACACACTGTGTAAACCTTGTTGAATTAGTAGATAACATATCTTAACTTGTCATAACTTAAAAGTATTTTTTCCATCGAACCTTTTCATCTTAAATATTGCATTTTTTGTGAGGGATTCCTTGTGCATTGAAAGAGTGAGAGTGAGAAGTAAGCCTTATTTTTTTTTTATTTTTCTTTGTTTAGTAAAGAAAAAAGCTCCATAATTTTACCCCATGAACATATGTATATTGTCAAACCACATAAATCCATGCGCTTCTTATTTCTTACTTTTGATTTGACCTTTTGAATTTTTGAATATTTTCTTCTCATGGTTGTGTTTTTAGCATTGAAAATGTCTAGTGTGTTGCTGGCATTGAACATGTGCTAGTGTAGCTACAAAACACATTATAGGTCATATGAAGAATGTTAAATGGAGCATCCTAAGTTGATCGTGGATTGCCATGGCCCAATTATTGTGCTAATTGAAAATTTAAACAATTTGATCTCTGTACTGAACCATTGACCATGTCCTGACTACTCATTTTTGCAGGTTAACCATGATGATTAGGATCCTCCATTAAGGCCAAAGTTTGGTGTTAGAAATAATGTGTTGAAAACAGTTGATAATATTTGAAAAAAAAAATAGAAAATTAAATAATAAATAAAGTATGAAAAGATGACTTAATTCTTTGAGTCGAGGCGTGATTGGGTCACTCGGCTTGAAACCAAATCTGCCATCTTTAGAACGCACACCAAGTATAATAGGAATCTTAGACAGTTAGCCTCTAGGATACAACGACTATTACCCAATCCCAACGGTGCACTCACTGTACATAGACTTAAACTAGCGTGCAGAACTTAATCAAAGTGAGTTGACTCGATACCGAACTCAGTTGGCAAAACAACATTGAACTAGAGAACCAAAGAGAAATTGTTAGTTTTTAATGAATAAATTCAGAAAAGGAGTAGGTCTCCATTGGGTTTAAACCCAACTGGTGCAACCACACAAACAAATGCTCTTTAATTTGAAATTCGAGCAAAATCGATAAATACAAGTATACTCACAGAGTATAGAACAAAATTGTTAGTGTGAGTGTACTCTTAGTCCTCACATAGATCCATACCTATTTCGGGACTTGGACCCACACCTGACCCAACCCGACCTGGCCTAGTGCACACGCACGTCCATGGCCAAACCCGGTATGGTTTGGCTTGGCTCAGCGCAGTGTGTGCATGTGTGGTCAATGGCATAGGTTCAGGGTAATGGCATAACCTCTCCAAGCCCCATGCAAAACTTCTCTTATATACTTGGGTTTTTCTTTGGTTAGTTCTTATGTGTGACAAGAGATACACTAAAAATAAAACAATTAAAAAAAGAAACATGGAAGGAAATTTTTAAATTTTGAAACAAAAATTATTGTAAAATTCTTTTTAAATATAACAATCCCTCACATGTTTCAAATTCAAAATACTTCAGTATAAGACAAAAGATTCGTGTAATAATGTTGATGTCTATCTGACTTTAATAGACATTTAGAGTAAGCAAGACAGGTTTACGGGAATCAAGTGACTATCAGTCTTTAACCTGTCCCTTTAAGTATAAACTACTATACATGCCACTCACACAGCTTTTTTGTTATAGTTGGTTTTGTAATTTGGTGCCTTTTGGCCATGTACCTTTACCAAGATGTTCACGAATGCTCTAGAGAAATGAACCATATGTTCTCATAAGAGGCAGTTCCACTTCTATACTCATATAAGTGAATTCCATCATATATGCATATTAAATGGATACACCT
Source organism: Magnolia kwangsiensis (assembly GCA_037074715.1). Classification (NCBI taxonomy): domain Eukaryota; kingdom Viridiplantae; phylum Streptophyta; class Magnoliopsida; order Magnoliales; family Magnoliaceae; genus Magnolia; species Magnolia kwangsiensis. The sequence continues at coordinate 43,848,546 of CM073572.1, read as the reverse complement.
CCACATTTGCTTATGGATTCATTATGGGTTCAAAAATCCATCCACTCACATGTTGCTTCTTGCACTACCTACTGTTCACTCCCCAAGTGCTGGGTTGTGATGTAGTAATAAAACTCGGTAAGACCAAGTTCGAATCCCAATGGACTGATACCTGTACATTATTTGAAACTAAGTAGAACTAGAACTAGCCTAAGATGAAATCTAAATCAAATATAAATTAATGAATAATGGTGAGAGATTAATCTAAAACTTAAGAGAAATCGGAGATAGGAAACTAAGGATTCAGAGGATCCACTTGTAGAGATCAGGAAGATCTTATGCCAGCTTCAAGAATTATGGAATTTAACTGAACCGTCATTGATATAGTTTTCAAGAGATAAAAGATATATGAATTAGAATAGATTCCATCACCAAACCATGCCCAGGAGACAAAGCAAACAACAGAATTAAACTAATTACCAACCAATCACATGTATGAAGGTTAGGAAGGGTACTGTCATCCGACCATGCCTAGGAGACTATGGTGAACAATAGGGCTTCTTGACGTCATAAACATAAAAGAATAGGAATATGCTCAAAGCCATTGCAGACTCATTGTAATCTCAGTCACAACAAGCCATTAAAAACTAAAAATATTTCCCTTAATCAAACTATAATCAAGGTCGTTCATAAATTAAAATTAATTCAATGACACAAAGTAAGGTCTCCCATCATGCTACAAGCTTCACCTCTTAGCCCTAGCTAAGAGGTTTAGCCCAACATGATGGAGTTAAATCTCCCAATAATAACAAATAAAAAAAAGATAATAAGTAAATAAAATTAAAAAGAAATCAAACTTTCTATCTCTCTCCACGTCCACGCTCCTGCTACCAGATTCTTCTCTCCCCAGGATCCTCACATCCTTTCTCTTTATAGGTAGGGAAGTTAGTCGCTGCGTCGTGCGTAAGTCTTACGTAGTGAAAAAAAATGCAACTCCCTTGCATTTAGAACAGGATTTTCGAACACTGATTGCTCGGTGGGGCCCTTAATCGATGCTGTCTTTGAAATCCAGTCCATCCATTGTCTTCTCCTCGAAATTTCAGTTAGAATAAGGTACTCCTGGACGTTCCATGCTGCGGCCCACAGAACTTGTAAAGCTACCATGCTTGAGTTGACCGCAAGCTCTATTGTGAAACAGAGCTTTCAAGTCAACACTATGACATTTGGTGGACCTCATCGTGATGTCAGCGGTGAAATCCAGTCCGTCCATTGGATTGCTCTAAAAAAACCATTAGGAAAGGACTGTTTTTTGGATTAAATTCGTGTGGTCCATAGGATTTTCTCCTCCGCCATCCGTCCTGCGTTTGACGGCTGTTAACGCATATCGGCTTGCCCGGAATAAAAAGGCCACCTTGGCAAGGTTGATACCCCCCCTCTGGACACCTTGGATGATCCAGATTCATGCTTTAAATGAGGGGTGGGCCCCACTATAAAAAACGGTCGGACGGCGTGAGGACGTTGGCCCATTTTTTATTTTGAGAAGATAGAGTCGGTCAGCATGCGCTGATCAACTTTGAGAGATTCAGTGCACAGCCAGTGCACTTGTGTACTGTGCACACGTGATGTACACAAGGGTCCTTCAGTGATGTTCATGAGAAATTCACTCCAACTATTCATATTGTCAGCTCATTTAACATGTTGAGACCAAAATTGAAGCATATCTAAATATCAAGTGGGCCCTAGATCAAGAATTTATGGGCTGATCTGTCCATTAAGGCCACTTCTACAATGATCCGATGGCTGAAATTTGACGTGTACGGTTAATTTATGGCCTTCAGACCATGTATGAAGTTTTGAGCCGAACAGATGGTGGGAACCTTGTAATCTTGCATTCTGGACCCTTTTTAAGCCACTTGAGCTTCAGTTTCTTGATTTTCTCAGACCTTTGTCGTATAAATCCGTCGATCTTGGTCCCCTGGGGTCCGTCCCTTACCTTTGGTGTCATCAGAGCATTAATTTCCTGCTTTAAGCACCATTTTTTAGTCAATGTTCGTAAATACAATCTGCATCACAAACACGATGAAAACTGGGTGTTAAAGAGTATCATGCTCATAAATCCAGGTAATAATTGGGTCTGATATGTAATATTTGACCCTCAACACCTACATCATACGAAGGGAAAATTTTTCTGTTGTGCTTCATAGTCTCCTAGTGTCTTGTTATTTATCCATTGAATTTATCGCATGGGGATCTCCACTTATATAGGTTGAGTTGCCAATAATGGCGGCTCATTTAGTTAGGGTCAGCTACATTCCCTTCAATGTTTCCATGACTAATCCTATAGATAGTCCTTTGGTCTAAAAAATTCTTTTCTAATCATACGAAATCAACAACTATGGCTCCATCACTTAATATGTGTCTCACAATATTGTGTTGGAGTCTAATGTGTCTATTTTTACCATTATATATTTTACTCTTGGCCCTTGCAACAGCTGTTTGACAATTACAGTGAATAGATATAACATACACAGGTTTTGGCTACAGAATTATCTGTTAATAGATTTCTAAACCATTCATCTTCTTATCATGCCTTTTCTAAAGCGATAAACTTATATTCCATAGTCGACCGAGCATCCCAAGTATGTTTGGTAGACTTTCAAGATATTGCAACTCCACTAAAGGTGAAAATATATCCACTTGTGGATTGTGTTTCATTTGAATCAGTGATCCAATTGGCTTCAATACATCCTTCTAATACATGAGGATAACCTGTATAATGAATACCATATGTAATAGTATCTTTCAAGTATTTCAATATTCTATTTAATGCATTTCAATGATCATATCTATAGTTATTTACTTAGCCTACCTACTGCAAATACAATATCAGGTCTAGTGTAGTTCATAAGATACACTAGGCTATCAATTACTTGAGAATATTCAAGCTAAGATATACTACTTCCTGTATTCTGCTTGAAATGTAAAATATGATCATATAGTGTCCTAACAAGTAAGCAGTTTAAGTGATCAAACATTTTTAATATTTTCTCAATGTAATGAGATTGAGACAAATTAATGCTATCATCTTTTCTGATTACCTGAATACCTAATATCGTACTTACTTCTCCTAAATCTTTTATATCAAAGTTAAAAGACAAGAGTTTCTTAGTCGAATTAATTAACTTAACATTGGTTCTAAAGATAAACATATCATCTACATATAAGAAGATTATAACACCATTACTACTAGAGAATTCGCTATATACACATCTACCCATATTATTTACTAAATATCCATTTGACTTTAAAACATTGTCAAATTTCTTATTACATTGCTTAGGAACTTGTTTTAAACTGCATGAGAACTTTATTAACTTACGCATTTTATTTACTTCATCTAGAATTATATAACCTTCAGGTTTCTCCATTTAGAATTCTTCTTCTAACTCTCTATTTAGAAATGTTGTTTTAACATCCATTTCATGTACTACTAGCTTATATATAGATATTATTACAATTAATACATTGTGTTAAGGGTCAAATATTGCATATTAGAACCCATTAATTGTCAGGATTTACGAACATGATACTGTTTAACGCCCAGTTTTAGCCGTGTTTGTGATGCAAGGTGTATTTACGAGCTTGGACTGAAACATGATGTTAAAAGCATAGCTTTAATGCTCATGAGTCACCTAGGCATGGTCGGATGACGGTACCCTTCCTAACCTTCATACATGTGATTGGTTGGTAATTAGTTTAATTCTGTTGTTTACTTTGTCTCCTAGGCATGGTTTGGTGATGGAATCCATTCTAATTTATATACCTTTCCTCTCTTGACAACCATATCAATTTAAGTTCAGTTGGATTTTCATGGTTACACCCTTCAACTGGATGAAGATGGACTGTAAGTCCAGTTGAGTCTTTGACGCAGGCGTAAGATCTCCCCGATCTCTACAAGTGGATCCTCGGAATCCTTAGTTTCCTACCTCTGATTTCTCTTAAGTTTTTATTATTATTCTCTTAAATTACACTCGAGTTAGTTACATCTTTTCTAGTTTTAGGACTTCTTAGTTTCAGATAATGTACAGGTATCAGTCCATTGGGATTCGACCTCAGTCTTACCAAGTTTATTACTACATCACAACCCTGCACTTGGGGAGTGAATAAGTTTTTGGCACCATTGCCAAGGACTGACGGCTAAAATTTTTTAAAATTAATTGGTTTTAGAATTAGATTAAGATTTGAATTTTTACTAACTTTAGTTTTATGATTTTCGTTTTAATTGATTTTTAGAAACTTACTTTCCTGCTTTGTAGGATTTTGTTAGATCTTCTTAATTGGTAACTTCATCCTAATTTTTTTATTTCCTCTATTCTTTATATTATATTTTATCTTTTAAAAACTAATTTCTTTTGTTTTCTTTTACAGGATCTTAACATAGGAACTTCTAATGTGGTAATATCCTTCTAACTTCTCCTCTTACTTTCTGCACTGCTGTCAGAATTTTTCATTTATTTTCATTAGAATTATATTCAGAGTTAAGGTTTCACCATATATCTGAATGAGTGAGCACGTTCATATGTTGAGATAGCTTATGGAAAATAGCTTATGCCTTAAAATTTTTCTGAAAATACCTTCAAGAACCAATCGGAATATGATGCTTCATCGATTAAAAAGTCTTTCGGTGATTATCTGCGGGAGAATAATTGCGTTCCACGAGTTAATAAAATAGTACGTGATTTTTGGAATGATGACGCATATCAACTCCTGATAGATGACCTATATGATTTTGATTAGTGGAAATAAAAATATTTCAAAGTTGAGTCAGTAAAACATCACGGTAATAACCCCCGTGGATCAGCCACTTGTGAATATCCACCAGAAACGATCCAAGAGGAGTTATTTTTGAGTTATACAGACTATATTACTGGCATGAGAAAATTAGTAGAAGCACTTGAATCACGCCTTGATAGGCTAATGGAGGCTAAGTCGTCTCAGCCCCAACCCAATCCAGAAATACAATGCGAGAAAAGTGATCCTCACTCTCTTTTGAAAAACTCTGAAATTTGGAATGAAGATTTGAATTACGTTAAAAGGCATGTGGTTCAATTTCCCGAAGAGTCAATCTCGACGACTGTTCAAAAGAATGGGAAAGAGACATGGCTATCTTTCAAATACAGTGATGATGACACACCTTCCTTACATGACACACAGGATCCGAATGATGAGGTAGAGGTTAGTTTATTCGAACCTCAACCGAAGTTAGGTATAGAATGTGAGGAAGGTAATCCCATCCCAAGTGTGCACTACACGAAATTAGACGATGATACGTATTGGGATGATGATCATGAATGTTCAGCTCAAATTCTCCTGGAATCAATCTCAAGTTTGGTCCAGGTCAATGATTAATACGTACACGAAGTGGTCAGTCATAATGAGCTACTCCCCTCACCTGACATGTCTGATTTAAAGGTGGAGGATGAGCCCCTTACAACCGACCCTTCTAACTTTTGTGAAACATGTTTGGACTACTCCTCTGAATCGAGTGATGATGTGATTCGGGAGAAGGACGAGTTGCTTGCTACGACCCTGGAATTTGAAACCACTCAGTTGAGGCCATCATCTGAGCTGTACACGTTTGATAATTTAATACCTCGATTGAGTAGTTTCAATGAACAAAGTGATCACATTGATGCTTCCCCTATTGATTTTCAATCTATCTGTGCAGGACTGGAGCAAGAGAGCGTACATTCGTCCACTTTTAAGGATGATGGATTCCTTGGGCGGATCATCACTAGCTCTAATGTGGAGAATAAGTCACACTCAGCTGAACTTCCCAACTCTTGGGATTGCTTGGCACACTTTGCAGATTCAAACGATCCCATGTCAGAAGATAAAGTGGATGCCTTATAAGACAATATCTTGGTAATCATCATTCACCGAGAGAACCCTTGTTCTGAAGCCCCTTCTTCCCATGATCCTAAACATCTACCATTAAAGGAGGAAGAGTTGACAATGAAACCGAGGTTTGATACTTCAGAATGTGTTGAGACTACATCACTTTTTAAGAAGTTTTCTAAAAATTATTTATGTGTAGTCTTTGATTCACTATGGAATACTAACGTTGAAACTTCTTCTGTCACAGGTAAATCGTATATACTCTAGATATCTCAAGTGATTCAAAGAAAAAATTCTTATGAGGTACATATATTTCTCTAGAAAGTCATGCTCCAAGGTGTCCAAGCTTATTACAAAATGGGCTTTTAGATGATCCTATTGAGGAACTTATGAGAAACTTATCAAGATATTGGCTAGAAGAGGAACCGTGCAGCATGATTGAGTAATTTTTTCCTACTTTCATAGGACTAGGGCAGTTTGCTTTATGTTGTTCTAGGTTAGATGGTTTTATGCCATTAGGTTAATTTGCTTTCTGCATTGTTTTAGAGTAGTTTACTTTCATGTCTTCACTCTCATGCTGATCGGCTTTCATACTGCTATCTCGTAGAAAGTCTCTCTCTCGATTCGTTATCCAGGTACTATCTTTCCATCACTTTACTTTCGTTGTCCCATGTGCATTGCATACTCATATCTTTTACATTGAGGACAATGTAGATTTTAGGTTGGGGGTGAGAGAGTAAGTTACTTAATCAGTGTTTTCTTGGTCTTGAGCAAAAAAATTGTGAATTTTTTTTAAAAAATTCTTGTGAATTCGAAGTGATTTTGACATCTATCTTTGATTTAGAATTTCAAAATACATGATGTTGGTAATTTATGACTCTTGGATTCATTATCTGTTAGATTTCACAGTTAATTTTGAATTGTTAATCCAGAATTAGAAGTTATAAACATTGATTGAGTCAGGATTTTACATGTCATATCTCGCTTTCACATTAAGGTTTCAGTTTGATATCGAAGGGTTAACTTGGTAATCATTAAGCACGAAAGGAACCATCTTGGAAAATTTGTCTATCATGATCAATAAAGAAGAATTGAAGAAAAATGAAATATCTAGGTTTGGGCGAATGGTCTTCACCATAGGTTTGCTCCCTACAGGTGAAGGTTTGATTCCCCAAGCTTGACATTCAAAAATTATTAGGCGACCGGTCTTTACCATAGGTTTGCTCCCTATAGGTAAGGACTTGATTCCCCTCCTTGGCATTACTTTTAATAAAAAAATCAAAAGCTGAAAGAAAATGAAAAGATGATCTATGAGGCAAGTTTTAGTTTAAGTCTTGGTTATCATGAAATCTCTTGTTGGTTATCAATGATATCATGAAATTGATGATTGGATCTCTTAATGATGATAAACTGAGATTACACTATACACCCATGGATCTCAATGTTTAGATTTCTTTCTAATTGATGGATTAATTCTTTGTACTTGATTATGAAGTTTACCGTGCACTTGAGTATAAGAGAAAGTAATACCCAACATTCATGAATCTTAGAATTCTTGTACCTGGATTATTTTACAAAATTCACTCAAGTACATAGAAATTATCCTATAGTTCTCAACTTATTTTTTGCATACTTTGCTCGGGACTAGTAAGATGCTGGTTGGGGGTTGTGTTAAGGGTTAAATATTGCATATTAGATCCCATTTATTGCCTATTTATGAACATGATACTGTTTAACGCCCGATTTTAACTGTGTTTTTGATGCAGTGTGTGTTTACGAGCTTAGACTAAAACAGGATGCTAAAAGCATAGATTCAACGCTCATGAGTCACCTAGGCATGGTCGGATGACGGTACCCTTCCTAACCTTCATACATGTGATTGGTTGGTAATTAGTTTAATTCTGTTGTTTACTTTGTCTCCTAGGCATGGTTTGGTGATGGAATCCATTCTAATTCATATACCTTTCCTCTCTTGACAACTATATCAATTTAAGTTCAGTTGGATTTTCATGCTTACACCCTTCAACTGGGTGAAGATGGATTCTAAGTCCAGCTGAGTCTTTGATGCAGGCATAAGATCTCCCTGATCTCTGCAAGTGGATCCTCAGAATTTCTAGTTTCCTACCTCTAATTTTTCTTAAGTTTTTATCATTATTCCCTTAAATTACACTCGAGTTAGTTACATCTTATTCTAGTTCTAGGTCTTCTTAGTTTCAGATAACGTACAGGTATCAGTCCCTTGAGATTCGACCTCGGTCTTACCGAATTTATTACCACATCACAACCCTGCACTTGGGGAGTAAACACATTGATTATTGTAATTCTAGTTACAGGTGAATAAATATCAAAGGAAATATATCATTCTTTTTGTCTAAAACCTTTTACGACCAATCTACTTTTAAACTTATCTATAAACCCATCTGGATTAAGTTTCTTTTTAAACACTCAAACTCTATAGAATTGTTCCTAAGAGGAATGTCTATGAGTTCTCAGATATTGTTTGATATGATCGATTCGAATTCATCGTTTATAGCTACTCTCTATAAAGAAACATCAGGAGAGTTAATGGCTTGTGAATAGGTCTTAGGATCATCTTTTAACAAGAAAGCAACAAAATCTATCCCTTAGGTTGGCATCCTTTCATGTTTTCGTGCTCCTTTTAGGTTCTGATTCTATTTCACTATTCACATCTATGCTTCTACTATTGAAGCAACATCAAAACCATTATTTTTTATTTTTACGGATTTAGTCTTTATACAAAAGACATTTTTTTAAAGAAATTCTGCACATCTGGCGTTTATAATAGTATTTGGATCTAAAATATTATCCTTGGATTTCAAAACTAGGAACATATATGTTGGGAATTTGTGTTACGAAATCACACAGATCTAGATCTAAGATAGCAATCCAAGAGAACCAAGCAAACACAAGAGAACACACATATTTAACGTGGAAAACCCTTGCGGGAAAAAACCACAGCATAAAGCGGCAAATTTCCACTATGAAAATAGAAATTACAAAGAGAGATGACTTAACCGATTTAAACAACCTCAAATCTCACCCTTGCTACACCCTTTAGAAACCTTAAAACCCTTTTAAGAACCCCTGAAATCCCTTAGGTTGTTCAAATCAGGTAAGTCCTCTCTCTTTGTAATTTTAATTTTCATACTGGAATTCTGTCACTTTGTGCCGTGGTTTTTTCCCCCAAGGGTTTTCCGTGTTAAATCAGTGTGTTCTCTTGTGTTTGCTTGGTGCTCTTGTATTGTTATCCTAGATCTAGATCTGTGTGATTCCGCAGCACAAATCCCCAACAAGTGGAATTAAAGCAATCGTTGGGGCACAGATTTGAATCTGAGGGATTAACATCAATGGGAAGCACTAGGTATGAGATTGAGAAGTATTCAGGAAAAAATAATTTTGAGTTATGAAAATCAAGATGATCGGTTCCTTAATTAAGCAAGGCGAAGATGGTGCTCTTGAAGAGCAAAATTCTACCATGACTAATGATGATTGGAATACTCTTGATAAGAAAGCCTTATTATTGATCCGTTTATGTCTCACGAATGAGGTTCTCTACAATCTCATGAGGGAGAAAACTGCGGCTAAGTTATGAACGAAGTTAGAGGATGTTTATATGAAAAAATCATCTAAAAATCACCTACACTTGAAGCAGTGGTGGTATAACTTCAAGATAGTAGAGGGTGGAGATCTGGAGGCTCACATCAACAACTTTAATAAATTGGTTTACAAATTGTTAGATATGGAGCAAGTGATGAAAGATGTAGAACAAGCATGTATGTTGCTGAATTCCCTTCCAGCATCATATGAATTATTCAAGGACACAATGTGCACTACGAATAAAACCCCGAGTGTCGACACCGTTATCTCAGCCCTTCAAGGGAAGGCTATGAGAAAGCTTAACGTCGACATGGGGATATCTTCTGATGCACTGCTTACAAGGGGTAAGAATTCTAAATAAAGTACAGGTTCTAGATCTAAATCCATGGGCAAGGGCAAAGGAAAGGTAAAGTGCTGGAACTGTGGGATGGAAGGACATGTGAAGAAGGATTGTACAAATCGTAAATCTAAGAGAGAAGAATCTAAGGCTTCATACAGGGAGACCAATGTTGCCACATCAAATGGATCGAGTGAATGTGATGGTGATGTTTTGTCTGTGTCTATGATCAGACGCCCATACGATGATCGTAAGGGCGAGTGGATTCTAGATACAAAGACATCCTTTCACATGACTCCTCATTGGAGTTGGTTCACCAGCTATAGGGAGTACAATGGTGGACATGTATTTATGGGCAATGATAGTACCTGTAATGTTATGACTATTAGTACTGTGCGTGTCAAGATGTTTGATGGGACAAAGCGTACCCTGACTGGGGTGAGGTACTGTTCACTCCCCAAGTGCAGTGTTGTGATGTAGTAATAAACTCGGTAAGACCGAGGTCGAATCCCAAGGGACTGATACCTGTACGTTATCTGAAACTATCTAGAATTAGAACTAGAACTAGAATAAGATAAAATCTAAATTGAATATAATCGAGGAATAATGGTGAAATAATAATCTAAAATTTAAAGAACTCAGAGGTAGGAAACTAGGGATTCAGAGGATCCACGTGTAGAGATCAGGGAGATCTTACGCCTGCTTCAAGAATCATGAAAATTAACTGAATTGTCTTTGATATAGTTTTCAAGAGATGAAAGGTATATGAATTAGAATGGATTCCATCACTAAACCATGCTCAGGAGACAAAGTAAATAATAAAATTAAACTAATTACCAACCAATCAACAATGCATGAAGGTTACGAAGGGTACCGTCATCTAACCATGCCCAGGAGACGATGGTGAATAACAGGACTTCCTGACATTATAAACGTAAAGGAAAAGAACATGCTCAAAGCCATTGCAGACCCATTGTAATTTCAGTCACAACAGACCATTGAAGACTAAAAACATTCCATTTAATAAGCTAAAATCAACAGCAGTTTAGTCTAAAAAAAAGGCACAGGCAAAGGTCTTTCCATCGTACTACAAGCTTCACCTCTTAGCCCTAGCTAAGAGGTTTAGCCTGACCTAAACATGATTGGGCTAAAGTCTCATAAAATTAATTAATAAATAAAAAATAGTAAGGAAAAAAAAATAAAAGCTCTTCCTATCTCTCTCTCTCTCTTCTTCTCGAGTCCACCCCAAGCCAAGCTACGATCTGATCTCTCCCCTTCTCCCTCCTTTCTTCTCTCTTTATAGTCGTGAGGGGCGGTAGGAAGGTCGGTTGTAAGGAGCTGACCTTGCTTGCATAGTAACAGAAACTCAATTTACACAACCGACCTGTTTCACAGTTGGTTTGCAACATACGCAGAGGACCCGCGCTCAACCCACGTTCAGTACAATAGCTGATCTGTTTGGAACATCTAATCCATTCAAACTTCTTGTGGGTGGTCGGTTGTCTCAAGGGAGAGATTTTGTCGGCTGGGATCGTCGGTCCAATCATTGCCAAATTGCAGAACGGCCTGGATCTTTCGATCACGCACACAACAGTGCCTGTGCACTTCTTGCGTTGTGATGATGACGTGCCCCATTTTGCTGTCATTTTGAAAAATCCACTCCTTCTACCGAATTCCTCTCGAAATTTCGGTTGAAAATTTATACTTTTGTTCGTCCGATGATGCGATAATGCAGAGATTTTCTGCTTTCCTTCAGCTGCACACGTCTTGTGCTATCTCCAACCGTGTACGCACACGTGTGAAGAACGGTGTGGAGTTTTGATGGTCCTAATCAGGACATCGTTCTGACCCAGTTGGACAGTTCAGATCATCACGAGGGTCCCCGATAAAGGCCCACCGAGAAAAATCGCGAGGCTCTGTTTTGCATTTTTGCGGCAGCAACAGCGGGAAAGAAGGATTTCAAAATCCTTTTCAAATTCATCGGTCAACAGATGTTAGACCGGTTTGGCTGGTTCAATGCATAGTGGCTTCACAATTGCTGCATGCGCACACGACCTAAGGTGGGGTCCTCTGTGATGTTCATGAGACATCTATTCGATCCATTCACTTTACCACCTATGTTAAGAGGTTGAAACCAAAATTGAAGTATATCCAGATACCAGGTGGGCCCCAATTCACTGATTTATGGGCTGATCTGTCCGTTGGGCCACTTTCACAGGGTTTGAACGGTTAAAATTCAACGTGTATGGTTAATTTATGGTCTTCAGGCCATGTATATAGTTTCAAGCCAAACAGATGGTTGGAACCCTATGATCTTGCATTCTGGATGATTTTCGGGCTACTTGAGCTTCAGTTTACCGATTTTCTCATATCTCTGGCGTGTAATTCCGTCGATCTTGGTCCCCTGGAGTCCTTCCCTGGCCCTTGGTGTTAGAAGAGCGTCAAATCCAAGTTTTTAGCATCCTTTTTCAGTCCAAGCTCCTAAATTCAACCTGCAGCATAAACACGATTAAATCAGCTGTTAAACCCTATTATGTTCGTAAATTCAGACAATAATTAGGGTCTGATATGCAATATTTGACCCTCAAAAGGTACGTTCCTGACATAAAGAAGAGCCTGATTTCTCTCGGTGCACTCGAGGCTATAGGGTACAGGTTCTCAAGTGTTGATGGTGTCCTTAAAGTATCTAAGGGGGCACGGGTAATCATGAAAATGCAACAACTTGATAATGTTTACGGGTTGATCGAGAGCACTTCAAAAGGTGGAGCTGCAGTGGCTGTAGCGGATTCCACCTTTGCACTTATGTGACATGTTGGGCATGACCACATGAGCGGGCAGGGTATGAAGGCTGAGATGCGTGGATAGATATATAGAGCATGTGGAGCAGCCACATGTGAGAAAAATCACACAGCATAATTGCAGGATATCGGTGAGGTACAGGGACGACTCCAATATTACAGGGGATCTGCCTTCTATTCAAATGGTTCTAGGTGAGCCTGGTGCTGAGTAGGGCTGAAAGTTGGGCGGGTTCAACCCGACTGACCCATGACCGACCCGACATTGGGTTGGGCTTGGGCAAGATATTTCGGGTCCGATCTTAAGCTTGGGCCATACAAACACCAACCCGATAAAACTTGGGTTGGGCTCGGGTTGAGGTCTCGGGTTGCCCGACCCAACCTGAACCCGATCAATATATAAGTTACCTATAAATTATAATTGAGTGTGGATCGTTTGTGTTGAAGGCACACTAGTGATGTCGAGTCTCATTTGTCCACGTCATTTCCAAGGACTCAAGCTAACAAGATATGCCAGATTTCTCTCTCCCAAATAAACTTCATACTATACTACATGACTTTTAAAGGAGTAGTTGTCTTATATTTTAGCTTATTTTTTAAAGAAAAAATGAAGTTATTTATAATGAATAATCACATATATAATTAATAAAATTATAGATACAAAAAATAAGTCTTATATTGAAATATAATAAATTAATATAATAACGAAAATATTAGCATGTATATACCCGACCAACCCGATCAACCCGACCGAGCCCGCTTGGGTTGGGCTTGGGTTGAGAATTCCCAACCCGAGATTGGGTTAGGTTGGGTTAGGGTTAAGGTATAGGAACCTTAGGTTGGGTTAGGGTTGAGCACCAACCTGACCCAACCCGCCCGACTTTCAGCCCTAGTGCTGAGAAGTGGAAGGTGACTATGGGCAATGTGATGGACTCATTGCACCAAATCAACATATGAGAGTTGGTGGAGCTTCCAGTGGGTCGAAAAGTAGTTGGATGCAGGTGGATCTTCAGGAGGATACAACATAGATACAGAGTAAGGTTGGTAGCGAATGGTTATACTCAGAGAGAAGGGATCGGCTTCTCAGAGATATTCATGCCGACGGTATAACAAGTGTTTATTAAATTCGTGATTGGCGCTGGTTGGCCAATGCGATATTGAGGTGGAAAGGATGGATGTGAAGTCTACACTTCTACATGAAAAATTAGAAGAGTAGATCTACATGAAGCAACTAGAGCAATTCAAAATTAAAAGAGCTGAGAAAAAAGTTTGCAGGAGGTCGTGGTACGACTTGTCGCCTAGGCAGTGGTTTAATTCCTTCATGATGAGTCAAAAATTGTATGTTGATGACATGTAGATCGTCAATAATGATATGTCTAAAATCAATGTATTGAAGACTCGATTAAGTATGACATTCAAGATGAAGGATCGGGAGGCTGCAAAGATGGTTCATGGCATTGAGACTAAAAGAAGAGTAGGCTTTGGTTATCTTAGGTAGAATACTTTGGATAAGTATTGATTAAAGATGTGATAAATCAAGCAAAGCTAGAGAGCGTTCCCTACACGTCTCTCCTCAAGTTTTCCTCAGGACATGTCCTAAAACAGATGAGGAAAAGCATGATATATCTCATGAGCCTTATTCGAATGTGGTTGGTAGTGTATGCCATGGTTTGTATTAGACTGGTTATTTCACAGGCTATCAGTGTTGTGAGTAAATACCTCGATAAGTAATATTGGGTAGCGGTCGATGGTAAGAAGACTACGTCTTTCCTTTTAAGAAGACATGAGCAAAGGTGGTTGGGCACTTGGATTCTGATCTGGTAGACATGCTCACCTAGATCATTCTTACAGAGAAGTTCAAGTTCTTTGCAACTTCTCTGGGCTTGGCGATGGCGTAAAAGAATGACGGAGTATACACGAAAATCTATGATGTGATGTAGAGATAAGAGAAGAGGTCAAGAAGCTACACGGTTAAAGATTAAAGACATGATGAAGATTGTTATAAATAGATGTCTTAAATCTTTTATTCACTGCGCTGCTTGACCGGTCGAGAAGGTTACTCGACCAGTCGAGACCCGTTCGACTCGAAGTCCATCGAATAAGGTTTTTGGAGTTTCGTGGTGCTCGACCAATCGAGGGTCAGGCTCGACCAGTCGAAGCCCTCCTTCGACTAGTCGAGGGTTACGCAGATATTGCACGAATTTTGTGCAGACTGCGTAATTTTGAGGCAATTTTAGAGAGTTGCATGAGTGGAGTTTCCTAAACTATAAATAGGGGTCCCTAGAAACCAAATCTAAACTTTCTTTGATTCAGTTTTCAAGAGATGAGAAGTATGAGAATTAGAATTAATTCCATTACAAAACTATACACATGAGACAAAGCAAACAATAGAATTTAACCAATCCACAACCAATCTGAAAGAGTTACGAACGTTAGGAAGGATTTCATCATCCAACCATGTCCATGAGACGATGGTGAACAACAGAACTTCCTAACTTCATAATCATAATAATGAAAAGAACATACTCAAAGCTATCACAGATCCATTGTAATTTAAGTCACAACAAACCATTAAAAACTGAAAGTATATCTTATAATCAAAGAAATTTCATCAACATGAATCGAAGTAACCAAACACACCCATCACGCTACAAGCTTCACCTCTTAGCCCTAGCTAAGAGGTTTAGCCGATCATCGACATGATGACGCTAAAACTCAGAAAAATAACATCAAAGGGAAAGAAAAATCGAAGAAGAAGGAAGGGAAGAAGAGTGTCGTCGTCTCTCTCTCTCTCTCTCTCTCTCTCTCTGGCTTCCTACGTCCCAAAGATGGCTTTCATGTCCTCTCTCTCTCTTATATGCATAGGACGTTAGTGGAGTTGGCAGAAGGTCGGTTTATACATAGCTTATGCAACAAAAATGAAAAAACTCCTTACGCAACCATGTGCACAGTGATATGCGAAAACAACTGTGTTCGGATAACTGTTTTGGATGGTTGATCATCTAATGAACTGATTTGGCTCCATGGTTGGGGTCAGGACCCCCTTCTGAAGATTTTGGACGGTCTGGATCTCGCATCCGACCGTGATCATACACGTACAACGCCCCACAACGTTTGGTTTTCCCGGATGTACGTTACATGCGGATTTTATTACGCTGAGATGCTCGGTGGGCCCCACATTGATGTTTTCGAAGAAATCCACCCAGTTCATTGGATTTCTAGAGAGATTTTGGTCGGAAAGGGGTGGTTTTGGTCGAGTTTTAGTGCGGCCCATTGTATCTTTGCTACTGTCGTCCATCCTATGTTTGAATCCCCATATTCAAGCAATGACTGAGAAAATCAAGTCGCCGATCAGGGTACGATCAATTTGGGTCCATGAATTCAATGAGAGGTGTGGATCATCGAAAGGTGTGATGATGGTGGCCCACCCGACTCCATCCGCAAGTCTCTGTTGCGGGCGGGAGTCCAATTTTGAGCTGGATTCAAATCCGCTCGGTCAATGGTCTGTTGACCAATTTCATGGGTTCGGTGCACATCGCGCTCCCATGTGTTGTGTACTTATGCAACCTAAGGTCTGGCCCATCGTGATGTTCATGTGAAATTTTCTCCATCCATCTATTTTGTCATCCCATTTAAAGGGTTGAGACTAAAATTGAAGCATATCCAGAGATCAAGTGGGCCCCAGATCAGTGATTTATGGGCTGATCTGTTCGTTGGACCACTTCTATAGAGATCCAAGGACTGAATTTTGATGTGTATGGTTAATTGAAGGTCCTCAGGCCAGATATAAAGTTTCGAGCCAAACGGATGGTGAGAACCCTGTGATCTTGCATTTGGGGCAACTTTCAGGCTTCTTTATCGTGAATCACTCGATTTTCTCAGATCTTTGGCGTATTAATTCTTCAATCTCAGTCTCCTAAGATCTGTCCCTTACCTTGGTGATTTGTGAGCATCAAATTCATGCCTTTAGTACCCTTTTTCAGTCCAAACTCCTAAATTCACCTTGCAACATAAACATGATTA
This sequence comes from Magnolia kwangsiensis, assembly GCA_037074715.1. Lineage (NCBI taxonomy): Eukaryota > Viridiplantae > Streptophyta > Magnoliopsida > Magnoliales > Magnoliaceae > Magnolia > Magnolia kwangsiensis. The sequence continues at coordinate 43,831,896 of CM073572.1, read as the reverse complement.
AAATATGACGTTAAACATTATCATGTTCGTAAAATTAGGTAATAACTGGGGTCTAATATGCAATATTTGACCCTCAACATCTGCACAAAATTCGCACAATATCTGCATAACCCTCGACTAGTCGAAGGAAGGCTTCGATTGGTCAAAGGACCCTCTCAACTGGTCGAGCAGCGCGATGAATACAAGATTTAAGACATCCCTTTGCAACAGTATATGCTTCACTATTTTTTGTATATCCTATAAATACACAATTAGTTATCTTGTGATATAGTTTCAAGTAATTCTACTTTAGCTAAACGCCCCCACACTTTAAGGTATATTTACGATTAGGGAAGTGATATTTCCACAATTCATATGATGTCTTACCAGTTTTCTTATCAGGTATCCTATTTTGTATATAATACACAAATAGTATAGCTTCTCTTCATATATTAGAGGGTAAACTAGAACTATTCAACATAACGTTTATTATTTATTTTAATGTTCTATTCTTGCCTTTAACTATTCCATTTTATTTTGGTGTATATGAAGCAATAGTTTCATATACTATCATATTCTTTTCAAAGAGTTCTCTAAACTGTAAAAATTCATACTTTACTCATCCATTTTATCTAAGACTTCCAATATTTATGCTAAGTTGGTTTTCAACTTCCGTTTTATACTTAATGAAGAATTCTAAAGATTCATCTTTATTCCTTAGGAGGTATACTCTAGTATATCTATAATAATTGTCTACGAATGTTACAATAATACCTTTTGCCTCATCTAGACATGTGATTTCTAAAATCACCTAAGTTACTATGTATTAATTCTAATAACTTGAAAATTCTACTAACATATTTAAAAGATTTTCTTACAAACTTGAATTTTATATAAGTTTCACATTTTTTGAAGTTATCGATTGTGATATTAGATGATAATCTTATTCGTTTCATTCTTTTGAAGGATTTTACATTCAAGTGTCCTAATCTATTATGCCATAATGAAAAAAATTCAACAATATAAGTATAATTGAATGTCATCTTATTATTGTCATAAGAAATGTTGAAAATGAACAAACAATCATTATAATAACCCTTTCAAAGGAATGTTCAATTCTTATTTGTTACAAGCATATTAGAATCAAATACTAGTTTAACTCTAGCCTTGTTGAAGAGCGAATTAGAGACCAAGTTACGACAAACGTCAGGCACATGCAGCACATTTTTTAGCATTAGAGTTTTTTTTTTTCCTTCTGATGTGAGCCTTAGAACAACATTTACTTTTCCAACAACTTGAAAGGATCGAACATTTTTCATAAACACTTGTTTCTCATCTCCTATTGCTTTATGAGAAGAAAACATGCTCCGATCCTTATATATACACACCGAGTTGCCATAGTGTCTAATATTCATTCCAAGTTATTTATTAGGAATACTTTGGACACTACAGTGACAACCATATTTGAATTTTCTTCGCTTCAAGGAGATTGACTTAAGATTTTATATTTTTTTCTTAAGCGTATATTCATTTTCATAATCTCTAGGCTTCTTAAAGTAGTTACAAGATTATTTTTTCTTAAATTGACCACTTTTTTTTTTTTCTTTTTGAGCCTACACTTCTTAGAGTAATATCCAAGCTTTCCACAATTGTAATAATTTCATTTATTTTTATCCTTTTGTGTCTGACTTGTTTCTACTAGGTTAGCTTTTGAAACAGAAATGTTTATATTTTCAATTTAGTCTCTATTTCTGTTAGTCTCCTCTATTTTTATGTGTATGATTATATTTTTTAAAGAAATATTATTTTTCTTATGTTTCATTATATTTTTATATCTTTTAAAGGAAGTAGCTTTTCAATTTGTGATCCTGGCAAGAATACTTCATCCATTTTCATTTCCTCAATCATTAGTTCATGTTCCAGATTATGATAATCATGAATCTAGTTCATAACGGTCCTCTATCATTTCATAATGAATGAAGTTTGCGATAGCATATTTTTTAGAACCTATATTTTCAAGGACATATTTCTTTTCTAGTGCGGTTCAAATGTTCCTTAGCATATTCATAAGAAACATAAATGTCGTATAATTCATTGGACAATGTATTCAAAATGTGATGTTTACAGTTTTAACATCTCTAAATTTATTTTTTTTTGTCTAAATTAACTATAAATTAATATGAAAGAATGTATAAAACCTTTAATGTTTTCAGTGCAAAATTGATTTTCTGTTTATCTTTTGAGATTCTGTCCAATGAACAGTTCAATTTTGGACATATTAAATAAGATATCTATTATTTCTAACAATTGAATATTTAGTTTCAAGATTGTTGAAAATAATATGCTAAAAATAGTAGATAATATTTAGAAAAACAGAAAATTAAATAATAAATAAAGTAAGAAAAGATGCGTAACCGGGTCACTCTGCTTGAAACCAAATCTATAAAGCACGATTAGTGCGAGTGTACTCTAAGTCTTCACATAGACTTAGACTCGACTCGTGCTTGCATGTTTCTTAGATCCTATATATTCAAGAACATTTCTTTTCTAGTGTGATTCAAATGTCCTTAGCAAATTCATAAGAAACATAGATGTCGTATTCATTGTACAATGTATTCAAAATGTGATGTTTACAGTTATTGACATCTCTAAATTTATTTTCGTTGTTTAGATTAACTATAAATAAATATGAAAAATTGTAAAAAAAAAAAAAAAAAAAAACCTTTAATGTTTCCAATGCAAAATTGATTTTATGTTTCAATCTTTGAAAATTCTTTCCAACGAACGGTTCAATTTTGGACATATTAATAAGATGTCTATTGTTTCTAATAATTGAATATTTAGTTCCAAGATTGTTGGAATTGATATGATAAAACAGTAGATAATATTCGAAAAAATAAAAAATTAAATAATAAATAAAATAAGAAAAGATGCGTAACTAGGTCACTCTGCTTGAAACCAAATCTATAGAGCACGATTAGTGCGAGTGTACTCTGAGTCTTCACATAGACTCAGACTTGACTCGTGCGCGCATGTGGTCAATGACATAACCCCCCATTGGACTAAAATCATACACCCCTGAGAAGGGCCTTAAGTTCCATACAAAACTCTTCTCTTATATACTTAGATTTTTCTTTGGTTCTTTTTTATATGAATAAAAGATACACTTAAAACAAAACACTTCAAAAAAAATGGAGAGAAAACTTTGAATTTTGAAATAGAATTATTTTAAAATTCCTTTTAAAATACAACATTGGGCCATTGAATTTATTTGGAAGAGGTCCTTTACAATGTTTAGCCTTTGCTCTAGTTTGTATGCCCATTCCATGAATGGTCTATGCACTGAAATCTCGCAAAGCAAAGAATTCTAAATATTCCATCCCTTTGGACATTAAAAGAATGGTTAAGGAAGTAGATCAATGGTTCCGACTCCACGAGGAAAAAGCCAAATATTCTATTGTAGGATCTTTTAATATGAGGGATGTCCGAGCCATCCGAGGTGAGCCCCATCATATCAACATTTCAAATCACTAAAAGAAGGCCCCCACTGGTACAAACTAAAAAGTCGAATGTACTTGGGTTGGCAATGGGTTAGGCTAGGCCTGGATTTTAAACTTGTCAGGCCTCCAAGATTGACCGGCATTGCCCCACATTGCCGACCTTAACTGAGTACTGTACAATCTCTCCGCCCAAGCATTGTGCAATGCCTTGCTTTCAAGTTTCCAGTCACTTGTAAATAGGGCTTTCAATGGGTCGGATTTAGATCAGATCCAGTTGGATCCGGCTCCAAGTTCGAAATCTGTAGTTGGATTTAGATCTAACTTGGATCGAAAATATGATATCTATATTTGATCCACTTATAAATAGCCAATTCATTTTCGATCCAAAAATCTATATATCCATCAAATTCAAGTTAGATCTATTCTAAATCCATCACATCACAAATATAAAAATATATAAAATAATATATTTAATTTAGCAATAAAATGATTCAATTTAAATATTTTTAATTCAAATCATGCAAGAGTATTGAAGTTTAAAGAGTAGAAGTTGAACATCACAATGAATTTACCATTATGAAAGTCAAAACAATTGATGACTTGAAGCTTACAATAGTGGAATTTGATTAGATCTCACCACTAGATCCAAATCTGATCTAAATATGATTTAGATTTGTTTTTATAAACTCAAACATGGTCCCTTTAATAAATCGGACGTATTTTAAGATCCAACTCCATGTTGCATGAGCTCGGAGCAAATGTATCTCTATTCTGACCCGCCCATGGAGAGCCCTACTTGTAAAACAAACGTGGGGATAGAGATTTGGACGATTCACATCAAACGTAAACTATGACAGACTTGTGTGAGATCCGATCCATTCATCAGACAGGGAGAACTGTGAACATTGCCTGGATTAAAAAAAAAAAAAAAAAAACCAGGCCGGCCCATCTATCAGATTGCCTAGACGTGTATGAGGACATTGAAAGCTAGAAAACGGATGATGAATGGTCCAGATTCAAAATTCATGGATGGATCACGGGATCAATGGTTCTTCTTGGCCTCTTGGCTTGCACATGCACATGGTGATCCCCACCTAATGAGTGGACCGGATGCGACACACGTGTCCCACGAATTGCCTCAGCGTATCAGTTCAGGTTATTCTCTCCCAAGAAACACGGCAACCTTTTGCATGTGCACCGAAAAGGGCACACACGCTGTCATGTGAGAGGCCAACAAGAATTAGGTTAGCAACCCTTGTGGGCCCCACGTGGCTGGATTGTATGCATCTCTCCACATTTAACGGTCCCCCTTTTGCAGCTGCTTTACCTAATGACTGAGCCCACACAACAACCGAATTTCCTCTGCTCCGATACGCTCTTTCGGACAACCCGACTTATTTTATACTCCGGCTGCGTGTGATTCTTGATACTCACGCATTTTGAAATTATACATAAGGCATATATTAACTAAAATTTAACTGTTTAAGTTGTCAAATTCACTGTCTCTATATAACCAACCCAAAATCAGACTGTTTTAATATTCCTAATCTCTGATTTGTTGATATTTGTTTATATAAATAGGACCGTTGGACAATGTTTCATTTATAACCGTTCATCAAATATCCATCTGTTAAAAAAATAACGCAAAGTTTGGATCATGGTACATCTAAACCCGGAACCATAATTCGAACTGTTTATTTGAATTAATTGTATTTCATATATGTAATTTTAAGTGCAAGCGTATCATCCACCACACTCTGCCAGAGTACAAAAGCTTTTCCATGTGTACCACCCGTTTATGAGAAAATGACCACTGTAGACAAAACCTTTTACCCAGCGGTTTTTATCGCGGTATACAAACTTAAGTTACCAACTTAGACTAGCACGTGCGGATAGCGACTTTGAGGACGAAACTACCCCTCCTTTTCACGGCGAAGACGAGAGCTGACGCTCCTCCAACTGAGAGTTGTACGAACGGCTTAGGAGAGATCAAAGTTACATGGCCCCACAGCTATGTATTTATCATATCCACAACGTTCATCCATATTTCAAAATCATTTCGGAGCATTATCCAAAAAAAATAAAAATCATATCCATAAATCAATGGACCACACCACAAAGAGCAGCGGGGAAATTGATTTTCACCGTTAAAAATTTTTGTAAGGCCCATCGTAACATTTATTTTCCATCCAATCTATTCATAAGGTCACAAAGGCCGGGATGAAGAGGAAAAACAAATTCCATTATGATCCAAAACTTCTGCAACCCCTAAAAGGGTTTCAATGGTAGACATTCAATTCCCCATTACCTTTTACTGTGTGGTCCACTTGATAGCTAGATCTGTCTTATTTTTCATCTCAAGCCTTAATACGAGTTCACCGAATAGATGGACGGTTTGGATATAACATATACCTCATAATGGGACCCACAAAAATCAGTGGGAATTACGATAGGGAAAGGGAAAGAAAAAAAAAAAATTTTAAAAGAAGACAGCGAGTTGGGGTCGAACGAGTCAACCCAGTCGACTGGCCTATGGCTGCGGATTATAACCATAGCCATAACAACAATGCTATGCACTTTTTTTTTTCTTTTTTCTTTTTTCTTTTTACATGGAGAACTTTATTGTACCTACATTTTTCTTTAATACATGTTTTTATAAATGTGTGTGTGTATGTGTATATAAATTTTTTTCTTTTTTTTTTTTTCATTTCTTTCTTTATTCATTTAACAAGAATATCTTCTAAACTAAAATTAGTTACTTAACATATCACATATGATTTTGGGGTAGGAGAAGCTAATTTAGCCAACCAACCTAGTTATTTTTCAAGATTCCATCAGGTCAATGGTCGAAAATACATTTCATTCACTTCACGATCAATTTTAATCACTTCATGGTCAAACTAAAAATTGAGCGAGGCAAATATGAAATTGAGTAAATTGAAAATTGAGCAGGACAAGGTATGAATTGAGTGAGGGAAGCTAGAAATTGAGTGAGGTAACATAGGAGTTCAGCGAGGGAATCTAGAAATTGAGCAAGACAACTTAGGATTTGAGCGAGGAAAGCTAGAAATTGAGCGAGGGAACCAAGAAATTGAGCGAGGGAACCTCGCTCAAATCCTAAGTTGCCTCGCTGAATTTCTACGTTGCATCACTCAATTGTTAGGTTGTCTTACTCAATTCCTAGGTTCCTTCGCTCAATTTATATATTGCCTCACTGGATTTCTAGCTTCCCTCGCACAATTCCTAGGTTGTCTCGCTCAATTCATATATTTTTCCAAATCATTTTATGGTATGAGACCAAAAATGAGATATATCCAGTTCTCAAGTGTACCATATTATAGGAAATAGTGTTGAATGAGTGTCAACCATTAGAAACCTTTAGGGGGACCACTGTGATGTTTATGAGAAATCCTCCTCGTTTAAGTTCATTCATAGGGTCAAAAAGACCTAGATGAAGAGGGAAAAAAAATTCATAATGATCCAAAACTTTTGTAACCCCTAAAAGGGTTTTAATGGTAGACGTTCAATTTCCTATTGCCTTTTATAGTGTGGTCCACTTGATAGTTAGATCTATCTTATTTTTCATCTCAAGCCTTAATACGAGCTCGTAAAATATATGGACGGTATGGATATAACACATACATCATGATGGGACCCACAAAAGTAACATAGCAAAAAAAAAAAAAAAAAAAAAAAATTCAGTTTGCCCCGCTCAATTCTAGTTTGTCCCGCTCAATTTCTAGTTTGCCCCGCTCAATTAGAAATTGAGCAGGGCAAATTGAAATTTTTTTTTTCTTTTGTGGGTCCCATCATGATGTATGTGTTATATCCAAACCGTCCATATATGAGCAGGGCAAACTGGAAATTGAGCGGGGCAAACTGAAAATTAAGCTGCGCAAACTAGAAATTGAGCGGGGAAAACTGAAAATTCAGCGGGGCAAACTAAAAATTTGGTTATATGTTTTGGTTTAGGTTTAGATTAAGGTTTAGGTTTAGGTTATAGGTTCTAGGTTATAAGTTAAAGCTTTAGGAAATTGAGAATAGGTTAAGGTTTAGGTTTAGGGAATCGGGTTCAGGTTTGAGATCGGATTTAGTTTGGGTTTTCAAGTTTAGGTTTAGGTTAAGGAGTTGAGATTAGGATTAGGTGTAGGTTTAGGTTTAAGGATTTGAGAATATATTTAGGTTTTAGGTTTAGGTTTAGGTTTAGGTTTAGGTTTTAGGTTTAGGTTAGGTTTAGGTGTAGGTTATAGGTAATAGCTTTAGGGAATTGAGAATAGTTTAAAGTTTAGGTTTAGGAAATTAGGTTCGGGTTCGGGATCGGGTTTAGGTTTGGGTTTTCAAGTTTAGGTTTAGGTTTAGGTTATAGGTTTTGGAATTTGTGAATAGTTTTAGGTTATAAGTATAAGTTTAGGTTAGGTTATAAGTTAAGGTTTAGGGATTTGAGTTTAGGTTATAGGATTAGGTTTAGGGATTTGAGTTTAGGTTATAGGTTTAGGTTTTGGGATTTGAGAATGGGTTCGGGGTTTAGGTTATAGGTTTTGGTTTCAATTTAGGTTATAGGTTTTGGGATTTGATAATAGGTTCCGGTTTAGGTTATAGGTTTTGGTTTTGGTTTAGGCTATAGGTTTTAATTTAGGTTTAAGTTATAGGTTTTGGTTTAGGTTATAGGTTTATCTTAAGGTTTAGGTTTAGGTTATACGTTTTTGGATTTGAGAATGGGTTCGGGTTTAGGTTATAGGTTTTAAAATTTGATAATGGGTTTTGGTTTAGGTTATAGGTTTTGGTTTTGGTTTTGGTTATAGGTTTTGGTTTAGGTTATAGGTTATAGGTTTATGTTAAGGTTTAGGTTTATGTTATAGGTTTTTGGATTTGAGAATGGGTTCGGGTTTAGGTTATAGGTTTTGGTTTTGGTTTAGGTTATAGGTTTTGAGATTTAATAATGGGTTCGGGTTTATGTTTAGGTTTAGGTTTTAGTTATAGGTTTTGGGATTTGGGAATAGTTTTAGGTTATAACTATAGGTTTAGGTTAGGTTATAGGTTAAGGTTTTGGGATTTAAGAATGGGTTTGGGTTAAGGTTATAGGTTTTGGTTTTGGTTTAGGTTATAGGTTTTGGTATTGGTTTTGGGATTTGAGAATAGGTTCGGGTTTAGGTTATAGGTTTTGGTATTGGTTTAGGTTATAGGTTTTGGTTAAGGTTATAGGTTATAAGTTTAAGTTTAGGTTAAGGTTATAGGTTTTGGAATTTGATAATGGGTTCGGGTTTAGGTTATAAGTTTTGGTTTTGGTTTAAGTTATAGGTTATAGGTTTTGGGATTTGAGAATGGGTTTGGGTTTAGGGTATAGGTTTTGATTAAGGTTATAGGTTATAGGTTTTGGGATTTGAGAATGGGTTTGGGTTTAGGGTATAGGTTTTGATTAAGGTTATAGGTTATAGGTTTAGGTTTAGGTTAAGGTTAGGTTTAGGTTATAGGTTTAGGTTATAGGTTTTGGGATTTGATAATGGGTTTGGGTTTAGGTTATAGGTTTTGGTTTTGGTTTAGGTTATAGGTTATAGGTTTAGGATAAGGTTTAGGTTTAGGTTTAGGTTATAGGTTTTGGGATTTGAGAATGGGTTTGGGTTTAGGTTATAGGTTTTGGTATTGGTTTAGGTTATAGGTTTTGGTTAAGGTTATAGGTTATAGGTTATAGGTTTAGGTTTAGGTTAAGGTTATAGGTTTTGGGATTTAGGAATAGTTTTAGGTTATTAATATAGGTTTAGGTTAGGTTATAGGTTTTGGGATTTGAGAATGGGTTTGGGTTTAGGTTATAGGTTTTGGTTTAGGTTATAGGTTCTGGGATTTGAGAATGGATTCGAGTTTAGGTTATAGGTTTTGGTTTAGGGATTTGAGTTTAGGTTATAGGTTTAGGTTTAGGTTTTAGGTTTAGGTTTAGGTTTGGGTTTAGGTTTTGGGATTTGAGAATGGGTCCGAGTTTAGGTTACAGGTTTTGGAATTTGAGAATGGGTTCAGGTTTAGGTTATAGGTTTTAGTTTTGGTTTAGGTTATAGGTTTTGGGATTTGAGAATGGGTTCGGGTTTAGGTTATAGGTTTTAGTTTTGGTTTTGGTTATAGGTTTTGGTTTAGGTTTTAGGTTTAGGTTTAGATTTGGGTTTGGGTTTTGGGATTTGAGAATGGGTTCGGGTTTAGGTCATAGGTTTTGATTTTGGTTTAGGTTATAGGTTTTGGTTTAGGTTATAGGTTATAGGTTTAGGATAAGGTTTTGGTTTATGTTATAGGTTTTGGGATTGGAGAATGGGTTCGGGTTTAGGTCTTAGGTTTTGGTTTTGGTTTTGGTTTTGGTTTTGGTTTAGGTTATAGGTTTTAGGACTTGAGAATCGGTTCGGGTTTAGGTTATAGGTTTTGGTTTTAGTTTTAGTTTTGGTTTAGGTTATAGGTTTTGGATTTGAGAATGGGTTCGGTGTTCACTCCCCAAGTGCAGGGTTGTGATGTAGTAATAACTCGGTAAGACCGAGGTCGAATCCCAAGGGACTGAAACTTGTACGTTATCTAAAATTATCTAGAACTAGAACTAGGCTAAGATGAATTCTAAATCAATTAGCAATGGTGAAAGACTTGTAGAATAATTAATCTAAAACTTAGGAAACAAATCAGAGATAGGAAACTAGGGATTCAGAGGATCCACAGAATCTGTAACCCAACCGTCCATCCTACGTTTTCCATCCATCTACGTTCGTACCTGTGCATGGGATCAAAAGGACAGCTAGGTGAGGGTTTTTCCCCCCTATCGAGAGTATGGACGGTTCAGATCATCTGAAAAGATGATGTGTGGGTCCCACTACACAAAATCGGCGGACGCACCGCGTCCTCTGTGAGAATTTTTTTTTTTTTTGAAGAAGAATCGGTCAGCACAACGCTGACCGATTTAACTGGTACAATTCACATCTAGCGTGCGGGTGCATGGTGTACATGCACCTCAAGTGCGGAGTCCGTTGTGATGCTTATGTGAAATCTGTTCCGTCCACCTGATGTTTCAATCATTTAAAGGCGTTGATACCAAAATTGACGCATATCCAGATCTCAAGCGGGCCCCAGATGGACGATTTGTGGGCTGATCTAGCCATTGGGACACTTTCACAGGGATCGAACGACTAAAATTTGACGTGTACGGTTAATTTATGGTCATCAGGCCATGGATGAAGTTTCGAACCGATCAGATGTCAGGAACCATGTGATCTTGCATTCTGGATGCGTTTCAAGCCACTTGAGCTTCAGTTTCTTAGTTTTTTTGAATTTCTGACCGTGTATATCCATCAATCTTGGTCCTCTAAAGTCCGTCCCTTGCCTTTGGTGTCATCAGATCGTTAAATCTCAACTTTTAACATCCTTTTTTCATTCATGCTCATAAAATCACCTTGTAACACAAGAATGAGAAAACGAGCCATTAGACAGCATTATATTCGTAAATCAAGACAATATCTGGGGTCTAATATGCAATATTTGACCCTCAACACAACTCCCAACCAGCATTTTGCTAGTCCCGAGCAAAGTATGCGAAAAATAAGTTGAGAATTATAGGAGAACTTTCTATGAAATCGAGTAAGATTTTGAACAAAATACGAGAAATTTAATATTCATGAATGTTAGAAATTATTTTCTCCTGAGCTCAAGCGCACAGTAGACTTCATAATCAAGTGTAAAGTATTAATCCATCAATTAGAAAAATTTTAAACATTGAGATCCATGGATGTATAGTCTAATCTCGGCTTATCATCATTAAGAGATCCAATCGTCAATTTCATGATATTATTGGTAACCAACAAGAAAATTCATGACAATCAAAACCTAATCCAAAACTTTCCTCATAGATTAACCTATTAACTTGTGATTTTTCTATTCAAAGTAATGCCAAGGAAGGGGAATCAAATCCTCACCTCTAGGGAGCAAACCTATGGTGAAGATCATACACCTGACCCTTTTTCACATATCATTCATGGGGAATTAACTCTACACCTATAGGGAGCAAACCTATGATGAAGATTAATTATCCAACCTTTTCAATTTTTATATAATGATGGCAAGATATTTCAGGCTAGTTCCTTTCGTGCTTTGTGATTACCGAGTTAATCCTTCGATATGGAGCTGAAATCTTAATGTGTAAGCAAGACGTATCCTGAAATCATGTTTCAATCAATGTTTAAAATCTCTAATCATAGATTGATAATTCGAACTCAACTGTGGAATCTATCAAGTAGCTAAATTCAAGAGTCATAAATTACCAACATCACGTATCTCGTAATTCTAAATCAAAGATAGATGTCAAAATCACATTGAATTTACAAGAAATGTCAGAAAAATTTTAAATTTTTTTCACAATTTTCACAATTTTTGCTCAAGACCAAGAAAATACTGATTAGGAAGCCTAATCTCCCACCCCCAACCTAAAATCTACATTGTCCTCAATGTAAAAGATCTAAACATGGAACAACAAAAGTAAATGAGAAGTGATGGGAAGATAGTACCTGAATAACGAATCGAGAGAGATTTTCCACAAGATCACAGTATGGAAGCTGGTTAGCACGAGAGAAAAAGAAAAACAAAAATAACAAAAATAAAATCCTACCTATACCACTTTCGCAGGTGCTCTCGATTGCATTTAGCGTATGCAACAAGCCTTTAAACCCCTAGGTTACCCCTAGAGGACGAGTTGTAGTCTCGTGAGGGTTTGCAGTAATGTTACCCACAAACATTGAATCATCTAACTAAAAATCTAGGTTGCCTCCCAGGAGCGCTAAATTTACCGTCTTCAGCCAGACAAATAAAGCAATCAATCCTAGTCTTATGAAAGCGATAAACCTACCTATACCTCCATCAGACTAGGAGATCAGTCCTGGTAAACAGGAGAAATCAGAGGCATGGACATGTCCTTTGAATCAAATGTCTCGACAAATGGCTTTAATCGATGTCCATTTACTTTAAACTCCTTTCCATTGTCGGGATCTCTTATCTCGACGGCCCCATGAGGATAAGCGGTAACAACAATGTAAGGGCCGGTCCAACGAGATCGAAGCTTACCCAGAAAGAGATGTAGCCGAGAGTCATACAAGAGGACTTTCTGACCTGGCATGAATGATTTCAGTAAAATATGTTGATCATGAAACGCCTTCATCCTGTCTTTGTAAATTCTCGAGTTCTCATATGCATCGTTCCGGATTTCTTCCAGTTCATTTAATTGAAGTTTGCGTAGCGAACCAGCGTTGTCCAGATTGAAATTTAGATTTTTGATCGCCCAGTATGCTTTATGTTCCAATTCCACCGGCAAGTGACAAGCCTTTCCATAGACAAGTCTAAAGGGAGATGTTCCAATAGGAGTTTTAAAAGCAGTACGGTACGCCCATAAGGCATCGGTCAATCGGATTGACCAGTCCTTACGATCAGGGTTAACAGTTTTCTCTAGGATATGTTTGATCTCCCTATTAGAAATTTCAGCTTGTCCACTTGTCCGTGGATGGTATGGGGTGCTCACCTTATGAGAGATACCGTATTTCTTCATTAGACTCTCAAATGGTCTATTGCAGAAGTGTGAGCCCCCGTCACTAATGATGGCTCGAGGCGTTCCGAACCGCAACAAGATATTTTCTTTCAAAATTTTAATGACCGTGCGATGGTCATTTTTGCGGCACGGAATTGCTTCGACCCATTTAGTGACATAGTCTACGGCGAGCAAAATATACAGATTTTCAAATGATTGGGGGAATAGTCCCATGAAATCGATGCCCCAATAATTAAATGCTTCTACAATAAGGATGGGATTCAAGGGCATCATATTTCGACGAAATAATGCTCCCAATTTCTGACAACGCTCGCAAGCCTTGCAAAACTCATGAGTGTCCCTGAACATAGTGGGCCAGTAGAAGCCACACTGTAAAATCTTAGCCGTGATCTTTTTAGCAGAAAAGTGACCACCACAAGCCTGTGAGTGACAGAAGGAGATGACACTCTGATGCTCATCGTCTGGTACGCATCTCTTTAAGATTTAGTCTGGGCAATATTTAAACAAACATGGATCGTCCCAGAAAAAGTTACGCACCTTGGTAAAGAATTTCTTCTTATCTTGTGACGTCCAGTGTGTCGGTATGGCACCTGTAGCAAGATAATTAGCAATATCAGCGAACCAAGGTGAATGGGAGACTCTAAACTGTTGTTCATCGGGGAACATGTCATTGATATGGGTCGCCTCAAGGGAATCAGAGGTATTAAGGCGAGAAAGGTGATCAGCTACTACATTCTCTACTCCCTTTTTGTCTTTAATTTCTAAATCAAATTCTTGGAGTAGAAGGATCCATCATATTAGGCGGGGCTTAGAATCATTCTTGAAAAGAAGATACTTAAGTGTCGCATGATCTGTATAAATAATGATCTTGGATCCGATCAAGTAGGATCGAAATTTGTCCAAAGCGAACACTATGGCTAAGAGTTCCTTTTCCGTAGTCGAGTAGTTCACTTGGGCAGGATTTAGAGTCCTACTTGTGTAGTGAATAACGTAAGGCCGCTTATCTTTTCTCTGGCCTAGAACTGCTCCAAGAGCATAATCAGATGCGTCGCATATAAGTTCAAAAGGAAGACTCCAGTCGGGTGGCTGCATGATAAGTGTAGTGGTTAACATGCCCTTAAGCTTAGTGAAAGCTTCTTGGCACTGCTCAGTCCACTCGTATGGTGTATCCTTTTGAAGAAGATTACATAAAGGACGAGAGAGGAGACTAAAGTCCTTTATGAATCGTCTGTAAAAGCCTGCGTGTCCTAAGAAGGATCGCACGTCTCTGATATTCTTGGGTGGAGGTAGGTTAGAGATAAGATAAATTTTTACCTTATCTACCTCGATTCCTTTGGACGAGATGATATGTCCAAGGATAATTCCCTTTTGAACCATGAAATGACACTTCTCCCAGTTAAGTATCAAATTTTTTTCTTCACATCTTTTCAGCACACATTTAAGACTTGCTAAGCATTCGCTAAAAGATGAACCAAAAACAGAAAAATCGTCCATGAAGACCTCTAGATATTTTCCCACCATGTCAGAAAAGATAGTCGTCATGCATCGCTGAAAGGTGGGAGGGGCATTACATAACCCAAATGGCATCCTTCTGTAAGCAAAGGTGTCATAGGGACATGTAAATGTGGTCTTTTCCTGATCCTCAGGGGCGATTTCAATTTGATTATAACCTGAATACCCGTTAAGGAAACAATAATAGGAATGACCAGCTAGCCTTTCCAGGATTTGATCGATGAAGGGTAAAAGAAAGTGGTCTTTCCTTGTGACGGTATTCAGCTTTCTGTAGTCAATGCACATTCTCCAACCAGTAGTAACTCTGGTCGGCACGAGTTCATTATTGGCATTGGCTACGATGGTGATCCCGGACTTCTTAGGAACCACCTGAGTTGGACTCACCCATTGACTATCGGATATGGGGTATATGATCCCCACATCCAATAGTTTGAGAACCTCGGCCTTAACCACTTCCTTCAGGTTTGGATTTAATCTACGTTGTGATTGCCGAACAACCTTTGCATTGTCCTCAAGATATATACGGTGAGTACAAATCGATGGGTTAATTCCCTTGAGGTCCGCTATCGTCCATCCAAGAGCTCCCTTATGCTCAATGAGAGTAGATATTAGCATACTCTCCTGTTCTTTCTCCAGGTGGGCAGAGATCACCACCAGGTATGTCTCATCTTGACCTAAATAAACATATTTTAAATCAGAGGGCAAAGGTTTTAGGTCAAGCTTCGGTGGCTTGAGGTTAGACGGTAGAGGCACTATATCGGTTTGGGGAAACTCTTCAATTTGTGGCCTCCACCGGTTAACTTCAAGTACCGGTGCAGTATCAAGCATGGCACACGTCTCCCTGAGTATATCATCATCAAGATCATGGGAGTGGGCCAGGCACGTCTCTAGAAGATCAGAGGATAAGGTGAGAGGCGTTCTATCTTCCACAAAAGAATCAATCATGTTAACATCGTGAAAATCGTCATCATCCTCTGAGTTGCTGCCGTTATTGAAAAAGATATTCGATTCCAATGTCAAATTTTCAAAGGACATAGTCATGACACCATTCCTACAATTGATAATTACATTTGAAGTGGACAGGAATGGGCGACCAAGAATGATGAAAATCTGAGTGCTCGTGTCATTGATGGGTTCGGTGTCCAAGATGATAAAATCAACAGAGTAGTAGAATCTATCCACCTGGACCAACACATCCTCGATGATCCCTCTTGGTATACGAACAGAACGATCAACAAGTTGTAGTGTGGTTCGAGTGGGTTTTAATTCACCCAAACCTAACTGTTGGTATACCGAATAGGGAATCAGATTGATGCTCGTTCCTAAGTCAAGAAGTGCGTGATCAATTCGATAGTTTTCGATTACACATGATATGGTTGGGCAACCGGGATCTTTGAATTTTTATGGCACATCTTGTTTTAGGATGGCACTCACTTTCTCAGTCAAGGAGATCTTCTTTTGAACACTTTTTCATCGTTTGGTAGTACATAAGTCCTTTAAAAATTTAGCATATAAAGGAATCTGTTTTACAATGTCAAGCAGAGGAATGTTGACTTTCACTTGTTTCAACACCTCTAAGATATCCTGAGAGTTAGATAAACGTTTTGGTTCAACCAACCGTTGGGAAAACGGAGCAACTGGCTTTTCTAGAGGTTTCGGTTCAAATTTTTGTGGGGCGCCACTAGATCCATCATTGTTATCCTCTTCTGTTTCTTGAGGCTTTTCGGGCCTAACCGGAAGGGTTTTATCAATAACCTTCCCACTCCTAAGAGTGGTGATGGATTTAGCGTGCCCCATTTGATTTGAAGAGTTGGGATCACCTGTCTCGTATTGCGGTTTCGGATTAGGGAGTGATTGTGCAGGGAGCATCCCTTTTTCCATAGCCGTCATACGTGAATCTATTTTTTGCATAAAATCTAAAATTTCTTGCATTGTCCGAGCCAGCTCTTGTATGGAAATTTGAACCTATTCTTCTTGAGGTTTCCCCTGATTTGGATTTTGATTGAAGAAACCTTGAGGGGTAGCAGTTTGTCCGTTCCTCCAACTAAAATTCGGATGATTTTTCCAGCCAGGATTGTATGTATTAGAGGGTGGTCCATTAAAAGGTCTTTGATAGTTATTTACGGCATTAGATTGTTCATTCAATACTTCTCGAAAGGCAGGTATTGAAGAAAAATTTTCAGTAGTATGAATGTTGCAATCACAGATGCCGCAAACACTTTCATTAACCTTTTCCTTCCTTCCTTCCATGACCTCAAATTTTCTAGTGAGATTGGCCACCTTAGCGTTAAGATCATTATCCTCTTTCAGGAGATATATTCCTCCTTTTTCCTTTGAATGAGTCGGCCTAGACGTAGTGTTCGTCCTTGGGTAATAGTCCCATGATTATGTTTTTTCAGCGAGACTATCGAGGTAATCCCATACCTCGTCGACATTTTTATTGATGAATTATCCGTTACACATTGTCTCAACCATTTGGCGCATGGAAGATGTTAGCCCATCATAGAAAAAATTTGTAATACGCCATATTTCAAAGCCATGATGTGAGCATGCATTAACCAGATCCTTGAACCTTTCCCAACATTGGAAGAATGTTTCATCTTCCTTTTGGGCAAAGTTCATGATTGCTCTCCTGAGGGCAATTGTCTTATGATGTGGAAAAATTTTCTTTATAAATTTCATCTGCATATCATTCCATGTGCCAATGGATCTAGGACGCAGTGAATGTAACCACGTCTTGGCTTTTTCTTTCAAGGAAAATGGAAAGACTTTCAGCCTAATAGTATCCTCAGATACATTAGGAAAGTATAAGGTACCTATGATTTCGTCGAACTCTTTCAGATGCAAGTATAGTTCTTCATATTCAAGCCCATGGAACTTGGGAAGGAGTTGGATGACCCCTGGCTTGATGTCCATATGTCCTGTATTCGCAGAAAAAATCATGCATGAGGGCGTACTCACCCCCGCCGGTTGTAAATAATCTCGTAAAGTACGAGGCGGGGGTGCGTGGTGTACCTCATTCTCATCATGTACTTCCTCAACCCTAGGTTGGGGTAGTGCTTGAGGTTGATTTTCAGCCATAACCTCCTCTGTCTCAGGAGAATTCAAGTGGTGTCTAGTCCTGCGATGGACAGTCAACCCCTCAACTAATCCTCCTTCAGTCACGAGACGTCGAGTGTTGTCGTGTGCCCACTGGGGCATAAAACACACTCAGCCCTCGATTTAAATTCTACCTAGACCTAAGAGAAAAGAAGTAGAAATTTAGAAAATAAAAGGGAAAGATGGAAAGAAGTTACCAAATTTTGATTCCTAGGTTAAGAATCTGCAAAACAAAACAAAATAAGTTAGTTTCTAAGAATAGGAAGTCCTAATTAAGAGTAAACTAATTTTTAGAAAAAAGAAGAAATTCCAAAGAAAGAGAAATTAGAAAGAGCTTACTAAATTAGAAGTTTCCTACAAAACAGAAAAATTGAGTTAGTTCTAAAAATCAGATAGAATGAAGAATAGCAAGTTTCTAAAGTTAGGAAAAATTTCTAACAAGTAAAATAACTAAGCTTCTAAACCTAGAATTAGAAAATTCTAAAAAGAAGATCTAATCTTAAACTAATCCTAAAACTAATTAATTTTAGAAAAACGTAGCCGACAGTCCCCGGCAACGGCGTCAAAAACTTGTTCACTCCCTAAGTGCAGGGTTGTGATGTAGTAATAACTTGGTAAGACCGAGGTCGAATCCTAAGGGACTGAAACTTGTATGTTATCTAAAATTATCTAGAACTAGAACTAAGCTAAGATGAATTCTAAATCAATTAGCAATGGTGGAAGACTTGTAGAATAATTAATCTAAAACTTAGGAAACAAATCAGAGATATGAAACTAGGGATTCAGAGGATCCACTTGTAGAGATCAGGGAGAACTTATGCTTGCATCAAAAATTATGAAAATTACTAAACTGCCGTTGATCTAGTTTTCAAAGAGATGAAAGGTGTATGAATTAGAATGGATTCCATCACCAAACCATGCCCAAAGACTATGGCAAACAACAGAATCAAACTAATTACCACCCAATCATATGTATGCAAGTTAGGAAGGGTACCGACATCTAAACATGTCCAGGAGACTATGGTGAACAACAGGGCTTCCTGACATCATAAACATTAAAGAGAACGGAAATATTCAAAGCCATTGCAGACCCATTGTAATTTCAGTCACAACAGACCATTAAAAACCTAAAACATTCTCATAATAATTAACTAAAGTCAACGTCAATTCATGCATTAAAATTAAAATAAAATCAAATCTCCCATCTCACTACAAGCTTCACCTCTTAGCCCTAGCTAAGAGGTTTAGCCAGACATGGATGGATAAATCTCCACAATTGAAATAAACTAAAAAAATAAAAAGAAAAATACTTTTTTTTTTCTTCTACTTCACGTCCCTGCCCGATCCTCCACGTCTCTCTTTTTCTTCCTTCCTAGCCCTGAATGAATGCTCCCCACGTTCAAAATCTCCTTTTATAGCTGCTGGAAGGCTGGAGTCAGTGACAGAGTTGTAGCAGGACACGGAGTGTAATTTTTGCAGTCAAGTTCGGTGCCTCGAAACACGCCACTTTCCTTACTCAAATTTCAAAGAAACACCGTCCTTTAGTACTTTCTTGGGTTCTCTACATGATAGACGGTTCAGATCTGCCATATGATTAAAGATGGTGGGCCAAAACTGCCTGAAAAAGTCAGTTTTAGCGGATGTGCGAAACCTTTCGCACCATTTCGTTGTTGTGATCGGTGGGCCCCACAGAAGCATTTTCTGAAAAATTTGCCCCGTCCATTGGATTCAGGATGAAATTTCAGTCAAGAATAGGTGGTTTTGAACGTCCATTGACGTGGCCTAGAGAAGAAATCATAAAAGAATCAGTTTTGAACGTTGCAGGGCAGCCCTTTTGTGGCCTCTGTATCTCACACGTGTGCATGTATGGGTGAAAAGTGATAATATAGTTTTGAAGTATTCAATGCCGTCTACACGGTGGACGGTTCGGATTGAGCTTACAGGGCAAGTGTAGGGCCCACTAGCTTCCACAAAACGGCCAGCGGCCGTGCATTACGCGGACGCGAAAACGGAAGCTTCTTCCGCTGTGATGATCGGTGGGGTCTACTTAGCTTTAATTTGAAAAATCCACACCGTCCATTGGCTTCAGGATGAAAAACCATCTGGGAAGGGGTGTTTTTGGAGCATTTTTGGTGTGGCCCACAGAATCTGTAACCCAACCGTCCATCCTACGTTTTCCATCCATCTACGTTCGTACCTGTGCATGGGATCAAAAGGACAGCTAGGTGAGGGTTTTTCCCCCCCTATCGAGAGTATGGACGGTTCAGATCATCTGAAAAGATGATGTGTGGGTCCCACTACACAAAATCGGCGAACGCACCGCGTCCTCTGTGAGAAATTTTTTTTTTTTTGAAGAAGAAGAAGAAGAATCGGTCAGCACAACGCTGACCGATTTAGCTGGTACAATGCACATCCAGCGTGCGGGTGCATGGTGTACATGCACCTCAAGTGCGGAGTCCGTTGTGATGCTTATGTGAAATCTGTTCCGTCCACCTGATGTTTCAATCATTTAAAGGCGTTGATACCAAAATTGACGCATATCCAGATCTCAAGCGGGCCCCAGATGGACGATTTGTGGGCTGATCTAGCCATTGGGACACTTCGACAGGGATCAAACGACTGAAATTTGACGTGTACGGTTAATTTATGGTCATCAGGCCATGTATGAAGTTTCGAACCGATCAGATGTCGGGAACCATGTGATCTTGCATTCTGGATGCGTTTCAAGCCACTTGAGCTTCAGTTTCTTAGTTTTCTCAAATTTCTGACCATGTATATCCGTCAATCCTGGTCCTCTGAAGTCCGTCCCTTGCCTTTGGTGTCATCAGATCGTTAAATCTCAACTTTTAACATCTTTTTTCCATTCATGCTCATAAAATCACCTTGCAACACAAGAATGAGAAAACGAGCCATTAGACAGCATTATATTCGTAAATCCAGACAATATCTGGGGTCTAATATGCAATATTTGACCCTCAACATTCGGGTTTAGGTGATAGGTTTTGGGATTTGAGAATGGGTTCGGGTTTAGGTCATAGGTTTTGGTTTCGGTTTAGGTTATAGGTTTGGGGATTGGAGAATGGGTTCGGGTTTAGGTCTTAGGTTTTGATTTTGGTTTTGGTTTTGGTTATGGTTTTGGTTTAGGTTATAGGTTTTAGGACTTGAGAATCGGTTCGGGTTTAGGTTATAGGTTTTGGTTTTGGTTTTAGTTTTGGTTTAGGTTATAGGTTTTGGATTTGAAAATGGGTTCGGGTTTAGGTCATAGGTTTTGGTTTCAGTTTAGGTTATAGGTTTTGGGATTGGAGAATGGGTTCGAGTTTAGGTCTTAGGTTTTGGTTTTGGTTTTGGTTTTGGTTTTAGTTTTGGTTTAGGTTATAAGTTTTAGGACTTGAGAATCGGTTCGGGTTTAGGTTATAGGTTTTAGTTTAGGTTTTGGTTTTGGTTTAGGTTATAGGTTTTGAATTTGAGAAGGGTTCGGGTTTAGGTCATAGGTTTTGGGATTTGAGAATGGGTTCAGGTTTAGGTAATAGGTTTTGGTTTCGGTTTAGGTTATAGGTTTTATGATTGGAGAATGGGTTCGGGTTTAGGTCTTAGGTTTTGGTTTTTGTTTTGGTTTTGGTTTAGGTTATAGGTTTTGGTTTAGGTTATAGGTTATAGGTTTAGGATAAGGTTTAGGTTTGTGTTATAGGTTTTTGGATTTGAGAATGGGTTCGGGTTTAGGTTATAGGTTTAGGTTATGGTTTTAGTTTAGGTTATAGGTTTTAGGATTTGAGAATGGGTTCGGGTTTAGGTTATAGGTTTTGGTTATGGTTTTGGTTTAGGTTATATGTTATAGGTTTAGGATAAGGTTTAGGTTTAGGTTTTAGGTTTTAGGATTTGAGAATGGGTTCGGGTTTAGGTTATAGGTTTTGGTTATGGTTGTAATTTAGGTGATAGGTTTTGAGATTTGAGAATGGGTTCGGGTTTAGGTCATAGGTTTTGGTTTTAGTTTAGGTTTATAGGTTTTGGGATTTGAGAATGGGTTTGGGTTTAGGTTATAGGTTTTGGTTTTGGTTATAGGTTTTTGGGTTTGAGAATCGGTTCAGGTTTAGGTTAAGGATATGGTACCTGCAAATACAAATATAAACATGGCCTATCCAAATGGTCAGGCCCTTCCAATGCCGTCCCTAGTAAATGGACAGCTTCATCATGGTCATAACAGCGGTTCCCACCTTCGAGGGACCCCCGCTCTTTCGGATAGCTCCGACGCACATCCGGGTCTGCTCCATTAATTTCGAAGAAATACATAAACATGGCCTGTCTAAATGGCCACGCCCTTGCAATATTATCCATAGGAAATGGACAGCTTCATCATGGTCATAACAGCGGTTCCCACCTTCCAGGGACCCCCGCTCTTCCAGATAGCTCCGACGCACATCCGGGTCTGCTCCATCAATTTCGAGCAAATAATAAACACGGTCTGTCTAAATGGCCAGACCACTCCAATCATGTGCATTCTTGAGTCAAGAGACATACCAGATGCTTAAATCTGAAATATGCATTTAAACATAAAATGGCATTGGGAATCACTTCTCAAAACCGCAGACTGTTTTCTTTTGAAACTCGTTCATCTCACCTGAAAACCTGTCACATAATGAATAACTATAACCACAATGATAACTATACATGTGCATTCTTGACAAGAGACGTACCAGATGCTTGAATCTGAAATATGCAGCTCCAATCCTCCCACATGCAACATCCACCTGAAATTCCAATGGTATGGACTTCAACAAAATGTTCAGTTCAAGCTACAGTCCGCATTCCAGTTCAAGTTCAGTTCATAAATGAGTTACAGTTCACAGATTTGTCTGGAGTTTAGTCTATGAATCAGTTGACAATTTAGATTAGGATCTGCTGCAATCACATGATACAATCCAGTTCACATGAGTGCATGAATCAGTTTACAAATGAGTGTAAGAAAGAAAAATAACCATTGATTTGGAAAAAAACCATTAATGTGCATCACTTCACAAAAACCTACAATCCATCACTGCAATCACAGAATAAGTCAATGAATCACTTCACAACCATCCATCGATCTGCATCACTTCACAAGCATGTGCATTAGTTACAAAAGTCTAGGATCTGTTGCAATAAGGAAAAGTCAATCAGTTACACAAATGAGTTGATGAATCAGGCTATAAATGAGTGCATGAAGCCCAAGAACCCATTCTCAAATTCCAAAACTAATAACCTAAACCAAAACCAAAACCTATAACCTAACCCGAACCCATTCTCAAATCCTAAAATCTATAACCTAAACCTAAACCTTATCCTAAACCTATAACCTATAACCTAAACCTAAACCTAAACCTTATCCTAAACCTATAACCTATAACCTAGACCAAAACCTATAACCTAAACCAAAACCAAAACCTATAACCTAAACCCAAGCCCATTCTCAAATCCCCAAATGTATAACCTAAACGGAAACCTAAACCTATAACATAAACCCGAACCCATTCTCAAATCCCAAAACCTATAAACTAAACCAAAACCAAACCTATAGCATAAACCCGAACCCATTCTCAAATCCCAAAACCTATGACCTAAACCAAAACTAAAACCTATAACCTAAACTCGAACCCATTCTTAAATTCCAAAACCTGTAAGCTAAACCCGAACCCATTCTCAAATCCCAAAACTCAAACCCAAACCTAAACCTAAACCAAAACCAAAACTAAAACCAAAACCTATAACCTAAACCCAAATCCATTCTCAAATCCCAGAATCTATAACCTAAACCAAAACCTATAACCTAAACCCGAACCCATTCTCAAATCCCAAAACCTATAACCTAAACCAAAACCAAACCTATAACATAAACCCGAACCCATTCTCAAATCCCAAAACCTATAACCTAAATCAAAACTAAAACCTATAACCTAAACCCAAACCCATTCTTAAATTTCAAAACCTGTAACCTAAACCCGAACCCATTCTCAAATCCCAAAACTCAAACCCAAACCTAAACCTAAACCTATAACCTAAACCTAAACCAAAACCTATAACCTAAACCCAAATCCATTCTCAAATCCCAGAACCTATAACCTAAACCAAAACCTATAACCTAAACCCGAACCCATTCTCAAATTCCAAAACCTATAACCTAAACCAAAACCAAACCTAAAACATAAACCCGAACCCATTCTCAAATCCCAAAACTTGTAACCTAAACTAAAACTAAAACCTATAATCTAAATTCGAACCCATTCTTAAATTCCAAAACCTGTAACCTAAACCCGAACCCATTCTCAAATCCCAAAACTCAAACCCAAACCTAAACCTAAACCTATAACCTAAACCAAAACCAAAACCTATAACCTAAACCCAAATCCATTCTCAAATCCCAGAACCTATAACCTAAACCAAAACCTATAACCTAAACCCGAACCTATTCTCAAATCCCAAAACCTATAACCTAACCTAAACCTATACTTATAACCTAAAACTATTCCCAAATTTCAAAACCTATAACTTGAACCAAAACCAAAACCTATAACCTAACCCGAACCCATTCTCAAATCCCAAAACCTATAACCTAAACCTTATCCTAAACCTATAACCTATAACCTAGACCAAAACCTATAACCTAAACCAAAACCAAAACCTATTACCTAAACCCAAACCCATTCTCAAATCCCAAAACCTATAACCTAAACCTAAACCTAAACCTTATCCCAAACCTATAACCTATAACCTATAACCTATAACCTAAACCAAAACCAAAACCTATAACCTAACCCGAACCCATTCTTAAATCCCAAAACCTATAACCTAAACCTAAACCCAAACCTTATCCTAAACCTATAACCTATAACATAAATCTAAACCTACAACCTAAACTCAAATCCCAGCGGGGATTACAACAGGGAAAAGGAAAAAACAAAAAAAGGAAAAAGAAGCCAGCGAGTTGGGGTCGACCGGGTCAATGTAATGCACTTTTTTATTTTTATTTTTTTTTCTTTTTTATTTTATATTTTTTAAGGATTATCCCGAACCCGAACCTGATTTCCTAAACCTAAACTTTAACCTATTCTCAATTCCCTAAAGCTATTACCTATAACCTACACCTAAACCTAACCTAAACCTAAAACCTAAACCTAAACCTAAAACCTAAATGTATTCTCAAATCCTTAAACCTAAACCTACACCTAATCCTAATCTCAAGTCCTTAACCTAAACCTAAACTTGAAAACCCAAACTAAACCCGATCTCAAACCTAAACGCAATTCCCTAAACCTAAATCTTAACCTATTCTCAATTCCCTAAAGCTTTAACCTATAACCTATAACCTATAACCTAAACCTAAACCTAAACCTAAACCTTAAATTAAACCTAAACCAAAACATATAACCAAATTTTCAGTTTGCCCCACTTAATTTTCAGTTTGCCCCGCTCAATTTCCAGTTATATGAACGGTTTGGATATAACACATACATCATGATGGGACCCACAAAAGAAAAAAAAAATTTCAGTTTGAGCGGGGTAAACTGGAAATTGAGCGGGGCAAACTGAAAATTGAGCGGGGTAAACTGGAAATTGAGCGGGGCAAACTAGAAATTGAGCAGGATAAACTGGAAATTGAGGGGGGTAAACGGAAATTGAGTGGGGCAAACTGAAAATTGAGCGGGGCAAACTGGAAATTAAGCGTGACAAATTGGAAATTGAGCGGGGCAAACTTGAAATTGAGCGGGGCAAACTGGAAATTCAGCGGGGCAAATTGAGAGGGGCAAACTGGAAATTGAGTGGGGTAAACTGGAAATTGAGCGAGGCAAACTGGAAATTCAGCGGGACAAACTGAAAATTGAGCGGGGTAAACTGGAAATTGAGTGGGGTAAATGCTCAATTGAGCGAGGTAAACTGGAAATTGAGCGGGGCAAACTAGAAATTGAGCGGGGCAAACTGAAAATTGAGTAGGGTAAACTAGAAATTGAAATTGAGCGGGGCAAACTAGAAATTGAACGGGGCAAACTGAAATTTTTTTTTTTTTTTTTGCTATGCTACTTTTGTGGGTCCCATCATGATGTATGTGTTATATCCAAACTGTCCATATATTTTACGAGCTCATATTAAGGCTTGGGATGAAAAATAAGATAGATCTAACTATCAAGTGGACCACACTATAAAAGGCAACCTAGGATTTGAGCGAGGCGAGGGAAGCTACAAATTGTGCGAGGGAACCTAGAAATTGAGAGAGGCAACCTACGAATTGAGCGAAGAAGCTAGAAATTGAGCGAGGTAACCTAGGATTTGAGCGAGGGAACATCGAAATTAGAGCGAGGCAACTTAGGAATTGAGCGAGGGAAGCTAGAAATTGAGCGAGGCGAGCGAGGCAACGTAGAAATTGGAGCGAGGATTGAGCAAGGGAACCTAGAAATTGAGCGAGGCAACCTAGGAGTTGAGCAAGGCAATGAAAAAAATTCAACGAAGCAACTGAGAAATTGAGCAAGGAAAACATCAATTTGAGCGAGGCAAGCTTGAAATTAGGTGAGGATAACATGAATTGGAATGAACTTTAAATGTAATTGACCTAGCCTAACAATTTGCATTGTTGAATTTGACGGATCAGTTAATGAAATTAATCGAGATTTACATGAAATTCTCTTCGGTGAATTTGATCGAGCAATTAATGAAATTGACCGAGCGGTTCATAAAATTTTCAGTATGCACTTATAGTGCTGAGTTAACTAAGTTTGGCACACCCAGATCCATAGCTCAATTGGCAGACTAAGTAGAGATACCTCATGTCAACACTTGAGGTCCTGGTATCGATTCCTACCGGGGGTGGCTAACATGGAGTGTGTGTATTGACATGGGTGTGTACTAACAAGCTAACTTAAAAAAACTTTTTTAAAAAAATTAATAGTAAAATATTAAAAAAATTAAAAAATTAAAAATATTAAGTTGGGCCCACCTTGAATGTATGTGGACTATCCATGACGTTTATCCATTTTTCCATCTAAAGCAAGGGTTTCAGCCCAAAATGGTGGCATATTGAAATATCAAGTGGATTACACCACAGGAAACATTGTTTCCACCGTGGAAACCTTGTTATGCCCCTAGAATGATGTTTTACTTGTAATCCATCATGTTCATAGGATGATTTTCGCATGGATGAACCGAAAACCAAGATGGGAGCTTCATTCGGCATTTCAATGGCCCACAAAAAATTTACACCGTTTAGGTAAATGTATATCATACCTGTCATGCGTATTGTCTTCCATGGAGGGAACATTTTCAGGAAAAACGAGATAATGTTGATTAGGGGTGTACATCGAGTCAAACCGAGTAAAGCTGGCCTCATGTCGACTTGGCTCGGCCACTGGCTGACCTCAGCTCGAACTTGGCTAGGCTCGGTCCTTGAGCCTGACTGGCCATCTCAGCTTGGTTTAGTCAGCAGCTCGAGCCGAGTTCGCCATGGAGGCATTTTCACAAACACCTGAGTTGCAACTTCAAAATCCCACTATTTTACAAACAAATGCAATTGTTTTATAGGTATTTTATCAAATACCTTCTAAGCAACATAAAAACCAAGAAAAACAAAGAGAAAAAAGGTATTTGTTTCATGTACATACTTTCCTTGCCACCGGCCACATTTCGTTGAGTCATTTTATCAGACAGTTGGTGAGCAACATCAATGGCAGAGTAACCGATTCATTGAACTGGTCTGATTCGAGCTGGATTCTGTCCAAGTTGAGTCGAGCTGAGGCTTGCTCGAACTCATTTTCGAGCTCAAAAAATCAGCTCAACTCAGCTTGAACTTAGCTTTGAACCGAGTTGAATCAAGCTTTTTCAACTCGAGTCGAGCGAGCTAACCGACCTAGCTCGGTTCGTGTACACCCCTAATGTTGATGAATAGAGAGGGTGGGATCCAGCTAGAGCGTGGTGCGATCCAAGCAACAGATGTAGCGGTGGAGTTTTCGTCCTTGTTTTTTAAAAAAATGGAGCGAGAGAAGTGAGGGAGAGGAAAAGCAACGGCAGTAAAAAGGAGGGGTAGTTTCGTCCTCAAAGTCGCTGTCCGCACGTGCTAGTCTAAGTTGGTAACTTAAGTTTGTATTTCGCGATAAAAACCGCTGGGTAAAAGGTTTTGTCTACAGTGGTCATTTTCTCCCCGTTTATCTCTTGCATGGATGGATAAGGATGGAGAAGCTGTGGCAGATAATGAAGATACTTAAAAGAGGCAAGATATTGTACTAGAGTTGGCCGGAGTAAGGCATACCATGCTCATGCATAGAGAACTCAATCCAGACCATCCACGCCATGGGTTCCACTCTGCATCGACAATTCTCAATACCCACATTATTTCCATGATCCTGATCACTCGATCGATAGATATTTGGTTGCTCAATTAGGACCTTCAGACTTTTCTTTTCAACGGTCTAGATCAGGCGACATACACAGCATGGCCCACAATTTGGACTGATTGGATTGAGGTATGTGCATTCCATGTGTCTGGTAGTTGTATGCGTGTGTATGAGATTCCATGCACTGATGGAGCATGGTATGATCACTCATATTGAGCTGTTGGGTGGGTGATTCTTGTCATCTCGCCCATCACGTTGACACGTTTCCATTGTGGCGGAGTGGGCCCCACGTTAGATAAGCCAACGTCAAAATGTAATCGGGACTCGGGTCTGATCGCCAAAGGAGGTCTCACATGCAACTAGTTGGATTGATGAGTTGCAGTATGGATACCACATGATTTCCAACATGTCATGTTTGTGTGACATCCAAACGTCGAAAAGGTTGGTCCCACCATAAAGATCAACTACCGGACAAATCACCGGAAATCTACCCATCATATGAGCACACGTAAATACTTTTGATTTTTTTAAAGTGTGGCCCACATGAAATGTGGTTGAGCCCATTTTTCCATTAGATGCTCTTCATGATGGAGTCAACATTTTGGACGGGTTGGATCTGCACGGGCTTGAAATAATGACAATAATCTAATAGTTGGACGGTAATTTATCATCCAGCTAGTTGCTCCAGAGACCTCGAAAATGACTTGAGAAATATTAGCTTAATAAACCTCTTGTTTTAGTGGGATGATAAGATGATCCGCAGCTACGGATGTTTAAACCAAAGCGCTATGAAGTGGTACATCGAGTATGCACCAAAACATGGTGCATAAACCATTTTTAGTGTCCAACTGATTTATGTGACCGTTGATGTAGACCATCCAATCCGTTGCTTACGCAAAAATGTGGATGAGGAACAGATCCTAATAATTAGATTAGTGATTCTTTTGTAGATCATAACTTATGCTGACCATTCAAAATCAGCCTATTGATTGAGCCGTTAGGAATAGGAATCCGATGTGATTTTGGAGCTGTTGCTCATCCAATAAATGATCAGATGGACGGTCCAATACGATATACTAATGGGTCATGTTTATAGCCCAAATATGCATGGTTGAAAAATATATTTATACACTGTTTCTCACTGTCTTTTTCTATCACATCTCACGCCAACAAGACTAAGTACTTGTAATTATAGGAGTTTTTAAAAGCTTTAATGGCAGTTGATTCGTAGAAAGGGGCGCAGATTGGGTACTAGCACTACCCCCATCAGGACCTACATAGAGACGGACGGTCCTTTCATGCCCTCTACGGGGCCCACCGTGATGTATATATTTTATCCATGCCATTCATCCATTTTGGCATATCACTTGAGGGCATGAGCCCAAAAAGGAGTCAGATTAAATACTCAAGTGGACCACACCATGGGTAGCAGTAGAGATTGAAAGCTTACCATTGAAACTTGGGAGGCACATTTGTTTTCGATAAAGCTGATATTTATGTTTTCCCTATGTAAACCTCCGGGGTCGTTTGGAACCACTGATGATACGGGGGATTTGAGCGGATTTCAGATTCCCTCGTATATTTGGCACCTAAAGTGATAGGCGGGTTTTAAATACAGGGGTTTGAAGGGTTTAAAATCCAAGGCGAAAGCTTGGATTACATTTAAAATCTTTCTAAAAGTTGCATTTGTAACATGTGTGTCAGTAAGCTATTAGTTTATTGGGCACATGGCTCACTAATGATATCACAAAATAATTAGATTATCGATTGCATCTCTATAATCACTTTAGTATGATGATCTGCATCATCCAAACATTGTCCATGTGAATCAATGGTTAAAAATCGTTGGTTAACCACTCGATGTGATCTTGTGCTTGTGGCCCATCTGAGACTTGGAATTTCATCATTTTTGGGCAAAATATATATTTCAATGAGTTTATTACAACAATTATATTAAGTATTACATATATACACTAATTAGAGATATTAAAGTTGATTTAGTATTTAAATTCAAACCCCTATAAATATACTATACATAGCTACTTTTGAATTATAGAAAATTTTGAATCTAAGGTGTCAAACATGACGAGGATTTCAAATTCACGCTCCCAAACAAGCCCTTATGAATAGGTTAGATGGCTAATAAATAGTGGGCCCTTAGAAGAATCAATGGTAGTAATTCAATCCACATTACTTCTTATGGTGTGGTCCACTTGAGCCTTTAATATGCGAGTTGATTCAGTGTCAGTTTATGCCTCGCCCTTGTCTTGCACAAAAGTGTGAGTGTGTTATGTACAAAGGATCCAAGTTTGGACCTTTGGTTAGGGTTATACACAAACCGAGTTAGCTTGGAAATTAGCTTGCTCGGCTCGACTCGATTCGACTCCGTTCAAAATTGAATTCGAGTCGAGTCGAGTTCATTTTTTGAACTCGAAAAAATTTCAAACTGAGTTCGAGCTTACCTAAGCTCAACTCAACTCGGATCGAACTCAACTCGGATCGAACCCAACTCGAATTGAACTCGAATCGAACCAGTTCGGTCACTCGATTACTTTGATATTGATATTGCTCACAAAGTGTTTGATGAAACGACTCAGGTATGTATATGAAACAAATACCTTTTTTTTTTTCTTGATTTTTATATTGCTTAGAAGGTGTTAACAAAATACATGTAAAACCATTGTTGTTGTTTTACATACTGTGAGATTTTGAAGGTGCAGTCCATGTGTTTATGAAAATGCTGCACAGGCGAACTCGACTCGATCTTGGATCAAACTTGACTCGAATTGGCACAAGCTGCTAACCGAACCGAGCCAAGCTGGTCAGTCAGGCTCGAGGACTGAGCTGAGCCGAGTTCGAGCTAGGGTCAGCAAGCAGCCGAGCTGAGTCGAGTTATGCCCATCTCAACTCGTGTACACCTCTACCTTTGGTCACTCGCATTGATGGATCGAGATCAACTCAACAATCTAAGGACCCATTGGCTTGGGCTGTGATGGTTAGATCATGACTTAATGATGTATTAAAGATATTTTTATACTTAAGACCTGAGGATGTGTAAGGATCATGATCTTGACTGGTCAACTTTGACTTTTCTTACAAGGTTTATGTAGGAGTTAATAAAATGAATGTAAATGGTTACTTCCATTAAGAGCCATTGATTCTTGCAATGGCTAATAAGGAATCTACTGGTTTATTTGAGAACATGTTTATGCATTTGATTTAGATAAATCAAGGACTTACTAAGTAATTTTTTCAGTGGGCTTAGTACTGTGAATATTTTAAATAAATTTTCAAAGGTTTTTAATCGTTAAAATTTTTATTTTAACCATTAAAACTGTTTTGATCACACTTGATGATGGCTTGATGGCCCAAATTTAATGGTCTACTTTTGATTGACATGCAATATAATCATTAGTAAATGTATCATGTCAATTGGAGGATTTGATCATGAGTATATTCATGAATGAGGTGGATTGACGGGCCTCCGTCACGATACGTTATACTAAAGTCTGTAGGATAACGGAACACCATACGGCTGAAGAGATGATGAGCTGGCCCTGGACGTCCTCATCTCATAGGAAGGGTGAGCAAGTCCGAGAGAGCGTGGAAATATACTCCACCCTCTTTTATTATCCTCACATGTGCTTTACTTGTGTTGACGGAATAGGTCTTCCTCGATGCCTATCAGAGGATTAAACGTTCGACTATTTTGATTCTTCGATATTGGTATAGATTAGAGAAAGACTTATTGGTTGAGGAAATCAACATGGACAAATCGGCATCACAAACATGTACTTTGTGCACATCGATGCAGATATGATCTCAATTATTTATATATTTTTCTATATTCTTAAAATTTACTTTCATAGTAGATGGAGATTGTTGAGATGAATTTCATAATCAAATTATAATGTACCATATTCTGCTACGTTTGTTTGCTATGGACACAACAACTTAATATCACATTCTATCCCTATCTGAAAAACAAATAGACAACACAGATCTACAACACATGTATCAAGGTAGCCCTACGGTCATGGCTGCATGACCTAATCCGCTCACCTAATACACTCCCCAATCTTTTACCCGGCAACATGTGTTTTTTTATCAACTATTTTTCTTCATCCGTCTGCCACCGACATTTTTTTTTCTTCATTTTAACCGTCCACGAGGCGTCCACCGACCGGCCATCAATATGGGTGCAAACGGGTCGTGTCGGGTCAGGTCGGGTCGGGTCGGGTTGAAGGGTTTTACATCTAGATTCACGGGCGGGTCTCGTTTGGGCGTATAATATGGGTGGTCCAGACTAAGTGGATCCTGACTAGACCTACTTCTCTCTGGGTCTTAAGCTAGATCGGTCTCGTTCATAACACGAGGCGGATACACTGACAAAATTTGTAGGTTGGGCTTAACCTGCAGAATTTTTTTGTGGGCCCACCGTGATATGAAAACGACATCAAATCCGTTTATCGTGTGCGCTGCCATAAATCAGGCAGATCAAAATGTCGGTGGTCCACTATGTAGATTATACACCATCCAATCCATTCAAAAGATGTGTCCGACCAGGATGAATGTACGTTTAAAAAATCAATCCATTCCAATGCTCAGGTGGGCCACGAAACGGTAATCTTAGATATTTGGCATGATTTTACATGGTGAGGCCCACCTGATTTTTGGACTCAAAGGAGAACATTATGGGGTCATATTGATGGACTGGATGTCATCAAAACAACATAGTTTAAGAACTTTTAGGAATCAAAAGCCTACTCATTTAAAAGTCAGGACTATGACAGGTGATGTAGATCATCATCCAATCAAAGCAGCGGATTCAATTCCAGAACAAGACCCGTTTATCACCCAATCGGGTACACCGACCAATTTGCACCCGGATCATCTAAGACACAATAGCCGTACAAATCATATATTTATAACTGGGGCCCACAAGTTTAACGGTACACTACCATGTACAAGTTAAAGGGCACGAATATGAACACAGACTCTCTCCCAGAGCACACAGATTTTCCTTGGAAAATAATATAAAAAGGAGGAAAGTGATGGGAAGGATATGGATGAATTCAAGGGGTGGAGGAGCCTTATCCATTGCCCTTTTTCCAAGTGAGGGGACAAGGAAAGTTAAAGTGGATAATGCCGAATCTCTATGTAACTTCAAAAAGAATTACATAAAATAAAGAATTTAAATAAAAGAATAAAAAATAAAAAATAAAAAACAAAACAAAGCTTATCTCTACATATGAAAGAGATATGTAGCTAAACGTAAACATATCCTACCACGTGTATTTTTATTTCTTCCTATATATTGTATTCTACTTGAAGGCTCAAAGTTCGTGTGTTTGTGTTGGGTGTGTGTGTGTGTGAGAGAGAGAGAGAGAGAGATTTGGGTGTTGAGGTGAATTAGAAACGCATGATAAGGAGAGAGAGAAGGGATCATTTGAGTGAGGATGGATGCTTCTTTCAATACACAAAACAAGCATGGGATCATGGATGATGAACATGGTCATCATCTCTTTGAGTCTTCATCATCTTCGTCGTCTGATCTTTCCAGCGATTCGGTTGCGTCGTTTCTGTCAGATTCGACTGAGGAAGTGACTTCTTCTGCATCGTCTTCTTCGTCAGATCGGCAAGCTGGGGGGTCTCTTTATGAGATGTCCTCTCTCATGGAACAACTTCCATTCAAGTGAGTAGATCTCTCTCTCCAAGGCATGAACCATGATGAAATTTCTTGGGTCGTTTTTGTTTTTACTTGTGGGTAATTGATCTCTTTAGTTTTTTTTTCCCCCTTCTAATGACATTTGTTGGGTTGTGTTGTTATTGTAGGAGAGGACTTTCAAAGTATTTCCAAGGAAAATCTCAATCATTTACATCTCTATCAAACGTGAAATGCATAGAAGAGCTAGCCAAGCCAGAGAACCCTTACAAGAAGAAGCTGAAGTCATGCAAGAGCTATGGAGGGGGATTAGACAGCCACAGATCACACCCTCCTGTATCATCTTCTAAGACCATATCAAAGAAGTCTTCTAGGAGTTCTTGTTCTTCTCTTAATGCAAAGAGGAATGGCTTTTTGGCGAACAGGCCTCCAATCCCTACTCATAGAACTAGTTCTCTTTCTAATCAAACCCCTTTGTTTGCTTGAAGGGTGGAAATAGTAATACAAGAAGCTAATTACATCCATCCACGCTACCTATGAGAGAGAGAGAGAGAGAGAGAGAGAGAGAGAGAGAGAGAGAGAGAGAAGAAGAAGAAGAAATTCTTGTATGATGGAAGATCTTAATTTTATTTTGTTACTTGGTATGTACAGAGTGAAAAAAATCCTTTCATACAGAGTCCTCTTTCAAGGACAGAAACTGTTTTAGAAGATATGTGTTTGGTGTGTGACATTTATTTTTGAGAGAGATGATCGGCTGTTTTCATGGCTAAGATAGTCCATCCTTCTAATTGGGCCTTTGGTCACGTGGGCCCCACCAGGACCGGAAGTGGACGGTCTGGATCAACTACCCCACGTGGGATGTGGGGTCCAGCGTGCCTGGTCATTTTTGGGTAACTTGGCGATCTGCGAGGTATATTCTACCAATCAAAAGCTTGAACAGAACGAATTTGAAGGGATTGTATAATCAGTGCAATTTAATTTCATTGCTATTGGCCATCTACGCTTGAGAAATATTAGCTTCAAGAAAAGGAAGATTCAACCAGGGAGACCATTGATAGATGTGATAGGAACAAAGGCCCCCCTCTTCATTGCAAAAGTGTGCAAGATCTGAGCTTCTCATCACGTGGGCCGTTGTGGCCGGCCAATCCTAACAGCTGAACTGGAGCATTGAATGTCAACCATCATCGGTCTGGGTTTCTTTGGATGTCCAGTAATCCAGCTTGTAGATCCATCTGGCCTCAATTTTAAGTTGGATATAGCCACAACCACAACGATGCCACGTGTTTCTATCTCGCACTTGTATGTTCTAGTGTGAATCTAGATGACAAGTGAAATGAAAAAAGATTTGATCACTATCTTCGTTTTCTTTTTTTGATTTTTTTTCGTTCGTACCTATGACTAAAGAATTGAAGCAGGCATCTATTTATCCACCCGTAAATAAAATTAAGAAGCTTTATCTTTTAACTAAAAGGATTTTTTCTTCTAATAATAATAGAGATAACTTGATTCATGCAAGGTAAGGTAAGAGTATAAAAAACTCAAATAAAAATAAAAACTTATAAAAGTATTTTTTTTAAAACATAAATGGTGAGGCCTTGGATCTCAAGTCTTCCTTAATGGCCACGTTATAATATTCCTATGAATCGATCCAACACAGTGCATACACAGGTTGGATTACATTGTCAGTGTAGGATAAAAAGATTAGTCTTGTCGACATAAAAATAATTATCTAAGCCCGAAGACAATTGTAGCCTATTAATAATGCCATGTATGTTAGTCTTTCATCGTGGGTTGGCCATTGTTTACGGACATGTCCGACTCCTTTTATGTGGACAAGAGTCCCTCTTGTGACACCATGTGTTAGTGATCGTTATTTTTTTTTTTTATCCGTGCAAACATGGGTAGTGTGTTGTGAAACTCAGCCAACTTGACATTGTTGTTACTCCACTCATTAGGTGGTTTCAACCACTATGACCTCTTTGTGTGTTGTTATGGTGCATCGGGTAAACCCATCACTTATTATGACTGTGTTTTGGTCGATACCCATTTTCATTAATGAGGCCACTATGATGAGTACTTGGCTATGCCATGTGAGCATGACATACAACACATATCTCATGGCTATAGCCAATTCGACTTATCCTCTTTGTGCAATTCATGACTCGTCGGAACCTGATCACATTTGATTATCAGGACAGCCAAAGAGATATTTTGTTTGTCTTTTGTTGAGATCTTGATGCTATGTGGTATCATCTAAGTCGTTAAATCTAACGCGGTCAGAGAAGGCATTAACACCATGCCTACAAACATTATGAATAGTGTCAACTACAGGGATCAAATTGGCCATATTCTATGGGCGCTTCCGGCACAATAATGTGATGTATTTACATTTTGGTTGCAGGTAAATACTTGTATATTCACATTCGGGCTAACCATTAAAAAATAATAAATAAATAAAACTCTTCCTTCAATAAATGCCTTTCAATGCTAGAAATGAAATGGTGGGTTAGATGAACCGTAGGATGGAATCTGAATTGCTATAATGATCTATTGCTAATAAAAAATTATTATGTGCACGTGATAGACATGGGACTCAACATTGAAAAGTAAACTCTTCTACATATGAAATACCGTACATCATTACTACATAAGGTATGAGCAACAACCTGCATAATACGCATCTTATATGAAGGTAGAGATCTAATGAATGAGTGTATATCATCCGGCATCCTAAAATGACAAAAAAGTGCTGAAATTTCATGTGACTTAAATGTTGTCTGTGTTGTGTAGATGCCTTACATTCTACAGCGCATGATTGACCATGAGAATCCACGGTCGATCGTGACTCACTATGATGTTCACTATCGATCGTGACTCTCTATGATGATTCACAGTCGACCGTCACGAAATAGGGTATTTAAGCCCAATTTTGTTATTAAGGATTAATGTTAATAAAAAACTAATATAAGTGTTTTCTCAAGGAGCTATGGTTGGCTAAGAAAGAGGGTTTTCTACACTTGTAAAGGGACTTGGGAATGATTTCTCAAGGGATCTAGAGGCTTTCTAGAGGTACGCATCAAAAGCAAAGATTGAGTACATTTGTAATCAAAGAATGTGAGTTTGTACAATTTTAAAGTTTTGATTATAGTGTCTCTTTGTGTTTGTGCTGTGGTTTTTTACCGTGATGGTTTTTCCATGTAAAATATTATCATGTTTGTGATTATTTGCTTTTGGTTTGATTATCCTACATTATTATATTATTCTATATTCATTTATTGTGCTTCCGCAAAGCTCACGGATTGGCGGTGGTATTAGATTCGAATTTCTAATACCTAAGGCTTGATCCGGGTTTGTTGTTGGCTTGAGTTTACATCGTTGTGGTGTGATATAGAGTGAGTTCACTCACAATAAAGTGGTATCAAAGCGTCATGTTAAACATTTGGGTTTGAGCGAAGATATTGGGATCAAAATTTAATATACAAAAGTTTGATGGACATTTTAGTTTCATAAGGGTTGAGTAAGGTGTTGTTGGAAATAAAATCAAAGAAGATGTCAGATGATGACTGGAGCAATGTTGAGGGGAAAGTTTTGAGCACCATCTATTTATGTCTGTCGGATGAGGTTATGTATAACATCTTGAATGAGGAATCTCCCATAATGATGTGGAAGAAGCTAGAAGACTTGTACATGTCAAAGTCCCTCACAAATAAGTTATTTGTGAATAAATAACTTTTATGTCTGGAAGGATTGGATCTCTTGTAGCAGATGAACTTATTTACAAAGTTATGTAGTGAGTTGGTAAGGCTCAGAGAGACAATCAGGGAAGAAATAAAGCAGTGATACTTCTAGCATCGCTTCCCTCATCATACAACTATCTCGTCACTACTCTGTTGTATGGGAAGAATACAGTGAAACTTGAAGAAATCATTGCAGTGCTCGTTTCCAACAAGATGGAGAAAAAGTCGAGTGATAATGACTCTTGGGCGGAAGGGCTACTTGCGAAAGGGGGTCAGGGACGTGGGCCATCCATGGAACAATCTCGGTAAGACAAGAAGAAAAAGTCCAGATCAAAGTCAAAGGTAAAGGACGGATGCTTCTATTGTGACATTAAGGGGCACTTCAAGAGAGACTGGAAAAAATAGAAGGATGACATGTAAAGCAAAAATAAAGGAAAAGTGAATGTAAGTGAATCATCGAGTGTAGTAGAAGAGAACTCAGAAGGAGACCACTCGATCTCTTTAGGTTCAAGTTGTCTCTCAGACACTTGGATTCTAGACTCAGAATGTTCGTATTACATGTGCTTGGATAGAACTTGGTTCAATTCCTATGAGTCCTATGATGATGGAAGTGTTTTGAGGAAAAATGATGTAACATGTAAGGCTATCAGAATAGGGACCATCAAGGTAAGGATATTTGATGGAGTCATTCGGACTCTTGGTAATGTCAAGCATGTCCTAAATCTGAAGAAAAATTTAATATCCTTTAAAATTTTAGATACGAACGATTATACATTCATCGCATTTAGCAGTGTATTAAAGGTCATCAGAGGTACAATAGTATTGATGAAGAGACATAAGGTTGAAAATCTATACAAGTTGGTCAGGAGCATAGTTATGGGTGAAGCTGATATCACATCACACTAGAATCCGACATAGATGATACAAATATGTGGCATATGCGGTTAAGGCATATAATTGAGAATGTTATAATTGTCTCAAGAAGAATATCTCGAGAAGGCGTTGGTAAAGTTTGGGATGAACAAGACTAAATCAGTTAGCACATCCCATGTTGCTTACTTTTAGCTTTTTTTCAGATCAATGTCGCACTATAAATAAAGAATAACAATTTATGTCTTGTGTGCCCTACTTGAGCATGTTTGGTAGTTTAATGTATGTCATGGTCTCTATGAGACCGGATATTTCACATGCAATTGGGGTTATGAGCAGATACATGTCAAATCTCGACAAGTAACATTGAGAAGCAATGAAATGATGTAACGTCTCGAAAAAATCTGTACAAAGACCCGAGTATCACCTCAGACAGAAATCACTATGGATCAAATTATGTAGAAATTAGACGAAAACTAATTAAGTACTAAACTCAATTACCAGTGGAATTAGCTTAAACCACTTTCTATACAAATTGCAAGACTCAAAACCAGTAGAATCACAAACTCTACATTACCTAAAAACCTATGAGAAATCTCAAAACCTAATTGCTCTCGAGAGCACATTGAAACTCCATATCGAACCTGGACCGCGCATCAAAAGTTCGATGACTGCAAAACTATAAGGTTATGACCACCTTACTGGGCTTG
Organism: Magnolia kwangsiensis; assembly: GCA_037074715.1. Classification (NCBI taxonomy): domain Eukaryota; kingdom Viridiplantae; phylum Streptophyta; class Magnoliopsida; order Magnoliales; family Magnoliaceae; genus Magnolia; species Magnolia kwangsiensis. Next base: position 43,792,925 of record CM073572.1, on the reverse strand, counting down.
ACAAGCATCGTGGGAGTCGAGTCCAAATAGTATCCAGAAATGCATAACTTGAACCCGAAGCGAAGTGTGTGAGAAACGCGAATATCTTTAGAAAATGAATTCAAACTTAAGTGATTTGGGCCATTCACTTGCAAGACAAATTTAAGGTTTCAGACCGTCAGATTCTTACCCAACTACACCTTTGAATTAGAAAAATTTTCTTGTACCCAATGGTATACTTGTGGCCTAAATCGAGTGACGATAACTGTTGAACTGAAACGGGTCCTCCACGATTGATCCATTAACCCAATCGGACTGAAATCTTAACCTGACATAGATCCATGGTCAGAAAACTTTCTCCAAACCGTATGTGAGCAATGAACCTCCAGATGAGCTTCGTTGGCCCGAAACAAACACCTTTTGGCTATACCCTAAATATAACATGGCCCTAGGGCCATTGATATCAGTTCTGGGCCTATATAAGATCCTTAACCCACCCCTCTCTCATTCCATAAGAATTTTCTCCAAACCCTAGGAGAGAGAAGAAAGAAAAGAAAAGAAAAGTGTGAGGAGAAGAGTGAAAGTTAGGGAGATCGAGGCGGTGGTTCTCTCGTATAACTACACACCTTAGATTGTCTCTTTATTACGCTACTCAACTCGTTTCAACTGTGATTTGGGTAAGAAGTTCTAACTCTAATCTCATTTTAAGAATCTAAATAGAAGAATCTATGAAATAGCTAACCTATCTTAATGTATAGGTACCCGTTATTCCGTATTCGGGAACATATGATTCAAACTGAGTTCGATACGAGTATACCGATGAAAGGTGCGAACTATAAACGTTTAGGTTATAGTTTTCAAGGCTTTCAATGTCAGTTAATGATTTATGACTAACTTGATTGCTGTCACATATGATTAGCTACAATGTTTTTCATGTATTACACATATATATGAACTATGTTGAATATAATGTATTCCATGTGTTTGTTGAAATGTCTGAATGAATATGGAATTATAATTTGTGCTTGTCATGATTATTGGTTGAGAATACATGATTCTTATATGTGTGACAACTCCTTTGTGAAAGGATTTGTTATAATATAGGTTATAATTAATTTATTACATATGTGTTGATATGTGTAGTTTAAGTGTTTGATAAAATGTCTGATTTAGAAATTGCTTGTTGAAACGTATTTAATAAGGGCGTTGAGATAGGATTCTCAATTACCGTATCTATAGTTATAGTTTCTTTCATGTAACCTATTTTACTACTACGTAATCTATGAATGAAATACATTTGTATAATAATATGCTTTATGTTTTGTTAAAATGTTCAAATGAGATTTATGTTGGTATTGTTTGTTAAATGTTATTATGAATATCACATGTATCCACATGCTATGTTTGAGTTGGTTTAGGACTACTACGTAGTCCAAGTAATCGGTAATGATTCTCGAATTAGTAGCCAAACTAATTTCGTCACAACGGATACGTTCGATGAATCCGAGTTGTACGGTTATTATTGATAATGGTTAGGCCACGAGGAGTGCATATGCAGTCCATGTCGATTAATTTAACGTGCGCTGGTACCAGTCGAGCTTATCAAGTAACCCGATTGGCCTAATGTGTGTTTACCATGTATGAACGCAACTGTTTGAATCTAAGGTATCACTTACCAATGTAAAGTCCGTTTCAACCTTAGTACCACGATCCAGTAAGACTCATGAGCTGGGCATGATGGTATGGGACACCATGGTCGAGCTGTCGGCCTACGCTGGGGTGATGCGTCTCCCCATAGTGACAAGTGAACAACTCAAACTCGTGAGCCAAATATGGTGGTATGAGATACTGTATTCGAGCTATCGACCGATGCTAAGATGATAAGCCTTTCCCATAATGACCTCGAGTATAAACTAAGCCTATGCCGAGGTGACGAGTCTCCCGTAGCGACCTGAACTTACCTGTCCACTGCTTTTAAATCAGGGGTGACGTTGCCCTGTAACTTGTCTATCGTATATGATTAACTAGGGTTGACGACCCTATATGGATCATCGTTTAGGTAAATGATATAAAGGGAGGTACCTTAGCTTCCCGAACCGGCTGTATGAATAAACCTAATTAATTATTGGCTAACACGATCATGCACCGCATTGCATGTGCTTTAGCGAGGAAGCGCACGTGTCCGGAGTGGTGCATGTCACGATTGTGAGATGATGTCACTAAGGGAGTGCAGGCGAGGGCATGCATCATTATCGCATATCATCCTTACATTAACAAGAGTACTTAGCATATGATTGTTGTATTGCCTTATCATTACTACTTGACTGAATTGATAACATGTCAACCTTTGCTTTATAGCTCCACTGAGTTAATGACTCACTCCCACTCTAGGATAATGTTTTAAAATACTAACCAGACTCTATTTTAGCTGCAGATGATGGCGATGCTTACGAAGCAGATCCTAACTTCTACGACAATGAGGAGGAGTTCTCCTACATGCAACTCTCTGGCAAGTCTATGTAGACTTGGAGTTGCGTCGACGGGATTACAGGGATACAAACTAGTTGGACATTACATTTGGTCATTTTGTATATTTTGAAACAAACATATATATATATATATTCAACCTGTGACATGGTCATACTCTAGGGGTTTACAACTACTTATGTACTTTATATATTTATCACAGTCTTCCGCTTGTGTAATCTAATTATCTCTGGAGTATGATATGTTATTTTAGTATAATCTCATTCATGTTTAATACACTAATATGGACAACATTTAAACATCATTATCTATGTTGCATAAGTGATGCGTTAAAACTCGAGAGTTGAGCTTCTGCTTGACCCTCAATTTTCGGGGCGTTACGAATGACTACTTTGATATTTATAAGGTACAAAGGACTACGTCTTGATATTCAAAAAATCGAAAGAAAAAACGTGTAGGCTATGTGGATTTAGATTATGCTGGAAATATGGACAATAGAATGTTGACTTTCGATTACTCGTTTATATAGTACGTGGAGCAATCAGTTGGATGTCAAAGCTTTAGTCTATGGTTGCTCTTTCCACAACCAAAGTGAAATATATGACAGTGATAGAGGCATTCAAAGAAAGTGTTTGGTTTAGAGGAATGATGAGCAAGCTTGGGCTTCAATACGAGATCGTGCCGGGTAATTGTAATAGCAAAAGTACGATCAATTTGGAAAAACATTTAGTATATCATTCTCATACTAAATATATTGATGTTTGTCATTATTTTATCCGACAGGTACTTGAGGAAAGTAATGTTACTATTAAGAAGATCCACATGAGCGTGAATCCAAGAAATATGCTTACAAAGGTGGATCCTATAGAGAATTTCAGATTCTGTTATGCTTCTTTGGGCTTGGCAAAGGTTTGATGAAGACGAAGCATGCATAAGAAGCAACAACGATGAAGCTATGATGGAGATGATTAGATATGGAGCCTGAAGCCGTAGATCATGATAATCGAAGTCATTATGAAGATTGTTGTCTAAATGTCTTCAATATGTGCAAAAACATGGAGTTTTGATCGATCGAACAGACTGCTCAATTAATCAAAAGAACTCTGGATTAAACAAATTGATCTCTAGATGGTTTTGAACATGTTTGATCGATCAACCTTGGAGGTTCGAGCAATCGAAATAATTCAAAAAATTAGTATTAATTCTTTGGACACTTTTGAGCATGTTCGATTGATCGAACATGGGGGACTCGTTCGAGTAACCAATACATGATTAGGGTAGAATAATGAGAGTTAAATCATTTCTAGGGTTTTGAAGGGAGAAAATGTAGGTTTTTGTATTTGTAAGTTGATATATCTCTTAGGGCCTATTTGGAGGAGCGATTCCCATGGGATTAGGAGGGATGGGATGGATTTTAAGGTAATGATGGTGGTGTCAGTGGATTGGTTTAAGATCCATGGGATTGCTATATCCCGGTACAAGTTCACTGTGTTTGTTTGGGTCGCCCGACATATCCCGGGATTTTACCTTCCAATCTGTTCAACCAAGGGATGGGATCGATTTTAAGGTAATGATGGTGATGTCAGTGGATTGTTTTAAGATCCATGGGATTGCTTATATCCCAGGACAGCTTCACCGGGTCCATTTAGCTCATCATGCATATCCCGAGATATCCCTCCTAAAACCGTGGGATAGGTCCAGCCAAACAGGCCCTTATACTTTCATTTTCATAGTGGATTGTTCGTCGCTTTATGCCGTGATTTTTTTTTTTTTTTTTTTTGCAAAAGTTTTTCCACATAAAATCGTGTGTTTCTTATGTTACTTTGTTTGCATTTATCTTTTCTTGTGTGATTTGAATTTAGAGTTTGCTTCGTCAAACACATCAGGGTCTACCTTATTAGAGATACACCAACTCCCATCGTATCCTCTCTTTCAAGGAACTCAAGGGTCTTTCATGGAACTTAAAAAGGTTTTAGGTTTAGTATGCCCTAGATAACTCTCTTTAGCAAATTTAAGTTTTTACAAAAATGCATTAGAATGGAGACGGCAGATTCTTTGGCAAAGGACCCGCATAGGAATACTTAGGGTGACTTGGGCTAACCATGGGATGAACAAGCACACGTTACAGTGCATAACACGTGTCAAAGATCCTATAGTGCACGTGTCAGAGATCCAGCCTATTCATCAATCAAGATGCTCTACAAGCATGCCATGAACCAATATACTCATCCGTCATGTCAAAGTCAAATGAGAGAAATGAACACTTGTTAAAAATTCAGTCCAACCATCCAAATTCAATACACGTGTGATGGATATCTAACAGAAGTTCTTTCCCCTCACATGTGTTTACGTTTGTAAAAGCAAAGATTTCAATGTCAATGAATCTCTCTTTCAACACAGCGTCCACGAAACTTCCACGGAGATTTCCACGCAATTCATAGTGGAAAAATTCCCCTCGGGGTCATGTCTTTGAAAAGATAATTTCAGTTGATAGGATAATCAATGTCTTTATTATGAAAATTCGACTTTTAAGCGGATGGAATTGGCTTGAAAATTTCTTCCTTCTCTCATATACTTATCAGTGAGGTCGTATCAAAGCCGTCCACCTTTACAGGTTGGATGGCATAACACCTTCAGAGACATGGTGGATGTTCGGTTCCCTTGTGGTTGAATCCCATTTGAGTCACAAAGCAACCATATGGACCAGAATGTTTCCATTAACTTACACCACTACATCTTGTCACTTTAAATAATGATGGGGGTATGAACTGTTTAGATTTTCAGTTTGGGCATGTGGGCCACATGTTTCAACGATCCAAACCATTAGCACAACGGGCCTCACCATGGACACGACCATCCACTAAAAGATACCCAGGTTAGAAAGAAGAATGATATGTAGAAGCATGGTACACGTGTTCAACGTATTTGGAAAACTACGGGAGGGGCAAAACCATACGAAAGAAAAGACCCAAGTTAAGACAGATTCACCAATGTATTCGGATTCCACGTAAATGGATGGCCCACCAGATGATGATGTCTTAATTCCAAATGAATGGCCTGGCAAACCTAACGTACCGGTGACTCACTCTCAGCACTTCCACAAAAGTGCCCCTCAATAGTTAAAAGAGTTTAGTCACTACTCTCCATTAGATGACAGTTCCGTTTGCAAATTCTTGCTGGCATCCACTCATCCGTTAACATTCAAAAACTGGGTCCCACTCGCAAGAAACAAAAGTTTAAAAACTTGAAAACTAATCTCTAGCGATGAAATGATTCAGGCAGTTACCATTAAACAAACTAGGGGTGGCAATGGGCCAGGCTGAGGTCCGCCTTCGTCCAGCCCTAGCCTGACCGCCCTAACAGGCTAAAAAGCCTCCCATCCTATCCCTCACACTAAAGGGCCAGGCAGGGTTAGGGCTGGGACGGATAGGATTGCAACAGGGCTGGCCATAAATGTTGGTTGAACCGAGTCCAGCAATGTCAACCCATACAAGGCCATACGGTTTCTCAACCCGACACCTATGTCAAGTACAATCATTTATCAGCCAAGCACATGTCCCACGCAATTATCCATCAGATGCATGGACATAAAATTCAGTACATGATTGCAAGTACATTCGCCATCTATATTGGGTCCATAATTTGGACAGTTCATAAATGCTTGCATATCATCCACCATACTCTACCAGAGTATCAAAGTTCTTTATATTATTACACACACACTAATACCTATCAATGCACTACGTAGTACAGAATAGGGCAATATGGTGGAGGGAGACGGATCGGCCACTCCCCCTTGACACCAGCCCCGTGGCTGGTAGTCGGTGCTCTGTGAGCCCCACTATGATGTATGTGTTTCATCCATTCCGTCCATCCATTTTTACAAATCATTTTATGGCTTGATTCAAAAAACGATAGGGATATAAATCTTAGGTGGACCACAACACAGGAAAACAATAATGATTGGATATCCACCATTAAAATCTTCCTAAGGCCCAGTGTACTGTTTATTTGACATCCAATCTTTTGATTAGGTCATAAAGACCCAGATGAAGGGAAAAAAATAAATAACAGCTTGATCCGAAACTTTTATGGCCCCCAAAACGTTTTTAATGGTCAACATTCATTCAACATTGTTTCCTGTAATGTGGTCCACTTCAGATTGCGAAATACCTTAATTTTTTCTTACACACCATAAAATGATCTATAAAAATAGATGAACGGTATGGACGAAACACATACATCATGGTAGGGCCCATGGAGTGCAGACCACCAGCCATTGGCTGGTGGCAGGGGGAGTAGCCAATCCGTTTCCATGGCGGAGGTCAGGCTATTCATCATTGGCCCGGGCCTAGCTTGACTCAGACACTATACATAGGTTTCAAGCTCAAATCCAGCCCTCGCGCCAAGTTTAGTTGCTCAAGCCATGGCCCTTCAAGGCCAGATCAACCGGGCTGGGTCGGGTAACTTGGTCCATTGCCACCCCTTCTTGATACCCACTCAGGTTGGGTTGACTCGAAGACTCTACCCGACTTGATATTTAATAATTAAACTAAAAGCTTAATTATCATAATAATAGAGATTTAAAATATATGTGAATATAAAATATGAAACAAGTGCTTGGTCAGCTGGTTGAGGAATCGGTTCAAGTCATGCCAAGTCAGTTTGACTCATATTTGACTCAGTAGGCAAGACAACTGAACAAGTCAAGCCGAGTCTGAACCGAGTCCAGCTCCTCAGCGAGTTTCACTGTGACTTGGCACGATTTCTGGTCGAGACAAGTTGACTCAGCCAAGTCTTGAGTCAAGTCACCGAGTTTTAGAACTATGACAGGAATTAGAGGTGTATACAAGTCAAACCGAGTCAAGCTTGGCACAGCTCAACTCAGCTCGGTCCTCGAGCCTTATTGGCCAGCTCAGCTCGGTTCGGTCAATAGCTCGGGCTAGTTCGACCCGAGTTCGCCTCTGTGGCATTTTCACAAACACATGGACTGCATCTCAAATTCTCACTGTTTGTAAAACATCAGCAGTGGTTTTTACAGGTATTTTATCAAACACCTTGTACGCAACATGAAAATCAAGAAAAAAAGGATATTTGTTTCACATACATATCTTCCTTGCCACTAGCCGACACTTGGTTGGGTCATTTCATCAAATAGTTGGTGAGCAACATCAATAACAAAGTAACCGAGTCACCGAACTGGTTCGATCTGAGTCTGATTCGAGCTAGCTTCGATCTGAGTCGAGTCGAGCTCGGCCAAACTCAAACTCGGTTTGAAATTTCTTCAAGCTCAAAAAATCAGCTCGACTCGGCTCAAACTCAATTTCGAACCGAGTCAAATCGAGCTTTTTCGAGTCGAGTCGAGCAAGCTAACCAAGCTAACTCTGCTCGCCCTAACAGGAATATCAAATATCTACCATCAGAACACTAATCGGCCATCTTCAAAAAGTACTGTTAGTAAAAAGTTTTAAAGATAACTTTCACTCCAAAACCCAATTTTCAAAACATCCTTTGGATACAAAAGATGGCATGTTGGTATGACCACATGAGGCAAGTGCACATCAGAGCTGTTGGGAAAAAACCTGTCTTATTAGATCAAAGTGAAAGCAATGCTCCAAGGCAAGAGTCAAGCCCATGACACTAGGGGGGCCGTTTGGATCATACATAAGTTAACTTAAGATAAGCTACTTATGCCTTACATAGCTTATCTTGATTTCTACTTATTAAATTGAAGTGATCAAGTAACTTTAAATAAAAAAGTTACTTATAATTGATCATAAACCAAAGTTACTTATCTCAAATAAGTTATCTACTGCTGCAAGTAGAAAAAGTAACTTATTTAGTGGTATCCAAACGGGCCCTAGATATACCATTTCTCTTCAGTTGGAAAAAATAAAAGAAAGATGGGCTTCCACAAGCCCTTTCTACAGGCTGCCATACCTGGAAACTGGAAGAATAAGATACTGGAACGGCAACATTACAGCTTTTACAGGCATGTTCATATGCATGGAAACCATTTTGTAGATATGGGAAACACAGACATCATATTTGCAAAGAAATGAAAAGCCATGTTTTTTTTCAGGAAAGGTATATTAAGCACAAAGAAAAGCTGTGTATTCCATAAGGAAATCTACGTTTGGTTTGAAGTGCACCTTTCCATGATTTCACAGTAAACAGTGGGGAAAATGACATCCACCATTGAAACCTTCCTAAGGCCCACAAAGATGTTTATTTGTCATCCAACCTGTTCATGAGGTCACACAGACATGGATGAAGGAAAAACACAAATATCAGCTTGATCCAAAATTTTTGGGGTACCCAAGAAATTTTCAACGGTAGTTGTTCAATTCACATTGTTTCCTGTGGTGTGGTCCACTTGAGATCTGGATATACTTCAATTTTGGGCTCATGCACTGAAATGAGATGGAAAAATGGACAGATGGAGTGGATAAGACACCACGAAGTTTACTCAGTACACAATCCGCTTCCTCTATTACGACCTGCATCATGTCCTTTTGGCATTCACCTTGACCTTTTAAAACGTTCAACTTGTACCAACTCACACATAATCGGCACAGTTTTTGGTCTCCATTGCACATGACCAAACCATCTAAAAGTCTACTCTCTCCTCTATTACCTATTCATGCTACTCCTGAATTCCTTCAAATGCATTCATTTCTAATTATGTCCTTCCTAGTCTTGCCATTCATCCATTTCAACATTCTCATTTTAGCTACACATCCTATGCACATGTTGTTCCTTAATTGCCCAACATTCTATCCCATAAAGCATGGCTGATCTTATAACCATCCTATAAAATTTCCCTTTCAATTTGAGTGGTACACAACGATCACGTAAAACTCTAAAGGCACATCTCTTGATTTCTTCCCTGCCACTTGAATTCTATGGACAACATCCTTCTCAATCTACACTTCCATGAATAATCAACCCAAGATATCAAAAGTGGTCATTTTGGCAACTTCTTGCTTAGAAATATTCACTAATTCCTCGTTTTAACTCCTACTGTTATTAAAATTGCACTCCATATACTCTGCTTTAGTTCGACTAATTTTAAATCCTTTAAATTCTAAAGCCACCTCTTCATAAATCTAGCTTTGTGTTTATACTTTATACCTACCTTAGCCATGTCATCTGGAAACAATAAACCATGGGATCGCTTCCTACAAATGCCTAGTTAACTCATCCATAACCAATGAAAAAAGGTACGCACTCAATGACAACCCTTGGAACAAGCCTACAGTAATTGGAAACTCACTTGTCTCTCCACTTGTAGTCCTCACATTTGTTACTATTCCCTCATGCATATCCTTAATCGAGTCAATATATCATCCTGAAACTCTTTTATCTCCTAACACCTATCAAATTAACCCTCTAGGGACCTTATCATAAGCTCTCTCTCTGGGTCAATAACAACCATGTGGAGATCCTCTCACTATATTTCTCCATCAATTGTCAAAGTAGGAAAATAGCATATGTGGCAAACCTACCTAGCATGAAACCAAACCGATTTTCTAATAAATTTTTCCCATGCCTCGGGTCATTTTGCAATCACTCTTTCACAAAGTTTTATAGTATGACTCGTAAGTTTAATCCCACGATAGATAGTCATAGTACAGCTTTGTATGTCTCCTTTATTCTTATAAAAAGGTACGGTGCTTTTACTCCATTCGTATAGCACTCTTTGAGATAGATATGGACTAATTAAGTGGTCTGATTGGAATGTGGGACCCACATATCAAACCAGGTCAGATTGGACCATTCATGCATGTATATATACATACACACATATGTATGATGACACATACATATATACACACATGCATGATCCATCCAACCATCCATCCATGCATGGACAAACACATATATACACACATGCATGATCCATCCAACCATCCATCCATGCATGGACAAACACATATATACATACATTCATCCATCCAAGCAACCATCAATACATAAATACATGCATACATCCATGATCCATCCACCCATCCATACATGCATACATATACACACATAAAAATGTGCATTTCATCATACAACTATGCACCTATAATAAAAATAGAATATATTTTTTAAAAATAAATATATTTAGCGAAATCGATATATCGGCGATACATTGGCAATATTATCGAAATGTCAATAATACATTGGTAATACAAGCGACACCTGGAATTAACACAATCGAAAACATTGGCAATACATTGGTGATACTTAATGTGTTCCGTATCCGTTACGATACACCCATAAAGGCCGATACGTATAGGTAACGGCCATGACCATTACACGATACAGAAGTGAAACGGGGCAGTTGGTTTTTTGGGACTGTATTGGCCATTACAGTGGCCGTAAAGGCCATTACAGGCTATAATAACCGTTACCCCCACAACGGTTGAAAAACAGCCACTTTTTTCCCTAGTTGAATCCATTTTTCACCTCATTTTTTTCTCACTTTTCTCATTCAAAAAACTCTCATATATCATTTTACAACAGATTTCAACCACTCTTACTATAATTTTTAATATTAAAACCATAGATTGAAGTAATTTGAGAAAATAGAAGCTCCAATGACCTTTTTTTCAAAAGATTGAAAAAGTAGTATTTATACTTTTTTTCTAGTTCTAATACTTGATTATGATGTGTAAACATTAGATACATATTAATAATGTTCACAAATTCACTAGTGATACCTTGGTGATACTCAGTGATGTATCGGCGATATATCGACCGATACTTGGAATTTCTGATAGTACGTGTCATCAGTATCACCGAGTTGGCAATAACAATAATATCAGTGATATTAATATTATTGGTAATATTGTCGATACTCAGAACATTGGTCCAATAGTACACCTCCATAAGGCCCATATGCAAATGGTCAAACACCATTAGAGGGTTTGTGCAAACAGTACATATGCTTCACGTGTAGAAAGGTCCAGATAAATTGGATTCCTTGCCTAGTTTCCTAGTTGGATGGGAACTCATTATTCATTTCTCTTATTTAAGCAGTCTTTAATAGCAAGTAGTGCTGTACAACTATTAATGTCGACCAATGGGAAACCGGCAAAGAATATTCTAGGGTTTTCTTTCTATATTTGTCCTACATGTACTCGTAGCCTATATAAAGGCAAGAGGTCTGAACATATGAATGATGACGCTTGAATACCTCAAATATTGATTGGACAGAAGTTGCCTTCTTTTTAGTTTCCTGCTATCTGCTTCCATCCCAGGAGAGTGATTCTTCTAGAATCTTGAGGTGCAATTCCTCTAGAATCCAGATCCCTTTTAGGGCTTTCCTTGTGGTCTGATTGCATATATTTATCCTCTTTTGTTTTATTTTATGTCATCTTCTACTGCAAGTGAAGACGTTATCAATTTAGTGGCATGATCTTAGAGGATTTACTCGTAGTTTAGAAGCCCAAAAATTTGACGCAACTCAATGCTCAGATAAGTTGGATTGACTCGAAGACTCGACCCAACTCCACTCAATATTAAATTATTGTAAATTGAAAATATTAGGAATGTAAATAGATGTTTAGGATAGTTAAATATAGTATATATAATATAGAAATGTGATCTAAAACAGCAATAGTCCCAAGTACCTTACTGTTTAAGCTTGTTGCTTTCCTTGATTGATGTTTGGGGTTCGAATCCTTGTACCTACATTGTTATGTTTAATAAAATCCACTGAGTTAGTTCCAGTCACAATGAGTCATGTCAAGTTGACCAAGTCAATGAGCCATCGAGTTGTGCATATATCCTTCTTCTTCTTCTTTTTTATAGGAAAGCTAGGCTCAAGCCCTAGACCTCAAAAGTTGAAACACAAGCTTCTATTTAATTCCTTTGAATTCTGCTACATCAGTTGATGTAAAGTGGGCCGATGGTCAAACCTTCAACAAGTGAAAATGAGAACCTGACCCCAATAACTGGGACAAGGCTATGATGAAAACAATAATGATGATGATGGATGAGACAAATCATTGGAGACGTTATCAATCTCATAAAAAATTAAAAAAATTCATGCACCCATCCATTTATGCAAGGGAGATCAAGAACTAATACAAACAACATGACAAACCCATAGAACCAAAGACTAAATTTCAACATACACTATTTAGTGGCCTGTGCAATGATATTGCTTATAGAACTAGCCTCCTCTTTTGCGGTCTCCACCAACGAGTCCTGCGATCCGAAACCATCTCCAAATCAGAAAATGGTGCCACACAAATCAAAGATACTCCACAACTGAGACAAAAATACCTGCGCAGCTATGAGTCGCGCCACAGTTTTCTTGCTTGATTCTTGAAGTTCACCAGCAATCAGGAGCTCATCTAGTATATAGTATGCCTGTTAATTGAAAATCCAAAGAAGATTAATAAAAGGAAACTGTTTGTGAAGAGATGAGATTCAGACAAACAAGGTTCGACAAACTACCTTGTGAAAATTGAAGATCAAATCCAACTCACAGACCTGAAAAGGAATGGTGGAGAAGGATGTAAATTTATGTGGATGTTGTTTTAATTTGAAATATATAATTGATGGTCAGATGGCTCACACTGCCAAAATAACGGTCTAGAATCTCAACGAAATGGTGAATAATTTCAAGGATCTCCAGTTCATTGTCATCCTGGTCAATGCACATACAAAAGTAGAGGCTGGCATATCTGCAAATGGTTTTCATAGAACAAATTCAGTTCTGTCAGCGAGAAAGCTGAATAGGTTTCCATTGTCGCATCATCTATATGTCAAATTACCTTTTATATACAACTTTGTATCCCCTCCACTCGACGAAATTACAGAGCTTTGGGCCCCGGGTGAGAATCACTCCACTGAGCTCTCGGAGTACCTATGCAAGACAATTGATGCAGAGGATCAGCAGATACACAGTGAAATTTGAACAACATGACAAACTGCAATAATAATTCTCAAAAGTGAGGCCTTCCAATCCCACACGTAGCCCATGCTTTTTCAGACGTCCATTTGTCTCATACACTGGCCCACCTGATGATTAGACTGCCTGCTTCTTAGGCCGGCCCACATGACTAACAACTCAGATGCTACAGACAACATAGGAGATCTTTGTACATGTGGCAGAATGAAGAGAGGGTAGTGTGGTATATACTAGTGGAGTTCTCCTTTCTTTTCTTTTTTTGGGGAACACATGCATGTGGAGTTAAAAGGTTATTTTGAAGATCCAATAAATTACTCACAGAATCAATGGCAAGTGGCAAGAATGCTCAGTCAAGCCAGTTAGTGCCAAACAAAGACACAGAACAAATCTGCAAGGAGGTACAATAGAATATCATAAATAGCTCTGTGTACCTTGGATCTTTCCTTCTGCGTATAAGGAGAATACCATTTTGTCAACCTCACTTTTCCTTGGCGGCTAATAAGAAGAACAAAGTGAATCTGGAAAAAGGGCAGAAGCATAAGCCAAAATTTGCAATATGAGGCATGAAAACAGCTTCAAATGTGTCCGAGTCTTAAATACGCATATGATAAAGGCAGATTATCATTAGTCACTGGCACCACTTAATAGCACCATTTTATATTAGGATCGCATATCACAAACTCCTAGCAATTTCTCATGGTATCAACGTGTCAAAAGGGATCACTCTATCTGTATCTGTATCTGTATCTTTGATCATGGATTATGCAATGCTGTGACCCCGCACCCAGTATCCATGTCCGTGAGAAATTGGTGATGCAATCGACCCACATCCCACATGTGCACGCTCCACACGTGTGTACAAGAAAAAAACCACTTTCCCTTTTTAGCCTATTACTACTTTTCTTTTCTTTCAAATCTCTGCATTAGGAAATTTCTTTTTTCTTTCATATCTTGATAATAAGCAAGAAGTAATTTTAGATTTTCTTATTTAAGTACTTTCTTATTTAGGTGCTTTCTTAATTACAGTGCTTTCTTATTTAGGTAGTTTTCTATTTTCTCATATCTTGGCTAGCTAGGAATTCTATTTTTAGATTTCATAGCTTTTATTACAGATTGTAAGGACTGATTATAAATAAGGCCAATGGCCTATGAAATAAGAGAAGTTGATTGATATTTTCTTTGAGTAATTCTCATATTTCCCTACGATAGTTATTGAAAGGGGAGGGGGGGGGGTAGTGATCTCCAGTTTAAGACTAAAGGACTATTGAGCTTGCTCATAGTCATGCATTCGCAATCTCTAGCATTCGGCTAGAGGATTGTTGGGTCCTTTCCCACAATCTCTTTATTCTTTTCTTTGATCTATTTGCTTCCCCTTTCGGGTTTTATGTTAAATTAGTATCAAAGCTAGTTTTTCTCTTGAGAAACTTAAAAACGGTAATTTTCTCATCTCAATCCTTCATATTCCATTTTCTTTCTTTCCTTTTTCCCATCCCAAATCACCCTACCCTACCCTATACCCAACCTTTCGAAAACCTTTCCCATTTACTACATTAAAAAAAAATTTAAAAAAAAAAAAAAAACTTCTCACATGCTTTTCAAAAGCCTGTTGTCTTATGCACACTAGAAGAGGGACGATTTACACTCCTAGGATGGCTACGCAACCTCAAGATGGGACTGTCTCAACTTTGCAACAAGTGGTCGATTTGATCACGAAGCAGTAGGATGATCTAGAAACCCATTCCACGGTCAGAATGAATGCTTTGAAATGACGTATTACTATTTTCGAAGATGCAAGCAGCGCAATCAATCCAAACCGCTAGACCTCTATGGATGGCCTTGAAGGAGAATTGGAGTCCAGGACTGTTGACTCTAAGGCATTTTGGCCGGAATGGCAATCTCCAAGAAGAAGAATATGAGCCTGACTATGGGGCCCAACAACATCGCTCTGTGCAACTGGGAGCAGGGAGATGGACAACCCCCGACGTGATCATCTAATTTAATCCGAAGGAATAAGGAATATTCGCACTTCGGATCCCGCTAAGCATATCAAGATTGACATTCCAAATTACGATGGTAATTTGGATCCCAAGGTGTTTAATGACTAGCTAAAATCAATGGAGAGATATTTTCATTTGTATGAAATGGAAGAAGTTGTCATGTTACGTTTCTTTGGCCTAAAACTTAAGGACGTAGCTCAAAACTGGTGGTACGCCATCGAAGAAGATTTGCAACAATGTGGCCTTCATCATTGAAAGGAAATGATGGCAAGATTGAAGCAAAGGTTTCTGCCGCTAGATTATGAGACGACTTCTTTCCCAGAGCTCCTTGCACTTCGATAGGATAATCTAACCGTGGAGGAGTACACACAACGTTACTATGACTTAGTTATTCATAGTCACCTAATAGAAACCGAAAGACAACAAGTGGCGCGTTATTACGATGGGCTATGGTTTGAGATTCAAAGAGAACTGGTGACCATTTGGCTCAATAAGCGTAGACGAAGCGTATCAAATAGCCTAAAAAATACTGGAGCAGAAGGTGGTGATAAGGCGCAGTAGCCCTCAAGGTGGGGGGGCTATGCATCCACCCGCCCCACTACTAATGGCTCCAGTTCGCATCTACAACCATTTGTGCCTCACACTAACTTGCCTCGGGATTACAAAATTAGTCAAAACTGTACCTCAAATCATCTTCCCTGAACAGTGATACAAAGGAAAAGTCTGTTACAACAACGCAGGAGAGATCGACCAACACTTGATTTAAGTGTGGTGGTCGTGGACATTATGTGACAATGTCCCTCTCACAATCTCCAATTTTTCGAGGCAAAAAACTTCATTGCAAACCAAGTAGAAGATGAACATGAAAACGATCCAAAAGATGACGAGTAAGACCTTGAGGAAGGCCTAGATGGCCTTAATGAAAACAAGTTATCATTGGTGATCAAAAGGATTCTGACAGCACCAAAAGAGGAGGCCCAAGAAGGCTGGTTGAGAACTAATATTTTTCGTACACGAGTATCGTGTGGTGAAAAGGTTGTCAAGGTCATTATTGACGAGGCGCAGCATGAACGTGGCCCCACAAAGCATGGTGGACAAGTTGAAATTGAAACCACAAATGCATCCCAAGTCATATAAGATTGTGGGTGAATGACGCATTCATTCATGTGACTAAGATGTGCTTAGTAAACTTCTCTCTAGGTCATTACGAAAAATCGCTTTGGTGTGACATAATTCCAATGAAGGTCACACATATTACTGGGGCACCCGTGGATATACGACAAGGATGTAACTCATAAGGTCGCAAGAACACATATAACTTTATGTATAAAGGAAAACACATTACTCATAACCCTATGAAGGATGATGAATCTAAAGAGGCAAAGCCAACTTCCACAATGTTGAGTATGGCCCGATCCATGGAGGAGAGTCATGAACAGGGAATCATGTATGCTCTGGTAGGATGCAAGATCGATCCAGTTGGTAATGTTGTTATTCAACCACCTGAGATTCAGGACATTCTATACCAATTTCAAGATTTGATCCTTGATGAACTACCAAGTAAGCTTCCACCCATGCACGACATTTAGCATGCGATTGATTTGGTACTTGGAGCGCTATTACCAAATCTTCCAACATAACGAATGAACCTGACAGAGCATGTAGAACTCCATCAACAAGTGGAGGAATTTCTAACAAAGGGTTTCATTCGTGATAAGCTCTGCTCATGTGTCATGTAAGCGTTGTTGACACCAAAGAAGAATGACAAAGAAGAATGACAATTGACAAATGTGTGTTAATAGTCTCACCATCAACAAGATAACAGTAAAGTACTGGTTTCCCATTCCACGCCTAGATGACATGCTGGACATGTTGGCAAATGCTTCAATCTTTTTGAAGATTTATTTGTGAAACAAGTATCACCAAATAAGAATTCGTCCTATAGATGAATGGAAAACTACTTTCAAGACAAACGATGGATTGTATGAATGGCAAGTCGTGTGGTTCGGCTTGACGAACACACCCAGTACGTTTATGTCGGTGATAACGCAAATTCTATGGCCATTCATTGGTAAGTTTGTTGCCGTATACTTCGGCGATATCCTCATCTATAGCCGTTCACGAGAAGATCATTTGGAACATCTTCGGCAAGTGATGAGAGTATTAAGCTACGAGAAACTCTACATCAATTTGAAGAAGTGTACCTTCATGGGTTCTAGCATGGTTTTTCTAGGGTTCGTCATTTCTGCATAAGGCGTGAAGGATGATTCTAAAAAGATAAAGGCCAAGGCCATTGTTGAATGGCCTACTCCCATAAACATTCATGAAGTTAACAGTTTTCACAGGCATGCAACATTTTATCGAAGGTTTATTCAGAACTTTAGTTCCATCATGGAGCCTATTACTGAATGTATGAAGTCCAGTCCAATTGAGTGGACTAAAGTAGCAATGAAGGCATTTCAAGAAATCAAGCAGAAAATGACAAAAGCTCTAGTTCTTAGACTTTTTTATTTTGAAAAAAGGTGTTTGAAGTTGCCCGTAATGCAACCCACATAAACATAAGAGGTGTCCTTAGCTAGGAAAGACATACGGTATCCTTTTTCAGTGAAAAACTCAATGAGGCACAAATGAAGTATTCTACATACGACATGGAGTTTTATGCTATTGTATAAGCTCTGAAGCATTGGTGTCATTACCTCATTCATCAGGAGTTTATGCTCTATTCTGATCACGAGGCATTACGTTATTTGAATTCTCAGAAAAAGTTGAGCGCTAAGCATGCTAAGTGGAGTGCTTATCTTCAAGAGTTCACATTCAACCTAAAACATCGCGCTGACATCGAAAATAAGGTAGCAAACGCCTCAGTCGGAAATCACAGCTATTGTCTACCTTATCAGTTTCCGTTATTGGGTTTGAAGAACTTAAAAGGGACTATACCAAAGATGATGATTTTGGAAAAGTATTTTCAACACTCATTTCCGGCGCAGGCGCCAAGTATCTAAGATTTAGCTTACACGATTGGTACTTATGATATGATATGATATGAGGCCGTGTCTTCCTAAGAGTTCCTTATGAGAGCTTGTTATACGTAAGCCTCATTCATGTGGCTTGGGTGATCACTTTGGTATCGATAAAACGATAGCTCTAGTCGAGAACTGTTTCTACTAGCCATGTTTGAAGAAATATATCGGGATTGTTGTTCGCCAATGTCGAACGTGCTAGCCAGATAAAGGTAGCAAGAAAAATATTGGTCTTTATACGCCATTACCTATGCCAGATACTCCATGGGAAGACATCAGTATGGATTTTGTCTTGGAATTGCCTAAGACTCAACGTGGCTTTGACTCTATTTATGTTGTGGTTGACAGGCTCTTGAAGATGGTTCATTTTATCCCTTATAAGAAGACGTTAGACGCCATGCACATTGCCAATGTTTTCTTCAAAGAGGTGGTTTGTCTACATGGTATTCCCAAAACGATTGTATATGATCGTGATGTCAAGCTTATGAGCTACTACTGGCGCACCTTGTGGTCTAAGATGGGAACTAAGTTGAAGTTCCCAAGTGCTTATCATCCGCAAACAGATGGGCATCAGACTGAAGTCGTCAATTGTAGTCTTGGGAATCTACTTCAATGTCTGGTTGGTGATTATATCAGCCCAAGGAACATCGTGTTACTACAAGCCAAGTTTGCTTATAACAGTTTTGTGAACCGCACTACAAGATTCTCCTTTCGAAATTGCGATGAGTATACGAACGTGGCAACCTATCAATTTAGTCCAACTTCCTTGTGCAACTCGATCGAGCCAGGATGCTGACAACATTTTAAGGAGATACATGAAGAAGTAAGGCGAAACATCACCCTTAGTAATGAAAATTAGAAGGGACATGCAAACATTCGACGACGTTCTGAATAATTCTAAAAAGGAAATAAGAGTCATGGTGCAACTTAAGCCTGAGCGGTTTCCAACAAGCTCTAATACAAAGCTCCACTCCAGAAAGGCAAGTCCTTACCATATTTTAAAGAAGCTAGGTGATAATGCATATCTAATCAAGCTTCCATCCGAAATGAAGATCAGTCCCATTTTTTATGTGGAAGACTTACAATTTATCTTGGACATCATGCAAACAGGAGCACATAGAACAGGCTATCCAAAATACCTGAGGAACCATGCCAGCTCGAAGAAATCATTGAAGACATGTTTGATAATCAAATAGTTTCCACACACCAAAGAGTGTATGGTATCAGAAGTTTCTTGTCAAATGGAAGGGCCGACCAACATCCGACAGCATGTGGATTTCAACAAATGATTTCAAGAGCATCAACCCATAACTTTATGAGTACATTGCCATTAACTCGATGGAGCCGAGTTTTTCCAAGCTGGGAGGAATTGATGTAATTGACCTACATCCCACACGTGTGTATAAGAAAAGGACCACTTTCTCCTTTTAACTCATCACTACTTTCATTTTCTTTTAAATCTCTACATTAAGAAATTTCTTTTTTCTTTCATATCTTTTTATTAGGCAAGAAGTAATTTTAGATTTTCTTATTTAAGTACTTTCTTATTTAGATAGTTTCCTATTTTCTCATATCTTAGCTAGCTGGGAATTCTATTTTTAGATTGCATAGCTTTTATTAGATATTGTAGTGACTGATTATAAATAAGGCGTATGGCCTATGGAATAAGAAAAGTTGATTGATATTTTCTTTGAGTAATTCTCATATTTCTCTATGGTAGTTATTGAAGGGGGATAAGCAATCTCTAGTTCATGACTAGAGGACTATTGAACTTGCTTATAGTCTTGCATTCACGATCTCTAGAGTTCGGCTAGAGGATTGTTGAGTCCTTTCCCACAATCTGTTTCTTCCTTTCTTTGATCTATTTGCTTCCCCCTTTTGGGGTTTACATCAATTAAAGAGCCTGATTAGGGTGGCAAATGAGCAGGCTGGGGGTGAGCAAAATCAAAACTTTGACTAGAACCGAGGGCAACGGTACCAAACCAACCAGTTCAAGTTATAGGCCAAATCCAACCCAGGCATGGCCCATTTGCCACGCTAACTCTGATGCAATGTGATGGTTAGTGTCCGAATGCACCCAATCAAGGGTCTGACATATTGTCCCGTACCAGTACATACTGCATGATATGCACTGGGGATCGTCCATGATCGATACAGATGCAAAGGCCTGATACAAGGCCAATACAGGGTGATGCTCAAAAACCAATTTGCATACCATGACCTAGCCTGTATTCAAGACAAGCGGGACCCAGGATTCAATGATCCAGACAATCTATTTGATGGGCTCATTATGAGGAATGCCCCAAATATCCTCCAGTTCTTAATATCCTAGCCATCAAATCTTTGACCTTTTTTTCCAGACCACGCGTTATTTCTGCTTAACCATCTAATTGAAGGCTGCTGATCGGAAGTTTAACATGTTACAAACAAGCAGCAGTATCGAGATCCCCATCCACGGTGGGCCCAATTAGATCAGTTGCTTCAATCACAGAACCTTTGGGCCCCACCTGTACAAACTGGCACATCAGGACCCTACAATTCCCCCTCGTGTTACATATACGGGTGCCACAGATCCAATCCAACCAGATATTCTCTAAAAACTCAACTATTAATAAATTTCTTGAATAAAGTAGATGCACTCAATCATAGATCTTGTAAGACATAAATGTCAAAAAAAAACCAAAAAAATAAAAAAATAAAAAAATCGCCAGATATTTCTGATTAAAACCACAGATTTCCAAGCTCTTGATCTAAATAGAAATCCAAAATAGTCAAAGTCCTTTAAAAACGAAATAACAACCGAATTTCCAACCAGATCTGAACTTACCAATATAAAAAATAAAGGAAAAAAACAAAAAGAAACGAAGAAGAAGCAAGGATGCAAAAATCGAAATTGCAGATCTTATAATGAAAACAGAATCCGGAAATAAACAGGTAGAAGTCGGAAGGGATCGAAAAACGTACCATTGCTACCGGACTCTCTCTCTCTCTCTCGCTCTGCGCAAAAATACGAGCAGAAAACGAAACGGTTCTGTGCGGATGCAAGACGCTTCTAAAACCTCATTGAATAAGACCATGGCCCAACTATATAATGTTCGATCGAGCAATTTGTTCGGCCCACGGGCCCACCTTTTGGTGGGCGTACCCGTTCAGGTGGCTATGGCCCATCGTGAATGGAGGATGCCCAAAGCATTGAACAGTGGATGATCGTAGCCGTTCAATCAACACTTCCTTAAAAATGTAGACTATTATCTGTAGTCGTTCATTAGCAAAACTGAATTTGGATGGGTACGATCATCTGATAGTAGAAACCCTGGAGAATGGCCTACCTACCTGACGGGACAGGTGGGTCCACTTTAGACAGCTACAAGCCCGGCTCCAGCAAAAGTAAGTCATTGGGCTTAAACATACAGCCCCAGACCCACAAGTCCACCCCACAGAGCCCAAACGGGCTGAAAGATCAGTCCACGTCCAAGATTGCCCAACCCAGTTGTAACAAGCCCACACACGTGTGCAATAGCAGTACAGTTCATTTGCAAGCCACACATGTGCCAACATGGCATATAAGTGCTAGATCCAATCAATCCGTCAAGTTCGTCCGACCTTGTACATGTTTTCCTGAAAGTAAATCTGGTCCATCCAGAAGGTGGACCCCACTACAGGCAACAATTGAGTGGGTTAGAAATTTCACCCAAGTTTTTCAGAGCTGTACATTTGTTTTGCAAACTGTTCCCTGATTGAGCAGTGGATCAAACTCGGTCTAGGTATAGTGCCTCAATACAGTGGCTTGGTTCTCATGGAAGGATTGGATACTGGACATACGTGCCAAAATAGCACATGTGTGGCACGTACATTAGATGTATTGCATGCGCGTGTGCGCTTAGCAAAGCTCACCAGGAGACTCTGGGGTGCGATTTGCTACGCTATACGGGAGTGCTGCGTGTAAATCCAGACCATCCAAATCGTGAGGCACGTCTTGGATGAAGCATGGCCACAAAATAACGCTATTAAACAACCGATAGAATCATATTCTCCCATTGAAATTGGATTACAGAACGTTTGCCTTTCATCCATCCATTTGAAGGCCAGAATCCTGATGTTGAGGACTCGATCAATTTGATTTTTATTTCTATGCTCTGTCCATTTCTAGGCACACATTGGAGGGTCTGGATTGACATGCATATCAACTGGACAGTTGTAAGAAACCCGTGCAACAAAAATTTATGTGTGGCCCACCGTAGTGTGTGTGTGTGTGTGTGTGTGTGAAATCTACTCCGTCCATCATTTGCGCCAGCTCATTTTTAGGACGTGAGCCCAAGTAGCAGGCAAATTCAAATATCAATTTGGCCACACCGTTGGATGGGGATGCCTATCATTGAGCCTTCTCCGGCCCATCGAAGTTTTGAATCAGGCAGATGTTTGGCTTTTGCCTTCATCCAGGTGGGACAACTTATCAACGGGTTGGATAGAAGATAAAAAACACGGTGGACCCGACGAAGGTTCAATGGTGCGCACCACCATTCCCTAAGTTTCATGTGGTGTGCCCACTTGAGTTTTGGATCGGATTGATTTTTTGGGCTTCCGTCCTAAAATGAGCAGGTTGAAATGATGGACGGAGTGGATACTATACGCACGTCACTGGTGGGCCACACAGGGCTTTTTGTTTTTTTTTTTTTTTTCCTCCGCTACGTCACTGGGCTGTGTTCCCTATCATACCTTAGGTTGATTATGGGCGTATCCCGAGCCCAATTACATGTGGTATGCGACATATGGCCGAAAAGGATGTCCCCACTAAGAAGGTGAAGTAAATTGAAAATTAGGGGTGGGCCATTATTGTACCCTATTTTCTGACCCTTTTTTAAATAGCAAATTAGGAAATGATATTATTATTGTATGGGAAAGACACTATGCAAGAGATTTTTGCTAATACTAAAAGTGCCTTTCACGAAATTATAATTAGCATTGGTCTAGTGATACAAGTCATCTAATGACGAGGCATATCTAAAAAGCCTAGAGGTGGACGCTAGCAAGGTGAAAAAGATTGTTAGAAAAACACAAGAGAAAAAATTTGAAAGACTGACATGTAGGGCTATACATGAGTCAAGCTAGCTCGAAAAGCTTGCTCGACTGAACTCGATATAACTCGGCTTGACTCGGCTTGAATAATAACTTGCGGTGAGCCAAGCTTCATATAACCTAGTTTATTTTGAAAACAATTCAAGTTCGATCATAGTGGATCTTTACTTGACTCAACTCGAACTCGGCTTGGCTCGACTCGAAGCTTGAAGCTCGAGCTTAGTTAGACTTGAATATTTGATATATATATATATATATATATATATATATATATATATATATATATATATATAAAGAGTTAAACCTTAGTTTACTCATTTGTCCCTTTCTTTCTATTTTCCTTACCCAACTTGCTGCGCCAAGCTCCACAATCTCTAATTCTCTCTCTCTCTCTCTCTCTCTCTCTCTCTCTCTCTCTCTCTCTCTCTCTCTCTCAACATCAATAACAAGGTACCTCTATAGATTTATTTAATATTTTATATATATTATTAATTGAGTATTTGATTTGGGAGTTGAGTCAGGTGTTGGTTGGGTAAATTGGGTAAGGTGGCTACGTTGGGTCAAGTGGCTGGGTTGAATCGGGTGTGAGTTGTGTCGAGTTGTTGGGTTGAGTCAGGTACAGGTTGGGTGTTGGGGCGGATCCAGTTGGAAGTAGACTCGACTCAACTCGAGGTAAGCTTGTTTTGACTCAATCTACTAGTTTGCCTCGAGATCAACTCGAAAGGTTTGGCAAACAAGCCAAGCTCCAATGGTAAACTTGAGGTCAAAATCGAGCTTGAACTCGAGAAGAGCATAGACAAGTTAAGCCAATTTTGGCCCACCTCAACTTGGCTCGGCTCGATGTACAAACCTACTAACATGGTGACGGATCAACTACCATAATCGTCGAATGAAGAAAGAAACGTATGAAAGATAGTGACAAGAAAGATATATAAATAATAAGGAATTCAACAAAACAAATTATCTCACACCAATTCAATCAAACTAATTAAATTATCTTTCTTTATCGTAACTTAGCTCTATCCTATGAACAACGATAATCTAATGGCAATAATCTTTAGTTCTAGTCCATTAGTGATAAATCTTAGTTGTGAGTAGTAATTGTAATCATAGTCTACACTCATACGCTATGCTATTCACATTTTCAATACAAACAATTTATCTTTAAAAAGTCAATCTTTTTGTTACTTTTGGAGAAACAACTCTAACCTATGCATGATCGTCTAATCATCTTATAACCATCTTATGAGTGGTTGAATGGACAATTAATCTTTTCGTATATTGATCATATATGATCCAATTCAACATATCTACCATCCCTACACTTGAGCCCAAGTTGTTCAATTTGAATCCGGCCACACACTCACATACATCACACGTAATTATAAAAATAAAAATTAAAAAAAAAAAAAAAAAAAACAAAACGAGAGCCAACAGCCATCATGTCCATGTTGAAGCTCATCGTCAGCAGGCCTGATTTAGACCATCCGTTGCTTTCGTACATGGTGGCTCGGCTGATGACCGAGCCAACCTTATTTTCAGGCCTGCTGATGTTCCCGTAGAACCCACCTCTTGCACGGATAGGTTACTGCACACCTTTTGCCTATGTTGCGATCAGCATGTGTTGACCCGTGGGGCCCACTCGGAACCGTGATCCTCTGGGCGATATCTTAAATAACCTCTGGAGTTGAATGTAAACCGTTGAAACAAGCAGGATTTTGAAACTGGTGGTGACTCGTCCATCTCACATGAGGCACCAATGTACAGCTCTCCAGATTATCCAAATTGTGGGTCCAATGTGGATGGAGCCTATCTCGAAAATCACACTGATAAAGAAATCCTAACAATCCAACTAATAGCTTTCGAGTGAATGGTTAAAAGTAAATAAGCGAGTAGTCCAAATACAAAGTTAAAAAAAACAAAAAGAAAACAAAAAGCAAAAAACAAAAAAAAAACAAAAAACAAAAGGTTAGTATATATTATCTTCTTTGTACAATTTTGCAGTATTGCTCCATCCACAGTTGTTTCAGCAGTTTGGACGGTCTGAATTGCGGTACAATCATTCATCTGTGCGGATTAAGAGCCATCTAATACAGCTCACAGAATTAAAATTTTTAAAATGTACCTAAGACGGCTAAAAATGAGTTCATTCCATTGCCTGGCTAAGGCCATACATGAGCACCGTACAAGGTAGCTAATGCGCATAGCACCACATATGCCAGCATTGTAGGCAGGTGGAATATCTAAACCATCCATCAGGTGGACCTAACCATGTAGATTTTATTGCCCAAAAATAAAGTTGATGTAGATTTTATTGCCCAAAAATAAAGGCGGTCCATTCTGAAGGCGTGCTTGGCAGGTTGGAAAATTTTAATTAATTTTTTCACAACCACACATTTAATTTATGTTACTTGTGGCCCACTTGATGAGTGGACCAACCTGATTTTTCCAATAGGGAATCTACATAGTGGCACCTTTCTTATGGTTGCTTGGATATTGGATATGACACCTGTTTGCTAGTGTTGGCATATGTGTGGCATGCACATTAGCTAACTTGGAGGGTTTTTATTTATTTTATTTTTTAAAATTTTTTTAACACACACACACGCCACCACACACTGATGCAGTAGTGGAATTTCACCGCGTATGGATACTCGAACCCTCAACCAGGTGTAGAAAGTCCTGAGAGTCTACCACCAGGGTAAGAGTAAGGACCCTAACTTGGAGGTTCATGTAGGCTCAGCCAAGCTCATTTCTCTATGGTCTTGTCTCTATCCCTTCCTCTCTTTGCATTCCTTGAGGTGTCATGCTATTACTTTTAATTAATGATATCTATATGTTAGAGAGAATATTTGTTTTTTTAACGATTTAAAAATAATAATCTAGATAACCAAGCAATTCGTTAGCTTTTGAGTGGTGTGGATAGCTAAGGCAAACACCACAGGATTTCATGTCCCGCCATTTTTCTTTGGAGGCAAGAATAGGTGTCTAAAGGACATTTAAGGACAACTAGCATGATGAAACGTCACATGGTGACTACAGCAAGAGAACTCGGTCTAGATGAACTATACAAGTATCTCACCAATTCCATTGAATGGTTTATGTTAAGAGTATAGGATATCCATGTACATTTGAGCATTTCACTTCTTTTATATATCCATAAACCTTCATTGATCTCATACTTCTATATACTTTTATATATTCTTTATCATTCTCACGCATGATGAATGACAAAAATGCACTCAAAATCTTTTAAGGCAAAGACAAAAATGCCCATTAAAATTTTACTTCTTAAATAAGCAATTCATGTCTTTCAGAAGTCCCATGACCAATTCTTCTATATTTGAATGGATAATTTTTCTTATTATTTTCAGGTAGACCTTCACTTAATATTATAAGAATCAGTGATGATAGTATACCATTTTTACATAGATTTATATCCGATGTAAAAAGGATTAGAAGGTACTCAACACATCATTACAAGGTGGAAAGAAGATTAGCATGAGCTGCGACAACACCCGTGAAATTTTAAAAAAAATAATCATCACTTGAATTTCAATGTACATATTAATAGAGTGGTGAAAACATTCAGAAGTGCGGCATCATGCTTTCGATGGTTCTGCATCCTTAACCATTGCTTATCCACAAAAATTAAGACAAGGGTCACAACTGACCATTGTGGCAGTGGATGAGCTTGTTGCTACCCATGAATGTTCCCTCAACCTCGATCAATTTCGATCACAAGCATCCTCCATCAGTTCGGTTCAAAACCGTGCATTTCGATCAAAGCCACCTATCAACCTTTAATCTTTTCAAACCCAAAGCTCTCTTCGAACCACTTCACTTGAACCAGAATCCCAGCATCCCTCAGAGCATTCATGGCCGACCGATACAACCTCGCATCAAGCCCTATCCCATCGGACTTCAAATCTTGCAGAAGCTTAACCAGCTCATCGAACCTACTACTCTTCGAGAAAACACCGACCATGATCCCAGCCATTGTCCGATCAATCTTCCCCCCATTCATCCGAAACTCCTGGTACAACTTCATACACTCTTCAAACTCCTTAGCATTGCTGTATGCGCTGATAATGCTCGTGTAGCTCACTTTGTCAGGCGCATCTTTCCGACGTTTCATCTCTTTCCAAAGCTTCTCCACCCGCCTCAAATTCATGACCCTCCCATGCATGTCTATGAGAGAGTTATACACCCATACATTTGGCTCACACCCCCTTTCTTTCATCTTAGCCACGAGTTTCATGGCATCCTTTAATCTCCCAAGCTTCCCATACATGTAAACCATGTTGGAATAAGCAACAACGCATCTATCAAAACCCTTTCTCTCCATCTCAAAGAATGCCATCTCAGCCTTGGGAAAAAGACCTAACCTGCAATAGACATTGATCACAGAAGCATAAGTGACCTGGCCTGGTTCGCACCCTAACGAAATCAGCTCCTCGTAGACCCTAACCGTTGCCATGAATCCTCTTTTTTTGGCATACCCATTCACAATTGCGCAGAAAATGCAGTCCGAAACTTTCATTTTTGTCTCCAGCATCAGTTTAACAATATCTAGGGTTTTTTCAATCAAACCCTCTTCCACATACATCAAAATGAGTTTCAAGAAGACAGCCGGATCTTTCAGCATTTTGTTCTCCCTCGCTTCTTGGAAGAGTTCTTCTGCTAGCTTCACTTCTCTAATGCTTGCGAATGAGCAGATTAGAGAAGAGTAAAATGAGAAATCATGGGCAATCCCTTTTTCCATCATTTCTCTAAAGAATTTCAATGCTTCGAAAGCTCTTCCGGATCTTCCTAATGAATCACACAGGATTGAATAGATTTGAGCTGTCACCTTCAATTTTTGCTGCTCAAATTCAAAGAACAATTCAAGAACTTTCTCTGTGTCACCAATCTTGCAGTACGCTTCCATGATCCGGCAATAACAACTAGAGTCTGGCAAAATCCCAACATCTTTCATCCGTTCATACATGGAAATCGTGCTGCGATACATATGAAGCTTGTTATAGCTCTGCATCGCTGAATCAAATGCCGAAACAGCAATTTCGGCCTCAGACTCAAAAACTTCAAGCAACGCCTCTGAGATCTTGAACTTCCGCGCCCTAATGCAACTACCTACCAATCTAGAGCACGTAAGCCGATCAGGGAAAACACGGAAATCCCTCAAATCATCCGACAGCACCAAAATTGAGCTCCATCGCTTGGACCTGAGCAAACATCTGATCAAGTGCTTTAATGTCACTGGATTGGGACGAAAATCCAGTTGATCTTTCGCTTTCTGATACAGTTCAAAGGCGAGTGCTTCTGATTGAGGGTCTTTACATAGATCACGAATGGACCGGTTGAAGTCCACCAAATCGGGAGGCGGGGATTGCTGCAGGTTGGAAATTTTTGAGTCGAATTTTGCAACTTGAAGGTCATTGGAGGCATCTTCGAGGAGGGGAGATGGAGATCCGGAGGAGGCGACAAGGAGCGACTGGCGATTCGAGGTGGGAATTGAGAGAACAAGGGTTGGAATTAGGGTTTTAGGGAGAGTTCTGAGAGGAGGAATGTTGGAAGAGAGAGAAGACCAGTAGTCGGAGTTAGAGAGGAGAGCCATTGGAGAGAAGGAGATGTGGGTCAGTGGGTGGGAACATATATACCTTATCCTCAGTGGATATTTTCCAGTCCAAATATCATATGGACCACTAAAATTGAGACACGTGGCAGAAGCGGGGATTTAGGAAGGAAGTGGCAGATTCTGGGCTTGTGATGAAAATGAGGGAATCTTGTCGTGTTTAAATTACCAGAAAAGCCGCGTGGGATTTTTTAATTTACGAAATTGCCCTGGCCTCTTGACTACGTATACTAACATTTCATAAGATTGTGGCAGCTTAGTCGCATCCAATAGGGCATATGGGTGGATCGATCGACGCTGTCCAAACCGTGGGCCATAGTGGGGATGGAGCATGCAAATATCACCAGAATTGAACGGACTGAATTCAACGGACCAGATCAAAATCAGATGGCTTACGTCCTCTAATCGGTGTTATTTCAGAACCGGATTTAATCTGGATAGGTTCCTGATTAGGATGGTTTGGACTGACCCACATGTAATCTACAGAGTCTACTAGAATCCAGATTGCATATATGTATGCCACCTGGATTACATCATCATCGCCATGTGGTCCGCGTTTTGCAAGTCCTTTTTTGGCCACCTTGGATCACATATGGCCCAAAAATCGCTCCCGCTGTCCAATCAAGAGATTTTAACAGAATGGTCAAGCAATCGTATAGCTGAAGGTGGACATTCAACGGCTGAAAAATCCACGGATCTAGTTACTTTTGATCAAAGCAATCTTTAGGATCCGGACCATCCAACGTGGAATCTGTCACGTGGATAGTCTGAAAGCCACGACTGCATCGTCCACATGTCCAAGACATGATAAACCACAACACCATAAATGTATCAAGATATAAGTAAATGGATATGGATTTCCTGCAAAAGCCTTTCGCATGAAGTTCCTGCGCAAGGATGCTGGGTGAGGCCCACCGAGATGTTTGTGTGAAATCTACCCCGTCCATCCATTTTGGGAGCTCATTTTAGGACGGGCGACCACAAAAAGAAAAAAGGTGCATCCACTACTCAAGTGAGCCACACGAGAGGAAATACTGGGTATTCAGTGAGCACCGATGAAGCATTCTTATGGCCATAAAATTTCTGTATCAAGCTATATTTTTGGTGCTTTCACTTCATCCCATTCGGAATAACCTTATAAACAGTTTGGATAGCATATAAACATCAAGGTGGAGTCCAGGAAGGTTTCAACGGTGAGAATTTCTTTCCCCAATTTTCCCTCTTGTTTGACCCACTTGAGTTTTGTATCTACCTCATTTTAGGTCTCACGTTTTAAAATGAGCACGGATGGATGGAATGAATTTCTAACATACATTGCAGTGGCCCCACTCAGCATCCTTGTGCAGAAGCTTGCTGTGAAATGCTTTCACAGGAAATCCGCGTCCATGGTAAATATAAGGGCAGTCCTGTGTTGGTTTTGCACAATTTCAAAAATGGTGGTGACTCATCCTCATCCGTGGCACCAACTTGCTGCTATCCAAACCATCCAAATAGTGGGTCCCATTGTGCATGGAGCAGATCTCAAAAAATAGGCTGATCAAGCAATCCTAACCATCCAATTAATGACGGTCAAATTAACAGTTAAAAGTAAAATAGTGCGTTGTCCGAATTCGAAGGGACAATCAGATTGTTAGCATTTTATTGGGTTATGCTCCATCCACAGTTGGGTCAGAGATTTGGACAGCCCAGGTTGCCCTACAATGGTGCCGTGATAGTGCAGAACTAGCCCAGTAAATACATTGGTAAATTGCATTATACAACTACGTTACAATGCTACATTTCTGAAGTTCAAGAAAGAGAACAAAAGCTGGATGTGACCAGTCTCCAGAGGTTTTTTTTTTTTTTTTGATGTGTAAGGGGACCTTTATATGATTTATTCTGCAGATGTGCACACACGAAACATGCAAACATAAACTCACATGAAATGCACTAGAATGATACTTGAATACCGAGCAGCGCCATGAACTGAGAGATGAACTCGGGATGCCCAGGCCAAGCTGCTCCAGTCACCAGGTTGCCGTCGGTGAAGCAACGATCAATTGGCTCGGGATCCAACCATGTCGCACCCGACAACACCACATTGAGCTTCACAGCAGGATATGCTGTACATTTCTTTCCCTGTGACAATGTATATAAACACAACAATAACAACATGGAATTAGCCTCTAAGGTGAAAATTGCCAGTAACTAATAGAAGATAAGACTCCATTTGGGTGCTCAATTGAATTTTGTACCAATAATCGAATTCAATAGAGTCGAAAATTACGGAATTGAAGCTGGCCTTACTCCATCTATTGTGAGGGACATGCTAGCGGCACTAGCCTCCGAATGGCAAATTCCGGTTACTCCAACCATTGTGAGGGACAAGCTAGCGGCACTAGCCTCCAAATAGCAAATTCCGATTGATTCAAATGCAACATGAGACTCCATCATGCATGGAATTGCAATTACCATTTCATCATCATGTAATGAATTAAAATGACACCCTTTCCATTTTGGTAATATGTCTATATTTAATTGAATTTTTGCTTATAACGTCTTGATGCATCAGACCATGAATAGTGTCCTGATGCATCATTTTGTGAATACCGACCTGATGAGACCCATGATACAAGTGGTGTCCTTCCTAAGGGGATCCAAATGATAGACCTCACAATGGATGTCAGGCACCCCTACAATAAAAAGGATTATAAGACCATAGCTACCCAATATCTGGCCACCTGTGTTTGGGCTGTTTTATACAGTTGGAATCACTAGACTTCATCACCCATCTATAATGAAATTGATCAGCTCAAGTGTTTGGATCACCTTATTGTGGGCCCCACTTAATACAAACTGATGCATCAGGTTAATATACCTGTTCTGAATTTTCTGCACTCTAGTGTGTCACTCAGAGCTATCCATAAAATAAGAAGATAGTGACGATGGTGATGGCAACACCGATGAGATGACGAAGACGAATGGTATGGAAAGGCGCATCACAGAGAAAATGGTAATCCAATGATTGGGCTTGTATATTCAGGCCCTCCATGACATTGGCTGTTTTATTAAGAAATGATACCCTATCTTTCATCATGATGTCAGCCACTCGATGAAAATGATACCTTATCTTACAGTGTCGTTAGAAGTCAGTTTCACATGCACTACCTTTTCTACTATGATGTTAACCACTAGAAGCAATCACAGCAGCAGCAGCAAGATGTTAATAGACGGGGTTTATTACCTTGAGAAGGCCAGCTGCTGATAGAATCTGTTGCCCATGGCAGATGGACGCAACTGGCTTTCCTGCCTCCATGAATTCCTTCACCACAGCCAGGACTTTCTCATCCAATGCAAGGTACTCTGGAGCTCGGCCCCCGGGGATCACGAGCCCATCATAGCCAGAAACATCCAAACCTTCAAAGCTTGCAGTCAGAGTGAAATTGTGGCCTGGCTTTTCACTATAAGTCTGGTCACCCTCGAAATCATGGATTGCTGTTGGGCAGGTTTCACCTGCCCCCTTCTTGGGACAGACAGCATCAACAGTGCATTCAAGTGCTTGGAGAGACTGAAAAGGAACCATCACCTCGTAGTCTTCCATGTAATCCTACATAAATGTAAAAAAGAAGCAAAGTTAAGGACAGCATCTGCAAAAACTTACAAACACTAACCTGAGCAAAAACACAACTGTTTATGGTGTTAAGCATGCAGGATAATTATTAAGGTTTCTATATAGATCTCAAAGAATCCCATCAGCATTTGGTGGATGGCAAGAGTCCAACGTGCATGTCATTGAAGAAAGGAATATATGGGCTCTAGCTGGCAAGATGAGTAAGGTTTTAAAGACTCGAAGATGCTGCTTTTAAGGCCGTCTAAGGTTTTAAAGACTCAAAGATGCTGCTTTTAAGACCGTCTTATTTTAGGGAGAATGGATGATTTTTTTTTTCTTTTTTTCTTTTTTTCCCGAGAACTCACTAGCAGAATTTGAAATGAAGTGGAGGATGATTTGAGGTGGATAAGCCAT
This sequence comes from Magnolia kwangsiensis, assembly GCA_037074715.1. Classification (NCBI taxonomy): domain Eukaryota; kingdom Viridiplantae; phylum Streptophyta; class Magnoliopsida; order Magnoliales; family Magnoliaceae; genus Magnolia; species Magnolia kwangsiensis. The sequence continues at coordinate 43,759,816 of CM073572.1, read as the reverse complement.
TTTTTGTTTCAAATTAGAAAGCATGCACAGCCCAGTGGTCCTGTTTTAAAATTCCATTGAGATTTTGACATATAGCACCCTCCCTTTTGGCATAAATATAAATAACAGCCTCTCTTATGCATTGTCCTAAATAATACCTTCCGTTTTGTATAGATGGTCAAAAGCCACATTACCATTAATAATTTGGATGGAAAAACTAACTATGTTTAGGCTAGCAAAATCTTTTTAAAAAATAATAATAATACCCCTCTCAAATCCCCAAAACACCAATCCTGACCCTAACCGTCCCTCTCTCCTCTCACTCTAGCCTAACCCTACCCTCTCCCAAAACCTTAAACCTAAACCTAAACCTAAACCAAGGGTAAAAAGGTCTTTTTCCAAGTTCAACAGTCAACTATAATACCCATGGTTCCATCATGTTTTGCTGACAGATGCTAAACACATGGCAGTTTTTGACAGGAAATGGAAAGCAGAAGGGGTCATTTGGGAATGGGCCAAGAGAGAGAGGGTGTTAAATGTCAGAACCCCTAAAATAAATATTTGAGATGGACCGACAAGAAAAGAATACAAGATCAAAGTTACAAAGTCTATGATATTAAAAGAAACAAAAATTCTTGCTGCTTTAAAGTTCATAGAAGTGTTGCAATCCACTTCCCATGTTCCAATAAAAATGGCTATCAACCCATGGGAGGCAATCAGCTCCATTTTGTTTAAAGCAGTCTAGCAACTGGGCAAGTCGAGACATGAGAGATCAGCCCCAGTGATATACATTGTCCTTTAGAAAAAGTAATTAATACAAGAAGCAGCCAAAGATAACCATGTGCTTGACCATCAGAAACAGCGACAAGCGAATGAGCACAAGTTAAGGGAGCGAAGGATCAGAATAACAGCTGTGCATATCTCTTCACACTTCAAGGTAGGGATGTGTCCATGGATAAGCATGGAAACGAGACCATCAGTGTCTGTATCCTTTCTACGTTATTCTTTTTTTCTTTATTCTTTTTTAACAGAACTGTAATAATTAGTTCAATTACGTAGAAATTACCAAATAATTCGGTTCCTCCAACTATGATCACCTTACTTCTCAAACTGGACATGAAAGTAATGCAACTGCAATTTGAGGGCTACTTCCTCAATATGAATGTTAAGGAAGGTTATAAATTGGTCCTCTCCACCTATTTTAACTAACTATTGCAGCTCAATTTGATAATGCATTCGAACATCCTCCCAAACTTAAAAAGTGAATCATGAAATCAGCAAGTGTTTGACTGTCCACAAGAAATGAGTTTTTAGCCACAGCTTTTCTACATACTATGGAAATCTGACGATGAGTGCTACACATATAAAACCTGCCTGGGGTTTGGGTAAATGGCTAGCGTCGTGGGTTTGCTCCCCACAGACACGAGTTTGATTCCCCTCCCCGGGATTACCTGATGCACGTAATTTGCGGGTGATTGTGTGCATCTGCAGGGATTAGTCTCACCTTAAAATGGGGCGGGGACACCCTGATGTCATTTTAAAAAAAAAAAAAAAAATGCTACAGATAAATATAAAATACACACTTACCCCACAAAGAAACAGAATCCGTTTATTTGAGCCAGTAATTCTACCTCCCAGCGCCTTCACAAAAAGCCGTATAAATTCTGGGTGCCCTTCGTATGTTGCTCCAGTTATAAGGTTACCATCAACAACACATTCAGACATGGTTTCTGGTTCTACCCAATGTGAGCCCGCAGCAACTAGCACAGGTTTTACAGGGGGGTACGCTGTGCACTTCCGGCCTTTTACCAAATCAGCAGCTGCCAAAATCAACTGTCCGTGGCAAATCGATGCGACTGGTTTTCCAGAGTTGAAGATTTTGATCACTAGATTCAGAACTGAATCATTCATGGCAAGATATTCAGGTGCTCGTCCTCCCGGGATAATTAGGCCATCATATTTGTTTGCATCAATCTTGTCGAAGGTTGCATTGAGTGTGAAGTTGTGACCACGAGACTCGGAATATGTCTACAACCACGAAAAGACATGAGATGTAAAAGAAAGACTGGGAAAAAAGGAGGAAAGAAACCAACAAAGCCGGTGAAATTGACAACTCAACCATTTTCCCAGAACTACACAAATGCATTCCTGTGCATTAATTGACCGACTTCCTGTGTTAGCAAATCAATACAAACCTTTACACACAGCATATGTGGGACATTCAGTCTGTACATCAAGTGGGCTCCGCTGTGTGGATGAACAGCCTAGAGTCAGGTGAGTCCACTCATCATGTTAGCCTATGTTGAAATGGACCATTGGAAATTACTTTAAATTGTACATTGAGTTCACATGTCTAACCCAGGTGAAGAGTAGAGTATCCTGATTTTCAAGCCAGTCGTGTACACACGTGTCAGATTGGCACGTGGTAGTGTTGAGAGGTACTTGTGGGGTTAGGCAAAGCCCAAGCACTCGTGTAAAACGGTGAGTTAGCGTTCAAATCTACGTTCATTATAAAGCAGATTACTACCTTCTGCCTTCACCATCCATTAAATATCCACCAATCGGATAGTTAGGACCTAGGGCCATACTCTCAGTGTAATTTTCAGTTATAATAATCTACAATGGGTACCACTATTTGGGCGGTTTGGATTTAGGCACATGCCACATGTCAAGCAGGGAGACTGCCTGCCATCATAACTGTGGCTAAACACCATGCCACAACTATAGTGCTGAGGAGCCTCTCCTGCTGCACATGTGGCATGTGCCTCAGATATGAACTGCCTGTATTGTGGGACCCTCATTAGATCGACAACACCTCCCTAAACTGGAAGCTTTGTTAAACAGCCCACATTCCTTGTATAGAAGATTTTGTAATTTTGTATTTATCATCTTACCTTGTATAGTCGTTGTAAAACTCTATATATTCAACCCTTTAGGGTTGTCTGAAATACAGAAAAACATTCTCCAAATTCATGTGTTTTCATTCCAAATCCGTACGTTTTCAAGCTTTTCCATTGAATTTGGACCTTTTTGTTGCTTTTCATTTTTACCATCCATTAAAATATCCACCAAACTGCTACTTAGGACTTATGATCATACTTCAAATGTAGTTTTTGGGTAATAATGTCTATAGCTAACAAGGTATTCCGAAACGGTAACAGTAGCCATAACAACCACCACCGTTACCTTTACAATACAGGTCGTAACAGCCGTTACAGCCCCCGTGACGGCCGTTACGGTCTTTATATATATATATATATATATATATATATATATATATATATATATATATATATATATATATATATCAAGGTGTGCCGAATCGGTTACGTAACGGAAACGATAAGGGCCGATACGCGAATCGGGGTCGTATCGGCCGTTACTGATTTTTGTAATCGTATCGGCCGATACGGGGTGTATCGGACCGTTACGGGTCCGTAACGGTCACCCGTAACGGTCAGAAAATGGCTCTTTTTTTTTTTGTTTTAAGCACTTTTTTTGTTGTTTTTTTCAAACTTCTTGCTTCCAAACTGTTTTTCACTCCTCCTAATAGTAATTTCGACCAACCTTGGCTGGTTATTTGGGACAAAAACACATTATATTACGGATTTGGTTGAATCAAAGCTTGGTGGGTCATTTTTCAGAAATTCTTCAAAAATAGGTATTTACTTTTTTTAATATGTTTTGCTATTTTAATCATGTCATATGATGTGTTAATCATAGTAGAACATGATAATGTGCATTTTACAGATTTGGGGTGCCATTTAATATTTTTTTTATATTTTTTTCTATTTACGCATGAATTTTGGGCCCTTTTTTTAAAATTCGAAAAATCAATTTTTAATAGTTATTTTGTTGTTTTAATGATGCCATATGATATGTTAATCATAGTAGAACATGTTAATGTGCATTTTACAGATTTGGGGTGCCATTTTATATTTTTTTCTATTTACGCATGAATTTTGGGCCCTTTTTTTAAAATTCGAAAAATCAATTTTTAATAGTTGTTTTGTTGTTTTAATGATGTCATATGATGTGTTAATCATAGTAGAACATGTTAATGTGCATTTTACAGATTTGGTGTGCTATTTTATATATATTTTTTTAATTTTTTTTTTACGCATTTATTTTGGCCTTTTTTTTAAAAAATTCGAAAAATCAATTTTTAATGGTTGTTTTGCTGTTTTAATGATGTCATATGATGTGTTAATCATAGTAGAACATGTTAATGTGCATTTTACATATTTGGGGTGCCATTTTATATTTTTTTTATATTTTTTTCTATTTACGCATGAATTTTGGCTCCTTTTTTTAAAATTCAAAAAAATCATTTTTAATGGTTGTTTTGCTGTTTTAATCATGTCATATGATGTGTTAATCATAGTAGAACATGTTAATGTGCATTTTACATATTTGGGGTGCCATTTTATATTTTTTTCTATTTACGCATGAATTTTGGCCCCTTTTTTTAAATTTCAAAAAATTAATTTTTAATGGTTGTTTTGTTGTTTTAATCATGTCATATGATGTGTTAATCATAGTAGAACATGTTAATGTGCATTTTACATATTTGGGGTGTCATTTTATAAAAAAAAATTTGTATTTTCGAATTAGTGACTTTATATTTTTATTTGCTTATATTGAATAGGTTTTGGAGCTTCTTAGGGTTTAGTTAGAACATAAAATTATCTTTATTAACATAGGACATACACTCATACTCATATCCTAAACCTAAAGAAATGTCTGGGTTTGGCCAACAACAAGTGAGGATATTGGATGGCAACATTGTGAGAGGGTTGGTGGTACTAGGCACCAAATGAAGTGCAAGTATTGTGATAGGATGGTGTCTAGTGGAATTACCCATCTCAAACAACATTTGACACATCGAAAGGGTCAAGTTGCGCCATGTGTCAGAGTACCGAAAGAATAATGCTATTAATGCAAGCTAGTCTGGATGAGTCGAAGGGTAAACATGCTGCTGTACAAAAGAAGAAAGATGATATTTTAGAAGCAGCTCGACAGGAGGTGTTTGGTCCTGAATATATGGGCGTTCGTGATGAAGATATTATTTATTCTGACGAATATTCAGATCGGGAATTAACTATAGCTAGGAGAGAGAGCGTGCGTCTAGCTCGTGAAGAGGAAGAACGTCACCGCATGTTTGGCACGCATGGGTCAGTGCGTGATACAGGAGGGGGCAGTGGGAGTGGGAGTGGGACAAGGAGTGCAACTGGAAGTGCAACTGCTTCTGCAGGTGAGACTGAGGGTAGGGGGTAGATTTGGTGGGTTACGACGTGTATTTGGGAGCCGAAGACAGACATCTTCACGTGATGCCCCTATACATTTGGATGAAGAAGTAAATGAGCCTAGGAGACCCTCTATTGATCCAATCCTGTTTAGGAAAGAATCAACTAAACAAAAGAAGATAAAACAAATGTGGAGTAGAACTTCCGTTGAGAAATTAGGTAGAGCAGCAGCAAAGTTATTTATACATGCCAACATACCTCCTAACGCGGCCAATTCTCCATATTGGCAGGTGGTAATTGATGCAGCAGCAGAAGCAGGTGAAAGAATAAAAGCTCCCACGGCTAAGAAGATTAGGGGGAAATGGACAGATGCAGAGTATGAGGATGTGAAAACATGCGTGGCTACCTTTAAACCTGTATGGCAAGCCAGAGGATGCACGATCATGTGCGATGGTTGGACTGGCCCAACCAGACGCAGCATGATCAACTTCATGTTGTATTGCCACTTGGGAACTATATATCACAAGTCAATTGATGCCTCAGAAATAACAAAAAATTCTGATTATATTACTGGACTAATGGATAAAGTTGTGGATGAGATTGGAGAGGAGAATGTAGTGCAGATTGTGACAGATAATGAAGCATCATATAAGCATGCAGGACATGTTGATGGATAAGAGAAAACATCTTTTTTGGTCACCATGTGCTGCCCATTGTATTGATCTTATATTGAAAAATATTGGGAAGAAGAAGAATGTTAAGGAAATGGTCGAAAGGACAAAGAAAGTAACGACGTTTATTTACAACCATAATCAAGTAATCGCAATAATAAGAAAGTTCAAGAAAGGACGAGAATTGTTGAGGCCTGCGGCGACTAGATTCGCAACAAACTTTATATCATTAGAGAGTTTATTCCAGCATAGGGGAGAGTTGAGTGAAATGTTCGCTTCCCGATAATGGCTCAACACAAAACATGGAAAGAAGACATCAGGGACACCGGTCGACGTTGTGAACACCATACGGGACAACAAATATTGGAAGAAGGTTAAAGCGATCCTAAAGGTGATGGAGCCACTAATGAGGGTACTCCGTCTTGTTGAAACCGATGAAGCACATACCATGGGCTTCCTATATGATGCCATGGATAAGGCAAAGCTTGCAATTCAACGTGATCGTAGAAGCTGGGAGACTTATTGGAAGATGATCGACAGGAGATGGACAAAACAACTCCATCAGGATCTTCATGCAGCAGGTTATTACTTAAATCCTAGGTATAGATATGCCCAATCATTTGTTGCAGATGATGAAGTTCGTGTTGGGCTAAAAAATGTGATAAAGAGATTAGAACCTAACTTAGATCTGCAAATAAAGGCGTTGAATGAATTAGATACATTTCGAAATCGCCTTGGTAGTTTTGGAGATGCTCTTGCACAGCATGCAGTATCTAGGTTGCAACCGGCCGAATAGTGGATTAATTTCAGAGAGAGTACGAAGGCTCTCCAAAAAATTGCGGTAAAAGTTTTGAGTCAGACAACATCTTCCTCTAGCTGCGAAAAGAATTGGAGTTGTTTTGCGCTCATTCATTTAAAGAATAGGAATAGATTGCAGACTAGAACATTAGATAGACTTGTCTTCATTCACTACAATATAAAACTAAGAATGCGACGACATCATAGGAGCATTACAGCTGCCGATGACGAAGACTACTGTCCAATAAACTTAGACAATATTTATGATGAGGATGACTCACTTCTACCTTGGTTGGAAACAAGGAAAAAGCAAATTGAAGAGGATAGTGAAGAATTGGAAATTGATGACCCAGAAATACGCAAAGCACAACAAGAGAGTCGTGCAGATGTGTTGGACCCAGTAAGAGGGGCAATGTTTATGCCACGTACGGAAACGGCTCGAGATCAACAAAAGAGTACGAGCAGTGGTAGCGTGTCCGTGTCGGATGATGGTGACGATGACCCCCCTGCCTCTGGTGTTGGCACTTCTGGTGTTGCTCAACGCCCTATTCAGCCGTCTACAAATCACGATGCCGATGAACATCGACGAGGTGGTACACGAGATCGAACCTATGAGTGTACCGAGTCACGATACAGCCAGCAGGAGGGTACATCTAGTGGTGCACCGCGTCTGGGAGGTCCGGAACATCAGCAGACTCATGGTCTTGATTATTATGATAGATATTCTTATGGTCAATTGAATTATGATTATGATGGTTATACTGAGCCTGTTCCATCACATTCATGTTGGAGTAGCCCTCCCGATCAATATCCATATGATTATAGATATCCAGATCCAAATCCAAGTTACTCATCACAGCAGACGCACTCTCAATCTCAAGATTCTCAACAGCCTGAGTATGGTTACCAGTATGGCTATTCGACGGGCACTGGTGGATATCCTTACTCAGGGTCAGAGTCGTTACCTAGTCAGGATCAGTCATCCTCTGGTTTCGTTGATCTAGTATTTCCTTCTGGCACTGGATATTATGGATATGCAGAACCTACACCTATTGGAAAGCCTCAACCTGATGGTGACAATAACGATGATGTGGAGGTCGAGCAACCACAAAAAAACAGATTTTCATTTTGGTAGTGACTTGTGATTGTAAGTATATATTTGTATTAAGGTAAGTATTTGCATTTTGCAGCAGACAGCTCACAACAGTATTATTGCAAGAAGCAATGCAATTATGCACACACTTGACACTGTCAAACTTGTATTTAAAATAGGTCCCCTGACAACCAATCAAGTAATCCTTAATCAAGTTGCAGGGGAGTATATCAGACACTACTAATTTTATTTTTTTTAATATTCTTGACTTGAGGATGACAGGTCATAGACAGGAATCACAGTCACGTGCACACTGCACAGGTATGTTCGAGAAATTCCTCAAAAATAATTGCAAACACACCTAATGTAAGATATTTACATATTACATTCATTCTGATATATCTATCATTGATAGTAGATAGTTAGAAAATTAAATATATGAATTTTGTAGTCAAATTCAGGTTATCTGGTTCATAAATTCATCAAACGGTCCGATACAACTTCTCACCAAAGAGTGGACCGTTACGCCCCCATAAACATGTTCCATTTTATAAATGAATGCATATTTGGAATGCTTAGAATATTCCGGATTTAATCCATATTTTTTCATATTTTTTTGGCAAAAAAAAAAATTTGCGCCGTTACGAGCCGTTACGCCCCCGTATCCGTATCGGTTTTGGAGGTCACCGTTACGCCAACCGATACCGATACGGGACACCTTGATATATATATATATATATATATATATATATATATATATATATATATATATATATATATAAACTCGAAAAACCTATATTTGCCTCGTAACATTGAATTTATTTTTTAAACATTTATCTGCCCTATAACAGAACATTATGGGGTTGTTACGCCCTTTACAAGGGTCGTAAAGGACTGTTAACAACAATTACGGTTCATGTTTTACATAACAGTTGTTACGGCTGTTATGGGTAAAAATGGACTAACTACGATAACCATAATGAGAGAGAATCCAAAGCACAAGGGAGGTCGGAACAGAGCTCGGCCTCGACAACCAAGCACAATCTCTACAAACAGCTCGAGGATTGACCACCAACAGCAGGCTCGGCTCTGGTTAACGTCTTGCTACCTCGATCATAGGTACCGACCTCGACCTCGAATACTGACCTCGACCAACAGTTCAGCTCGGTTTGTAGGACCTTGGCCGATCCAACTTTGAGGTGAGCCTCGGCTGTCTGCCACGATGTCCTCGAAAGCCGACCACCGGGAGATCTCCTCATACAGGGAAGATTAGTCTCCCGAGATCTTCGCTGAGAACTAAGCCGAGAATAACGCTTTGGACTTCGGCGACGATCCCTTTTATGATACGCAACTGAACAGCAGATTCATTACCATATACGTTATTCGCATAAGATGTGATGCAGGACATGAAAATTAACTATGATATGCAAGATCTCAGGCTTTAGATCAAACTAATTCAAAAACATTCACATAAAATTTTCACATTCCACACAAAAGTTCAAACATTCAAGCAAAGAGAATCTGTGCAGGTCTAGGCATACACATGCTAGGGCTAGATCAATAAAACTTATGGGCCAAACGATACTCAAAGGGAAGTAAAACTCATCCACACATGCACAACAATTTGTCCCTAATCCAAGGGATTCACCAGTTTCAGTTCTGAGAACCCTAGGGTAAGAAAAGGAACAATCAAATTGAAAAGAATGCAATCTAGGGTTAGGGTTATGAAAAACAGGTATAAGAGGGAAGAAATAAGTAGGAAATCTGAACCTGGAGACAGTCCACGCGTACGAACAGTGGACCAGACCTGACGCACATGCGAGCGGGCCCCGATTTTGAGAACCAACTTCTATGGTCTGATCGGCCAGGGGAGGACTCCAAAACCTCCGATTTTTGGGCCAATCCGACGTGCGGTCTGTGTGTGGTGCTCCGCCAAAGTTTTAGCCATCCTGCAGAGCTAGATTCTGAAATTTTGCTGTAGGGAGAAGAATTGCGGCAATAGAGAACGGATTCGAAGTGTAGGTGATTGTAGGAGATGAGAAGTAGGGATGGTAGAGGATGAGGGCGAATCGGGATAGGTGTGGTTTCGCACCACGGTAGTCAACCCTTCGATGAATGAAGGGCTTCGTACCCAATTGGATTTCCACAACTTAAGAACTCAGAGGAGTAAAAAAACGCAGAAACTTTTATTAATCTTCAATGAGAAAAAAAAACCTACAAGGGGTGTCTATTTATAAGAACACCCTACAAACCAAAACTCGCGCCATGTGCGCAACCTATTACTTAGCGATGAAGTAAACAAAAATAATAACTAATCAAAATAATCTAAACCGTCCATGATATTCTAAATAATATTAATAAGCAAGACTTAAAATATGAGATTAATCAAACTAGTGGGCCACGATCATGAAAACCCATGATGGGCTTTACTTGACTATCGGGTCACTCCAACGAATCAAAACTCAGTCTTCTAACTAAGAGGCCCTCCCTGGACATCGTCATCGATCCAGATCGACAATGGGGCCCTCCTCTTTGCTTACGTGCATAGGAGGCGACGTACATGTGCGTGCGCAGGTGATGTCCCCATCAAGATGGCTATAAATAAGAGCCTCATCTACGATGAAAGGTATGCACAAATAAACCCTAAGTTCTACTAGACCTAATTTGCCCGCTCTAACTTTGGCATCGAAGGGTCCCCTGCTGTAGCCAGGGTCCCCATTGTTATTAGCTTTTGCAGGTGTGCAACGGTCTAGTGAGGACGCCTAGTTCACAACATCAACAACGGCCATTACAACCTCGTAACGTGTAACAGTTGCCACCATTACCTTTACATAGCAACCTTTACAGCCCTATAATAGCCTTTACGGCACACCATGATAGTCAAGATTCATAATTGAGAAGGATGTTACTCATAAAATTCAAGCTAGGTGGAAAAAGGTGGAGATGCGCTTCTAGAGTTTTATCACTTTATACTCATAAAACCCAAAGAGAAATTTTATAGGATACCGATAAGACTAGCCATGCTTTATGGGACAAAATGTAGGGTAGTCAAGGAACAACAAGTTCATAGAATGAGTGTAAAGGAAATGAGGATGTTGAGGTGGATGAGTAGATGGACAAGAATGCATTTATGGGAACTTAGGAGTAGCACCAATAGGCAATAAGATGAGATAAAGTAGACTTAGATGGTTTTGACACGTGCAACGGAGACTAAGAACTACTTTTGTCAAAATGAGTGAGTTGATTCAAATTGAATGCTATAAAAGGGTAAGGGGAAGACCCAAAAAGACGTGGTGAAGGTAGTACGAAGAAAAGACTTGAGGACCTATAGTTTAACTAAGGATACGGTCCTCAATAGAGTGGAATAGTTGAATGGCATAATAGGTTCATGTAGCTAACCCCATGTAGTAGGGATAATGATGAAGACACCACTTCACGTATACCTTTCGTACGTATCAGATGAGGAGGCAGGCCGCACCGATTTCCCTGTGACTAGGCAACTATCTGTTATCATGTTGAAGACTCCATGTGCATGTGCGGGCATCTGGAGGACCCCACACTGAGAAGATGTACATGGGCTGCTATATGGAGTGATCTAGACCCTTGGATTGGAGGGACGTGACACTCAGACCATTGGATCACATGAATCACATGATCGGGCCCTTGATTGTGGATCGTCCACATCAAATTTTATTTTTTTTTTAGATTTTATCATCTTTTAGGATTTAGTTTTGATTATTTTATGTTTGGACACCTTTACGAGTGATTTAATAGATTCTCTTTAGACTAGGGCCATTTTTATTAAAATTTCACAAGATGGTTTTTTTTTTTTTTTTGTAATTAGTGAAACTCGTTGGAATTATAAAACGAGGGTGGGCAGGTGACTCTCTCCCTCATTAGGTTTTGTGAAAAAAAAAAGGCTTTTGCTCTTTTCTTCTTCTCCCATCTTCGTGAGATTTGAATATACTTCCATATGATTTGTAAGGGAGATTGGTGTGAGGCTAATCTTCATCAACGAAGGTGTGAGGTATCCATCTATCCCCACATCATCATCTCTTTTTCATCCAAGTATTTTCTTCAAATTCTTCAATTCTCCCCTCCCAGATCTTCACCTTCTTCTAAACTTCACTTTCTCATACTCATCCACAATCTAAAACCCTAATTCCTATATTTCTCAATCTCTTTTACCCCATCTACCTAAAATCCTAATTCCTATATTTCTCAACCTCTTTAACCCAGTCTACCCAAAACCCTAATTCCCACATCCTGACCTATAAACCCTTTAATCCCCTCACCCCATTTGATCCCATGAACCCTAATTCCTAGATTTCTCAATCTCTTTTAATTCTAATTTCACCCTAGGGTGTATTAGGTCGTCTACTTTTTTTCTTTCTTTCTTTCTTTTTTTATTTATTTATTTATAAAAAGGCCTTATCCTATGCTAATTGGATGTCCCTACATCCATTAGATCCTAGTTTCTTTTATTTAATGATCTTATACTACGATGTTGGTAACCTAGGCTAGGATTATGCATGATGTTCTTATAGTTTACTTGGTATCAATAATGATAATGGCAAGTTTAATGTTGTTTTGTTATTTATGTTAATTTTGCTGCTTGATCTCACATAAAATTTGGTTCATGCATCGATCCTGCATCAGATAAGACTTAGATAATGAAGAATCTGTCTAGAGTGGGTCCCACTATCCAGTCAGTTCAGACACTGGGATTTTTTGGATGCCTGTAAATGGGCCAAGTTTAAATGATTTACGGGTAAATCATTTACACTCTGTTTGGATGACCCTTTTTGCCTGTAAATCATTCACAGGCTGTAAATGATTTACAGGCAAAAAGTTCGGATTTCATTTATACAGGCTCTCCATTTACAGGACTAAAACAATTTACAGACTATCCAAACACAGAAAAGCATTTACTGAAAATCATTTACAACTTAAACATTTATAGGCATCCAAACGACCCCTAATCAAAGATTTCATTATTATCTCAGTCCGATTGACACACGCATTCCTTTTCCCAAAATCGAATATCTAAGAATCCATTGTTTGTTCTGCAAACAATCTACGCAGTCTAGTTTGAGCAGATTGAAAGTACATAACTAGTATTTTTTTTAACAAAAGGAAGAAATGAAATAACATAAAACAAAGACTGCGATCGAACGAAGTGAGAGAATTATGAGGGACCTGATGGGCAGAGCTCTGATGGACAGCTGTACGGCATACATCGCCAGCTTTCTTCCCCGGGCAAGCGGCGTCAACGGAGACTCCGTAGGCCAGCAGTGCTTGAAAGGGAACCATCACCTGCAACCAACGTAAGTGCATAAATAAAAAATCGAAAATGAGGAAATTTCATGTGAGATTGGAATTGATGAAAAAACAGGATTTGATGGATGGAATTGAGGGAGATTGAAACCTCGTAGTCCTCCATGTAATCACCGCAGATAATCAGAACAGATTTCTGAGATTTTGGGGTTCCCATCTCTCTCTCTCTCTCTCTCTCTCTCGAGTGGAGCTTGTGGTCTGAGGCAGACTGAGAGAGGTGGGACGCCCGATAGAAATGATCGGATAGAGCGCAAGTGTTCGTTTTGCATCTTTCGCGACTGAGATCCCACCGTCTGTCGCCGCACACGTGAGACCTTATGCTCAGGGGTCCAATGATCGGAACCGTACATGGTGTGGAACCTATCCTATGAGACCACTGGACGAAAACCATGCTGAACGGGATGACGGAGAACATCACTATCTATATATGCGTTTAGAACCTATAAGGGCCTGTTTGATTTTCATCGTTTCACCTTGAAATGGTAAGTACCTAAGAAATGGGTGATTATTACCGTTTCACCTGTTTGAATATTCACGGTGATTTCACTTAGGAAACCGGTTCAAAAGTAATAATGGTCATTTTAAGACTCCATTTTGATATATATGATATATCTACTCTGTTCATTCATTTCATCACAATATTTTGAGATATTAGAAGAAAAATGAGTTAGATCCAACACTCAACTGGCCGGTACCAAAAGAAACAATGGCTACATGAAGTTTTTAATGGTAAGTATTTAATTCATATATTTCTATTACGTGGTCTACTTGAGCATTGAATATATATCATTTTTTGACTTATAGCATAAATTTATCTAACATAATGGATAAACCGTATAGATATATGTCATGCATCATGGTGGAACCTACAAATGTTTCATAATATTTACTTTTTTAACCTTCAAAAAGTAACAGTCAAACCAGTTATAGAAAAGAGTGCGGCAACTACGGAGGAAAATAATTATTATTCTTTTTCTAGTTATTTACCATTCCATTGGAAAATTAAACAGGCCCTAAAAGACAACTTTCAATAGCTGTAATTAAACTCTAACAATCAAAGGATAGGATGGTTACTGAAGAGTTCTTACGTGACAGTGTCTTATTATTGAAAATTAAAAGAATATGGACAGTTCAAATCATCCTACCCGCTCAGTATGTGGCCCGCACTGGGTGGCGATGCATGCGGAATTCATGTCGCGACTGATGCAAGACGAACTCAGAAATCGTCGCTTCTTGCACGTGGCGCTTTTTTCTCGACCGCCACTCCTCTCGCTTAGTGAGCGACACGTTCGGGGAGAGTAACCAGCAACAGGTTAGAACAGGTTCATACGGTTAAGAGTCGCAACTCAGTGAGCGGTTCTGGTGTGACGGAGCCGAATACGTGTACCAGATACGTGCGTACAGAACGTGTGTGTGAGATCCTCGCCATTCATCAGATAAGGCCCACTGTGAAAATTAAATATATCAGAGATTAAAACAGTACGCTCATCTAGTGTGACGCGTCTTGCAGGTAACCCCGGGTTAGGGAGCGAATTAGGTGCGGCCCCAGCGTCACCCAATACAGTGTGGCCCTGACCGTGGGACCCATATTGATACTTTAACTGTATATCCACACCATCCATCTGTTTTTTCAGGTCATTTTAGGGCATGATCCCGAAAATTAACAGATACAAATCTCATGTGGAGCCCACCACCTGGAGCAGTGGTGATTGACCATTAAAAACTTCTCGTGGGATACAAAAGCTTTGGATCAAGCTGATATTTGTTTTTTCCCTTCATCCAGGTCCATGTGACCTTATTAATAGGTTGGATGACAAATAAACATTAGGGTGGGCATTAAGGTGGGTCCCACGAAGTTTTTAATGATGGGCTTTCAATCACCACTACTTCCTATTGTGTGATCCACATAGGATTTGGATCCGCTTCATTTCTGGGCACATCCCTAAAATGATATGGAACAATGGATGGACGGCGTGGATATATAATATACACATCAAGGTGGACCCCACCGTCAGGGCTGTATTGTGCCGGGTGAGGCCACTCCGCACCTAATCTGCTCACCTTAAATCTCTACAACGCCCACTAGGCTGTTTTTGCTGTATCCACTCCATCCATCCGTTTCATCGTATCATTTAAATACATAAACCCAAAACATGAGAAAGTCCAAAACTCAAGTGGGCCACACAGCTGAAGAATGAACACACAAAAGTTCTTGATCAAGGATTATATTTGTCTGTTCCCTTCGTCCAAATGATAATCTCCTTATGACTGGCTTCTCTCGTGAATCAATAATAGGCGTAGAAGCCGGTTGTGAGTTTCCAAAACGTGCGATTAAAAAAAATACAATAAATGAGAACTAATTGCTGCTGGGAGGTTGCCACATTCCATAGTATTCACGATCTTGCCACTCACATGCCCTTTGTTTATAACAACATAAGTGAAAGTGGTGGGCCGTATAGCAAAGATTACCTGATATGAAAATCAGGCAGGTCTGCTGATCAGTTGGGCCACACTTTTTCGAATCAAACCAATGACGGCTTGACTCAACGGAAGCAGATTGCGTACCTGTGGGGCCCACCGTTATTCATTTTATCGACTCCATTCATCCATTTTTTCATATAATATTATGGCTTTAAACCAAACACTAATCATATAAAAAGCTCCAGTGGACCACACCACCTGAAACGGCGTGAATTGAAGTCTAAAGTTGAAAAGTTCTTCGGGGCCCACATAAGTTTTAGATGATGATATTTTTGTTTCCCTTCATCCATGTCCCTGTGATCTTATGAACAGTTTAGATGACAAATAAACATCACCAGGGGCCTTAGAAAGGTTTCAACGGTGGAAATCAATACTTCCACTGTTTCTTTTGATATAGTCTACTTGAGATTTTGATATACTTCAATTTTGTGCTCAACCCTTAAAATGATCAGTAAAAAAACGGATAAACAGTGTGGATAAACCACATGAGATCACAGTGGGCCCAATAGAATTTACTCAGTACAATAAGAGTGTACCGAGTAACTCAGTAGGTAATTCGATTTTTGGCTCAACATATAGATGTGGCCCACCTTGTAATCAGATCATTGTAGGGCTAATGTTTTATAGTATTGATGGTCCATGCATGTGGCGTGTTGGCGAAAAATATTGTAGACGTTGTAAGTTGTTGAGACTCAAATATTGCATAATTTTTTCATTAATTTCTTGATTTTATGAACATAAATTATCGTAATATTCTATTTTACTCATGCATGTGTTGCAAGGTGAATTCAAGTGCTTAGATTGAAAAAGGGTGCTAAAAAACATGAATTTGATGCTCAAGATTTATCAAGGAAAAGGTTGGATCTTAGAAGACTAAGATTGAAGCATTCACATGCCAAATATCAAAGAAAATCAAATGACGGATGAAGAGAATCGACAATTTGAAGTGAAGAATACTAAAATCATCTTGAAAAAGTGTATTTTGAAGCTGTGAAGTTTATTCTGAAAAACTGCGCTGCAAAAAGTCTGTTTTAAACGAACTAAGCAGCGAATAGTATATTTTTGAAAAATACGTATATTTGATGCGGTTTATAGGGTTTTCAACTTTTTACGAAAATTGGAGTTCCCTACTTATAAATAAGGCTTCCTAAGGCATTCCAAAACATCGTTCAAGGCATCCTAAGGCAAAATTTAAGATTTTTAAAGAGTTTTTTTTAGTTTTATTAAAGCTTTTAAGTTGTTCCTTTTATTTTAGATATTTTCTATTTTCATTTTTTCTTTCTTGTTGCTTTTATTTCTACAATTTAATTATGTTTCTCTAAATTCCTTCTAGCCCAAGGTAGAAGGGAAGCACATGGGTTTAATAGTTCTTTAAGATTATGATGATTGATTGTTTTAATAATGAGAAGAATGGTGTATGCATGTTGTCTATTATTTAGGTTTTATTTTTTTATCCTCTTGTGAGAACCATATATTTCCATCATATGAGATCTACATTGATAGATAGGCTTAGCCTAGATCAATCAGATTTCTTAGATAGGAGAGGTTCTCAATCTGTTATATTTCTTTGATATTCATTATCTTATATATATTGAATATTTAAAATCACTGACGCTTGAGAATATATGTCAATGATGTAAATCCATAATTTTTTAATATTTTATATCACTTTTTTAAATATTTAAACCGTCTTATTTTTCGACAAGGTTGACCATAGTGTTCAGATCCTAGTTGTGTTATCCAAGTCATCATGATTTTGGAATATTAACCTATGTGTGGAACTTTGGAGCTTGGGTGTTATTTTATTCAGTTGAATTACATCCATTCAAAAATTTCAAAATCAGATTATCAGTTTAGTTTTTATTACTTAGTTTGTTTTGCATTTGATTTTTTTCCCTTCTCACAATTCATCTCCCTGTGGGATCGACCCCGTATTTACGGGATACTACTTACGAACCTCTGCACTTGGAGACAAGAAATCATAAGTCATAGTACCTATAGTTGTACACTAATGAAAATTATAAGACTTAAGAATAATCAATTATGTATGCATTAATTATAAAGATTATAAAACTGAATAATTAAATTTTAAACGCAAATGGCATTATATTGTTTAAATGTAAGTTGATCAATTTAAACTTTTTAACTTAGTTTTCCGTACTCTCATATCTTTCCTAACAACCTTTCTCAAAACATACTGAGTCTCCCGTACCTATCTGAATTGATCATCACAACAATAATGAGTCTACCATGCTCAATCCAAATATTCTTTTATTCGATCATCCAAACCATTAATTATGATTCGATCATCCAAATCATTACTTATGTGTGGCTCACTTAATAGAAGCCTTACAAAAATATCAAGTAAAGGCATATTCTATCAATGTGAAAATTTTAGAAGAATAGGCTAAGATGTGAAAATGTAGATAAGAGAGTAGAAAGAGACGTGGGGATGATCCTAATCCTAAAATTATTATTTATAATTCACAATACCGTGCACATTACGTGTGTCATGTTTGGGCCCAAAATAGGCTGGGCTTATTTCACTTTTTAATACCAATGTTATTTATTCAACTGCTTTGTGCAGACTTATTCAATTGTCTATTTTTGCACTCCTGTTTAAGATGGAGCATGTACATCAATCATGCCGAACTTTCTACTAATAAATGAACTCTAAACTTTTTTTTTTTCCCTAACAAATGAACTCTAAACTTGAGATAGTGGTTTCATGAGGATATATGCTAATTGGCATTTGGAAGAAACATATTTTATATCAATTTCTGTAGAGAAAATATTTTCCTTAGGGAAGTACCAATCCACCTTTATGTATTTTGTACACTTATAAGACACCGGACTGCTTTATTGTCATAAAAGAGGTTCATACGTCTATCATCAAATAATCCAAGTTCTTGTAAAAGTAATTGGACCCTATAAGAGTTCATAAACTGCGTGTCTCGTGGCCTTAAATTTTGCTTCTGCATTGTACCTACGACAATTATTTGCTTCTTGATTTTTCAAAGAACCAAGTTTCTCTAACAAATGTACAATAACTAGCAGTAAATTTTCTATCATTTTATTCTACCCAATTTGCATTGGAATTTTTTTTTTTACACACACCCACCCACACCACATGATGTGCTATCGATCCGTGGTAGTCTCAGTGTTGAGACAAAGTTTGTCTACCACTGAGCCATGGAGCCAGCATTTGGACATGATTCTACTTTAAGATGATTGTTTGGTCAATAAATGAGTCCTTACCCAAGGAGTGTTCTCCAAATATCTGAGAATACATAAAGCTGCTTCCCAATGCAAATTTTATGGTTTGTGCATAAATCTACTTACCATTTCTACCTCATAAGAGATGTAAGAACAAGTGACAATGAGGTAGATCAATTTTCCCACCAACTGCTATATTTTTACGAATCATCCAAGTATTCTCTTTGGTTGTCAGAAAGCTTGTTGTTGGGATTCATTGGGGTGTCATGTGGCTTACATCGAATAATCTAGTTTTTTAAAAGTAAATCCAAGGTATATTTTCTTTGAGACAAGTTGATTCTCGCCTTGAAGCAAACTACCTTGATTATAAAAAGTATCTTAAGGCCCATTTGGGAGCGTGGATTCGAAACTGTTTGGATTTGAAATCCTCCTATTGTATATGGTAGTCTGGATTGGGAGTCAACTTTAATCCAAAAGTAACTATGCATGATATATTTATAGGGGTTTGAATTTAATTACTAAATTAACTTTAACATATCTAATTTGTGAACATATGTAATGTTTGAAACCATGGTTGTAATAAGTCCGTTGAAATACATACTTTGCCTGAAAATGATGAAATTCCAAATCTCGGATGGGCCACAAGCACAAGATAATGTTTAAGTGACTAACTAATGATTTTTAACCATTGATTTAAATAGACAATATTTGAATGGCATTGATCATCATATTAAAGTAATTATAGTGATGCAATTGATAATCTAATTGTTTTGGGATATCATTAGTGAGTCATGTGCCCAATGCTTTAATAGTCTAGTGACACACATATTACACATGCAACTATTGGAAGGATTTTAGATGTAATCCAAGCTCTCACTGTGGATTTGAAACCACCTCTTTGAGGGGATTTGAAACCCCCCGTTACTTTATGGTGCCAAACAATTATGAGATTTGAAATTCCCTCAAATCCTCTCAAATTCCCTCCAAATCTTTGATGTCAAATGAATCCTTAAAGTTCTCAAATCCTTGGTTCGAAATTGCATTTCGATATATTTCTTAACATCAGATATTTCTTTTTGGTCATCGCCTATAACAATTATGTCATCTACATAGATGATTAGCGCAATTATTCCTTTTAAACTATATTGCACAAACACACAAAATGATCCACTTGGCATCTGTGAAATCCTAAGGCTATTAGTATGTGATTAAACTTATAAAACCACGCCCTAAGAGATTGTTTAAGTTCATAAATGAGTTTCATTAGCTTACAAAATTTTCCATTATCCTCTTGGTCAACAAATTTTGGAGGTTGCTCCATATAAATCTGAGTTTTTTAGATAAATTGTCATATAGAAAGGCATTCTTCACGTCAAGCTGATGTAATGGCTAGGATTGGTTTATTGCTATAGAGATTAATACTCACACATAATTTAGTATCATAATAGAGAAGTTTCTTCATGATTAAATCTAATTGTTTTAGCATATCCTTTTATAACAAATCATGCTTTTTAATATTTAATGGACCCATCCAGTTTATATTTGATAGTAAAAACGCATTTACATTCAATGATACATTTTGCTAGAGCCAAAGAGACCAAAGTCCACATGTTGCATGGCAAAATACGCATCCAATGTGAGCTCGTGCATCATGGTGAGAGGTGGAAACCACATCCTTTAACAGGTTGATAGTGTATGCTTTGATAGACGGGGTTAAATGACGATGGGACCCAGTGAAATATTGGGTATAGAATGTAAGAGTGGGCGTCTTCTGTAATGCAATATGTAAATCAATGTTGGTTTGGGATTGAGAAATAGATGAATCCTTAATCAAAGGAGGTGGGAGACGTGATTTTAGTTGTCGGTCATCTACAATAAAGTTCATGTCAGTAACGCGGGTTTGAGGAGTGCTTCCCATGGGACTACAGTCTCCCTCACTAGGAGTGGCATTAAAATACGAAGTTTTTTCAAAAAAATATGATATCGATATTAATGTAAAGATGTTTAATAGTGGGATCAAAGCTTCGATATCCTTTTCGTGTTCGAGAGTATCTAAGAAAAATGCATTTTATAACCTGAAAAACAAATTTATAAAGTTGTTGACTAGACTTATGAACAAAAGTTAATCACCTAAATGTACTAGCAAGCAAAGGAAAACGAGTTCAATCAGGAAAATAAGATCAAGAATGGAGTATGATTGTTAAGAATTGAAGATGATTATCTATTTATAAGGTGGTAGACTGTTAAAACGGCATAACTCCAGAACTATTTTGGGACATTCATGTATGTTAGAGAGATCTAGCAGTTATAAGAAGAAGAGGTTTTTCCTTTCAACTATCCTATTTTATTGGAGGTATAAGCATAAAGAGTCCGATGTGTAGTGCCTGTTGTGGTTAAGTATTCAGTAAAAGAATTCATGGAAAAATATTCTAAAGCACTTGAACTCCGTTTAAAATTGGGTGCTGATCAACTAATTGGGCAATGCTTATTGTGGAGAGAAAATACCTTAATACCTTCATTTTTATTTTTATTTTTCTTTTTTATTTTTTCTTTAGAAAGTGTTAAATCTATAATTATGGGCCCACAAGGTATATGTCTAACATCCAACCCTTCAAGCCGTTGCACCATGCAGTGATTATGGCCAACCAAATGATAATGCTGGTCAAACCATAAGAACTAGCACACACCACTCAAAAACATCTAAACTCATGTATAGCACATGTAGTGATTCGATCCACCATATTTTTTAAGGTGCGAATGTCATGGAGGGTTTCATGTGTTAGATGGATTGGATGTTATACACCTAAAAGGTGGTCACCTTAATTCCTAACTTCACTACCTTTTTAATTCTTTTAAAATAATTTAGTGTTTCAAAATTTTTCATTGGACCATGGCCATAGCCCATAGGTGAGCACATGCCCTATGGATATGTTTTATCACATAAATCTAAAAGGTTGTACCCTCATATTTTGTTTTGAAAAGTCATGAGTTTAAATTCAATAGTCACAATTCTTTTTGAAATGGTGCCTTCACAAAGTTTATAAATAGACTTTTTTTTATCCATTTTTTACACATAATAAAAAATTCGTTTTATGTTAAGAGTATGATTTAAGTATTTTCTAGTTCGAGTTAAGACTACAAGTGGTTCGAGCCCATGTACAGTGAATGCACCACTGTGACTGGATTATAGTCATTATATCTTGGAGGTCGATTGCTCTGGAAACCTATTGCACTTGAAACGCTGTCCAAAGAGAGCAAATTCGATTTCAAGCCGAGTGACTCACGTCATGTGTAAGACCCGTATCTTGGTCCGTACCTTTCCGTACACTTCCGCAGTCTTACCGGTCGAATTCCGACGACCTTCGACCCTTAACTGATATCGACGCGCGACCCTGATTCATGTGCCGACAACCCGAGTCGACTCAACCCGAAACCAATACCATAGCGACCGCGCCGTCGTTGCGGTTCCGATGCCGCGACTCGCCCGCCGAGGCGATACCCTGATCAAGAGATATGTGCCAACGTTTGGTGCGAAAAAACGCCGCGCGTTGCGAAAACTAAGGGAATCTCTACGATGTGTCACATCAATCACATCAATCCCATTAATTAATCACCCATCAATCCATCACATGTCAAGTACACATCACTTCCATCCCTTTTCCCAAGCAACCACAAAAGTCTTCACCACTCATACCTCTCTTACACAAAAAGCCACAAAAGTCTTCATCTCCCATACCTCTCTTACACAAAAGCCTCAAAAGTCAAGCTTTTCTTACACAACCATCACTCACCCATCCATCCATCACTCTCTCTCTCTCCCTTTACATCACTCTCTCTCTTTCTCTCTTTCCCATTTCAAAAATCCCAAGCAACAAAAGATTTTCAAAAAAACTCCATACGTATGGAATTTTGCAAGAGCTCCTAAGCTCCAAGTGGCCCACCTTCCTACCCCAAAATCTCCCATCTCAACCCTCCATTCTTCATCTTAACTATTAAAGTTAAAGCTAAGGTGCCAAGGAACCTCTAGGAGCAAGAAGATCGGACGGTGGGTGCCTCTATAGGGTAGATTTATTTATTTTTATGGTGGACCAAGTGAGGCCCACCGATCAATGGTGTGGATCTCACTTGGGACCCTAATACATGGCCGATGAACCACTTGGATCATCATGATCATTCCATGATGGGGCCATTCTCCATGGACCCCATCATGATGCTTATTTTCATTTGGAAAGGTCATCTAGACCATCCATATTGGTGGGGAAAGGATCCTCACTGTTGATCTTTAGTTTTGATGGTCACATGTGCAAAATGACCCATTTGATGTATGATTTCATGTATGGGAGGGCCCATAATGACGGGGTCCCTTCATCACAAGCCGTGTCCCACTCTCCATGTCTCTCTCTCTCTTTTATTGCTTTTATTTTATTTTATTTTATTTTATTTTATTTTTTTTATGCTATAGGATGGTGGCCCACTTGAATGGATCCCATCTTGATGTATTTATTTTATTCAAGTGGGGCCCACCTTAGACGTTATTCCCATGCCGCCCCTCATGTGGTGGCCCACTTCATCAGGGCCCACCATTTTAAAAAAAAATATATATTATGAACCGTCCAGCGTCTAGGACGCTGGACGTTGTAAAGATAAGTAGAAAAGAAAAGGAAAGAAAGAAGGGCTTTGGTGACCCACTTGCATAGGCCTCACCGTGTTGTACCCAGACAATCCAAGCCGTCTACCCTCTTACTTACAGAGTTTTAACCGTTGGGTAGAAGTTTGGGGTTGATTGGAAGACCTGGTGGGCCATAGCATCAAATAATGCACCTCGACCATTCAAGGATCCATTTTCTCATTTTATTCATTTTCTAGCGTCAAAAAAATTCAAACTCTGGACTCATTTGGACGGCCTCGGGCCACTGATCGCAATGGCTGGGGCAGATTTCACTTTAGCGGGCCCCGCGTGCGAAAAACCCTGAGAAAACAAGTTTTTTCCTTCTTTTTTTTTTGCAAAGGCATTGCCTCTGCCTCTGACGACGTACAGCGGCTGCACGCAGGCGCGTGCAGCCTTCTTTTGGCGAGCGGACGGGCGTGGGGAGGTGGCCCACGGCCCTGCACGTGGGCCCCACAGTAATGTTTATTTGTCATCCGACTTATTCATTAGGTGGGCCACTCCAGTGGTGGGCCCCCCTCCAAAAATGAGTCAGATCCAAAACTCTGGTGGCCCACACCACGCGAAATAGTGTGAATTGAATTCTACCGTTGAAAAGTTTCTAGGGCCCACTGAGGTGTTGGATCAAGCTGAAATTTATGTTTTCCCTTTATCCAGGTCTGAGTGACCTTATGAATGGGTTGGATGTCATCTAAACATCACAATGGGCCTCGCATGGGACCCACAAAAATTGTATGTGCTATGTCCACCGTCCAGACGGACGGTGGCACCCCCACAGCTGCACCCACCTGATGTTTGTATGGCCTCCACCGTCCAGTGGACGGTGGGGCCCTGGGTGATGTATGTGCCTTACCTACACTGTCCACTGGACAGTGGGACCCACCATGATGCACTTGATTCATTCAAACCGTCCATCCACTTAGTAAGATCATTTTAAAGCATGAGTTTTTGATGGGTGGGCCACTCATATGGGTTAGGCCCATTTGGTTGTAACAGGCCTATGGGCTAGGCCCATTTGAATTTCAAAAGGGGCCTATGGGCTAGGCCCATTTGGTTTATGAAATGCTTATGGACTAGGCCCATTGGATCCACTTAAGGCTTAAGATCCTAGGCCCATTTGATGTGTTACAAATCCATGGGACTAGGCCCATTTGATGTACTTCAAGGCCCATGTAATTGGACCTTTTTGTTGAAATTTTAAAAGCCCATGGAAGTAGACCATTTGATATATTGTAAGGCCCATGGGACTAAATCCATTTGATAAAAAAAGGGTCCATGGGATTAGGCCCACTCTGATATGCACGCAAGCTCATGGATTAGGTCTATTTGAATTGTTTAAGGCCTAGGGATTTAGGCCCATTCGACTCATATAAGGCCTCTGGGTTGAGGCCCATTGGATATACATTTGGGGGTCCAATTGGTGTGGCCCATTTGATACATACTAGACTCATGTGACTAGGTCCAATTGATGCAATCTAGGCTCACGGGTTTTGACCCATTGCAATGCACATAAGACCCATTGATGTGGCCCATTTATGTTGCCCATCTGATGAATAAAAGGCCCATAGGATATGACCCATTTGATATATATATAAGGTCCAAGGGGGACAACCTACGGTCCATTGCAATGTGTAAATCCATTACAGACTAAGTATTGATGTTTACAAAGATCGTGCCTTGGGAGCAATGTTGGTTTGACGTCCACATTGCGAGTGTAATGTTGGTTGGATGTCCACATTACGACTCTCCTTAGGGCTCATTACTCGGCCATACTTATCGTGTATGGGCCGTCCAGGCCCATCTGCATTGTGAGGTAGTTCATTTTATCATGTTTAGTACAGTTTCATGACTCATGATCATACGCATCATATGTATGCTTGACGTGAGAATTGTCTGATCATAGCATTTGCCTTCGGACAGGTTGTTTATGGGCTCCCGGTTAGGTGGTGTTGCCCTATATGAGCGCACGGTATGCGCAGGATTGATTGCATGACTGGATAGCGTGATTCATGCATTCCGCATTTGTGTGACATGGTTATTGTGCGCCCTAGCAACATCAGGGCTGTAGCCTCCACAGACGCATCGTGGTTGGCAGGATTGGATACCGAAAAATCTTGTTGTACATGGGGTACTACAGATATCCCTAGGTGAAAGTCCTTAAACCCTTATGGTACCAAGAGGTTGCTCCAACGTCTAGACCGAGTGGGTAGATGAGCGTTGAGTGTCGATTACCAGACGGTTACGCTCTCCACTGTGTCGTAGTCGGTTGGAAAGGGGTGCGGCCTTATCCGTCCGAGAGTAGGGGGCAATGCTAGGCTGAGTTTGACCAGCTCGAGGAATGGGTCCGCTATCGACGAGTCGCGCCCGATATTGGTAGACGGATAGTGTGGTCTCTTTCACTTACCTTATTGCGCGCGATGTAGCGGCAATCTGGTTTAAAGTGTACTAGACCCCGGTGATATCCCATATTTTGAGCTGTATTGATGTGTGGACATAGATGAGGACCTGCATGCTTGAGTTGCATTGCACATAGCATGGCCTTTGGATGGCCGTTACCATTCATGTCTTGCATCGCATAGCCTTGGTACGGCTCATGATATTATGGTTACATTTGCATATCCCGCATTACTCTTTCATTGTATGTTCATATTACTACCTTGTGCACACACTTTCACCACCCTCTAAGCTTTCTGTAAGCTTATGCACGACCGTTGCGTGCAGGTGACATTGGATCGCAGTAGCGCTGAGGCAGGAGCACGTTGCAGAGTGTTTTGGAGTTTTTGTTCTACACCACTGTATTTCCCTTTATGCTCATTATACTTGTAAAGTTTTTGATCATAGTGGAAATGTAATGGAGTTCTTGGTTGTTGTTTGTGGGTTATGTCTTTGGTTATGCTTATTACAAATCAAACTAATGTTGAAAATCCTCCTCGTAGCATCCCAGGATTGGAACCTGGCGAATGGGAGTTAGGAGCCGAGAATGGGGTTCTACGGAGGCTGTCGGCGCCGGATTCGGCGATCGAAAATTTTGTGAGCCCGATTTCTGAGTTTGGGGCGTGACATCATGCCTCGACTTTTTTAAATCGATAAATTTTCTAACTTTCTTATTTTAATTTTATACAATTTAAATAATTTTCCAAAAGTCCATATCTCAGCATTCATGTGTTAGATGGATTGAATGTTATACGCCTAAAAGTGGTCACCTCAATTCCCAACTTCACCACCTTTTGAAGGAAAAAATAAAATAAAAAATAGACAAGGATATTTTCATACTTTAACTAGGAAAAACATCTAAATTCATTATTTGATAACATTTAAATTTACCTATGTAGCTAGGTCTCGCTCATCCAGTGATTGGATCAGCCAGATTTCTCAGTAGTGTAAACGTCATGGTGGGTGTGGTTTCATACCATGCTTCGAAATTCTTCACTATCTTTTAATGAACACAAATAAATAAACTCCTTGAATAAGAAGTCTTCTTGAAAATTCGTTTCATTTTTTATTCTCATTTTTTTGAAATAGTCTGCCTTTATAAACTATTATAACAATATTGTGATATTTTCAAAATATTCATAAAATTTCAATTTTATTGATTTTATTACATAATACCTTAATATCAACGCAATACTAATTTTGTTAGATGCCTAAAATAAGTTAATCTCGTTTATGATAATAGTAACTATGCATTAGGGATCTTGAACTCATTACATACTAAAGATCAAAATCTGCAATACAATTTAGTTTATTAAAATGAGATGAACTCATTACTTTTAGGGGATCTTTCTTTTTTTCTTTTAGTTAGTTGGTTAGTACACACTCATGTCAGTACACACACTCCATGTTAGCCACCCCTGCTAGGGATCGATACCAAGACCTCAAGTGTTGAAACGTGGTATCTCCACTCAGTCTACCAGTTGAGCTATGGATTTGGGTGTAATGCCAGGGGATCTACTACCAAACAAGACCGTAATTTTGGTTAATTCATTATATAATTATGTATTTAAAATGTATAATTACTTATTAACATATAATTGTTAATTTTGTTTTAGCAAATTATTTTTTTCAAGATACTGGTCACTATATATATTGGATGAGTGTATTTGATTGTATGGGTGCATGCATCTGCCCTGCACATGCAATGCATGCTCTATTGGGTGCACTCGAGCACAAATGTGTGCACGATCTAAACCATCCATCAGTGAGCATAAATGCATTCATGATCCAAACCATCCATCAGAAAGCACAAATATGTGGGCAATCCAAACCATCCATCAACAAGCGTAAATGTGTGGTGGATCATAGTGAAATGGAAGGAATATTTACCTGTTAGGAAATTCCTTTTGCATTATTAATATTGGAAGAGCCAAAACAAAAGAAAAAGGAGTAAAAATTTCAACCCTTCGTCTTGCCAAACATGCCACTTAAATTGAGTATTCCAGCCAACCATGATCTTCATACAGATTCTGGTCATTGTCCACACACTCACATGACAAATTGGGGTTTGATCCTGTCCATTCTTATCATGCCAAGTGTGCAGGACATCCATGTCATGTAAAAGGTGGGCCCCATTATGATGTCACCTAGAATAAAGATCAACCAATCAGCTAGCCAGGTAGGCCATGTTTGTATGCTAAGTCAGATTGTTGGTTGTCCATTGATTTTATGGGTGTGGTCCAATGCGGCCCGGTTTATTGATTAGTTCTAATTTCAAATTATTTACTTCTCTAAATTTTATTTTTAAAAAAAAATAAAAATTGTACATTTATGATAAAATGGACAAAAAAAAAAAAAAGCAGCTTTTGCAATGGGCCTTTTTGGGCTGGGCCAGGATAGATTTGAGCACGACTCGCACTTGAGACGGAAGGCTTAGCCCAAGTCCACATTGGCCTAACACAGTAGTCCTAAACCTGAGCCTGAAAAGGTTGGTAAGCTTGGGCAGACCCAATGCTTGAAAATTGATTTTTCAATTCAAAATTTTCAAATCTATCCATTGATCAAGTGGGCCATTAACGTACAAAGAAATAGACATTTTCGAGGCACCCAGATCCATAGCTCAACCAGCAGACCGAGTGGAGATACCTCCTTTCAACACTTAAGGTCTTGGTATCGATCCCTAGTGGGGGGTGGCTAACATGGAGTGTGTGTACTAACGAGCTAAACCCAAATTTTTTT
This sequence comes from Magnolia kwangsiensis, assembly GCA_037074715.1. NCBI lineage: Eukaryota > Viridiplantae > Streptophyta > Magnoliopsida > Magnoliales > Magnoliaceae > Magnolia > Magnolia kwangsiensis. The sequence goes on along the minus strand of CM073572.1, from coordinate 43,731,157 downwards.
TTAAAAAATAGACATTTTAGAGGAAGGAAACCAATGGGCTAAATTTGTGATGAATGGATTGTCACACAGAGGATTGGAATGGCTTATTTTTGAAATGTATCAGAAACATGTAAAGTTGGATTGGGCCTTGCTAAAATGGCTTGACCCCAAAGCTTGACCTGAAAAATGATACGGACCATGCATGCGAGACCCAAGACCGAAGCACGGGCTTCATTAGGTTGGGCGGACTACCCGGCCCAGCCACGCTTGTAGTTGATGAACCAAATCGTAATATTTGTATGAATATAAAATCTCCCGATCATAAGAGAATCAGGTGGACGTGCCGGAGTGGTTATCGGGCATGACTAGAAATCATGTGGGCTTTGCCCGCGCAGGTTCGAATCCTGCCGTCCGCGCGCCGTCCACGCTTTTTATATATTTTTAATCCCACTCACCATGGGTGCACCAAACGCCTTGCCCGCGCAAGTTTTTTTTTTTTTTTTTTTTTAATTTTTTTTTATACACTCTCAATGTTGAAACGAATCAGTCTACCACTGCACCATGAAACAGTCAACATTCACTATGATTCAACCTTTTGTAGGACCCACTGTGATATGGACGTGGCATCCAAACTGCTCTATCTCCTATGTGGACACAACACAGGGTACCATTTAAAATTACACCTAAAACCTTTAAAATCACGTGGTATGGTCCACTTGAGTTACAGGATCGACTGAAATTTGATTGCCCCCTTCATCCTGGTGGAATTCGTTTGATGAATGGATTGCATGGCATATACAGTACTTTGGGCAAGAATCACACAACTTAAAAAATTGTACGTGGGTGTCCTCTCCCTATTATTTTCTGTTTACTGATATGGCTCACTTGGTTCATTTGATTGTTGGATTAGCTTTTTTCATTTTTTGTTTGGCTGGGACTTAACATGCATGGCATATCCAATTTATGGTTTGAATTGCATATATAGCACATTCGCATTTTATCACAGTGGGAACTGACATAACAAGCATATATAATTTATGGTTTGGATTGCATGGCACATACGCATCACATCACAGTGTGTTTCATAAAGTTTGAACCTAGCATGTGGGAATTGACATAACATGCCCCTACATTCCTTTGGCAACATTATCCGTTATTCTCATTTTACAAGTTTGGTTAGTTCATGGGTATTGCCGTATGAAAATCTAGGATCCCAAACACATACGTATGTTGATCAAGTGTCTTAAATCCTAATGTTAGAGCAAAGTTTTTGATTTGATTAGTGGTGTTGTTGATTCGATTGAACTATTTTTGAAAATTCCAGATTTCTTGTTGGACGTTTTTGGATGTTATTGATTCGATCGACAGCGGTGTCGATTTGATCGATGGTTTGTCGAGTCCCGATGATTTAATCCGATTGATAGTGTGTGCAATTTTGCATAAGCATAGGTTTTATTTCATGGGTATTGCCATATGAAAATCCAAGATCCCAGACACATGTATGTTGATCAAGTGTCTTCAATCCTAATGTTAGAGCAAAGTTATTGATTTGATTAGTGGAGTTGTTGATTCGATTGAAATATTTTTGAAAATTCCAAATTTCTTGATGGACGTTTTTGGATGTTATTGATTCGATCAACAACGGTGTCGATTTGATCGATGGTTTGTCGAGTCCTGTCAATTTGATAAATAATCCGATTGATAGTGTGTGCAATTTTGCATAAGCATAGGTTTTATTTCTAATCGGGTACAAGATGTATAAATACTCTTTGTAATACACAATTAAGGTGAAGACAAATAGAGCTTGAGAGCCAAAGAGGACTTTGAAGAGGATCTATGGTTTTCATCTATAAGTTATTCCACCTCTTGTAATTCTTCTAATACAGTTGATTGTTCATTGCTCTGTGCTGTGGTTTTTTTTTTGCAAGGATTTTCTATGTAAAAGATCTATGTTTTCTTCTTTTTTTTTTAAATTCTCTATTATATATTTGATTTATTTTGATGTTGCTGCCACACCCATTAAAGGGTTTTAGTGCCCAACAAGTGGTATCAAAGCGTATGTTGGGTTATCAGATTGAATCTATAAATATGGCACCAAGGGGATTAAATGTGAAGTTTGAGATGAAAAAATTCACAGGAAAAAAATAACTTTAAATTATGGAGGTTGAAGATGAAAATCATCTTAGTTCAGAAAAGGGTAGAGCATGCACTCCTTGAAAAAATATATCGTCTGGAATGTATGAAACCAAAGGATTGGAATGAACTTGATTAAAATACAATTAACATAATTTAATTGTACTTGGCGATGAAGTGCTTTATAATGTCATTGATGAGAAGCTATTGCAGGCTTATGGGCGAAGTTAGAAAGCATCTATATGACAAAGTTGCTCACCAATCGTCTAGATCTAAAGAAACAATTCTATACACTAAGGATGGCGGAAGGGTTAGATCTGCCTGAGCACATTAACGTATTTAAGAAACTGGTTTACAAGTTGACAAGTATGGAGGTAGAGATCGATGACGAAGACATAACTTTGATTTTGTTGACGCCTCTCCTGAAGTCCTACGAGTATCTAATTGATACTCTATGTTATGATAAGGATACCTTGGATGTTGATACTGTTATCTCAGCTCTTCAATCGAAGTAGTTGAGAAGGAAGAACGAAAGCGAAGGTATTTCTACAGATGCATTGTTTTATCGAGGAAGATCATCTCAACGAGAGAAGGAAAAGTCATGATCTAGATCTAAGTCGAAGGGCAAAGACAAAGTTAAAGTGTTGAAATTTTTGAAAGATTAATTTGACATATAAAGAAGGATTGTCAAAATTTCAATATTCAAAAGGATGAGAAATCAAATGATTCGTTAAAGGAAACCATTTCAACGAAATTTGATGAAGGAAAGAGTGGTTGTGTCATGAAGGTTTTATGAGGGGCACTCATTGTTATGAAGGCACAAAGGAGCATAAATTTTTATAGGTTGATCGGGAAAACTATATCGGGTGGAGTTACGGTGTCTGTAGCTTAATTCATGTCGGTACATTTGTTGTATGTGTGCCTAAGCCATATAAGTAAGCGCAGTATGAAGGTACTTATAGATCGTTGTTTAATTTCTCATTTTAAAAGTTTTAATTTAAATATATGTAAGTACTGTATATAAGAGAAACAATCAAGATTAAGCTTTAAAACTGAGAAATATGTTAGTAAAGGTCAATTGGACTGTGTACATTCGGATGTGTGGAGGCCATCACCTGTTGTTTCCAAAGGACGATCATCATTCTTTGTTACATTCATTGTTGATTTTTCTATAAAGGTTTGTGTTTCCTTTATGAAGCATAAATTTGATGTTTTTGTCACTTTCAAGATGTGAAAGACAATGGATGAAAACAGATATTATAGAATATGAAAAATCTGAGATATAGGAAAAATCAAATGTTGCATTTTGTCTCATTACAAATAAAAGAGATCCATATACTTTTTAATAAGCTCTAAAATACATACATACATATAAGTTGATGGTAGTGATGCATGATGAGATGGACTCTCTGTACAAAAATGAGATGTGGGAACTGATAGAGTTGTTGTAAGACCCATATCTTGGTCCGTACCTTTCCGTACACTTTCGCGGTCTTACCGGTCGAATTCCGGCAGCTTTCGACCCTTAATCGATATCGACGCGCGACCCTGATTCATGTGCCGACAACCCGAGTCGACTCAACCCAAGACCAATACCATAGCGACCGCACCATCGCCGTGGTTCCGATACCGCGACTCGCGCGCCGAGGCGATACCCTGATCAAGAGATATGGGCCAACGTTCGGTGCGAGAAAACGCCGCGCGTTGCGAAAACTAAGGGAATCTCAACGATGTGTCACATCAATCACATCAATCCCATCAATCAATCACCATCACATGTCAAGTACACATCACTTCCATCCCTTTTCCCAAGCAACCATAAAAGTCTCCCAAACCCATACCTCTCTTACACAAAAAGCCAACAAAGTCTTCTCAACCCATACCTTTCTTACACAAAAGGCCAAAAAGTCAATTTTTTCTTACACCACCATCACTCACCCATCCATCCATCACTCTCTCTCTCTCCCTTTACATCACTCTCTCTCTTTCTCTCTTTCTCATTCTAAAACTTCCAAGCAACAAAAATTGCAAGGGCTCCATACGTATGGAATTCCTCCAAAATCCCTAAGCTCTAAGTGTCCCACCTTCCTACCCCAAAATCTCCCATCTCAACCCTCCATTCTTCATCTTAGCCATTGAAGTTGAAGACAAGGTGCCAAGGAACCCCTAGGAGCGAGAAGATCGGACGGTGGGTGCTTCTATAGGGTAGATTTTCTTATTTTTATGGTGGACCAAGTGAGGCCCACCGATCAATGGTGTGGATCTCACTTGGGACCCTTATTTGTGGCCGATGGACCACTTGGATCATCATGATCGTTCCATGATGGGACCATTCTCCATGGACCCCATCATGATGATTATTTTCATTTAGAAAGGTCATCTAGACCGTCCATATCGGTGGAGAATGGATCTCCACCGTTGATCTACATTTCTAATGGTCCCATGTGCAAGGGATCCATTTATTGTATGTTTCATTGCAAGGGAGGGCCCATAATGACGGGGACCCTCCATCACAAGCTGTGTTCCACTCTCCATGTCTCTCTCTCTATTTTATTTTATTTTATTTATTGCAAAAGGATGGTGTGGCCCACTTGAATGGATCCCACTTTGAGATATTTGATTTTTCTCAAGTGGGGCCCACCTTGGCCGTTGCTCCCATGCCACCCATCAGTGGGGGGCCCACTTCATCAGGGCCCACCATCGTAAAAAAAAAAAAATATATATATATATATTTTATAATACACCGTTTTTAAGGAAAGAAGAAAAAGTAAGAATGAAAGGGGGACTTTTTGGTGGCCCACTTGCACAGGCTCCACCTTGATGTATGAGTGTGATCCAAGCCGTCCACCCTCTTTCCCATAACATTTTAGGCGTTGAGCCAAGGAATGGGTTCAATTCGATGATCAGGCGGGCCATACCAGAGAAAACGATACTTTTACCCTTCTAAGGTTTTTAGGGCCCATTTGGTCGTTTATTCACGCCAATTGAAGGTCAACCCCTTAGATTTTTACGGCAGTTTTGGGCCCTAGAATTAATCGGGCGGTGTGGATTTTCAAGGTGTGGGCCCCACATGTAATATTTTTTTAAAGAAAAAAGGAGAAAAAGAAGAAGAAAAGAGGCAGCGCCTGCTGCCACTGACGCAGAAGCAGGCCTGCGCGTTGGCGGGCGGGCGTCCAGCGGCCACCCACGGCTGCTGCCGTGGGCCCCACCATGATGCATATGTTTGATCCACGCCGGTCAGGTGGTGGGTCCCCTCTTCTGGTGGTTCCCCTCCAAAGATGAAACAGATCCAAAACTCTGGTGGCCCACACCACTCGAAACAGTGTGAATTGAGTCCTACCGCTGAAAGGATTTTGGGGCCCACGGAAGTATTGAATCAAGCTGAAATTTTTGTTTTCCCTCCACCTAGGCCCGAGAGGCCTTATGAATAGTCCGGATGGCATTTGGGTATCATGGTGGGCCACATCTGTGGACCCCACCATTAATGTATGTGTCTTAATACACCGTCCACCGGCTGTGGACGGTGGACTCCCACCAGGATATATGTGTTGTACGCCACCGTCCAGTGGACGGTGGGGCCCCCTTGTGACATATGTGCCTTATTAGCACTGTCCACTGGACAGTGGGACCCACTATGATGCATATGATGCATCCGAACCGTCGATCCATTTGAATTGTTTAGGCCTTTGGGTTAAGCCCATTTGCCTTACAAAGGGGCTATGGGTTAGACCCATTTGATTTATGAAATGTTTATGGGCTAGGCCCATTTGATTCATCTAAGGCCTATGAACTTGGGCCCACCTGATATGTAAAGCCTATGAGCTTAGGCTAATTTGACATTTAAGGCCCAAGAACTTAGGCCCACTTGATATGTAAAGCCTATGGGCTTAACTTGATATTTAAGGCCTATGGTTTTAGGCCCAATGGATATGATCTAAGGCCATGTGGCTAGGCTCATTTGATGTACTTCTAGGCCCAGGTAATTGGACCCCTTTTTGTTAAAATTTAAAGCCCATGGAGGTAGGCCATTTGATACATGTAAGGCCTACGGGTTTAGGCCCATTTGAATTTATGATTAAGTCTATGGGTTGAGGCCCACTTGATCTACATATAGGGACCAATTGGTGTGGCCCATTGGTCTTATATAAGACCCATGAGACTAAGCATTTGATGTAATCCAAGGCCCTCGGGTTTTGACCCATTGCAATGCACATAAGACCCATTGGTGTAGCCCATTTATATGGCCCATCTGATGAATAAAAGGCCCATAAGATATGGCCCATTTGATACATGTGTAAGGCCAATAGGATGAACCTAAGGTCCATTGTAATGTGTAATCCCAATACAGGTTATGTAGCGACGTTAAGAAGATTGTGCCTGGGAAGCAATGTTGGTTTGACGTCCACATTGCGAGTGTAATGATGGTTGGACGTCCACATTACGACTCTCTTTAGGGCCCATTACTGGGCCGTACTTGTTGTATTTCGGCCGTCCAGGCCCATCTGCATAGTAAGATAATTCATTTTATTATAACATGTTTAGTATAGTTTCATGACCCATGATCATACGCATCATATGTATGCTTGATATGAGGATTGACTAATCATAGCATATGCCTTCGGGCAGGTTGTCTATGGGCTCCTGGTTAGGCGGTGTTGCCCTACATGAGCGCACGATATGCGCAGGATTGATTGCATGACTGGATAGTGTGATTCATGCATTCCGCATTTGTGTGACATGGTTATTACACGCCCTAGCGACATCAGGGCCGTAACCTCCACAGACGCATCGTGGTTGGCAGGATTGGATCCCGAAAATACTTGTTCTACATGGGGTACTATAGATATCCCTGGGTGAAAGTCCCTAAACCCTTATGGTACCAAGAGGTTGCTCCAACGTCTAGACCGAGTGGGTAGATGCGCGTTGAGTGCCGATTACCAGATGGTTACGCTCTTCACTGTGTCGTGGTCGGTTGGAAGGGGGTGCGGCCTTACCCGCCCGAGTGTAGGAGGCAATGCTAGGCTGAGTTTGACCAGCTCGGGAAATGGGTCCGCTATCGACGAGTCGCGCCCGATATTGGCAGACGGATAGTGAGGTCTCTTCCACTTACCTTATTGCGCGCGATGTGGCGGCAATCTGGTTTAGAGTGTACTAGACCCCGGTGATATTCCATATTTGAGCTGTACTGATATGTGGACATAGATGAGGACCTGTATGCTTGAGTTGCATTGCATATAGCATGGCCTTTGGTGGCCAATACCCTTCATGTCTTGCATCGCATAAGCCTTGGTACAGCTCATGATATTATAGTTCCATCTGCATATTCCGCATTACTCTGATATTGCATGATCATATTCTACCTTGTGCACACACTTTCACCACCCTCTAAGCTTTCTGTAAGCTTATGCACGACCGTTGCGTGCAGGTGACGTTGGTTCGCAGCAGCGTTGAGGCAGGAACACGTTGCTGAGCATTTTGGAGTTTTTGTACTTTACCTCTGTATTTCCCTTTATGCTCATTGTACTTGTAAAGTTTTTGATCATAGTGAAAATGTAATGGAGTTTCTTGGTTGTTGTTTGTGGGTTATGCCTTTGGTTATGCTTAATACGAATCAAACTGATATTTAAAATCCTCCTCGTAGCATCCCAGGATCGGAACCTGGCGAATGGAAGCTAGAAGCCGAGAATGGGGTTTTACGGAGGCTGTCGACGCCGGATTCGGCGATCGGGAATTTTGTGAGCCCGGTTTCTGAGTTTGGGGCGTGACAGAAGTTAGTATCAGAGCATAACTTGGGAATAACCGAGAACAACATTACATGTTTGTTATGAGTGAAGAATGGCTAAGTTCTGAAGTTCGGATAATTTCGCGACCTTCTGATTCAGACCGTTAACGTGCGTACATTCGAGAGTTTTGAAGTTGATAGGCGCTTTCGCTCTTTCCTGTAGGGTATGACGCCTGTTACTCGATCGACTCCCGCACCACCACCTGAGGATTCTACTTCACCATCGGAGACTCCAGCTCTACCACCTGCGTCTCCCATTCCACCCTCAGAGATCCCTGATTCCTCCCATGAGGATGACATTCCTCCACCCGAGGCCGATGAGGAGCCGACTGTGACCGTTAGTGCCTCTCAGTTACAGCAGCTGTTATAGGCTGTGACAGCCGCACTTAAGGGACAGAGCAGACGCCCAGCTGTTTCACCAGCCCAGGCAGAGCAGGAGCGCGCGAGCGCCTTACTACGTGAGTTCAGACGGCTTGATCCTCCACTTTTTCAGGGCGAGCCAGATCCGACCGCAGCAGAGAGATAGCGCTCCGATGTGGAGAAGATCTTCGACACCATGTCATGCACGACCGAGCAGCGCGTCCAGCTTGCAGTATTTCTCTTCCAGGGTGAGGCCGAGCATTGGTAGACCTCTGTTACCCGTGTTGCCGGACCGGAGTATATCTGGACATGGGAGGAGTTTGTTGATCGATTCGAGGAGCAGTACTTTCCCGACCATATCCGCCGTCAGCGAGCTTTAGAGTTCGAGACTCTGGTGCAGGGAGACATGACCGTGGCACAGTACGCGGCCCGTTTTGTGGCTCTCTCGAGATTTGCACCATATATGGTTGATGACGAGGGGCGAAAGGCCCGCCGTTTCGAGCACGGCTTACGTTACGGCCTTCGAGGTCGTGTTGTCGGGCATGAGCTCCCTACCTTTCAGGCTGTAGTGCGGAGAGCTCAGATTTACGAGACTGAGTCGGCCGGTTCTCAGTCTGAGCTTAGTCAGAGGAGCGACCGGAAGAGGAAGGCTTCTTCCAGTCCTTCCCAGCAGCGTCGACCACAGCAGCAGAGGCGCACTGGTCGCCCAGCTTTCCGTGCACCATCAGCACCATCAGCACCTCCACCACCACCTCAGAGGCAGTTCACCGGTACTTGCTTCAGGTGCGGTGTGACGGGACACCGTTCATGGGAGTGTCCCAGCCCCCAGCAGCAGCAGAGACCTCCACCGCAGCAGCAGAGACCCCCACAGCAGCAGCGACAGCAGCCTCCACCACCGAGGCCACCTCAGCAGCAGCATCAGCATCATCACTAACCTCAGAGGCCGCAGCAGTAGAGGCAGCAGTTTCGACCACCTCAGCGACCCCATCAGCAGCAGCAACACGCGCAGAGGGGACAGGCACCTCCCCAACCAGCTCAGGCTAGGTTTTATGCAGCTCAGCAGGACCCTCAGTCCTCTGGAGGAGTTGTTGAGGGTATACTTTCAGTTTCCGCATGCATTGCACGTGTGCTGTTTGATTCCAGTGCATCGCACTCCTTCGTAGCCGAGAGCTTCTGTCGATCGGCTGGTTTACAGTTGGAGTCTGCTGATGAGAGTCTATCAGTATCGACTCCCTTAGGGAGGACTGCAGCGTTGGGACGATTTTGTTCATCTTGTCCCGTTCTAGTTGGGGATACATTCCTACCCGCTGATTTGTTTATTTTACCGATGTCCGAGTTCGACGTCATCCTGGGCATGGATTGGCTCGCTGAGTATTATGCCATTTTGGACTGCGCCGCGAGGACCGTCACGTTTTGTATACCGGGCGTGCCACAGTTCCAGTTCGTTACAGAGGCCAGAGGAGAGCAGTTGTCTTGTTTGATGTCGTGCGCCATAGAGGAGCATGTCGCCGTTTGCATCGACCATTTGCCGATAGTTTGCGATTTTCCCGATGTGTTCCAGGAGATTCCGGGATTACCGCCTCGTCGACTCACCGAGTTCCAGATCGATCTCGTGCCTGGTACCGCGCCTATTTCAAAGGCCCCGTATCGTATGACAGCGTTGGAGTTACGGGAACTGCAGAAGCAGTTGGACGAGTTACGTGAGCTGGGCTTTATCCGTCCGAGCAGTTCTCCGTGGGGAGCGCCGGTACTCTTCGTGAAGAAGAAGGATGGCTCGTTGAGGCTCTGCGTTGACTATCGCGAGCTCAACAAAGTCACGATCAAGAATAAGTACCCACTCCCTAGGATTGATGATTTGTTTGACCAGCTGCAGGGTGCACAGTTCTTTTCGAAGACTGACCTGCGTTCCGGTTATCATCAGATTCGGGTCCGAGATGAGGACATTCCGAAGACAGCATTCAGGACGCGTTACGGTCATTTTGAGTTTCAGGTCATGTCCTTCGGACTGTCCAATGCACCCGCGGTCTTCATGCAGCTGATGAACGAGGTTTTTCGCTCATATCTAGATCAGTTTGTTGTAGTCTTCATCGACGACATTCTGATCTACTCAAGGACCCTTGAGGAGCATGAGCAGCACTTAGAGATTACTCTACAAACCCTCCGCGCACACCAGCTGTATGCAAAGCTGGAGAAGTGCAAGTTCTGGCAGGAGGAGGTGAAGTTCCTCGGTCACATGGTGACGAGGGAGGGCGTCGCAGTGGACCCCTCGAAGGTCGAGGCAGTGCGTCAGTGGGGCCAGCCCACGACTGCGACAGAGATCCGTAGTTTCCTTGGCTTGGCGGGCTATTACCGACGTTTCATTGAGGGCTTCTCTCGTATTGCAGCCCCGCTGACCAGGTTGACTCGGAAGGGCGCAGAGTTTATTTGGAGTGACGCCTGCGAGCGAGCATTTACGGAGTTGAAGGACCGTCTGACGTCCGCTCCTGTCCTCACTCTTCCCTCTGGGAGTGACGGCTTTATTGTATTCACTGATGCCTCGCATATCGGTTTGGGTGCTGTCCTGATGCAGCACGGGAGACCAGTGGCCTTCGCGTCTCGTCAGCTCAAGGTCCATGAGCTGAACTACCCTACACATGACTTAGAGCTGGCTGCAGTTGTCTTCGCATTGAAGGTGTGGAGGCACTACCTTTACGGGATTAGGTTCGAGCTCTTCTCTGATCACAAGAGCTTGAAGTACCTCTTCTCACAGTCTGAGTTGAATATGAGACAGAGGCGCTGGATGGAGTTCCTGAAGGACTATGATTTCGACCTCCAGTACCACCCGGGCAAGGCGAACGTGGTGGCAGACGCCCTCAGCCGTCAGCCACGAGGCCTAGTGACGCATATGATGATTCAGGAGTGGCGGATGCTTGAGGATATTGCTGCGTATGACTTTGAGTTCGGCCTACAGTCTTCCATTGTACAGTTATCGAGCCTGTCGATTCAACCCTCTCTTGTCGCTAGGGTGATCGAGGCTCAGCAGGCTGATCAGTCGTTGCAGAGTTATATGGCTGAGGCGGCATCTGAGGGTCAGGCAGATTGGCAGATTGGTACAGACGGTGGACTTCGCTTCAGAGGCCGATTATGTGTCCCGGATATTCCAGAGTTACGCATAGATCTTATGACCGAGGCACATCGATCGCGGTTTTCTATCCACCCGGGCTCGACAAAGATGTACCGTGACATGAGGCGACAGTATTTTTGGACGGGGATGAAGCGCCAGATCGCCAGTTTTGTGGCCGAGTGTGACACGTGCCAGCGTGTCAAGGCCGATCATCAGAGACCTCCTGGTCTTTTACAGCCGTTGAGCGTCCCGATGTGGAAGTGGGAGCACGTGTCGACTGATTTCATTATGGGTTTGCCGAGGACTCAGCGCGGTCATGACGTCATTTGGGTTGTTGTGGATCGTCTGACGAAGTCGGCACATTTTCTTGCGATGCGTGCGACTTGGTCTATGGACCGGCTTGCGAGACTATTCATCGAGGAGATTGTGAGACTGCATGGCGTTCCAGTCTCGATCGTTTCTGACCGAGACTCGAGGTTCACGTCTCAGTTTTGGGGGAGCTTCCAGCGTGCGATGGGGACTGATTTGCAGCTCAGTACCGCGTACCATCCGCAGACCGATGGCCAGACCGAGAGGGTCAATCAGATACTTGAGGATATGCTTCGGGCCTGCGCGATTGACTTCGGGGGTAACTGGGATGAGCATCTGCGATTGGCTGAGTTCGCGTACAATAACAGCTATCAGGCGACCATCGGCATGGCTCCTTTTAAGGCACTATATGGCAGACCATGCAGATCACCGAGTTGTTGGACCGAGGTTGGAGAGCGTCGTCTCCTAGGTCCCGAGCTGGTGCAGGAGACTTCAGAGGCTATTGACATCATCAGGCAGAGGATGCGCACAACTCAGAGCCGACAGAAGAGTTCTGCTGATCGTCGGCGTCGTCCCTTGGAGTTCGATGTAGGGGACCATGTGTATCTCAAGGTCTCGCCCATGAAGGGCGTAGTTCGATTTGGAGCGAAGGGTAAGCTTGCCCCGAGATTTATAGGACCTTTTGAGATCACTGGGCGCGTTCGCGCCGTGGCCTATCGGCTTGCCTTGCCATCTCAGTTGTCTGGCGTTTATAACGTGTTCCACGTCTCCATGTTGAGGAAGTGTGGGTCAGACATAGTTCCCGTTATTGATTGGCAGTCATTGGAGGTTCGTGAGGACGCTTCTTACATTGAGCAGCCAGTTCGTATCCTTGATCGGAAGGAGCAGGTCCTCAGAACTAAGGTCATTCCGTTGGTGAAGGTGCAGTGGGGTCACCATTCTGTAGAGGAGGCTTCTTGGGAGCGTGAGGCTGAGATTCGAGAGCGATATCCTCATCTCTTTGATGGTTGATGATCATGTATTGTATTTTGTACGCTGTCCCTGATTCTATATGATGACGTTATATTTCGTATTTTTTTTTCGCGAGTTATGCTTAGTTACGATGCTTGTGTAAATTTCGAGGATGAAATTTTTATAAGGAGGGAAGAGCTGTAAGACCCGTATCTTAGTCCGTACCTTTCCGTACACTTCCGCGGTCTTACTGGTCGAATTCCGGCAGCTTTCGACCCTTAATCGATATCGACGCACGACCCTGATTCATGTGCCGACAACCCGAGTCGACTTAACCCGAGACCAATACCATAGCGACCGCACCATCGCCGAGGTTCCGATACCGCGACTCGCGTGCCGAGGCGATACCCTGATCAAGAGATATGGGCCAACGTTCGGTGCGAGAAAACGCCGCGCGTTGCGAAAACCAAGGGAATCTCAACGATGTGTCACATCAATCACATCAATCCCATCAATCAATCACCCATCAAGTCATCACATGTCAAGTACGCATCACTTCCATCCCTTTTCCCAAGCAACCACAAAAGTCTCCCAAACCCATACCTCTCTTACACAAAAAGCCAACAAAGTCTTCTCAACCCATACCTTTCTTACACAAAAGGTCAAAAAGTCAAGTTTTTCTTACACCACCATCACTCACCCATCCATCCATCCATCACTCTCTCTCTCTCCCTTTACATCACTCTCTCTCTTTCTCTCTTTCTCATTCCAAAACTTCCAAGCAACAAAAATTGCAAGGGCTCCATACGTATGGAATTCCTCCAAAATTCCTAAGCTCTAAGTGGCCCACCTTCCTACCCCAAAATCTCCCATCTCAACCCTCCATTCTTCATCTTAGCCATTGAAGTTGAAGACAAGGTGCCAAGGAACCCCTAGGAGCGAGAAGATCGGACGGTGGGTGCTTCTATAGGGTATATTTTCTTATTTTTATCGTGGACCAAGTGAAGCCCACCGATCAATGGTGTGGATCTCACTTGGGACCCTTATTTGTGGCCGATGGACCACTTGGATCATCATGATCGTTCCATGATGGGGCCATTCTCCATGGACCCCATCATGATGATTATTTTCATTTAGAAAGGTCATCTAGACCGTCCATATCGGTGGAGAATGGATCTCCACCGTTGATCTACATTTCTAATGGTCCCATGTGCAAGGGATCCATTTATTGTATGTTTCATTGCAAGGGAGGGCCCATAATGACGGGGACCCTCCATCACAAGCTGTGTTCCACTCTCCATGTCTCTCTCTATTTTATTTTATTTTATTTTATTTTATTTTATTTATTGCAAAAGGATGGTGTGGCCCACTTGAATGGATCCCACTTTGAGATATTTGATTTTTCTCAAGTGGGGCCCACCTTGGCCGTTGCTCCCATGCCACCCATCAGTGGGGGGCCCACTTCATCAGGGCCCACCATCGTAAAAAAATATATATATATATATTTTATAATACACCGTTTTTAAGGAAAGAAGAAAAAGTAAGAATGAAAGGGGGGCTTTTTGGTGGCCCACTTGCACAGGCCCCACCTTGATGTATGAGTGTGATCCAAGCCGTCCCCCCTCTTTCCCATAACATTTTAGGCGTTGAGCCAAGGAATGGGTTCAATTCGATGATCAGGCGGGCCATACCAGAGAAAACGATACTTTTACCCTTCTAAGGTTTTTAGGGCCCATCTGGTCGTTTATTCACGCCAATTGAAGGTCAACCCCTTAGATTTTTACGGCAGTTTTAGGCCCTAGAATTAATCGGGCGGTGTGGATTTTCAAGGTGTGGGCCCCACATGTAATATTTTTTTAAAGAAAAAAGGAGAAAAAGAAGAAGAAAAGAGGCAGCGCCTGCTGCCACTGACGCAGCAGCAAGCCTGCGCGTTGGCGGGCGGGCGTCCAGCGGCCACCCACGGCTGCTGCCGTGGGCCCCACCATGATGTATATGTTTGATCCACGCCGGTCAGGTGGTGGGTCCCCTCTTCTGGTGGTTCTCCTCCAAAGATGAAACAGATCCAAAACTCTGGTGGCCCACACCACTCGAAACAGTGTGAATTGAGTCCTACCGCTGAAAGGATTTTGGGGCCCACGGAAGTATTGAATCAAGCTGAAATTTTTGTTTTCCCTCCACCTAGGCCCGAGAGGCCTTATGAATAGTCCGGATGGCATTTGGGTATCATGCTGGGCCACATCTGTGGACCCCACCATTAATGTATGTGTCTTAATACACCGTCCACCGGCTGTGGACGGTGGACTCCCACCAGGATATATGTGTTGTACGCCACCGTCCAATGGACGGTGGGGCCCCCTTGTGACATATATGCCTTATTAGCACTGTCCACTGGACAGTGGGACCCACTATGATGCATATGATGCATCCGAACCGTCGATCCATTTGAATTGTTTAGGCCTTTGGGTTAAGCCCATTTGCCTTACAAAGGGGCTATGGGTTAGACCCATTTGATTTATGAAATGTTTATGGGCTAGGCCCATTTGATTCATCTAAGGCCTATGAACTTGGGCCCACCTGATATGTAAAGCCTATGAGCTTAGGCTAATTTGACATTTAAGGCCCAAGAACTTAGGCCCACTTGATATGTAAAGCCTATGGGCTTAACTTGATATTTAAGGCCTATGGTTTTAGGCCCAATGGATATGATCTAAGGCCATGTGGCTAGGCTCATTTGATGTACTTCTAGGCCCAGGTAATTGGACCCCTTTTTGTTAAAATTTAAAGCCCATGGAGGTAGGCCATTTGATACATGTAAGGCCTACGGGTTTAGGCCCATTTGAATTTATGATTAAGTCTATGGGTTGAGGCCCACTTGATCTACATATAGGGACCAATTGGTGTGGCCCATTGGTCTTATATAAGACCCATGAGACTAAGCATTTGATGTAATCCAAGGCCCTCGGGTTTTGACCCATTGCAATGCACATAAGACCCATTGGTGTAGCCCATTTATATGGCCCATCTGATGAATAAAAGGCCCATAAGATATGACCCATTTGATACATGTGTAAGGCCAATGGGATGAACCTAAGGTCCATTGCAATGTGTAATCCCAATACAGGTTATGTAGCGACGTTAAGAAGATTGTGTCTGGGAAGCAATGTTGGTTTGACGTCCACATTGCGAGTGTAATGATGGTTGGACGTCCACATTACGACTCTCTTTAGGGCCCATTACTGGGCCATACTTGTTGTATTTCGGCCATCCAGGCCCATCTGCATAGTAAGATAATTCATTTTATTATAACATGTTTAGTATAGTTTTATGACCCATGATCATACGCATCATATGTATGCTTGATATGAGGATTGACTGATCATAGCATATGCCTTCGGGCAGGTTGTCTATGGGCTCCCGGTTAGGCGGTGTTGCCCTACATGAGCGCACGATATGCGCAGGATTGATTGCATGACTGGATAGCGTGATTCATGCATTCCGCATTTGTGTGACATGGTTATTACACGCCCTAGCGACATCAGGGCCGTAACCTCCACAGACGCATCGTGGTTGGTAGGATTGGATCCCGGAAATACTTGTTCTACATGGGGTACTATAGATATCCCTGGGTGAAAGTCCCTAAACCCTTATGGTACCAAGAGGTTGCTCCAACGTCTAGACCGAGTGGGTAGATGCGCGTTGAGTGCCGATTACCAGACGGTTACGCTCTCCACTGTGTCGTGGTCGGTTGGAAGGGGGTACGGCCTTACCCGCCTGAGTGTAGGGGGCAATGCTAGGCTGGGTTTGACCAGCTCGGGAAATGGGTCCGCTATCGACGAGTCGCGCCCGATATTGGCAGACGGATAGTGAGGTCTCTTCCACTTACCTTATTGCGCGCGATGTGGCGGCAATCTGGTTTAGAGTGTACTAGACCCCGGTGATATTCCATATTTGAGCTGTACTGATATGTGGACATAGATGAGGACCTGTATGCTTGAGTTGCATTGCATATAGCATGGCCTTTGGTGGCCAATACCCTTCATGTCTTGCATCGCATAAGCCTTGGTACGGCTTATGATATTATAGTTCCATCTGCATATTCCGCATTACTCTAATATTGCATGATCATATTCTACCTTGTGCACACACTTTCACCACCCTCTAAGCTTTCTGTAAGCTTATGCACGACCGTTGCGTGCAGGTGACGTTGGTTCGCAGCAGCGTTGAGGCAGGAGCACGTTGCTGAGCATTTTAGAGTTTTTGTACTTTACCTTTGTATTTCCCTTTATGCTCATTGTACTTGTAAAGTTTTTTATCATAGTGGAAATGTAATGGAGTTTCTTGGTTGTTGTTTGTGGGTTATGCCTTTGGTTATGCTTAATACGAATCAAACTGATATTTAAAATCCTCCTCGTAGCATCCCAGGATCGGAACCTGGCGAATGGGAGCTAGAAGCCGAGAATGGGGTTATACGGAGGCTGTCGGCGCCGGATTCGGCGATCGGGAATTTTGTGAGCCCGATTTCTGAGTTTGGGGCGTGACAGTTGTCCATTGAGAGAAAAGCATTTGGGTGCAAGTGAATTTACCGGAAGAAGTATCTATCATATTTGTAGGCTCTAGTTGCCTAATACAATATAAAATTATAACAGTTAGACATGAAGATTACATTTTTACATGGGGAACTATAAGAGCAAATATACATAAAGCAACCTGAAGGGTTCGAGGTACAAGGAAATGACAATATGGCTTATATGTTAACAATGTTGTTGTACGTATGACCTAAAATAGTTGTTGTAAGACCCTTAACCTCAGTGTTTGTTTTGTTTCGTTAGGTCCCGTGGTCCTACCAATCAAATTTCGGTGACCCGTAACTTGTAGATTTCGTTTGTGATCATCCTTAAATCCCATCATATAAACACGACCTGGATCTATACTGTTGCCACCGCATCGATGCCGCAGTTCTAACGCCACGTCTCATGCGTTAATCCGAGTTATAGATCAAAAGATGTAGGTTGAGCAATTCTTGGACCTTTGATCATGATGTGAGACATACCTTATCCTTATTGCACGTTCTACCATGTGGACCCACCCTAGTATTCCTTATTCCCTATGTAAGTTACAAGCTAACATATAGTCACCCTAGTTTAGCTTGATGTCATCCCTACCTAGCCTATAGCATGTTTTGCATGTCATGATTGCAAGCATGCTCTCATCCTCCCCAAAACTAATCATTTCATTTCCTAACTACCATTTCTCGCTCTCTTCTCTCTCTTTTCTCTCATTCTCTTCTCTTAGCCTCCCTTGGAAGTCCATGAGAGAGCTTTCTCTCCAGCCCCTTTCACTCTAAAACCCTCCAAATCTAACCATTCAAATCCCATCTTAGTTATTAAAACCTCTCCTATGGTGCTATAGATCTCTAGTGTGGAGAAAGAAGAAGTCTTGAGGTGAGTGATTCATAGGATTAGTTTCTTTCCTTACTTCTTGCATGAACCTTTTTCATTTGTTTGAGAGTGTGTAGGACCTACCAATCAATGGCGGAGGTCTTACATAATTCTATTAGTGTGGCCAATGACCCACTTTATGCATGCATGATTGCCATGATGGGGCTATTCTCCATGAACCCCATTATGAGATTTTCCTTTGATTTAGAGGTTTGTAGGTCATCTAGACCCTAGATCCATTGTGGGGATGGTATCTCCACCTCAGATTTTTAATTTTGTAAGGGCCCATGCTTGTATGGGACCCGTGATCATGTAAATGTGGTTGTGTATAGTTTTATATGTTGTTGCAAGGCCTATTTACAATGCCTTTCTTTCGAATTTTTTTGGGTATTCTCTAAGGTGTTGAAACGACCCACCCAAGGACACAATATTGTTCGCTTTTTTCAGAAGGCTCACGGCTTTGTTCTCGGAGTTGCCCCTAAAACGTGTTGTATCCTTAAGGTTAGAACCCCACATATAACCATCACAACTTCCTACGACTCTTTCGATGTAGGACAAGTTCAACCCCCATTGCGTACACAGTAGCTTGCCAGCACAGTAGTCTGCCAACTATTAGTAGCTCGTCCAGACCCTTAGGCCCCGTCCACGTGTGCTCGCCCACATGTGCAACAGTAACAAGGTATCACAATATCCCCCACCAAGGACAGAGCCGTCCTTAGCTCTGATACCATATAAAATGACCCACCCAAGGACACAATATTGTCCACTTTGCCCAGAGGGCTCACGGCTTTGTTCTCGAGGTTGCCTCCAAAATGCATTGTATTCTTAAGGTTAGAACCCCACATATAACCATCACAACTTCCTACCACACTTCCGGACAAGTTCAACCCCCGCTGCGTACAATGTAGCCTAATAGCACAGTAGCATGCCAATCACTGATAGCTCTCCCAAACCCTTAGGCCCTGCCCACATCAGCGTCCGCCGTCCGCCCACATGTGCCCACCCACATGTGCAACAGTGACGGGGCATCATAGGTGTGGACCCCACCTTAATGTAGGATGGAGCCCACACCATCCACCCTTAATTTGAGCTCCATGGAGTGGGCCCAAGAGGGTTGTACAGTCCAAGTTTTTTGGGTTGTCCAGCAGTCCTACATGCAGAAAATACGCATGTATCAACTTAGTTTTGGGGATAGTGGGCTACTCTAGTGGACCCCATTTGTTGTCCATATATGGGTGCATGCAATCCACTCATTTTTCCTTTGATTTAGTAGGCCTGGGCCCACCCCATTGGGTGTACAAGATGGAGCCAGCAACATTTTTTCAGCAGTAGAATTTTATTTCCTACCTTGCTGTCCAAATTTTTTTTCCCTAAATGTATGGATGTATGATCTTTTCCTTTGCCTCCTTTGTGGCCCACCTTGTTGGGACCCACTTCATGTACATATGGGCCACCTGGACCAACATTTTTTTAAAGAGTTTTTGAGGATGGGCCAGCAGCCCACCTTCTGGATGTCCCAGCCAGGTGGACGTCCAGCAGGGGCTGGCCGTTCCTCCCCCTTTTGCCCACCTTGCTAATGTGTTTTCTCCATGCTTTCCATCCCTTGTGTGGCTCACTTGGATGTGGTCCATCCTATGATGGGACGACCACAAGTGGGGCCCACCTTGTATATTATTAGGGGCCAACCGTCCAGCCCCTTGGGACGTCCAGATTATTCTTGGGGTACTGTTGGACTTGCAGTCCAGCAACAGGCCCACTTGGATTATGTGTTGTACATCCACCTTCCATCTGGTGGGGCCTATTGTATTATGTATGGGCTACCTTGGACTATGTATTTTAACCAGAAAATCTGTTTTGCTGGACTCCAGCGAGCCCAAGAAGTAGGTGGGCTGGATTTCCAACAAGAGCCCAGAATTTGCTACATATAGTTATTTATTTTGGGATTGCGAGGCCCACGTACCAGGCTGAGGCTGTTATGCGTACACACCATACTTGTAAATCTCTGATTTTTGGGCTTAATTAATGCCTTGTGAGGCTCACTTTTGGATTGATTTTGATGGCCATAGTAGGCCAGATTTTTGGGACATTCAACAGGCCTAAATAACATTGATCACCCACTCTTTGGTACTTGGACTGATTTCACATTATGATGGACCTTGTGGGCTGAATAATTTGATCTTTGTTACCCCTCTATCTTAACCAGATTTGGGCTGATTGGTAAGGCCTAACTTTTCAAGCATTGGGCATGCCTTGCCCATGTATTTAGGCTTATGGGCTGCCCATTAGGTTCAAAATAATACATGAATTCGGTGGCCATTGTTCTTGGGCCATTTGGGCCCATGATGTTGTGTGAGGGCTTGAGACCATTTTCTTAGGGGGCTCATTATGTGATATGATATATATGTTTTGCTGCCCATTTTATTTTTAAGGTAGTACTTGGGCCTTAGGCCTTGCTTTAGGTAGAATCTTTGTTGGGCCGCCTTCTAGGGGTTAATGGTGGTTAAATGTCCCTATTGTGGACCCCTCTAGGCCTATTTATTAGGCCCATTCTCATCCATTGGTGGTTGAATGTCTACCTTAGACCTTTGTTAGACCCATTCTTATCCTTTATACCCACAGTATTGTTTACTTAGTCCTAGTGAGCTATCCCAAACTATTGGGCCCCCATTAGTAGTTGTGCTCCTTCCATTTCATGTAAAATTGTCTAAGTACCTAGACTCTACCTTGTTATGAGGAGAGTACAACATCAATGCATAGAATACTTAGTTATCTTCATGACTCATTTCCATGTGCATCATATGTGTGCTTGGTTGAGATGTAATTGGTCATGGTTTATGTCATTAGGCAGGCTGTTATGAGACTCCCTGAGTGATGGAGTTGCCCCTCTTGAGCGCGTTGTACGTGCATGACTGATGCAATGTTGAATTGTGTGATTCATGCATTTGGCATTGCATAACACGGTTGATATTCGCCTTAGCTTCATCGGGGTCATAGCTTCCACAGACATATCGTGGATAGATAGATTCGGACACCAAAAATATTAGTTTGATCAATATTGTGGGCACGTAGGATGTCCTTGAAGGAAAGTCCAAGAACCTTTATGATACTAAGAGATGCTCCAACATCGAGACTGAGTGAAAAACATGAGTGTCGGTGCCTTTACCATTAGGCCGCGTCTCTCACTGTATCGTGGTTGGTTAGAAAGGGGTGTAGCCTTATCCGCTCAAGTGAGGGGGCATTTAGGCTAGGTTGAATTTGACTAGTTCGTAAATGGTCCGCTACCGTCGAGCCTGGTTGGTGATTGACTATCCATAGGCGGGTAGTAAGGTTTCCTACACTCGCTTAACTACGCGGCTAGGGAGGCGGCAGTCAACATGTAGTGTATTTGACCCCTGCGATTTCCTAAAGAGGAACTATACTAATTTGTGGACTTGATATGAGGATGAGCATGATCACATTGCATATTGCATATGACACTTAGTTGTATAGCCCTGCATTGCATAGCCTTTAATCGACAAATGGTATTCCTGCTTTGCATTTATTAGCCTTGTGACGGTTAGTGGTATTCATGGTCTTACTACATTTTCCACATACTCTGATATCGCATTCATGACACCTGTCTTACACACACTTACACCACCCTCTAAGCTTTATATAAGCTTATGCACAATTGATGCGTGCAGGTGATTATAGGCAGCAACAGTAGCTGAGCAGGAGCATGGAGCGTGCCGTGGACCCTTTTGGAGTTGTTCTTTTGTAGTCTTTATATTTCTCCTCTTTGAGTCTTGTACTTGTAAAAACTTTAAATTCTTAGTGGATTTTGTAATGTTGTTCTTGTGACTATTTATCTGTGATTATGATGTTATGATCTTGGGCATGCTTAATTAAATCAGACTTATATTTTAGAAATCCTCCTTATAGGATCCCAGGATATCAGAACCTGGTGAATGGGCGCCAGGAGCTGAGAATGGAGTACTACAGAGGCTATCACCGCCGGATTCGACGATTGGGAATTCTGTGAGCCCGGTTTTCGAGTTTGGGGCGCGATAGTTGTCTAGATAATTGTACAAGGAGTTTGATTCTTTCATTTTGAGTCGACAGTTTATCAGAAGAAAATTTGATCATTGAGTCTATTTTAGATTATTAAGTGACGGTGAATTCATTATTTTGATATTGTATATTGATGATATGCTTATCGTTGGCCATAACATGTCTGAAAATCAACATATTGAAGGTTCGATTATTCAGGACATTGGAGATGAAAAATTTAAGGGCTGCAAAGAAGATTATTTGCATTGATATACATAAAGACGGGGAAAGGAGCAGCCTATGGTTGTCTCAGGATGAGTATCTTGAGAAAGTATTGGTTAAATTTAGATTGGAAAAGGCAAAACTGATTAACACACACGCTACTCATTTTCAGCTTTCTTCAAAGTAATATCCCATATCAGATGAAAAAAAGTGAAATATGTCTTGTGTGATTTACTCGAGCGCGGTCAATAATCTTATATATATATATATATCATGGATTGGACTGGAATTTTCTCATATGGTTGTATTGTGAGCAGATACATGTTAAACTCCGGTAAATAATATTGAGAAGCAATGAAATTATTACTTTGTTACATACAATAGACAACATGAGACTACGTCTTGACATTTATAATTTTTTAAGGAGAAGCTTATAGGTTATGTGGATATGGATTATGCATGAAATGTGGACAATAAAATGTCAACTTTCAGTTACTCATTTATGTTAGTAGGTGGAACTATCAGTTGGATGTCGAAGCTTCAGTATATTGTTGCTCTTTCTACAATCGAAGTTGAGTATATAACAGTGATAGAAGCATTCAAGGAAACTAACTAAAAGAAATGATGAATGAGTTGAGGTTTCAACAAAAAGTCGTGCCTGTGCATTATGACAACTATAACACTATTAATTTGGCAATGAAATCAATGTATCATTGTCAGACTAAACATATTGATGTTCGTCATCTTTTTTTCCGACATATGCTAAAGGAAGGCGGTGTTACTCTTGAGAGGATTCACATCAGCAAAGATCCGGTGGACATGCTTACAAAGGTAGTTCCTATAAAAAAGTTTAAGTTTTGCTCTACTTCTTTGGGCATAACAAAGAAGAGATGAAGACGGAGTGTACACAGGAAGTGATGATGAAGATGTTACTATCGAAAATTAGAGATGATGATAACGACTTTAAGTAGTGAAGATAGAAGTTGAAGCCATGGTAGAGATTGTTCATTGAGTGCCTTCAATCATAATGCTAGAACATCATTTTTGATTTAATTGACAGGATTATCGATTCGATTGAAATATTTCTAAAAATTTCAAATTGCTCACTAAACGTTTTGGACGTTATTGATTTGATAGACAGAAGTATCGATTCGATAGACAGAAAAGTGTTGATTTGGTCGATGGTTTATCGAGTCTTGTCGATTAGATCGACGATCCGATCGACAATGTGTGCAAGTTTGTGTAAGTGTGAGTTTTGTTTCTAATTGAGTACATGGTGTATAAATACTCTTTGTAATATGCATTAAGGTGAAGACAAACAGCACTTGAGAGCCAGAGAGGGTTTTAAAGGGGATATAGGGTTTCCATCTACAAGTTGTTATCTCTTGTAATTCTTTCTATTACAGTGGATTGTTCGTCACTTTGTGCCATGGTTTTTCTTCACAAAGGTTTTTTTTTTTACATAAAATCTCTATGTTCTTTATGTTTGTTTATTCTTTTTTGTTATTTAGTGTGTGTTTGATTCATTTTAATATTGCTTCCCCACGCATTAAAAGGTTTTAAATCCCAACAATGCCAACTGACACATTTTTTACAGAAATGTGGATTGCCTACTAACTCATTTTAAGACATGACCAAAAGTGAATTAGATCCAAATCTGAAGTGGACCACGACGAGAAAAAGAGGAGAGAGAAATGACAACGGTTGAAACATTCCCGGTCCATGATGCTTATATGCCATCCAAACCGTTCACAAGGTCATTACTATTGGGATGACAATGCAAATATAATCTAAACTTTTGTGGTGTACAAATGTTTACGAGGCAGGTGTTCAATTTCCATTGTTTCCTGTCATTTGGAGTTTGGATCTGCCTCATGCACTCATGTCCTTAACAAAATGTATAGATAGGGTAGACTTAAAAATAAAAATAAAAATTAAATCACGGTGGGCCAGATTGCTTCCAACCGCTAGTTCTTGCCATTGGAAGCTACGTGAGCCCACTGTGACGTTTCTGAGAAATCCACTTTCATTAAAATTTTCCAGCTAACATCAGGACATAAGGCCCAATACAATGCGATTCCAGAACTCTAGCCGGCCATATGACAGGAAACAGTGGAGATTGAGCACTACCGTTGAAACAGTTATAACAAGGCAATAAAAGTTGTATCAGGCTAATATTTTTGTGTTCAGTTCATCGAAGAGCAAATAATCTTATGAACCGTTTGGATGGCACATAAACATAAAGGTAGACCCTGACAATGTTTCAATGGTGGGCATTTTCCTCCAGGCCTTTTCGTCCTGGGGGCAAGCTTGAGTTTTGAATCCACCTACCTAATTTTTGGGCTTACGTTGAGTTGGCAAAACGTCTGCGTGGGTTGGATTTCTAAAAAATCATGGTGGGCCACGACAATCCTCATGTGCGAAAACGACTTGACGTGCATGAAATCCACCACGTCCATCGGGTGTATCACCTTGTGTTTAGCTTTAGTCCCAAAAATCAAGCTGATTAAACACTCCAGGCGGGCCACGGCATAAAATTATAGCCTAAAACCTATAAATTCACGTTCTATGGCTTACCTGATGTTTGGACTACTCTGATTTTTCGCTAATTCTTTCATCCCAATGATGCACGTCAGATGAATGGCTGGGATAACACGTAAACAACACAGTGGCCCTACGCAAAACTAAAGGTAGGCGTCCCATCCTAACTTTGTCCCAGGGTGTGGCCTGCCCGAGATGGTCATGATTTTAAGTTCCATGGTGAAAGTGAGTCAGCGTATCTGATGGACGGTGTGGATTTCACGAAAGTTCCACCCACGTGGCTCTCGGTGTGCGAGGTACGCGAGCGTTTCTCACGTTTTTCGGACCGTTGAAGACAGACCGTCTCGGATTTGCACTTCTCTTTATCAATTACCGTCACCTTCCGGTTTTACGGACCGGGAAAGGGGAAATCGGATTGCGTATCTGTTGGGCCCACCGTTCATGTATGTAGTTTATCCACGCCGTCCATCCGTTTTTTCAGATCATCTTATTGGTTTAGCCAAAATTTGAAGCATATTCAAATCTCAAGTGTACCACACCACATGAAACAGAGGGAATAATGATTTCCACCGTTGAAACCTTCCAAGTGCACAAAGTCATGTTTATTTGTCATCCAGACCATTCATAAGATCAAAAAAACATGGATAAAGGGAAACCAAAAATATCAGATTGATCCAAAACTTCTGTAGCCCCCAAGAATTTCTCAACGGTAGATATTCAATTCACACGGGTTCCCGTGGTGTGGTCCATTTGAGATTCGGATATGCTTCATTTTCTTGCCTCAGCCATGAAAGACATAAACTTATATTGTGAAATGGATGGACGGAGTGGATTTAATACGGACCCACAGAGTTTACCAAATAACCGGCTGAGCCGGTAGCACTTGTGGAAAAGAAGCGGGAAAGCCGAAAACCCCATTTCCATCGCTCTGCTTCGGCTTCTCCAACGCTTTATTTTCACTTCCATCGATCAACGAGCTTCCTCAAATACCAATTTATATAACTTAAACCCTAATAAAAAAAACTCAATTTATCCTCCCACCCCCAACCGCCAACTTCCATTTTCCTGAAAATCTCCCTCTCTCTGAAATGCTATATCTCATGCGATAAAAAATGGCTGGATTATGGAGTACTGAAGGGAAGATGAAGACAACGGACGGTGGAAACGAGACGTTGGTCAAAGATCCCGATCTAATTGATATCGTGCTGTCTTGGTCTATAGACGATATCTTCAATGAAGATCTCTACGCAGATAATGTGAGTTTTACAATCGTCTATTTTCAAATTTTTTACACATGAAATACTTGTAACTCAAATTAGGCCCCCGTCCATGTGCTGGGTCCCACCTATATGGATATCAACCAAATAGAAAAGTTTATTACTCCGGCAGTGTGATGGTTGATACTTGGCCACAATGCGGTATGTAAGTTGAACCTTCACTGTTATGAGTCCCTGTTTAGATTTACCATAAACCAAAAACCACATTTATTTGGTTATATATAACCATTGGATTGGTGGACTTTTACTGGACGGTCGATCCCCTAACAAAGTGATTCTTCAGAATCGGAAGCAATCTTGACCGTCCATCTTAAAGGCCGTTGATCTTTGTTTAATGTTTGTTGGATTGGTACAATGTTTGTATGGTAGACCATGAAACATGGCTTGAGCTAGTGAGAAATATGAACTGGTGAATTGGATTGAATTAGATTGTCCAAGTGGGCTTGTGTATAGATCATCTAAAGTAGTTCCTTTTTCTATCCATCGCGACTCATGTTAACCAGCACGTTTCACTTCTTTCTGGCCATTAATAGAGATCATCCAAGAATAGGATCCCTCAATATTTTGAGAGCTCTCTTAGGGAAGCCATGGTAAGAATTTTACATGACGTACGACAGTTAAAAATTAGATTTTCAACGGT
The DNA here is from genome assembly GCA_037074715.1 of Magnolia kwangsiensis. Lineage (NCBI taxonomy): Eukaryota > Viridiplantae > Streptophyta > Magnoliopsida > Magnoliales > Magnoliaceae > Magnolia > Magnolia kwangsiensis. Next base: position 43,704,393 of record CM073572.1, on the reverse strand, counting down.
TCAGATTCAACTACTGGTAACCGATGGTCTGGTGGTCATCATCTCAACGATATTATTTATAACCATGAACAGTTAAAAACAAATCTGAAAGGTTGGTTTTGTTGGCTTCTTGTGAATGGACGGCTGCCTAAAAATAACAAGGTAAAACGTGGACGGCAGGATTCGAACCTGCGCGGGCAGAGCCCACATGATTTCTAGTCATGCCCGATAACCACTCTGGCACGTCCACTCAATCATGCCTTTTAACTTTCATTGTTTTAGAAGTCTATTTTCTATAAAGAATGGGCAAGCTATGCTCCGCTGATATGTGAGTTGCTATTGGTCGGTGTTACATTGACCTGAACATGGTGTATGTATTTAATCCATACGGTTCATCCATTTTGCCAGCTTATTTTATGACATGAACCTAACAATTAATCTATAGACGACGCTGTAGGAAATAATGGTTGATCAAATGCCCACCATTAAAAACTTTATGGGGCCTCAAAAGTTTTGGATGAAGCTATTATTTACTTTTTTCCTTCATTCATGTACGTGGATCTAATCAAAAGGTTGGATGGCAAACAAACTTTATAGCGGGCCCTATATTTAATGGTAGGTGTTCAATCACCACTATTTTCTTATGGTGTTTGCTGGAGATTGGCTAGATGAATGGATGGTGAGGATAAAACATATATCATGGTGAGGCTCATAATCCAGTGACCAATAGTGATGTTGCTACTGATAAGGTTAGCATCCAATCCACATCATTGTGTTGTGATTTGATGAGCGGTGCCACTGCAAATGGGAACTCTTGGATCCTTCATATTAAACAACCTAAAAACTGTGTGTGGTTAACATAAAAGATGTCAAGTCGGTGGAATATGAGTTTTCAATAGATGGACTTTATAGGCATGTGATCTACTCAAGTTGACACTGGGATGAACATGATGAGGTCGATTACCATCTTTCTAAGTATAACTACTTCGAATCTATGGAACTTCTCTGGACTCTTCGTAGAGATTTTTTGAATCCACGAGAAAAAAATAATAAAAATATAAAAAATTCTAAAAAAAATTAATAATTTGATTGATTGATTGAAATAAATGAGTTGACAACCCTTTAAATAGGGATATCAACCAATAAGAAAAAAAATCAGAAACAAACTATAATTAAAACTTTTTAAAATTCATAACTTATTATAAATAGTAAATTTACTTTTATAGTGTCTAATGTAGCTTAACCATATTATTGTCCTAATTATTCTAAGTAATTTTCATGTTGGACACAATTCTTAAAGCCCAACGGATGAAGAGTTATAATCAAGCTAAAACTTAGTATTTATAGTAAAAACGAAATTAAATATGTAATTTGACCGTCAATAGGATGAAATCTTACAAATTCAACGTGGGTAACCTAGCTATGCCTGGTTAGTTGGCTAAAGTAGCTCGTCCTACTCCAAAATCATATATGGTACGTAGAGTAACTTATTCTGATTTGCAAGATATGCCTGTTTTAAGGTTCTGACGGTCTTGATGACTTTTGCCACTGATCGGGCCTTCTCTGGTCCATATTGGACATGAAAGTGTCTGCGACCCGTTCTACATCACAAGTGAATGTATTCAATCATATTGATGGTTATAACCATTGACTTCAGTATTGTTATTGTGTAATGTGTCATACCTTTTTGATAGGGATACATATTACTACATGGAATACGTCTATTGAATAATGTCATATGAAAATTATTGAAAAATTGGTCAAATTTATTGAAAAAACCTTAAAAATTGTTAAAAAGATCAATACACACTTAGGAATCAAAACATATAAAAAATTACAAATATCCGGCTTTCTTTATATGTGATCCTAATTTATGCATTATTTAATTGGATTGATGCAAGTATATCAAAGTCTATTAATATAATTTATAAATATAAAAAAATATGTATAAAACACAAGCATTACATTTAAAAGTAATAAAAATAGAAAACTATAAATATACACGTGAATAATATACGTGGTTCTGGTATAAACCCATATAGAATTTTTTGTTAGCTCAAAATCATCATTTTTATCTCAATGATGTTGGGTTGGTACTACTACTCGATAATTTATTCATATAATTTATAAATACAAATAAACATGTATAAAAACACAAGTTACACATTCAAAAGTAAAAGAAGAAATAAAAAACTAGAAATATATTTGTGAGTAAATGTAAAGTTGTGGCTCAAAATCATATGGAAATGCAATTTGATTCAAATCATCATTTCTATCTCAATGGGCCTATGTATGGTATTACTGTTTCACAAACCAACTATATTATGCCTATGCCATATTAGAATGATACCAATGTTGATACTCTCTAATATAGTGCTAGTACTCAATGTCTTTGATTTGAAAAAAATTTATAAAATTTTGAATTTTCATCCATTTTTCATAAATCATTCCATCTTTCTAAATTTTCAAAACTAAAATATATGTGATGATGATTTCATCAATCACTCTCAAATACTCTAAAATTGACGTCCATCAACTGCTAATAAAAGAAAATTTTGAAAAATATATCTTAATATTTTAAATTATATATTTTAAAAAATATTTAAATTAGCAAAAATCATTAGATCAGGTTATATACTTGTTTGATTTTATGTGTAGACACAAAGATTGTAACTAATATGTCAGAAATTGAAAATTTTTATTTTTCAATTTTTTTTTGTAATTCAATCTCTCTCATCCAAATTTCAAAATTGAAGTTTCAAATTTATAATTCTTTAATGCAAAACATAAAAAATCTTTAATTTGTAACCATTTAATTTTGATTTAACATAATTTATAGCAAAGAATAAATTGAAAATAAAAAACACTCACTAAATTGAACATGTAAAATATATCAGTACTACACGTGCATATCATATTTACACAATTAGAATGCAAGATATATTGTAAGATATATCTACCGATACAAGAAACATTGACCGGTCAGAGCGACCATAACAACCATTGTGGCCCCTGTAGCTCCAAGAAGTAAGAAAATATAACACTTTCATATTGCTTGGTATGAGTCATTTTTCATAATGGGTGTCGTTCACCCCATTATTATTGAGCCAATTTTATAACCAGTTTTGTATGCCATAATTGAAGTTGGAGCCAATTGAAACTAAGTTACGAGTCGTAGGTTTGTAGTTCACCACCATTTTCAAAATGGTAGGAAGTCATTCTTCCTAGACGTTGGTAACCCATACTAAGACCCACGTTAGGCTGACAACACAAGTCTTGCATTGTTGGTTATGCTTGGCCCAGCTTGTTCAGGTCTGCTTGGACTTGGTTCAATCAACTCCAACACCGTCTCAGCTTAAAAAATAAAGGTATTTATGAAAATCCACCTACTTTTGGTATATTTTCGAAAATACATATGATTTTAGAGTATTTTAATTGAGTCTCCTACCGTTTATGCACCGTTATGGTATAACCACATGCCACAGTATGATGTGAGGATTACGTGCAATTTTACAACAATATTTTTTAAAAGACAAAAATACCTCTTGTATCAAACTAAACTAGGAAGGGCTTTTGGGTTAAGTGTTTGGAATCTAGGTGGGGCCCACCATGATGTTTGTGTGAAATCCACTTAGTTTATGTGTTTTGCATGATCTTTTTACGACATGACCCCAAAATTGAGGCAAATCCAAAGCTCAAGTGAGCTACATAATAGAAATTAGTGGAGATTATAAACCCGCTACTGAAACGTTTGAGCAGCAACAAAAGATTTGGCTCAGGATAATATTTATCTCTTTCAGTCATCCCAATGGTAATGACCTTATGAACAATTGGACTGCTTTATGAATGATTTGGATTACATTTAAACATCAGGTAGAGCGTAGATAGGTTTGAACAATAGCAACCCTTTCTCCACTTTCCAATCGCGTGATCCGATTAAGCTTCGTATCCAATCGACCTTTTTTTTTAAAAATCTCATTGCTTAAAATTACCTGCGAAAATGGATGGACGAAGTGGATTTTAAATATCATGGTGGCCCCACGTGCCATGGAGCAATCATGTACAGGCTGGATGGCCGCGAAGAGAGGGAACATGTTAGGTGAGACCTCAAACGATGTATGCATTCTATATCCACACCGTTAATCCATTTTCCTAAGTCATTTTAATGCGTTATCCAAAAAAATGAAGCACTTCTAATTATCAGGTGGACCGTACTAGAAAAAATAGTGGTAATCCGTTGGACTGTATCATAAAAGTAGTGGTGATCGACCATTAATGGGCCATAAAAGTTTTGGATCAAGCTGATATTTTTTATTTCCCTTCATTTAAGCTTATGTGACCTTATCAATATATTGGATGACAAATAAACACTATGGAAACATTAAGATGATCCTAATTAGTTTTTAATGGTTGAAAGTTCAATCACCGCACTTTCTTATGGTATGGTCCACCTGATAATTGGATCTGCTTCATTTTTGGGATCTTACCCTAAAATTAGCTGTCATACGTTCCATACATGACAGTGGGCTCCACAATTAGGGATGCCTATAAACATATGGTGGAGCTTGGAAAGGTTTGAACGGTAACCAAACCCTTTTCCACTGGTTCCCGCAGTATAGCCCACTTGAGCATCGTATCCCCCAAATTATTTATTTATTTATTTATTAATTATTATTATTATTAATTTTATCTTATGTCTTAAAATGAACTATCGAAATTGATGGGTGGAGTGAATTTCTCTCAAACATCATGATGGGCACATGGGGTTCACCTTGAATTATATCCACACCATCCATCCATTTTGAAAACTTATTTTAAGTCCAGGTCCAAAAAATGAAGCAGGTCCAAATCTCAGGTGGACCATAATACAAAAAACAATGGTATTGATCATTTAAAACTTTTCATGGGCTGCAAAAGGTTCGGATCAAGATGATATTTGCGCTGTCTATTCATCTAGGTCTTTGTGACCTTATCAATAGGTTGGAGGACAAATAAACATTTCATCGGTTCTGTGAAGCTTTTAGCAGTGGGGATTCTAAGACGAGGGCATCTCTTATTTCGTCTTCACACAAAAAATCAGCCAGATGTGAGCCATATGTGAGCCACAACAATAAAATCAAATTTGGATGATGAACATTGTCGAAACTTTCCTAAATACACTTGATCAGTCCATAAAATAGCCTTACAAAACAAATGGATGGCATGGGTAACTTTGTATGCTAAAGGTGAGCTCTAAATTCACAGTAGATAGCAAGCACAAAAAAGGGGTCTAACTATGAATATAACCAGTAGCAGGGGTAAAATAGCCCTCCGGAGACCTTAACAGTGCATTTCTATTATGAATTGTTAGTCAAAGCCAAACATGTTACATTTTCATCGTATTTTTAAATGATAAGCATGTATTCATAAGTATTTCTAAAGATTGTATTAAAAATAGATAAAAAGATAGACAGGTTTTCATAATTAACTCTTAAAAATATACCCATATTGGATTCACCCGTTGATTTTGGTGGGTCCCTAATTTGTTAGCCTGAGCCTTCAATGCATGCTCAACATAAGATAATCATGGCACTTGTTGTTGCGCAGCATGCCAACAACGTAGTGGGCCGAGATCTAATCTCAGGCCTCACCCACAAATGATAAACAGAAAGGAATATAAACTAGAAACAGATCAAAGCAATCCAAACAAACCATAAAACAAGATATACGTGGAAAAACTCTAAACTAGGGTAAAAAATCACGGATGCAAACTTCCACTATGAAGAAATAAAAATTACAAGGCAAAATACTAACCTCTCCCTTGGAAGAATATAGAAAATCCTTAGCCCACACCTTTAGAAATATTTCTCAATATTCCTCATATCCTAGAAAAGCTCTAAGAACCCTTATTTATAGTTTAATAACTTCCTTTCCGCACCCTTGCGAAAGGCGACACCAAAATTCACAATCCGGATCAGTTTCGGAAATAATATGCGTAACCTACGACCGGTCCTAGCTCCCCTACGACCGGTCGTAAACCCTTACGACCGGTCTTACAGTCCCTACGACCAGTCCTAGGGCCCAAAACAGCAAAAAACAGCATCGCTGGACTTTGAATCGAGCCAGTCCACGACCGGTCGAGCAGGCCCCTACGACCGGTCGAAGACATCCTACGACCGGTCGAAGGCGGCCCAATGTGGCTCCACATTCTCAACACTTGTTCACTGATATAGACCATTGAACGTGGTCCATTAAGGCAACCATACATACCTAGAAAAAGATTAGATCATTAAAGTATGCATCCCAGCACTAGTCATTAAGACATTATGGTGATGGGACAATATTTATTGTTTTAGGGGAATTATTTGTTACTCTTGCTATAGATGACAGTCTATGCATATGTTCTTGGAAATGGTACATGTGGATCTTGAAAATAGTACATGTGGTCCATACATGTCAGATTAGTAACTTAGATGATGGCATATGGCAATGAGATTTCAATAAGAGATAAACTGATGATATTTTTAACAATAATGATAGCCAAATTTGATCAAATTCTGAAAGTCATGAGTAGTTCTGAAAGAATAAATTTATCTAGCTATTGTCATGCGATGCGTGTCATACATCTTACTCATGTGGTAGGGTTGGCCACTCCCCTTGGTGGCCCTATAGTTTATAATTGATAACAACCGAAATACAATTATGGCTAGTGACTGATTCATCGGGTTAGCCATGGTGTCATAAAGAAGAGACTAGTGGACAAATCTGCTCTCAGGGAGTTATGAAGCAGACTATAGGCAATGACACCTTGATTGTTTTTCATGGTGGATAACTCACGTTCAAGCATACCTAATGGACTAAGGACATTTGTGCAACCAATAACCATACCACGACATGAGTGGCTATGAAGATAGGTATTTCTACGTCAACAAACATAATGAGTAGCTATGAAGATCTCTCTCTAGCCACGGCCTACAATTTTTATTTATTGGATGAGGATTGAAGAGCTTTGAGCCCTTGCCAATCCAACATAAGATAACTTTATAGCACAACATGATTGATTCTAGTTTAGCTCTTAGCTCAACTCTTAGTGTAACCCAATCCATTTATGTTGTTCCACTTAATCGGCCCTAGCTTAAGAGTAGTATTATTCTCTTCGTGTACATCTATGCCACCCTATTGAGGAAGACTTTTTTTGTTCTTTTTTCTTTTTTTTTTAAAGTATAATTTACTTCATCTAGACACAAGTCAGTTGACAAAAGAAGACCTTAGTTTTGATACTTTGCCATCTATGTCACAGTCGCTGATTGCCAACGATTTTCTCTTTATTAGTAAATATTTATCTTTGAACTTCTTTTCTTTTACTCTCTTGTTATTTTAAGAGATTAATCTCTCTTAATCAATTAATCTCTTGTTATTTTAATAGATTAATCTCTCTTAATCAATTAATCTCTGTTGTCTCTTTTATGTTTAAAGGATAAGAAGAATTAATTAGAAACATGAACCCTCTCATTCAAAATTTATATAATTTATATTATAAGTGGTTGAATAGATGATTGAATTAGTAAGTTCTCTCTCAAAAAAGACAATTCTTGATTCCTGTCTATTACGGCGCTTAGGGTTGAAAGCATTAAATTCTGTTTAACTACATTAGGCTTTGACATGCACACATTACGTAATGTAGACGTGACAACTAACATACCAACAACTAAATTTTGAGAATATTAACCCAAAATAAACCTTACCTTCGATTGCGTGTATATTTGTTTTTTGAAATTAAGAGCATTGGATGTTTCATTTATAACCGTCCAATGTCTCTGCGAGAGTATTAAGTTTATGAAAGCATTGGATGATTGGATCAACTGAAACATGCACCAAAAAACTGGAAACCCGACTACAATCTGCACACGTGTCTTGTAATTCATCTCCAAAACATCTCCGTCGTTCTTCGTCGTCATTTCTGCTTTCCCTCCACCACATTCCTGAATCCTGTCCTTCTTTCCTGCAATCCCTTTTCCACATTGCATTATTCCGGAAATGGGATATCAAAATGTGGTCGTCCAAACACTCCAATCCCAATCATCAACATCTCCCATTTTTCAAGAATTTCAGCACATTTGTTTGGTTAATCCCTTGGGGTGAACACTTTATCTACTTTCTCACTTCTCATTTCTCACTTCTGCAGTCTTCGTAATTCTTTCCTTTTCTTTTCCATATGCAACTCCTCTTACGTGATGACGGTAGGTCTGTTTGGCAGATTGGAAAGTATGGGTGGAAAACAAATTTTCTTCTGATGGGGAGTTCTACTTTTCGGTGGGGAAAACATGCGTTTTCATAAGAAAAGTCCTATGCAATTTTCCCAGCCCAGCGCCTGTTTGCTTCTCTCTCTCCAATTGCTGTCTTGGATAATAACAGGGGATGTTTGGATAAAATGCGAATTGCCTGTGCTCCCGCCAACAGGAAATTTCTGTCGGCTGCACCTTTCTGGGTCCCATTGTGATGTCGTTAGAAATCCAATCCGTCTATCAGTTTCTCAAGCCTAAAATAGTTTAGAAATCCAAAGCTCAGGTGCGCCACACGACTAAAAACAATGGGATAGGATATGCCCACCATTGAATCCTTTCTGGAGCACAATGATGATGTTCTTATGTTATTGAAGCCGTTCATAAAGTTATTTTTACTGGGATGAGCTGAAAACACAAATAGTAACCTCATAAATGTTTCAACAGTTTGTGTTTTCATTCTCATCTTACGCTATCGTGTGGTCCTCCTGAGTTTTGGATCTGCCTAATTTTCTAGCTTCTTTCCTATTGTGAGCTTGCAACGACCCATGGACAGATTGGATTTCTCATGGGCATTGTGGTGGGCCCCATATAGTTTCTGCCTACAGGAACTTCCTACTCAGGTGGCACAGGCAATTCCATCCGTTTCGATATCATGTACCCCAGGGAAATCAAGAGGAAAAAGGAAGTGTTTTCCTTTGATGTGACCATTTGAGATGTTTGGATAGCAAATAAAAAGATGTGTTTCACAAAGCAATCGGTATACTTTCCAGGAGACATTGGGCCACAAGAAACTAGGTGACCGTTGTCCAATGGATATGTGAAAACCACTAGCTATCCAAATGCAAACCCTATGATCGGAATCTAATTTTCTATAGTGCTTATGAAATAATTGTGGGATAATAATAACTATTTCGTTTCTTATTCTTTTTTCTTTGTTTTCCACATATCCAAAATGTTACTTTCTCAACTTTTATTTTCCAATAACAAAGGGAAGAAGGAATAGAGGGAGAATGAGAGATTAGGAAAAGGGGAAAGAGAGGTTACTTATGCATTGTAGACTAATCTCTTTTATATTACTTTAATTAAGAAACGATGTAAATACCCTACAAAGAGGCACCACTACAAGTATACCAATAACAAATAAACAAGTAAACAAAACACGCTACATATGCTCCCCCTCAAGTTGGAGCATACACATCAATCATGCCTGGTATGCAATAATTTTTGGCATTTTATTTTGTTAAGGACGTTTTAGTGAAGATATCAATGAGTTGGTTCTCAGTCGTAACAGGAGTGGTGTTGATTACCTCTGATGTCACCCTTCCATGATGAAATGACAAGGTATATATAAGACCCAAGACTGATTGACTTTACCACCTTTTAAAACCAAGAATCATCTAAACATATGTTTTCAAACGTTGAAAGTTTTGGGATTATTATGGTCAGAATCACGTACCTGTAGCAATAAGGGCGAGTAATCTGACTACCTTTTTTCGAGATGACAAACGTCGAGTATCCTTGAAGGAGCAATCCAATCCACATTGACCAAGATACGATCTAATTGAGCCCTGTCCTCGCCCCCACTTCTATGTGCTTTCGTTTTCTCCTAAAATATTTGCCTCTTAAATATGTGAATTATGGCCTCATTGCTACCACCATATAAGACCCGTAGAAGCTTTACATGAACTCCAAGTATGAGAACTAATGTGGGAATCCACATGACTTCACTTGTTGTGCTCTATTGCTGGATATTTGACTTCTATACTAGAATTTCAACTACAAGCTGCTCCTTACTCTTCAAAGTAACCAAATTTACATCTAAAAGAGTACAATACCTTGGCTTAGGGTTCTAGGGCTAGGGCCATTGCCACCCCTAGTTGTTAGTCGCTCATTGCCACCCCTAGCTGTAAGTCGCTCATTGCCACCCCTAGCTGTAAGTCGAGTGCTATGTGCTCACAACCCCAAGTGTAGGGTTGCGATGTAGTAATAATCTCGGTGAGTGTTGAGGCAGAAAAAATAATTAATTTCATTACATGCCTATTGTACTAGCAGAGGAATTCCATTGAACAGATCCCTCCCAAGGATGTGTGCTCATGACAGTATAGAAGCCTTGTGAAGTGTTGCTCCATGATATAAGAGATTGTGCGCTCCATATTTTGACATAGAAGAATGGATGGACGTCATTTGATGAAGAAGAATGGATGGACATCATTTGATGTAGAAGAATACATGGGCGTCATTTGGTATGGAAGAGTGCATGGGCGCCACTTTTGAAGGATAGGAAGTGTGGTTCTTGTCTTAGAAAGGGATGTACAACGCTATTTAAGGGAGAACTTGGTGAACACCATTGTTTAAGGAAGGAGGTTGGATGTTGTGTGAAGGAAGTAGTGGTGTTGATCACCACTAACTAAGGAGAGGAGGAGCCTATGAATACCCCCTCCCACTCCTCATTTGGACAGATGGAAGCCAGGAGGACGTTTTCCGTGTAACTCAAAGAGGGAGTTGCGTGTTCCCGCGCAACTCGAGGAAAAGAGTTGTGTGCCACTATTTATGGAGGCCAGAAAGCTGCGCCAGAAGAGTTGCATCCTCCTGCGCAACCCAAGGAAAGGCCTTGTGCACCACTTTTGGTGGAGTCCTTATCTCTCTCTTGTCTGGAAATAGGAGTTGCGTGCCACTTTTAGTGGAGAGAATGCGCCACTTCTCAAGGAGCTCTATGGGCTCTTGTCCTAATACGAAGGAGTTGCACGGAAATGAAGAAGCGCGCAACTCAAAGAGAGGTGTTGTACACTTGTCTTAAGGAGAAGCTCCTTGCACCACTTCTGGTGGAAGTTTGTCCAGAAGGGAGGCTTATCCAGAAGGGAGGCTTTGTGCACCACTTCTGGTGGAAGTTTATCCAGAAGGGAAGCTCCATGCGCCACTTCTGGTGGAAGTTTGTCCAGAAGGGAGGCTTTGTGCGCCACTTCTGGTGGAAGTTTGTCCTAAGGGTTGGCTTTGTGCGCCACTTCTCATGGACTCGTCCTAATGCCTGGCCTCTGTGCCACTTTTAAGTGGAATATTGTCCTAAAGCAGGCCTCTTGCGCCACTTGATGTGGAATATTGACCCGAAGGATGGCTTTTGCACCATTGTTCATGCTCTTTTGTCTTAATACAAGTATTGTGTGCCATTTTCCATGGACTTTTGTCCTACAGTAAGTCTTATGCATTCCACCTTGGCTAAAGCTTTTGTGCCCCACTTATGATGGAGGGTCTCAAGGAGCTCATAGAGGGGAAGGAAGAGTCTATTTGTATGATAGAAGGGAAGAGTGGAAGGATGATCAAGACTTAATTGCGCGACCAAATCAAGGCCTTCAAGCCCGCACAACTCATCTCCCTTAGAGATATGATCAAAAAGCGTCCAAATGCTGCCGAAATTTCCATTGCGACTGTCTTCTTCTCTTTTGCATTGATTCACTGTACTTTGTTTTTAGAATCAAGGGAATAGGAGGATGTAAAAGAACTCAGATTGAATAAAATACTTTGTGATATCTATTCTCTCAGGCTTTCTTTGTTATCATTGAATGAATCCCCCCAATTGAAATGCTTTTCGTTTCTGGTCGCAATAGTGAGACGGAGGTCGAATCCAAAGGGACTAATCTCGTGTGTTCTGAAAGAAACCAGTAGTAGAACTAGAAAAAGATGCAAATCTAAATCTAAAAATAAAGGAAGTAATTGTGAGAGATTTAATTAGAAACTTAAGAAATTCAAAGCCGGGAACTGGGGTTTCCAAGGATCCACTTGTAGAGATCTAGGAGATCTATGCTTGATTCAAGGACACAACTGGAATCAGAGTCCTATCTTATCCAGTTGGAAGAAGAGATGGTTAGATCTCTAAACTTCTCATGAATCTAGTCATCAAAGAAGGAGAATTGAGAAGATTGGAAGGGATTTCGTCACCTAACCATGCCCATGGGACAATGGCAAACAACACGATTTATCAATCCATCAATCTAAAAATAGGAAAGGACGATATGCAAAGCTATCGCAGATCTATTGTAATTTGTCACAACAAACCATTAAAAACTGAAAATATTTATCATAATCAAACTAGAATCAAAGAGAGTTCAACATAAACATGAATCAAAGCAATAGAAATATCTCATCATGCTACAAGCTTCACCTTTTAGCCCTAGCTAAGAGGTTTAGCCAATCATAGACATGATTGGAACTAAAACCCTAGAAGAAAGAATGAAAAACTAAGGAAGAAAGAAGAAAAGCGCTTGGTAAAGGATCTCTACCCTTGTGCTTCACTCCTCCAAACCTTATATTGATTAGATAGATGCCCGGGGATGCCCTGGGGACTCATTTTTATAGTTGTGCAACATCTCCTTTTGCACCTCTTTGGAAAAATTCGAAAACTGCCTTAAATTTACGCACTCTGCGTAACTTTGCATAACTTCGCATGAATCCTTTGATATTATCATCAAAGTTATCTTTTATACATGCCTTTTCCGCGCTTTTGTAACATCATCCGAACTCTGTAACCTTCCATGTCATCGAACCAACCTTCGATGTTATCAAAGAGGCATTCGATGTCATCAAGTGTTGTTTGAGGAATCAACAATGTGTCCAAAACAGTCAAGAGAGTTAATCCAATTTCTTCAATAAATTTGATGCCATCGAAGAGACCTTCGATGTCATCGAGGAGTGCTTCGAGTAATCGAAAATGGTGCCCAATGTGTCCAGCGAGTTTTGCCGAAATTCCATAGAAAATTCAATGTCATTGAAGAGGCCTTCGATGTCATCGAGCAGAGCTTCGAGTCATCGAACAAGTTCTCGAGTCATCGAAAAACGTCTTCAATTTGTCCTGCGACTAACTCAATTTTCCTTCGTAAATTCGATGTCATCTACCTGTGTTTGATGTCATCGAATGTGTCCTCAATGTCATCGAGCGATGTTCGATGACACAGTCAATGTGACTTCTGCACTTGTTCTTTCAACTTCGTTCATTCTCCACTTGGTTTTCTTGAATCTTGGGACCTTGAAATCTTCAATCTTTGTTTTCTAAGATCCATTCTTTGCCTTGGTGATCTTTGAGCATCAAATTCATGCTTTCAGCACCTTTTCCAGTCCATGCTCTTAAATTCACCTTGCAACACAAACATGAGTAAAATAGGATATTAAACAGTATCATGTTCATAAAATCAAGATATAAATGGGGTTCAATATGCAATATTTGACCCTCAACACTATGCAGTCTATGCTTAGTGAAGGTGACAACCGACAAGTGGTATCAAAGCAAGTTACAAAGTATCATAATCCTTGCAGGCTAATAGAGATACAATGTCATATGCGGTGATCAACAATGAGCAAGCACATGGGACAATGGAGTTGATGCCAACGGGCCAAGGTGGTAGGGGTCCCATGACGTGGTGTTAGAAAACATGAAGTTTTGTTGATTTGATGATGTGTTATCAATTAATGATGTTGTAGGCGAGTTGAGCCCTCGGATTTGAGCGGATGACAAAATGGCTGTCCCTCGGATCTGAGCAGATGGCAAAATTTTTCTAGCCCTGGTTCTTCCTGATTGGGAAGATACAAGAGCAGTTATATTGCTATTAATTTGTCCGGCGAAGCATGATCTGCTATCCTCAAGTCAGCCCCGCCGATGATCTGATTTACATACTTCTTGTTGCCTACTTAACAGCTGGATTGATTAGTTTTTTGTTCCAACTAATTGTCACTATTTGGACCACCTTTTTCATGTCTTTGATTTCTTACACGAGTGACAAGTTGGCATGCTGCTGGCTAGATGGTTTTGGTGACCATTACTTCCTTCTCTCTTTCACACAATTTTAATCAAATTCAATGAAACATAATGTGCTTCTTCAGCAAAGTAAGTTTGCTTGCAAAGCCATGCTAAAGCTATTCGTGCAATTTGTTGTATGAAAGGTGACTTTTTATTTGCCAATTCTCATCAGGTTTCAGACAGGAAAACTCAGTTCAAACTTTCCAAGTTTTCTATTATGTTTTTCGAATATTTCTATTGATCTTCTATTTAATTATACAAATATGTTGGCTAACAATAATATTCTAGACGCTTTATTGTTATATTCATTGTCAAGGATGGTGTTCTGACATTCATGTTACCCTTTGTGGATTGGTGGAAAGTTTTGTTTCTAGAGCATTTGGTTTTAATTCATCATTTCATTCTTCTCCAAGAAGGAGACCAAAGTTGTTGCGGTGGCTTTCTGTATCTTGTTGAAGTAATTCCTTTCCAGGATTGGAATTTACATAAGTTAGTTTCACTCAAATGGTTATATATATATATATATATATATATATATATATATATATATATATATATATATATATATATATAGAGAGAGAGAGAGAGAGAGAGAGAGAGAGAGAGAGAGAGAGAGAGAGAGAGAGGCATGCTTACCTATGCACGTGTGCACCTTTGCACAAGTGTCATGGGTGTCGAATCCGAACGGTCCATAAGATGTGGAATCCCATGAAACCTCAGGGGGTGAATTTTCACCTTGATCTAAGATTCTGGTGGACCATAGCAAAGAGAAATTCAAATTAAGGAAAGAAACTAATTGCATTTTTCATGGCCCACCGAAGTTTTGGTTCAAAGTAAAAATCGGTACCAAGGGGTTTCAAGAGGTTCTGCTTCATGTGGACCGTTCAGATTTTCGAGACTCATCAGATATGGTGAGTTCTCCCAAAAGTTCGTATGTAGTCCGTGCGAACTTGTAACGCCCAGAAATTCGGGGGTCGAGCATAACTCAGCTCCCGAGTTCCAAAACATCACTTATACAACATATTTGATGATAATTGTATGTTGACTGTAAGAATGCATAAAACATGAAATATATCAAGCTAGATAGCAGACACAATTCAGGGATATTAAGGAAATGCAAGCGGAAGACTTAAATACATATATTATTCAAAATAAATTCCCAAATGATGCGTGCTCTGCCCAAGGCAATATACATACATCTGTGTCTCAAAATATATATATGAACTGTTCAAACTAATCTAATACATATCCCAGAAAATGATCCCCGCTGGTCAGGACAAGGCTCACATGAACCCACCTGAGAACTGCATGTAAGAGAACGCCTCCTCGTCCTCGTCGAAGTATGGCTCCACCTCGCAAGCATCTCCACCTCCTGCAGCTAAGTTAGAGTCTGGTTGGTGTTTAAACACTGTCCCAGAACATGGGAGTGAGTGATCAACTCAGTGGTACTATATAGCAAAAGTTAACATGTTATCAATCTAATCAAGCAGTAATAATCAGGCAGTACAATCACACAAGTCCTATATCTCTTGTTAATCCAAGGATGATTTGAAGAATGATGCATGCCCTCACCACAATCCCCTCTGCGACATCATCTAACGATCGCGGCATGACTCACTTCCTCAGTGCTCTATCACCAACACCGTTAGCACATGCAATGCGGTGTTATGAATATGAATACAGCAGGATTGGGAAGCTAAGACACCTTTCTTGTATCATTCCCAACATTGATCCATTTTAGGGTCGTCAGTCCTAGGAATCTCATACGATGTTATGGTTTTAGGTTGTTGTAAGGGCTGCTAGGGCTGTTGCGTGCAATCGTTGCTCCTCTCCCCCATCACCTTATCAATACATGCCTATTTATATCCTTGAGACTGCATTAGGACTCGTCGCCCCCATGCGGTGCCAGGATAAACTCAAGGTCACTACAGAGGGCTCGTCACCAATCAGTGTAGGTCAACAGTAAGAATATAGTGTCCCATACCAGCATAATCTGCTCAGAGTAGGGTGCTTACTGGTCACTACTGGGAGGTTTGTGGCCCCAGCGTAGGCCGACAGTACGACCACGGTGTCCCATACCACCATGCCCTACTCATGAGTACTAGGAGATCTTGGTACCTGGTTACGGGAGTTTCACTGGTAAGCTCAGTATCTTAGATTCAAACAGTAGCGACCAAATATGGTGAACAAGCATTGGTCAATCGGGTTCGTTGATAAGCTCAACTAGGCCAAGCGCACGTTGAGTTGAACGACATGGAATGCATAAGCACTCCGTGTGGCCTAACCACTGCCGAATAACCCAAGCACGACTTAGATTCGCTAAACTCATCTTGTGTGGCGAAAGCAACCTCAACCACGATTTATGGAATATTTTCTGATTACCTGGACTGTAGTACAGCCCCATCCACAAACAAAGCTAATAACTAGCATATGATTCATATCCTGCATTCATATGAACAATCATGGAATACAACTTGAATGTAAACACAGTACATGCAGGAATTCTTACACTCATTTAACATGATTCAACTAAGTACATAATCTATGGAGGAAAGCATACACTCGTTTAGCATGAATAACCTAAGTTACATGATTCATGGAGAAAATCATACACACAGACCTTATGATTGAAATCCATATCTCAACCACCTTAACAATCACATTCTACTAACTACTATCTCATTTAAACATTTAAACAAACACTTGGCTTACACTATTCAACATACATCACGTATGTTGACACCGTCGCATATTGGGGCAAGACCTTTTTCTTAGGAGTTGCCGAACACATATCAGGCATATAACAACGATTATTAATCATGACAAGCATATCAACAGATTTTATACGCATACATGTATTCTAACATGTACATGAAATACGGTATTTACAATATAAAGTATACGTATACGGAAGACAAAACAGATAACACATTTGGCATGTGTAATTGCATTCACAACATGAATAAATCATTAACTATCATTGAAAGTGTTGAAAACCATAACCTAAGCGCATATAGTCCGCACCTTACGCCGGTAAATGCGTAACGAACTCAGTTTGTTCACTCACACTTCGTCTACGGCCCAACGATAACCTATTACATGAAATAGGTTAGCTATTACATCACTTTAACTAATTGAAATCCTAGAACTGATTAGGGTTAGGTTTTCTTACCCAATAGTGTCTTTGAAATCACCGGAATAGTGATTCGGTAATGATGTGTAAGCACAAGGAGTAACGGGAATCGAATCCCAGGAGTAGCTCCCACTTCTCTCTCACTTTCTCTCTCTTTTTCTTCTCCTCCTTAGCTAGGGTTTCAAAATTCGTATGGTGTATGAGAGAGAGGTTATAAGGTCCTTACATAGGCTAAAAATTCACCAAATTAGACCCAGAGCCAAGGTATACTTATGTTATAACCAAATCGGGTTTGTTCCGATCCAACGGAGCACTTCTAGAGGTCTTCTTATCAAATGCGGTCGGACTTAAGCTTACTAGCGTCGAATCTTTAGTAAGTTAAGTTTTCAGTCCGATCGAATTTCCAGATCGTCCGTGGTGGACCAGTTTCAATTCAACGGTCACCAAACCTAAATCAGGGCTATAAGCTCTATGACATGAAAGGGCCAACTTTCCTGATCCGAGGGTGAAATTTGGTCGAATTCCAACGGTCAGAACGCTTAAAAATAACGCGCAAGTGAACCGCGCCAGATTTCATAAAAACATAATTAATTTTCTAAATATTTTTCCTTTTCTCACTCTCTTCACTCCGGACTCAGTAAAATGGTGTCAGGACATCAGTTGGGCTTGATTTTCGAAAGGATGGTCAAGTCCAACTAAGCGGTCATAATGGTCTGAGATTATAGATATCGGACTTTCGATGTGCGGTCTAGAATCAATACAAAGTTACTAAATATTCCCGGGAACAACTGGGTTTAGAGTTGGATCCTAGATTTCAGGGTATTATAGCGTCATTGATTCTACAAGTTTTAGGTCCTGCAGAACGTATTTAAAGCGAACAACACTAATTTTACAGCCAGACTAACTTAGCGCTAGGTAACTTAGGTTCAATTTCTAAGAGAATTAATCCTAAATGATTTCTGATCGAGGTGGTACTCGGTTCTTGGTACAGAATTTTCCGAGTCGTTACAGAACTGGTTCGCAGATGAGCGTTCCGATATATATATATATATATATATATATGTGTGTGTATATATATGTATATATTAATTGATCGATTGATGTGATGTCTTAACCTTTTTTCATGTAGTAATGTCCCCTCCTATGGTAGTTGTTAGTTTCTCCCCTATAGTTTTAATATGGTTGTAGCTTTTTCTAGTAGAGCTCATTTCAGTTTCCGTGATGACCAGTTTGCTCGTGTGAGGGCGGAAGCAGCAAATTTTAGGGGAGGAAACTGCAACTTTTTTTTTTCATATAATCTGTTTCTAGGTAATGCTCCGGTAAGTTTTTTCTCACTAAAATATCACCTCATATTTTCTGTCTTTTCTTCTTTTGTAGGTGGAGAAGATACCTCGAACATTTTTGTCCGTCGAACATTATCTCAAGTTGTATTCCTTCCCTCTATTGGAAGAAACACGTGCAGAGTTGCACTCCAGTTTGGCGGCTGTTTCGGAAGCACCATTTGCTGAAATAATTGCTATAGAGGAATCCAACTTTTCTTACTATATTGATGTTGGTGGTTGGGAAAGTGCATCTGGCCTTGGTGGCCATGAAACTTATAAACCAAGGGTGGGAGATATTTTTATTCTTTCAAATGATATTCTTGAAGCTGTGGCAGATCTTCGCCGACACGACATGACTTACATTTTGGGTTCGGTTAGAGTTGAACTGCATGATGAAACCTGGAAAGGTTTTAGAATCAGAGTATCAAAGAGTAGTGAAGTAACAAATGGAATTAATAATTTACGTTATGCAGTTTATGTTACAAATTTAACTACCAACATTCGTATGTGGAAGGCTCTCTGCTTGGAGACCGATGTGGAGATTTGTAATCTGAATATGATTAAAGCGGTTTTGAACAGCAAGCCGTCGGTATGTAAACCCTTTTTTTTTTTTTTTGGGTTTTTGAAGAATTTCGTGGTACTCTGGTGAGGTATGCCAAATTGTAAATCAGTAGGTTTAAGCACTACAGAGAAGCTTTCATGTTTCTTTACGTGAAGTGGGCAATTTGTTTTCCCATTATAGATGTGTAATAACCTAAAAATCACAGTTAAATGATGATCCTAATCGTCCAACCGGTGACCTTCAAGTGGATGTTCAAAATGAAAATGTGTCAACGGTCGAAATTGAACAATCGTGACTCCATTGATCCATGGTTGTAGGTTCCAATCAACCTGATTTTCGGGTAATGTCCTACCTGCATAGGGTCCAACATTGACCATGATTTGGTTTGAGGTACTTGGACACCATGCTTATAGTGGCTTTAGGGCTGTTAAAATGCTGTTTGGTTGGTTAGGCCCTCAACTCTGGACTGTCAAATCAGACCAGACATGTTAGAAAGACTTTTCTCGATCAAGGTGCTCCGTCCTAGCCCACAGAAAGACTCAAGTGTCTGTGTGTTCTCTGGATCATCCTATGCTTCCATATTGAATTGTGCATCTTTTTCTTTTGTGTTTCATACTTCTGCCTATCCTTTTATCGACAGTGAGATTCTAGATTTTAACCAAGATCATGATCTTCTCTATTTGTTATGTCAGGATAATGACACCTGTAAAATCTGTTCCTCCAGCAGAATTGGTGTTTGGGCTAATAAATTCAACAGCAATTTTATATCATTCAATCTCAATAAGTCTCAAGTAGAAGCAGTAGTAAGTGCTGTATCAGCGATAAAATGCAATCATTCACACTCTGTTCAACTTATCTGGGGCCCTCCCGGAACGGGAAAGACAAAAACTGTTGGGACATTGCTGTGGTCCCTCTTGGCTATGAACTGCAGAACCCTTACATGTGCACCAACAAATATTGCAGTTACACAAGTTTGCTCACATCTCCTAAGCTTAGTTAGAGAATCTTGTCGACGAGATGATGTAAACCAATTCCCTTGTTTTCCCTTGGGTGATGTGGTACTATTTGGAAACAAGGATCGGATGATAATGGATGAAGATTCTCATCTTCAGGAGATATTTTTGGATTATCGTGTTGATAGGCTTGCGGAATGCTTTGCACCTTTATCTGGTTGGAGTCATAAGTTAATTTCATTGATTGCATTGCTTGAAGACTCTGTCTTTCAGTATCGTACATATTTGAAAAATAAAATGGGAAAACGTCTTGTTGGTTTTAGGGAGTTTTTATGGGAGAATTTCAATGCCATCGCATTGCCGTTTCGGAACTGTATAAGGCTTCTGTCAGTCCATCTACCAAGATCTTTAATTTCTGAATGTATTTCTGCAAACCTCTTCACCCTTTCTGATTTGCTTGAAACATTTGGAAGTCTCTTATGCAACCACGATGTATCCGAAGAAGAACTGGCTGTGCTTTTGAATCCAGAGAATCTACAGATTGTACATTTTCCATCTATGGATGCATTGGTTAGTGCTGGTACTCTGTTAGAGGGTTCTGTGAGAACAGCATTGGACAAAACTAGAAGGGAATGCATCCGTATTGCAAGAGTTCTTAATGGCACTCTTGATTTACCCATTGCTGTTGGAAAAGATTGGATCAGAAGTTTCTGTTTGAAGAATGCCACACTTATTTTCTGCACTGCCTCTGCTGCTTCTTCGTTGCAAAATTACGAGATGGATCCGTTGGAAGCATTAGTTATCGATGAAGCAGCACAGTTAAGGGAATGTGAGTCAGTTATTGCTCTTCGAATCAAAGGGATAAAGCATGCTGTTCTTATTGGGGATGAGCGACAGTTGCCTTCTATTGTAAAGAGCAAGGTTTTTTATTTTGGCTTCTCTAGAAATTTACCATCATTTCAGTGTAATTTTGATTCTTTGATTTTTGGGTTTAATTGTTTTGCTTTTAGGTCTCTGAAGCAGCTGGATTTGGAAGAAGTCTTTTTGAAAGGTTGGGGTCAATGGGGCATCATAAGCATCTCCTAAATATGCAGTATCGTATGCACCCTGCAATAAGCACTTTCCCAAATGCTAAGTTTTATGATGGCCGGATTTTGGATGGGCCAAATGTAACTGATGCTATCTATGGAAGGCATTGTCTTCATGGTCGAATGTATGGCGCTTATTCATTCATAAACATTGCTGATGGGAGAGAGGAAAAAGACTATATAGGAAGTAGTTTTAAAAATATGGTTGAGGTGGCTGTTGTCATGCAAATAGTCAGAAGCCTTTTTAAATGTATGAGTACTTTAGATTTGATTTCTTTGTTTCAAACTTTCAACAGTTTTTTGTTTCTGATTGTTTAGAGGGTTCATCTATGCTTTTAAATGTACAAGTACTTTAGATTTGATTTCTTTGTTTCAAACTTTCAACAGTTTTTTGTTTCTGATTGTTTTGAGGGTTCATCTATGCTGTATATAATGTGTGCAACTTTTGGATATTTTTACCCCTGTAATTAGTCGTGGGGAGCGAAGAATCATTTGGTTTTTAATCCCTGTAGCCCTTCAACCTGAGGTCAATCTTGTCCTTTTAACTCCCTGGAACAGCTTGCCCATCTTTTCTTTGCATGTAACTGACACTGAAGACATAATGTTAGGGAACCATGTGGCGAAGGCTCTGTGGTTTCCACTGATCAGTCTGTAACATCACACCATATCTATTGTGCAGGCTTATGTTATGATGTCAGCCCAGAAAAGAGGCAGATCTAAAGCTTGAGTGGGTCACAACACAGGAAGAAGTGCTCACTAGTTGCATAATGTTAAAATCCGACTATTTTTCACTTTTTGGGTGATGCCAGCATCCATCTAGCCGCATCCTTTCCCTCAGCCTCCCTGTTAATTTACTAAAATTTATTTTTTGCTCTCTGTTAATTTACTAAAATTCAGTAGATAGCACATGCTAGATTTCTTTTCAAACCTTAGAATTTAATTGGGTATACATTTTAATACAGTAATCCATAATATAGTACTCACTAGTGCTTTACTAGGTTACACGTGTGTGCTATAAAGCTCATGAACTAGCCACACGTGCCGGCATGACATGATAGGTCCCAGATCCAATGCAACCATGAGAATGGCCCCACTATATTGATGTCCTAGCCCAAAAATCAGGTTGATCCATTGGTGAGGTGGCCGGCAGTTAGTAAAATAAATGTATGTCTTTGAAAAGCTTGGCTGTAGTTTTCTGACCCATCCAATTTTTTCCAAAATTGGTGCTCACCTGCTGAGTGGACCAGATTTATTTTTGGGAAACATCTACATGGTCAGACCAACCTAATTGATGGATTGTGTCTTGCAAGTTGCATGTATGTGCCATGCTGGCACGTGTGACATGCATATGAGCTTTATTGCAATCATGTGTGTGCCTAGCAAAACTCTACCAATAATGGATGACCATGTCCTACTGTCTAACATCCTTCTTTTTCTCTGCTTTACACGTGCAATGCTCAAGACTGACATACGCATCCTAAACAACAATAGACCTTTGTCATGACAAATTAATATCTTACAGAGAAAACAGGCATATTATGAGGTAGGCTTTAATAGATATATATATATATATATATATATATATATATATATATATATATATATATATATATATATATATATATATATTAAAACACTATTCCTTAATATGATCCTACTGTCTAACACCACTGTCTAATGTTGCTCTTGGTCTGATTCATGGCATCTCAATCTTGATTCTTGCGTTCCACGCAAGTTGTGATAAGTACTCAAGTGAAGAATGCATTTTGTTAGTCAGATCATAGAAATGTTGTTAGATTGCATAGACTGACCTTCATACAAATTTTAAATTGAATGTACTTGCTTATTGATTTAGTTATTGCTTTTGATATCATATCTATCTGCTACCTTATTTCAATTTTTTACTGTTCTAATGGTGGGGTATATACTGTTGTATTGGATAGTCTTATTATACATATTTCTTCAGTACTGAAATGAATTTTGCTTTCATAGCTTGGCACGGTACTGGGCAAAGCCTCAGTATAGGAGTCATGTCTCCTTATAGCGCGCAAGTTAATGCAATTCAGGGGAGAATTGCGAAACAGTATCAATCACAAAGTGGCTTCTCTGTAAAAGTTAAGTCCATCGATGGGTTTCAAGGGGGGGAGGCGGACGTCATCATACTTTCAACTGTCAGGTCTAGTAGCAAGGGATCAGTTGGGTTTCTTGCCAACCGCAATCGAGCAAATGTTGCATTGACAAGGGCTAGGTATTTCCCCATGCATCATAATCATAAACCTTATCTTAAGAGGGTGCTTTTGGTCACTCTAGTCTTCACTTGAACTTCTCTATGTTTTTTATTTTATTTTATTTTTATTTTTTACTTTATTTATTTTTTAAAGACAAGACTGCTGTTTAATTACTCAGTATTGCTTGCTTTCATCATAGGCATTCCCTTTGGATTTTGGGAAAGGCGTCGACCTTGGCTAGAAGTGGTTCGGTTTGGGAAGAATTAATAAATGACGTGAAGGAACGAGGACTCTTCTTTAATGCTAATGAGGATGCAACTTTGTCCAAAGCAATATTACAAGTGAAGCATGAACTTAATCAGCTCAATGATTTGTTTAAACCCGATTCCATACTCCTCAGCACAGCTGTGTGGAAGGTATTATTACTCGGTAGTCTTAGTGGTAGTATCTGTCTAGATAAGTTCCTCTGTAGGGAATCTTAGTGGTATTCATGAAATTATTTCATCATTGTTTTACCAATCTTTCCTTTTATTTTATGTCAATTATGGTCATTGTCTATACTCAAACTTTGGAGCACAATACATAAAGGTTGTATGAATGAGGCTTGGCAAAGCAGATGCTTTCCAAAGATGGATTCTTAGGGCCAGTTGTGAAACAAGTTGGAATAAAATCATCTGCTTGAATAAAATTATGAGGCAGCCTTTCTCATTTAAAAAAGAATTCTGTATCTTGTAAATAAATCTTTCCCTAAGAATGTTGTGATCCCCCACAACATGCATCATGAATTGAATTTTATTTTATTTATAAAAAAACTGAAACTTCCACTTAAGTATGTGCGTGCGACAATTTTCATGCCTTCCATACCATGCATCTTATGGGTTCTGAAGTTGTCTGGCCACTGTAAAGGCAAAATGTTGCCATGACCAGATTCTTGTCCAGATTCTCGTGACCATCTTATTAGTGAGCATTTTGTGACTGAACATGCAACATTGATTAATTTTTTTTTTTTTAAATTTAATTAATGACATTTTATTGAAACAAAGCACCCAAAAATCGGCGCAAAAGCTACTGCCTAAACAACATACACAAATTACAAAATTATCCAGCCAAAAGGCCGAAAGCCCATCTGACTGTATACAAGTTTGACCCTTCTAGTCACCTCCCCACCAACTTGCACATTTTTCTAAAGCAACATTTGTTCCATTGCCCCCAAATACTGAAGATGAAAGCCAAGCATAGTAACTGCCATACCATCTTGCCTTGTGTATTGACCCCTCCTTTTGCCTTGTTTATTGACCCTGTTGTACCTGGTATAACCATACCCATGAGGCAAATGTTGGGGTGCACCAACAATCCTTTTTGGAGATTGTCTACTATTAACACCTTCCTCCCACTGGCCATGTCGAAATTGCTACCTTGGGGTGAGCATCATAAAACCAAATCTTTGAAGCATTCTCCTGACAATCACCCCTTGAGGTGTAAGTGCACCTCCTTGTATTATTTTACATCCCATGGGTTATGTCGTTCAATGTGGGAGATATTTTGTTGGCCTAGGATGAAGAAGGGGCTGGAAAGGAGGAAAGGTCATTTTGGCATTTTGTTCTTTTGGGTCTGTGGTGGGTTATTTGGGGTGAAAGAAACAGTCAGTGCTTTTGGAATAGAGCTGGCTTGATAGAGGAGGTGGTGGGCAAGATAAAGATAGAGGTGATCGGATAGGTCTCTTTTGAAAGATGTAGATGATTGTAATAACTCCCCCTTTTTTGTGTTGTAATCTGTTTGGGTCCCCTCTTTTGTATTCTTCCCCGCTTAGCTTTTGCTTTGTGGGTCTTCTTAATAAATCTTCATTACTCTTCACAAAAAGAAAGAAAGAAGAAAGAACGAAAATAAATATTGGTGATATTTGAAAATTTTTAAACTGACAGTTGTTTTGGTATCATTGACCTGACATATCGATAATATCAGCAATATTATTAATAATATCGCCTATATTTGGGTCAACACTTGCATCTATTTCTCTTCATAAATTTCCCTCCATTGCAAACTCCCGTAGTCATATACCAGACGAAGGAAGATTCGTGCATCATGTGTCCTTGATTCATGCCCTTCCATCAAGTGGTTCACACACTTTGTCCCATCTTTGCAAGTGGAATTTATGCTTCTCCCCATTACCACACCACTAGAATTTGCATCTCACCCTTTCCAACTTCTCCACAATTGATTTTGGACACTTAAAAGTGAAATGAAGAATGACAGCAAGTTGGTTGATGAGAGATAACTGCTCTTCTTCTTTGATAATTTCCTTTCAACACTTAACTATAATCTTGTCCCATACATGCTTCGCTGGTTTACCTATGCAAAGAGGGAGACTGAAGTACGACAATGGGAAATACCCCATGCCACACCCAAAGATCCTAGCTAGATCCTCCACCTCTTCCTTTGTCGTAAGCACACCCAAAGTCAAACTCTTGTTGATATTAATTTTCATCATTGATACCACTGCAAAATACCTCCCAATTTTCCTCAGGTTATCCACCATAGTACCATTTTCGTCTCATTAAAGTATAGTGCTGTCTGCGTATTGAAGATGAGATATCTGAAGACCCACATTCTCAATCTTAAATCCTCTAGAAAGGTCAACCGCTTGAACACTCTTCAACATATTGTTGAGAGCTTCTGCCACTGCCACAAAAAGGAAAAGGCAGAGTGGATCTGCCTCCTCTTTTTTTTTTTTCTTTTTTTTCTTTTACACAACACATACACAGCCACCCTCACCACACCACACCACACACTCACACACCCACTCTCACCCACACCACATGGAACTCAATCCCATGATCTCAGTGTTGAAACAAAGTTTGTTTACCACTGAGCCATGGAGCCAGACCCCTTCCCATAATTCATTTGATGTCTTCAGAATCGTTTTGAGTTCCCGTTAAATATCACACAGAATTTGGCTGATCGAACACACTCATGGATCCAACTTCTCCACCTCACACCACAACCCAATTGCCTAAGCATGTAATTGAGAAACCCCCAGTCCACGTGATCCTAAGGTTCTATGGTCACATAAACAGTGTAAATCTATGGCTAATTGACTATCGGGTACACTGAATTAACTGTTTGGAAGTTGTACATGTGTTAGTGTGTGCGTGTCTACTGTGTATTGTTATACAATTCCAGCGATATTATCTGTGGATATTGAACCTTGAACTCTACTTAATATTCATTACTTTATCTTAGTTGGCTGCTATTACTTTATCTCAGCATACTTATTTGTTGACATTGATTTCTGCATATTCTTGTTTTCATTCTCTTGATTTGGAATAGTAAGTTTTAAATATTTCTTGTTCATGGATTCTTAGGTTCTTTTTAGTAATGATTTTCAGAAGTCATTTGCAAAGTTGAAGTACCTCCAGGTTAAGCATGCTGTGATTCAATTGCTACTGAGGCTTGCTGAAGGTTGGCGTCCAAGAAGGAGAAGTATTTATTTTCCGGACTCCTATAAGCTTGCAAAACAATGCCGGGTCAGAGGATTGTATCTTATTTGGACGGTTGACATTGAGATTATTAAGGATGAAAGATATATCCAGGTGTTGAAGGTTTGGGACATTTTACCGATGGTGGAGATACCAAATCTTGTCAACCGTCTTGACATCATGTTTGCTATGTACACTGATGATTATATAAAGCACTGCAGAGAAAGATGTCTTGACGGGTATATCTAAATAACATTTTGGCCATTTATTATATTGAAAATACATGAAAATGATTTTATTCAAATAAAAAAAGATGTGAAAATGCTATTAGCAGGTTTTTTGGTAATCAATTGGACAAGCAAGCTAACAAGGCATGTGCTGGATGTTTGAGTCATTCACAAAGTGGTCCATACGGTGTAGATGACCAGGCCTAAAAATTAGGCCAGTCAACTCATTGGGAGGTAACAGATGTATGGGTAGTGTAGAAAAATTGCCAATCACATATTCAACCTACATCTGTAGCCTTCTGTAATGTGTGGATCGGCCTGATTACATGTCATTCCTTTGTTTCTTTCTCATTTTTCAGGAATCATCTGGTTGTTAATCTATTAATTCAATGAGGAGCATTAGGTCTTAGTTACTTGTCATGTCCACATTAATTTAGGTCTTTTCTCCCATAATTCAAGTACAAAGACTGAACCACTTGGGTTTTGGAAAGGCTTTTGCATGTTTCAATTCCTGCGAGGTGGTAAAATTCTCAATTATCAAAACATCCTGCAGTTTATTTCCTGTTTACAATTATCAATAAGACCGGCCATTTCTTATCAATTATCAAAACATCCTGCAGTTTATTTCCTGTTTACAAAACATTACAGGGAATGCTTATCAATGCTATTTGGTTTTGTCACATGAAAATCTGTTCACATTGGATATGCAATCACTTCCATTTTATTTTTTTTTGGTCATTTCAAATGCATGTTTCCACACTTAATTTTATTTATTTATGGAATTGAATTTGCTACATGCATAACTATTTGTAGCGATCCATAAATCTTTGTTTCAGTATTTTTTTCATGATAGGTATTTAACTTAACAGATTGAGCTATTTAAAGTTGTGACGGCAGTCTGTTGGGGTTAACAAGTGGACATTTATAGTGCTAGTCTTATCATTTTTTTGCTTTGATGAATTCATCAATGCTTTCATTCCGAATCTACATAATGATACCTTCTTTTTTTTTTTTTTCCTTCTTTTTGTATCTAGAAAACTTGAAGTGCCGATGAGCTGGCA
Source organism: Magnolia kwangsiensis (assembly GCA_037074715.1). NCBI lineage: Eukaryota > Viridiplantae > Streptophyta > Magnoliopsida > Magnoliales > Magnoliaceae > Magnolia > Magnolia kwangsiensis. The sequence goes on along the minus strand of CM073572.1, from coordinate 43,676,315 downwards.
TTTAGGAAAAGATATCATTAGGTTTAAGAAACTATGCAAAACTGAACCTGTGGAGGCATCAGGAAAGCGAGAAGCGGAAGTTAAAAAGTCTACGTTCAATGTCAAGGTCAGTGAGAATTTGTTACTGATGAAATTCTACTCGTCATCGTCCGGTGTAGTGAAACACTTGCTCACTGATACTGAGGGGAAGGAAATTGATCTTCCGTTTGGAGTAACTGATCAAGAAAAGGAGATCATACGTTGTTCTAGTAGCACCTTTATTCTGGGAAGTTCGGGGACTGGGAAGACAATGGTATTGACTATGAAGCTGATTCAGAAGGAACAGCAGCATTATATTTCTTCCAAAGGACTCTCTGGTGTGAGGGATGGCCCCTTTGAGTTTGTCTGTGAGAAGAATGAGCAAGGTGCAGATCCTCCGGTGGGGAATGCATTTTTCTTACGCCAAATATTTGTTACTGTCAGCGCAAAGCTTTGTGCTTCTGTAAGGAGCCACATATGTAGACTCCAAAGGTGTGTTGCATGCATTCTTTTTTGAGGTTTGCTCAAATACATCCCAACGTGTTTCAAAAAAGATACGTTGGGACTCCAGCTATTTGATTTTGGTATTTTTCAATGACATCAACAGTTTAATTGATACGGCTCCCCTTGGATTTGGTATGCCCAAAAAATCTCTTGGATTGAATGCTTTAACTGATGGATTATACAAATGTTATGGTAACCATTTATATTAAAGGTAAAATAGCCAAATTTTCAGAGGGTTGTAATAATCCATACAAATTGAGACTTGTCATATAAATGGATTGGGTCTTTGAAATATGATCCAGATTCAAAAGTTAAAAGAGTTCCTATGTATCACACTGCAATATGCTGGGATGCATTTGAACAAACCTCTTCTTCTTCTTCTTCTTCTTCTTCTTTTAATCTCCATCTTTGGAATTCTCATGTTGGGGTTTTATTGCTTTCATGCTGTGTCCTCGCGTAATATTTGTTTAATTATTGTACAATAATAGATATGAGTGAGAAGACCATTTGGATTGAATATTTTCATGCTGTGTCCTCTTGTGAAATCTTCACTTCTTAATTACTTAGGGCCTGTTTGGCTGGACCAATCCCCCGGTATTAGGAGGGATGGGATCGCCATATCCCGGGATATGCATGACGAGCCAAACAGACCCGGTGAACTTGTCCCGGGATATAAGCAATCCCATGGATCTTAAAATAATCCACCGACATCACCATCATTACCTTAAAATTGTTCCCATCCCTTGGTTGGATGGATTGGAAGGTAAAATTCCAGGATAAGCTGGGCTTGCCAAACAGACTCAGTGAACTTGTCCGGGGATATAGCAATCCCATGGATCTTAAACCAATCCACTGACACCACCATCATTACCTTAAAATCCATCCCATCCCTCCTAATCCCATTGGATTCGCCCGGCCAAACAGGCCCTTAGAGAACCTCACCAGATCGCTATTGAACGAGTGCAGTACATCTGTCTCTACTATATACCCCGCCATAAACCCATGACTATTTGAGAATAATGTTACCGGTTGCTTCTGAACTTACCAAATAATCAAGTTCTTCAGACAAGGTTTCCAAAATTATATATCATTCTTTTTTCTGAAAAATAATAATATACTGTCATTAGTAATTAGCATTGCAAACTTGTTCACAAACTCGTGATTAATCACTTGATGTGCTTGTGAGAAATGTCAAGGATTGGCTAGGGTTACCCTTTTAGCTACCCGCTGCACTGGCATGGTTAAATGGGATTCATCTATCTGTCCCCATTTAGTTGGGAACTTGGGACAAGGCTTAGACGATGATGATGATGATGTTATTGTGACACTTTTGGCAAGCTGACAATCTTGTGATATCATCGTCATCTCTTTGCTGGGGAATTTCTAACCACATTGTGTAGTTCGTTGTTCATGCAACAGTCATGTGTATTTAGGACTAGTGTCTTTCCTTAACATTGATTTTCGTTTAATTAATACTCTAATTGGTTTTCTGTCTCAAATTCTTTATTTTTCAAAATTTTTATTTGTCATCTTATTGCTCTCTGCATGTACCTTTATTTATGGTAGTTATTTCTATAACAGTACTGATCCAAATTGGATTTTACTTAGATATTTTGAAAGCTCTATATATCTGATTTATTTCTTTTATGCCTCCAGCCTTACTTCTGGTGGTGGCTCTTCTAACAGTTCTAGTTCAACTGCCACCAATTTGCATGATATCGGTGACGGTCTAACTGATTTCATGGATATTCCTGATAGTTTTGTTGATCTCCCGCACAAGCACTATCCTCTTGTAATCACCTTCCAAAAGTTCCTTACGATGCTTGATGGGACAATGTTGAACTCATTCTTCAATAAATTTCGGGCTGTAAGGGAACTTTCTGTGGATAGGAAGTCTCTTGCCTTAAAAGCATTTATCCGCAGTAAAGAGGTTAACCTTGAGTGCTTCATTTCATCTTACTGGCCCCATTTTAAAGCAAAGTTAACAAAGAAGCTTGACCCTTCGATAGTTTTCACTCAGATCATTTCACATATAAAGGGTGGATTGCAGGTGGGTGGGGACCATGATGGTAAACTAGGGAGAGAGGGTTATATATTACTTTCTGAGGGCCGGGTGTCCATTTTAAGCAGAGAAGAAAGGGAGACGATATATGATATTTTTCTTGAGTATGAGAAGAAAAAAGAAGCAAAAGGAGAATTTGATTCATCTGATTTAGTCACTTACGTTCACCATCAACTTAGTAATGAAGGCTTTGTTGGTGAGAAGTTTGATTTTGTATATGTGGATGAGGTCCAGGATTCTTTATTTTTCAAAATTTTTATTTGTCATCTTATTGCTATCTGCATGTACCTTTATTTATGGTAGTTATTTCTATAACAGTACTGATCCAAATTGGATTTTACTTGGATATTTTGAAAGCTCTATATATCTGATTTATTTCTTTTATGCCTCCAGCTTTACTTCTGGTGGTGGCTCTTCTAACAGTGCTAGTTCAACTGCCACCAATTTGCATGATATCGGTGACGGTCTAACTGATTTCATGGATATTCCTGATAGCTTTGTTGATCTCCCGCACAAGCACTACCCTCTTGTAATCACCTTCCAAAAGTTCCTTACGATGCTTGATGGGACAATGTCGAACTCATTCTTCAATAAATTTCGGGCTGTAAGGGAACTTTCTGTGGATAGGAAATCTCTTGCCTTAAAAGCATTTATCCGCAGTAAAGAGGTTAACCTTGAGTGCTTCATTTCATCTTACTGGCCCCATTTTAAAGCAAAGTTAACAAAGAAGCTTGACCCTTCGATAGTTTTCACTCAGATCATTTCACATATAAAGGGTGGATTGCAGGTGGGTGGGGACCATGATGGTAAACTAGGGAGAGAGGGTTATATATTACTTTCTGAGGGCCGGGTGTCCATTTTAAGCAGAGAAGAAAGGGAGATGATATATGATATTTTTCTTGAGTATGAGAAGAAAAAAGAAGCAAAAGGAGAATTTGATTCATCTGATTTAGTCACTTACGTTCACCATCAACTTAGTAATGAAGGCTTTGTTGGTGAGAAGTTTGATTTTGTATATGTGGATGAGGTCCAGGATCTTACAATGAGACAGATTGAGCTTTTCAAATACATCTGTAACAATTTTCAGGAAGGCTTTGTGTTTGCAGGCGACACATCACAGACTATTGCCAGGGGAATTGATTTCAGGTTTCAGGACATAAGATCTCTCTTTTACAGAGAGTTCCTTTCAGAACTGAGTGGATGTAAGGAGAGAGGAAAGGTAAAGGAAATGCAGGTCTCCAATGTTTTCCATTTAAATCAGAACTTCCAAACTCATGCTGGTGTTCTGAAATTGGCACGTAGTGTCATGGACTTGCTCTATCATTTCTTCCCATCATCTGTTGATGTCTTAAGTCCTGAGATTAGTCCTATACATGGAAAGGCACCAGAAGTACTCAACTTCAGGAATGGTGAAAATGCCATTATGAGTATTTTTGGGAGTAGCGGAAGCAGTGGTGGTGCTAGTGGGTTTGGAGCTGAGCTTGCGATTTTAGTTCGTGATGATAGCTGTAAGAAGCAGATATTCAACCATGTTGGTAAACAAGCACTTGTTCTAACCGTCATAGAGTGCAAGGGACTAGAATTTCAGGTTGTAACATAATTACTGTATTGCTCATGCATGCATACCTTGCTTTTTATTCTCATAATCCTACCTCTGGTTGCTTGTGCAGGACGTACTGTTATATGACTTTTTTGGATCTTCGCCATTGAAAACTCAGTGGAGAGTAATTTATGAATTCATGAAAGATAGATGCCTTCTTGATGCTGCCACACCCACGTCATTTCCATTTGATATGGCCAACCACAGTATCCTTTGTTTGGAACTTAAACAATTGTATCTTGCTATTACTCGTGCGAGGCAAAGGCTGTGGATTTGTGAGAGTATTGAGGACTTATCTAAGCCAATGTTTGATTACTGGAAGAAGAAGTGCCTTGTACAAGTGAGACACTGGGATCGGTCACTTGTACAGGATATGCAAACAGCAAGCAGCACGGAGGATTGGAGGCTGCGGGGTACTGAGGTCTGCATTGATGTGATTTTGCTTTCCGTGGTTGTTTGCTTCTCATTATTACTACTGCTATTCAATGTTTTAAAAATCATGCAACTGCGACATGAGTTGTATGATTCATATTGTATTCCACATCTCACTACGAATCGTAGGTTAAAATTGCTAATCCAAAAGAACAATTAACTGAATCATATGATTATTGTAACTGTTATATGTACACAATTGTCTCATACTCAATACGATGAAAGAAGAGGGAGAGAGGAGTATAGGTTTTGCATATGCTCCCTCTCTCCATAACATCTTATTATTTATAGAAAGTAGGGCATTACAAGAGATAAAGAGAAAAAGGCTCCTTCCCTAAACAGGAAAGAGAGAGACCATAGTGAGACCCTAATCACAAGTTAAAAGAATAAAGATGAGAATGGGGTTTGGTGCAATGCAGGAGTATTTGTGTACATTAACAGCAATGAATCATAAGATAAATTTGACTGTAAATGGACCCAAATTTACATAATTTTTTTTTTTTTTCCTTTTGCTTTTAAAACATGTAAAAGGCCCTCCCCTATTAAATACCTCATTTTCAAAACCCAAAACAAAGACATCACAATATCTTTTTCTTTGGTAAATAGTATTGAATACATCTTTTTCCAACATGACTCTACACTCAAAATGGTAAAATTATTAAAGGACTCTTGTACCTTTATAAGGCAAAGTTCTTAAACAGAGAACGTAAAGGACAAGAATCCTTAACATTATCACAATATGAATACCTTATACAAATTCTCAATTGCCAATATCATGACATGTATTAGTTTCCTTTGTGCACAAGGCACATTGATGTAAAATGGATGATTGATGAGTTCTTAATTTCTTCTGATTTATTTATATTTTTCGTTTGTTTTTAAAAAAAATAAATTTAAAAATCAGATAGATCTTACGATTTGTAATACAATTTGTGATGGCAGCTATTTAACGAGGGTAGGTTTGAGATGGCTATGAATTGTTTCAAACAGGCTGGAGATGAATTCAGGGAAAAATGGGCAAAAGCAGCTGCACATCATGCTAATGCTGAACGCATTTTTTCCACGAATTTCAAAATGGCTCGGACCGAACTTACACAAGCTGCTGGGATTTATGAATCGATTGGTAAGGCAGATGCAGCCGCGTATTGTTTCATAATGTTGAAGGAGTTAAAAAGACAAGGTCTGTTCCACCCCCCCACAAATCATCTTATTTCGTAAATATTCTGTGTTTCACTGTTGTAGCTAGGTGTGATTTTGGATTTCTCATGAATATTTATTAAGGGTGCAAATGGTTCAAGTTGTACCCAACCTATTTAGTAATTGTGTCTGTGCCAGTGAGTGCGTAGATGATCCTGGAAGGCTGTGGGGATGAACTCTCCTCCTGAATCAGAGCAGAAAGTTGGATTTCACTTCATTTTCATTTTGTGTCTTTCCCTTTCCTGTGCACCAGCGTTTTGTGTTCTGCACTCTGCTATCTGCTCAATCAGTCACGGCCTCTATGAACTTTTCATAAATGGCCACTTCCCATGACATACAAGGAAAGGGAGCCACTTTATTCAGGCTAGTCTTGCCCATTATTCAAAGTCAACGACAGCTTGAACTTCAGCACTTACAGTGCCATTAATACTTGGGTTGTGTCCTAGTTGTAATAAGCTGGGTCAGCTCGGACAGATCTGGAGTAAGAGCATCCAGACCCAAGTCACCCAACCCACTCGGGTTTGGATTTGTGTCAGGTCTGAGGCAGGTTTTTGCCTGAGCTCTATTTCTCTATCTAATATAAGGTTTCTATTAAGCACTCTAACACATTGTTCTTCAGGTAGGTATTTCAGTTCTTGCTTCTTTTCTTGTTTTCTTGTTTTTCTTTTTTCTTTTTGGCAATTATTCATGTCATGGTTAGTTTATGTTCCATGTTTGGTATTTTTTTTTTTTTTTTTTCAAGCTCTATCATTGGAATTTCATAAACTCACAGCTAGTGCAGCACTGGTTATTGACGCCATGTTAGATGACACCATATTGCCCTTACCTTAATTTTGTGGAAATGTTACTGGAGTGTAGATGTTTTGATAATGAGAAAAACTAATGAGTTGTTGCCTATTCCACCACCTTATCTATATGATTTCAGTTATGCTGGCTGATGTCTGATATAACATACATTGTACTGTTGTTAGATGTGATTTCCCTGAGCACCCATGGAAAATTTGATCCAACAGTTCCGTGGTTGCATTGATTCAATGGAAATGCTTAGTTTAGCAAGATTTTCCATCACAAGAGATATGGGCTAGATATTAACTTGGCACTGGCTATAGCTTAATGGAATATTCTTGTTTCTTCTGTTTTGAATGTGAGATATTGTTGTATTGTTTCATGTGCAGGTAGACGGAACTCCAGAACAAGTCGGCGGTAACCCTTTGTCCATTATCTTAACCATGTGTCCATTATCTATTGTGGAGTGGCCAGTCCCGTTGCTAACCAAATCCAGGGCAACAAGGAAAATAACTAGTCCAAGCTCCAGGAAAATGCAAGAACAGGTGAAAATAGTCTTCTTATTATTGTACAAGGTTGTGTGTGGATGAAATTAGTGAAAGAAGATGTGCACCCCCCCCTTTCACTTTGTTTTTGTGCGAGCCTAAAATTCAGGCTGACCACCCATTATGTAGCTTAAATATAACTGCCTCTTGCCTTTGGATTTGGGATGCTTTGTATATTCTAAAAAAATCCAATGTTATTAATGCCTTTCTGGGGATGTTTTCTAGATTCTTTGAATCACATGGAATCATTGTTCAGTACATGATGCTTAGAATACCGTAACAAGACGATGTGATAGAAAGGTGCAATAAATATGATTAGGAATGATTAGCAGTTTCAATTTACCCAAATTGATGTGGAGTGAAGTGTTCTTAAATACTAAGTATATCTTAAACCAAATTCCCAGTAAAGCTTTCTTACGTGTCCTTTTGAGTTGATAAAGGATATAAAACTTAACATAATGCATTTGCTTGTTTAAGAATGACTAGCTGTAGCAAGAGCCAATAACCCACATTAAAGAAAATTTGATTCTAGATGCTTTATTGGATATCCACGTATATCCAAAGGGTAAGAGGTTTTATTGCCCTAGCTTATACTACAAGAATTAAGGAAACTTGTGATGTCAAATTCCTTGAATGTGGGTAGATCAATGGGAGTTGAAAACCACATCAAGTGATGTTTGAGTAAATGTGAGAATTAATATTTCAACTTGCAAATTCAAATAATCAGGATGCTCCACAAGCTATTGATTATAACGACTAAGTCGAACACCAAGAATTGGCTCTTGCACACCTGAATGTCTCTGATGAGCCCAACGAGGAGACACTACCATTGAATTATTTTTACGACATCTCAAAGAGCAAAGAAACCTATTATTCCATATGATTATGTCGTGTATGTAGAGTACCATGATATTGATATTAATGATAATGATATGATTATGTTTTCATATGCTACAGAATGCTAGGATTCTTCTAAGTGAATTGATGCCAAGAAAGATAAATTGAAATCTATAAGCCTGAATAGAGCCTAGTGAATTACCCAAGGATTAAAAAGTCGATTATAAATGTCTATATGACTAAATATAATTCCAAAGGCAACATCAAATGATTCAAAGCCATACTAGTTTACATCCAATTTCCCAGCATTGATTATAAGAGAGAATTTCTTTTACTTCTAAAAGGATTCATTTGTAATAATCATGGCATTGGTTGCTCACATTGACTTTGAGCTATATCATGTGGACGTGAAAATGACATTCTTAAATGAGAATTTAGAACAATTGGTCTAGATGAATCAACAGGAGGTTTCTCAATAGATGGTTAAGAATATTTAGTGTAGACTTGATTAATTCAGTAATTCATATATGAAATAAATAAGCTTCTCGGCAATGGTATCTTAAGTTCAATAATATTATCACTTTTGTCAGATTTTAATGAAAACATTATTATTATCTACATATACCTAATGTCAATGGAAGTAAATCTTCATTTCCAATCTTTTAAGTAGATGATATTTTCATTATCTACATGTACCGGGTGTTGAAACTCTTGATATTAGTTCAATATAGCCATCCATGTAAATAAAAGCCTACATTGGACCATTTATTTTTTAACAAATATGAATGATGATCCAACTTAACAAGCCTTTCATGTTTGTAAACTACGTAACTGGGCCATTGATTTGAAGCATTGCCATAAGGCAAATGATTGACGCATGAATTCATGGATGGTTAAGATACATCGGCATGATTATCATAATATGCATCATCAATAGTAAGATAATTGAGTTGGATGAGTGGGATTGATGCACCTCTATATAATGCCTAAGATGTAATTGACTTTGTATCAATCTCTGATGGAGTCAAAATTTTGTGGGGCCGACCATTATCTTTGTAAGATAATTATCTTTATCATGCACCAAAGCCTTTAGCCTATCCAAAACAAAAGTGTGTCGAACCGCAGGAAGTTATGTAAAATCACACCAAAAAGCTCCAAATTCATAGTGCCACCCATCCGAGTTTTGGATCAGCTTATTTTTGGGTTGTTCATTCACTCGTGTGCATACACTTGAGGCCCATTTCGATACCACCAGATAATTTACCTTTTAACTTGTGAGTTTGGTAAGCATTACGGTAAAAGTAACTTGCGTGTCAAAAGTTATTTATCATAATAAAGTAATTATTTTTAGCTTCTCGACTTCTCTCATATCGTTCATCTCAAAGGAGGCCTCACATGGTGAACTGTCCACATTGTTGGTGGAGCTCACAAGGTGGATGGTCCACATAAAATGTGAGCCCCACATGATGGATGAATGACCCCATATTAATGTTGGCCCATATATGGATGATACACTTCAAAGGTCAGCTCTTAATGATAAAAATCCACATCCAAAGGAGGCTGGTATGATGTACAAACCACTTCAGAGGTGGGGCCTTCATGATGGATGGTCCACATCTAAGGTGAGCTCCCCGTGATGGACAATGCACATTTAAACTAGGCCCCACATGATGGATGGTCCATATTGTAGTGGCCCCACATGATGGACAGTCCACAACAAAGGTTGGCCCCTAATGATGAATCTCCCACATCCAAGGCAAGCTTGCATGATGGGCAACCCATATTGAAAGTGGGATGGACAGTCCATATCAAAAGCGGGCTCCACATGATGGGCTATTAATAATTGTGGCCCACACATGATGGATGATCCATATTAAGATGCGCCCTACATGATGGACGATCCTTATCAAGATAATCCCCATGTGATGGACAGTCAGCATCAGAGATGGGGCTCACATGATGGATGGTCCACATCTAAGGTGTGCTCCACATGATGAGTGGTCGATATTGAAGGTGGGTCCCACATTATGTACAATAAAATTGATGGTGGACCCAACTTGACGGATGACCAACATCAAAGGGGGGCCCTACATAATAAATGGTGCACATTAAAGGTTAGGTCATAATGATGAATGGCCCATACCAAGTTAGGCAATGTATGATGGACAGCCCACACCATAGGTGGGGCCCATACAATGAATGATCTGCATCTAAAGTTGGCCCCGCTTGAAGGAAGGTGCATGTGAGGGGGACCAAACAATTTTGAGGGAAAATTACTTATGAGGTTGGAAACTAAATCTGCTTTTCTACCTTTTGGTTGATAAGTACGTGAATTAGCAAACATACTTACAGGAAACGTACTTATGGACTGAATAAGTAGAAACCAAGATTAAGTTACTTATGACATAGAAAACAATAGTGATTGGATATCCACCGGTAAAACCCTCTTAAGGCTCACTGTACTGTTTATTTGACATCCAATCTGTTAATTAGGTCATACCGGCACAGATGAAGGTAAAAAACAAATATCAGCTTGATCCAAAACTTTTATGGCCCGCAAAAGATTTTTAATGGTCGATGCTCATTCAACACTGTATCCTATAATGTGGTCCAATTGAGATTGCTATATGCCTCAGTTTTGAGCTCATACCATAAAATGATATGGAAAAATAGATGACGGCATGGATGAAACACATAAATCATGTTGGGGCCCACATAGCACCGACCACCGGATATTGGCTGGTGGCAGGGGGAATAAGCCAATCCGCTTCCAGGATCCGGTCTCGTCTGACCGAGTCGCATGTGTTGCATGAACGATGCCCTCGCGGGTTAGCTACTGACATGACGTAGGCAGTAGCCAAATAGGCTGCTGAAGTGACGTCACTAAGTGTTGTGGTGCCCATCATTATGTACGCATGGAGAGAGAATTTTAGTGGATGGGCCTAAGAATGAGGCAGATCTAAAGCTCAAGTGGACCCACCACAAAAAATAGTGGGACAGTGACACCCATCCTTGGAATCTTCCGTATGTTTATTTGTCATCCAACCTATTTATAAGTTAACACAGACGTGTATGGAAGGAAAACACAAATATCAGCTTGATCCAAAACCACTGTGGCCCCCAAGAATTTTTATGGTAGGCAGTCATTCCCCACTGTTTTATGTGGTAGGGTCGACTTGAGGTTTGGATCTGCTTCATTATTTGGCCCATGCACTAAAATGATATCTTCAAATGGATGGACCGTGTGGATACAACACATAGATCATGGTGGTCCCATGTAACCTGGTGACGTAACTTCAGTAGCGAATTCACTACCGACGATGTGAGTAGCTAATTCGCATCCTCACACCCTGATCTATAGCTCGAGTGGCAGACTGGGTGAAAGATACCTCATTTCAACGTTGGGGTCTTAGTATCGATTCCTAGTTGGGGTGGGCTGTGAAGTGTGAACTGACTGTGGGGTGTACTAACCATATAACAAAAAAAAATATATAAAAATTCATATCCACTACGGTGCGTGAAATCACTTACCATTAACGTGGCACATAGTTACTGTGCGTTGCAGTTATTTGGGTCTCACTCGTGATATTTTTATCGAATCCACACCGTGAATCTGGTGTACCCAGACATGATCGGCCAATATACGAAATTACAACCTGATCTAGTGTTGAGGGTCAAATATTGCATATTGACTCAGTTATTGTTGGATTTATGAATATGATACTGTTTAATAGCCCGATTTAATCATGTTTATGATGCAGAGTGTATTTACGATCTTGAACTGAAACAGGATGCTAAATGCATGCATTTAACACTCCAAATTCACCAAAGCATGAGACAGATCCCAGAGGACCAAGATTAAAGAATTTATATGTAAGAGATCCGCGAAAATCGAGAAATTGAAGCTCAAGTGACTTGAAATTGGTCCAAATTGTAAGATCATAGGGTTCCTGCCATCCATTTAACCTAAAACTTTATACATGGCCTAAGAGACATAAATTAACCGTACAAGTAAAATTTCAGCCATTGGATATCTCTGGAAGTGGCCCAAAGGATAGATCAGCCCATAAAACAGTAAACTGGGGCTCACATGATGTATAGATATGCTTAAATTTTGGTCTTAACATTTAAAATGAGGTGGTAAAGCAGATGGACGGAGAGAATTTCTCAAAAACATCAATATAGACCCCTTTTGTATATTGCATATACATAGGGTACACGTGCATGGGAAGTGCACTGGACAGAGAGTCCCGTGATACATATGGCTGACCGACTCTCTACTTCAAAACTGCCCATAACGCACAGCATCTCACCACCGCCCGCCGGTTCGTTCTTGTGGGCCCCACTCGTCATCCATTTGTGTAATCTAAACCGTCCATTGTGTTAAGAGAGGGGGAATGACCCTCACCTAGGTGGAATTTTGGCCCCATACACTTTTATACACGTGAATCGTTGAAAAATTCAATATTAACGGTGAGTTGGTTTGATACAGTGTACCGCACTAAAAATCGATAAAAACCACTCCTTCCTTATTAGCTTTTTGCCAGGAATCCAATGAACGAGTCGGATTTCTCTGAAAATACCAATGTGGGGCCCACCGAGCATCTCAGCGTACGAATTCCCCTGCTTTCGCCCGTCACAAGATCCGGGATTTTCGGGCAGTTTTATGATCATGATCTTGGTCGGATCCACGATCTGGACCGTCCAAGTAGAGCTCAGGGCATCCACAATTGTCCTAGAGAATATGTTTTAGAAAAATATCAAGAAAAGACCACTCACCGTTCTCCAAAACGTGAGTAGTTTCGCTTGGTTATTGCGCACGCTGCCCTTACGTGCGGTTTTTTTCTGCGGAAACTCTCCATGCAGCCACCGTCCTCGCTTGCCTATATAAAGGAGAGAGAGAGAGAACGTGAGGGGGGATTAAAAAAAATCCTAGGGAACGTGCAGCCGGTGGTGGACATTGCAAGGAGTGTTAGTTTTAGAATTTTTTTCTCTATTTCTTATTTTCTTTTTTGTTTTTCTTTCCTTAATTTTTGAGAGCTATAGCCACGTCATGACGAGCTAAACCTCTTAGCTATGGCTAAGAGGTGAAGCTTGTGGCGTGATGGGAACGATTTTATGGCCTAGATTCATGTTATGAACCAATGTTGATACTAGTTTATTAATGAGAATATTTTTAGTTTTTAATGGTTTGTTGTGACTGAAATTACAATGGGTCTGAGATAGCTTTGAGCATATTCCTTTCCTTTTATGTTTATGATGTCAGGAAACTCTGTTGTGTACCATCGTCTTCTTGGCATGGTCGGATGATGGTACCCTTCCTAACCTTTATACATTATGTATTAGTTGGTAATTAATTTAATTCTGTTGTTTACTTTGTCTCCTAGCCATGGTTTAGTGATGAAATCTGTAAGACCCGTATCCTAGTTCGTACTGTTCTTTAGGCTTCCGCGGTCATCTCGGTCGAATTCCGGCGATTCGAGATTTATAACCGACATCTGCATGCAATCCTGAGACGAATCCTGTCGGTCTGATTCGGTTCGATCCGAGACTTGTACCAGTGCAATCGCACCGTCGCTGCGGTTCCGATGCCACGTCTCACGCGCCGAGGCGATACCTAGGCCAGGAGATGTGGGCCCGCGTTCATTTTGAGGGAAACGCCGTGCGTTGCAATCCCAAGAGAATGTCCCATCAATCGCATCAAGTGTCAAGTACTCCATCCCATCATGTCAAGTACAAACACCCATCCCCAAGCAACTCCTAAAGTCAGCACTCTCTCTCTCTCTCCACCCATCAAATACACCTATCCATCACTCACATCTCTCACCTATCACCTCTCTCTCTCTCTTTCATTTCTCTCTCATTTCTCCTAAGCTCCATGAGAGCAACTCACGTCTAAGCTCCATGGGAGAGTAGTGTGGCCCACCTCTACCACCCGATCCCACTATCCCAAGCCCATCTCAACCATTGAAATTGTCCCTTTGTGACTCTATCATGCATTGGCGGAAGAAGAGATTTCAAGGTGGGTGCTTCTCTCTCTCTCTCTCTCTCTCTCTCTCTCTCTCTCTCTCTCTCTTTCTCATTTTTTCGTGTGATGTGTGGCCCACTCGGATGGACCCCACCTTGATGTATGTTTTATCCAATCGTCTAAGTCATGTGGACCCTACCTCATGGTGGTGGAAAACATAAATATCAGATTGATTCAAATCAGGTGGGCCACGTACATGTGGGACCCACCTTGATGAGGCATATGCACACCGTCAGTGTCACGCCTCAAACCCAAAAATCGGATTCACATGAATCCCGATTGCCGAATCCGGTGCCGACAGCCTCCGTAGTGCCCCATTCTCAGCTCCTGACAATCCAATGCCAGATTCCGATACTGGGATCCTACAAGGAGGATTTTCAGAATGATTTTTTTTTTTTTTTTTTTTTGTAATGGAGCATAACCACAAGCATAACTAAGTCACAAAACAACATCACCACATATCCACTATATCAAAAACTTTAAGTACAATGCGGAAAGGGAAATACAAGGTGATCAAAAGCTCCAAAAGGTCCTGATATGCACTCCTGTCTCAGCGCTGCTGCCATCCAACGCTACCTGCACGCAACTATCGTGCATAAGCTTACAAAAGCTTAGAGGGTGGTGTAAGTGTGTGCGTAAGGTAAACGCCAAGTGTGCAGTATTAGAACAATGTAGAAGTATGTGGTAAGTCCATAGAATCAACCATGCCAAAGCTATGCGATGAGATATGAATGTCATCGGCCACACCGATACAATGCAAGGCCTATATAGCCGAATGTCATATGCGAAATGTAATCCAAGCAAGCCGGTACTCCTCAAGTACGTATATCAGTACAGTTTCTCTCTTGATATCACCGGGGTCGAATACACTTCGCAGAGACTGCCACCTCCCTAGCTGCACAGTCAAGCAAGCGTATAAGACCTCACTATCCGCCTGACCAGTAGTATGCCAATACCTACCCGGCTCGTCGATAGCGGACTCATTTGTGAGCTAGTCAAACTCAGCGTAGCTTATAGCCCCCTCACTCAGGCGGATAAGGCCACACCTCCTTCCAACCGACCACGACGCAGTGGGAGACGCGGCCTACTGGTATTCGGCACTCGGGCGCTCGTGTATCCACTCGGTTTAGACGTTGGAGCATCTCCTGGTACCAAAAAGGTTCTGAGACTTTCACCCAAGGACATCCTAAGTGCCCACAGTGCTAGAATAAATATTTTTGATATCCAATACGGCCATCCACGATGTACCTGTGGAGCCACGACCCTGATGTCCCTAGGGCGTGCAGTGATCAAGTCATACGTATGCGAGATGCATGAATCACACGTCAAATCATGCAGAAGTCCAGCGCGTACCGCGCGATCATGTAGGGCACTCCATCTCATAACGGGTCCCATAAGTGGTCTGTCCAATGGCATATGTTATGATCAGTCGCTACTCAAATCAAGCATACATATGATGCGTATGGGCATGAGTCATGAGATTATACTAAACATGTTATAATGCGATGAATAGCAACGAGTATGGGCCTATCAATGGGCCCTAAGGAGAGTTACAATGCGGACATTTAACCAACATTGCACATATAGTGTGGACGTCAAACCAACATTGTTCCTTAGGCACGACCCGCCATAAATATCATTTCACGAACCATGAGAAACGTACATTGCAATGGACCCTAAGGACATCCGTTGGGCCTCGATTGGGTCGTATTACATGGGCCTCACATTCACCAAATGGGTTGCATTAATGGGCCTCACCAATGAGCCTTATGTACATTGCAATGGTCCATGTTCCATGGGCCTTGAAACACATCAAAGTGGCCTCACAACTTGGGCCTTAAATATGTCAGGTGGGCCTACATACACGAGCTTTAAATATATCAAATGGGCCACTCCATTTGCGCCCCATGCACATCAAATGGGCTTAGTCCCCTGGACTTTGCATACGTCAAATGGGCTTAGTCCCATAAGCTTTAGATATGTATCAAAGTAGGCCTCAATGAATGGCCATAATTAAGTAAATTGTGGGCCCTAAACACACACCAAGGTGGGCCCATTTGAAACATAGATCTGCCTCATCTTTAGCTCATGTCATGAAATGAGCTCTCAAAATAGGTGGACAGCATGGATGTAGCACATGCATCATAGTGGGGGGGGGGGGGGGGGGGGGGGGGGGGGGTGGTGGTGTCCACATGGAGGCACACCATCACACATATATACATATATAATAAATATATACAACACTATATATAATATAATATATATATATATATATATACATCAGGTGGAGGGAGTGGATAGAACCCATAAATCATGATGGATCCCACTGTCAAAATGGTGGACAGTGTGGATGTAGCACATACATCACAGTGGAGTCCACCATCCAGACGGACGGTGGCATTTATAACACATGAATCACTGTGGGCTCCCTATGTGGGGCTCACCATAATGTTTATAATCCATCCAACCCGTTCATCAGGTCACAGAGACCTGGGTGAGGATGGAAAACCAATCTCAGCTTGATCCAAAACTTCTGTGGGGCCCAAAAAGGCTTTCAATGGTAGGATTCAATTCGCACTGTTTCTTACGGTGTGGGCCACCTGAGCTTTGGATGTATTTCATTTTTGGGGAGGGCCCGCCTTAGAAAGTGGGCCACCTTGGGAACAGGTCAGATGGTGAATAAACATCAAGGTAGGGCCCACTCCATTGGCCGTGGGACCCCTTGGCGTCCGCTGTCCGCCCGCCCGCTGGGGCGTCTGACGAGAGCAGAGGCAGCAGCCTCTGCTGCCTCAAAAATTATATATATATATATTTTTTGAAATCAGAATTTTTATAGTTTTTCAGGTGTAGGGCCCACGTGTGATGGATCCACTCCAGCCATTGGATTGCATGGCTTAATACAAACCAAATGAGTCTAATATACAGTATTTTTTTGACTCAAGGTGGGCCCTAGCCAACTTTTAACGATAAGGACGATGTTTGCTAAGCTATGGCCCGCCTGAATATCGAATTGACACCATTTTTCGGCTCAACGCCTAAAATGAGTCGGGAAAGAGGATGAACGGCATGGATTAGAAACATACATCAAGGTGGGGCCTATACCAGTGGTCCCTTCCAAAGGCTTTGAACAAACCACTATTTATGTTTTCATTCCAGTGACGTCCAGACGTCACTGGACTCTTTTGGGGCTAAAAATAAATTTTAAGTGGGCCTTGCCTAGGTGGGCCACCACATAATAGGTGGTGTGGGTACAATGTATATAAGGTGGGCCCACTCATGGATAACTTGGATAAAATACTTACTTAAAGGTGGGGTCCATCCAAGTGGGCCATACGGCCATTTCATCACACACAAGGAAATAAATGGAAAGAGAGGGAGAGAGGGATAGAGTGAGACACGCGTGATGGAGGGACCCCGGCACTATGGGCCCTTCGTTTCAATCATCCAATCATACATCAAAGGGCCCATTGCATATGGACCATCAAACAAAAGATCAACGGTGGAGATCCCACTCCACTAGAAATGGACGGTCTAGATGATCTCTTCAATACAAGGAAAGTAAACATCATGATGGGGTCCATGGAGAATGGCCCCATCATGGAATGATCTTGATGATCAAGATGAGCCATTGGCCACATCTTAGGGTCCCAAGTGAGATCCAAACCATTGATCGGTTGGCCTCACTTGGCCCATCTTAAAAATATAAAAAGTAGTCTAAAGAAAAACCCACCACTTGATCTTCTTAGTCCATTGAGATGCCGGTCTCCTAAAGCTTCACTTTGATGGTGGAGATGGGAAATGGATGGCTAGGATGATGAGATTTGGAGATGGGAAGTGGGCCTCACACATGCACTTCTCTCATGGGAAGGCTTGGACGTGGGAGAGCTTTCTTGCTTGAGATTTTGAAATGAGAAAATGAGAAGGAGAGAGAGAGAGTTGTAAGGAAAGAGGGATGGGTGATGGGTGAAAGGGTGAGGTGAGTGATGTGTGATGTGAGTGATGGGTGAGGTGAGAGCTTGGTTGACTTTTGGTGATTGCTTAATGTAAGACCCGTATCTTGGTCCGTACCTTTCCGTACACTCCCGCGGTCGTACCGGTCGAATTCCGGCAACTTTCGACCCTTAAACAATATCGACGCGCGACCTGGATTCATGTACCGACAACCCGAGTCGACTCAACCCGAAACCAATACCATAGCGACCGCGCCGTCGTTGCGGTTCCGATACCGCGACTCGCGCGCCAAGGCGATACCCTGATCAAGAGATATGAGCCAACGTTCGGTGCGAGAAAACGCCGCGCGTTGCGAAAACTAAGAGAATCTCAACGATGTGTCACATCAATCACATCAATCCCATCAATCAATCACCCATCAATCCATCACATGTCAAGTACACATCACTTCCATCCCTTTTCCCAAGCAACCACAAAAGTCTCCCAAACCCATACCTCTCTTACACAAAAGCCAACAAAGTCTTCTCAACCCATACCTTTCTTACACAAAAAGCCACAAAAGTCTTCCTAACCCATACTTTTCTTACAGAACCATCACTCACCCATCCATCCATCACTCTCTCTCTCTCCCTTTACATCACTCTCTCTCTTTCCCTCTTTCTCATTCCAAAAACTACCAAGCAACAAAAATTTCAAGAGCTCCCACGTATGGCATTTCTCCAAAGACCTTAAGCTCCAAGTGGCCCACCTTCCTACCCCAAAATCCTCCATCTCAACCCTCTATTCTTCATCTTAACCCTTGAAGTTGAAGCTTAGGTGCCAAGGAACCCCTAGGAGCGAGAAGATCGGACGGTGGGTGCCTCTATAGGGTAGTTTTTATTGTTTTTATGGTGGACCAAGTGAGGCCCACCGATCCATGGTGTGGATCTCACTTGAGACCCTCATTTGTGGCCGATGGACCACATGGATCATCATGATCATTCCATGATGGGGCCATTCTCCATGGACCCCATCATGATGTTTATTTTCTCTTCAAAGGTCATCTAGACCGTCTATGTCAGTGGGGAAAGGATCCCCACCGTTGAATTTAAATTTCGGTGGTCCCACATGTTTTAAGGCCCACTTGTTACATGATTTGTTGCTAGGGAGGGCCCATAATGACGGGGTCCCTCCATCACAAGCCGTGTCCCACTCTCCATGTCTCTCTCTCTCTCTCTCTTTTATTTTATTTTATTTTATTTTATTTTATTTTATTGCAATAGGAGGGTGTGGCCCACTTGAATGGATCCCACCTTGATGTAATTTTTATTCAAGTGGGGCCCACCTTGGACATTGAGCCCATGGCACCCATCAGTGGTGGCCCACTCCATCAGGGCCCACACTCCAAAAAAAAAATTAATTAACAAAAGACCGTCCAGCGTCTGGGACGCTGGACGTTTCAACAGAAAGGGAATGAAGGAAGGAAGAAAAAGAAAAGGGAAATGATGGGTTGCTCCAACATGGCCCCACCTTGATGTATATTTTTAATCTAAGCCATTCATTTTATTCTCGGGATCGTTTTAGGCGTTGAGCCGAAAAATGAGATCGATCCAATTATCTGGCGGGCCGTGACATTAAGAATACTAGTATCTTCCTTTAAAACTTAAAAAAATGATTTCTGGGGTCCACCAGAAGCTTGGACCTACCTGAAACTTGTTTTGGACCCCTATTTTTGTGAGAAACATGCAATGGACGGGATAGATTTATTTAATGTGGGTCCCACCTAGGAAAACAAAAATAAAAAAATTCATGCATGCTTTTGCCTACTTTACGTCCAGAGAAAGAAAGGAAAAGAAGGAAAATGGTGGGCCACTCTTGCAAGCTCCAACTTAATGCATGTATTTAATCCAAGCCTTCCACCATCTTCCTCAGATTAATTTAGGCGTTGAGCCAAAATTTGGGACCAATCCGGAACTCAAGTGGGCCATACCATCTAAAATCATATGACGACATGCCTGAAACATACAAAAGCATTTGGTGGGGCCTATCTGAAATTTGGACGTGGCTGAAACTTGGTTTGGACGCCTAATTTTGTGGAACACATGCAATGGATGGGGTAGATCTGGTTAATGTGGGTCGCACCTAGGATAAAAAAAAAAAAAAATTTCTTTTTTGGCATGACTTTATGCCATGAGTCCAGAGACATCCACGTTAAAAAGGGTGGCCGCATTGGCCCACTTGTAGACTCCACCATGGTGTATATTTTACATCTATACCGTTCATTTAATAGGTCCCCTTGAATGGTGCGTTAACTCCAAAAATCATCCACAAACTGAACTCAGGTGGGCCATGCCATCCAAATCATGTGAAGACATGCCTAAATCATATAAAAACACTTGGTGGGGCCTACCTGAATTTTGAATGTAGCTGAAACTTGGTGTGAAGCCTCAAACAGGTGGGACACACGTAATGGACGGGTTAGATTTCAAATAAACATTTTGGTGGGCCCCTTGCTACATGGCCTTATCAACAGGTGGGGTGTAAAATAAACATTTTGGTGGGCTCCTTGCCACACGGCCTTAACAACAGGTTGGGCGGCAAATAAGCAATTCAGTGGGCCCAGGATTGGCTGGAAAATAAATGTTATAGTGGGCCCACATGGGAGTCTACCATGATGCATGAGTTTCATCCAAACCGTCCAACCATTTTGAGATCATTTTAAGGCCATTGTTGAGGCCCATCTTAATGTATTTGTGGCCCGCCCACTAAGGCCCACTTTGTTATTTATGGGCCCATGTGTGTAGTCCCAATTGATGTATTTGTGCCCCATTGTTGAGGCCCACTTTGGTATAAGGCCTATGTGATTAGGCCCATAAAGCTCATGTGATTGGGCTCATTTTTTTTATGAATTCTAAGGCCCATGGGTTATGACCCATTGCAAAGGACCTCAGGGCCATTGGTGAGGCTCATTGAGGTGATCCGCTTGATGAATGTAAGGCCCATATGATACGGCCTAATTGATGTACTTAAGACCCAATTGAGTTCAACTAGGTCCATTGCAATGCGTGATCCCTCTATGGCATATAACGATATTTATAGTAAGTAATGCCTTAGGAACAATGATGGTTAAATGCCCACATTGTAAGGATGACGTCGGTTAAATGTCCGCATTGTCACTCTCCCTAAGGCCCACTAATAGACCTATACTTGTAGTAAGTAGGCTATCTCGGCCCATCTCAGTTATACGCAAAGTCCATCTTGATTATAACATGTTAGTACAGTTCCATGACTCATGATCATACGCATCATATGTATGCTTGACGTGAGGGTTGTCTGATCATAGCATTTGCCTTCGGGCAGGTTGTTTATGGGCTCCGGGTTAGGCGGTGTTGCCCTACATGAGCGCACGTTATGCGCAGGATTGGTTGCATGACTGGATAGTGTGATTCATGCATTCCGCATTTGTGTGACATGGTTACTGTACGCCCTAGCGACATCAGGGCCGCAGCCTCCACAGACAGATCGTGGTTGGCAGGATTGGATACCGGAAATCTTGTTCTACATGGGGTACTATAGATATCCCTGGGTGAAAGTCCCTAAACCCTTATGGTACCAAGAGGTTGCTCCAATGTCTAGACCGAGTGGGTAGATGAGCGCTGAATGCCGAATACCAGTTGGCTGTGCTCTCCACTGTGTCGTGGTCGGTTGGAAGGGGGTGCGGCCTTACCCGCCCGAGTGTAGGGGGCAATGTTAGGCTGAGTTTGACCAGCTCGAGGAATGGGTCCGCTATCGACGAGTCGTGCCCGATATTGGCAGACGGATAGTGTGGTCTTTTCCACTTACCTTATTGCGCGCGATGTGGCGGCAATCTGGTTTAGAGTGTACTAGACCCCGGTGATATTCCGTACTTTGAGCTGTACTGATGTGTGGACATAGATGAGGACCTGTATGCTTGAGTTGCATTGTACATCACATGGCCTTGTGGTGGCCGATACATTCATGTCTGGCATTGTATAGCCTTGGTACGGCTCATGATATCATGGTTCCATTTGCATATTCCGCATCACTCTGACATTGCATGTACATATTACTACCTTGTGCACACACTTTCACCACCCTCTAAGCTTTCTGTAAGCTTATGCACGACCGTTGCGTGCAGGTGACGTTGGTTCGCAGCAGCGTTGAGACAGGAGCACGTTGCAGAGCATTTTGGAGTTTTTGTTCTTTACCATTGTATTTCCCTTTATGCTCATTGTACTTGTAAGTTTTGATCATAGTGGAAATGTAATGGATTTCTTGGTTGTTGTATGTGGGTTATGCCTTTGGTTATGCTTATTACAAAAAAAAAAAAAAAAAAAAAACTGGTATTTAAAATCCTCCTCGTAGCATCCCAGGATCGGAACCTGGCGAATGGGAGCTAGGAGCCGAGAATGGGGTTCTACGGAGGCTGTCGGCGCCGGATTCGGCGATCGGGAATTTTGTGAGCCCGGTCTCCGAGTTTGGGGCGTGACACTTAACTTGTGGAGAAAGAAAGCATGGGTGGGTGTACTTGACATGAGAGGTGATTGATGGGACATATTGTAGAGATTCCCTTGAAATTTACAACGCGCGGTGTTTTTGCTCGAACTGAACGTGGGTCCGCATCTCATCGTCTGGGTATCGGATCGGTGCGTGAGTTGCGGCGTTGGAACCGCGGCGACGGTGCGGTCGCAACGATACAAGTCTCGGATTAAGCCGGCTTAAATGAATAGGATACGACTTACGGTCGTGCGCAACGTCAACTATAGGTCGCGGATTGCCGGAATCTGATGAGAAGGGTCGCGGAAAGCGACGGAATAGTACGGATTATGATACGGGTCTTACAGTCAGTCAGTGGTGGTGGCTAATAGTGTAGTGCTAACTGACAGTGGGGTCTAGCTAACTGAGAAGTGAGAACTGACGGTGGAGTGTGTACCACCCAGCCACCCTCTTTTTCTTCCTTTTAAATATAATATAATAAATACATTATATGTATATTATACCATCAGGTGGGCCACGTACATGTGGGACCCACCATGATGCTGCGTGGTATCCAAACTGTCCAGCGTGTAAGGACGCTGGACATGGCCCCATAGTGAAGTGTGAACTGACATGGTTGTTCACTCCCCAAGTGCAGGGTTGTGATGTAGTAATAACTCGGTAAGACCGAGGTCGAATCCCAAGGGACTGAAACTTGTACGTTATCTAAAATTATCTAGAACTAGAACTAGGCTAAGATGAATTCTAAATCAATTAGCAATGGTGGAATATTTGTAGAATAGTTAATCTAAAACTTAGGAAACAAATCAGAGATAGGAAACTAGGGATTCAGAGGATCCACTTGTAGAGATTAGGGAGAATTTATGCTTGCATCAAAAATTATGAAAATTACTGAACTGCCGTTGATCTAGTTTTCAAAGAGATGAAGGAAGATAAATTAGAATGGATTCCATCACCAAACCATGCCCAAAGACTATGGCAAACAACAGAATCAAACTAATGACCACCCAATCACATGTATGTAAGTTAGGAAGGGTACCGTCATCCGACCATGCCCAGGAGACTATGGTGAACAACAGGGCTTCCTGACATCATAAACATTAAAGAGAATGGAAATATTCAAAGCCATTACAGACCCATTGTAATTTCAGTCACAACAGACCATTAAAAACCTAAAACATTCCCATATTAATTAACTAAAATCAACGTCAATTCATGCATTAAAATTTAAATAAAATCAAATCTCCCATCTCACTACAAGCTTCACCTCTTAGCCCTAGCTAAGAGGTTTAGCCAGACATGGATGGCTAAATCTCCACAATTGAAATAAACTAAAAATAAAAAGAAAATACTTTTTTTTTCTTCTGCTTCACGTCCCTTCCCGAGCCTCAACGTCTCTCTTTTTCTTCTTTCCTAAACCTGAATGAATGCTCCCCACGTCCAAAACCTCCTTTTATAGCTGCTGGAGTGGTGAAAATCAGATTTGAATCGGATTTGAAAAGCTATGCATGCCTAGTGAAAGCTTTTTCGCAGCCAAGTTTGGTGCCTCGAAACACGCCACTTTTCTCGCTCAAATTCCAAATAAACACTGTCCCTTAGGATTTTATTGGGTCCTCTACATGATAGACGGTTCAGATCTGCCATATGATCAAAGATGGTAGGCCAAAACTGTTCGGAAAAGTCAGTTTTCGCGGATGTGCGAAACCTTTTGCACCATTTCGCTGTTGTGGTCGGTGGGCCCCATAGAAGCATTTTCTGAAAAATTCACCCCGTCCATTGGATTCAGAACGAAATTTCAGTCAAGAATGGGTGGTTTTGAACGTCCATTGACGTGTCCCAGAGAAGAAATCACAAAAAGATCAGATTTGAGCGCTACCGGGCAGCCCTTTTGTGGCCTTTGTATCTCACACGTGTGCACGCATGGGTGAAAAGTGACAACATGGTTTTGTAGTGCTCGCGGCTCTCTACACAGTGGATGGTTTGGATTGAGCTTATGGGGCACGTGTGGGGCCCACAACCATTCGCAAAACGGACGCCGGCCGTCCGTTACGCAGCCGTGGTGCGTTTTTTTTTTTTTCCTTTCTTTCGGTCAGAGACTGTCAACCGTTTCTGCCGTTTCCCATGCACGTGTAGTGCACTTGTGCACTATGCACACTTTATTCATGTGGGGTCCACTGTGATGATTTTTAAAAATCTTCACCGTCTAAATTATTTCTCATCTCATTTAAACCGTCAATAACAATTTTGAGGCAGTTCCAGATATCAGGTGGGCCCAGAATCAACGGTTTATGGGCTGATCTGTCAGTTAAGGCACTTCCCGAGATCTTCAATGACTGAAATTTTATATGTACGGTTAATTTATGGTCCTCAGGCGACGTATGAAGTTTCGAGCCGAACGGATGGTGGGAACCTCGTGATCTTGCATTCTGGACGTCCTTTAGGCCACTTGAGCTTCAATTTCTAACTTTTCTCAGATTTCTGACCGTGTATATTTGTCAATCTTGGTCCCCTGGAGTGTGTCCCTTGCCTTTGGCGTCATCAGATAGTTAAATCTCAACTTTTAACGTCCTTTTTCTATCCATGCTCATAAAATCACCTTGTAACACAAGAATGAGAAAACAAGCCATTAGATAGCATTATATTCGTAAATTCAGATAATATCTGGGGTCTAATATGCAATATTTGACCCTCAACACAACCCCCAACCAGCATTTTGCTAGTCCCAAGCAAAATATGCGAAAAATAAGTTGAGAATTATAGGAGAACTTTCTATGAAATCGAGTGAGATTTTGAACAAAATACGAGAAATTTAATATTCATGAATGTTAGAAATTGATCTCTCCTGAGCTCAAGCACACCGTAGACTTCATAATCAAGTGTAAAGTATTAATCCATCAATTAAAAAAATTTTAAACATTGAGATCCATGGATGTATAGTCTAATCTCGGCTTATCATCATTAAGAGATCCAATCGTCAATTTCATGATATCATTGGTAACCAACAAGAAAATTCATGACAACCAAAACTTAATCCAAAACTTGCCTCATAGATTAACCTATTAACTTGTGATTTTTCTATTCAAAGTAATGCCAAGGAAGGAGAATCAAATCTTTACCTATAGGGAGCAAACCTATGGTGAAGATCGTACACCTGACTCTTTTTCACATATCATTCATGGGGAATTAACTCTACACCTATAGGGAGCAAACCTATGGTGAAGATTAATTATCCAACCTTTTCAATTTTTATACCATGATGGCAAGATATTTCAGACTGGTTCCTTTCGTGCTTAGTGATTACCAAGTTAATCCTTCGATATGGAACTGAAATCTTAATGTGTAAGCAATACGTGTCCTGAAATCATGATTCAACCAATGTTTACAACTTCTAATCATGGATTAATAATTCACTTAACTATGAAATCTAACAGATACGGAATCCAAGAGTCATAAATCCACCATTATGTACCTTGAAAATCTAAATTAGGGATATCTGTCAAAATCACTTCGAATTTGTAGAAATTTTCAGAAAATTTTTTTTTAAAAAAATTTCACAATTTTTTCTCAAGACCAAGAAAATACTGATTAGGAAACCTAATCTCCCACCCCCAACCTAAAATCTACATTATCCTCAATGTAAAAGATATGAGCATGCAATGCACATGGAACAACGAAAGTAAATGAGAAGTGATGGGAAGATAGTACCTGAATAACGAATCAAGAGAGTTTCCAATAGATCACGGCATGGAAGCTTGTCAGCATGAGAGAGAAAGCAGAATAAAAATAAAAAAAATAAAATCCTACCTATACCACTTTCGCAGGTGCTCTCGATTGCATTTAGCGTATGCAACAAGCCTTTAAACCCCTAGGTTACCCCTAGTGGACGAGTTGTAGTCTCGTGAGGGTTTGCAGTAATGTTACCCACAAACATTGAACTAACTAACCTATGAAAGCGACTATCCTAAACCTATGAAAGCGATAAACCTACCTATGCCTCCATCAGACTAGGAGATCAGTCCTGGTAAACAGGAGCAATCAGAGGCATGGACATGTCCTCTGAATCAAATGTCTCAACAAATGGCTTTAATTGATGTCCATTTACTTTAAACTCCTTGCTATTGTCGGGATCTCTTATCTCGACGGCCCCATGAGGATAAGCAGTAACAACAATGTAAGGGCTGGTCCAACGAGATCGAAGCTTACCCGGAAATAGATGTAGTCGAGAGTCATACAAGAGGACTTTCTGACCAGGCGTGAATGATTTTCGTAGAATATGTTGATCATGAAACGCCTTCATCCTGTCCTTGTAAATTCTCGAGTTCTCATATGCATCGTTCCGGATTTCTTCAAGTTCATTCAACTGAAGTTTGCGTAGCGAGCCAGCGTTGTCCAGATTGAAATTTAAATTTTTGATTGCCCAGTATGCTTTATGTTCCAATTCCACAGGCAAGTGACAGGCTTTCCCATAGACAAGTCTAAAGGGAGATGTTCCAATAGGAGTTTTGAAAGCAGTACGGTACGCCCATAAGGCATCGGTCAATCAGATTGACCAGTCCTTACGATCAGGGTTAACCGTTTTCTCTAGGATATGTTTGATCTCTCTATTGAAAATCTCAGCTTGTCCACTTGTTTGTGGATGGTATGGGGTGCTCACTTTATGTGAGATACCGTATTTCTTCATTAAACTCTCGAATGGTCTATTGCAGAAGTGTGAGCCCCCGTCACTAATGATGGCTCGAGGTGTTCCGAACCGCGACAAGATATTTTCTTTCAAAAATTTAATGACCGTGCGATGGTCATTTTTGCGGCACGGAATTGCTTCGACCCATTTGTGACATAGTCTACGGTGAGCAAAATATACAGATTTCCAAATGATTGGGGGAATGGTCCCATGAAATCAATGCCCCAACAATCAAATGCTTCTATAATAAGGATGGGATTCAAGGGCATCATATTTCGACGGGACAATGCTCCCAATTTCTGACAACGCTCACAAGCCTTGCAAAACTCATGAGTGTCCCTGAACATAGTGGGCCAGTAGAAGCCACACTGTAAAATCTTGGCCGTGGTCTTTTTAGCAGAAAAGTGACCACCACAGGCCTGTGAGTGACAGAAGGAGATGACACTCTAATGCTCATCGTCTGGTACGCATCTCCTTAAGATTTGGTCTGGACAATATTTAAACAAATATGGATCGTCCCAGAAAAAGTTACGCACCTTGGTAAAGAATTTCTTCTTATCTTGTGACGTCCAGTGTGTCGGTATGGCACCTGTAGCAAGATAATTAGCAATATCAGGGAACCAAGGTGAATGGGAGACTCTAAACAGTTGTTCATCAGGGAACATGTCATTGATATGGGTCGCCTCAAGGGAATCAGAGGTATTAAGGAGAGAAAGATGATCGGCCACTACGTTCTCTATCCCTTTTTATCTTTAATTTTCAAATCAAATTCTTGGAGTAGAAGGATCCATCGTATCAGGCGGGGCTTAGAATCATTCTTAGAAAGAAGATACTTAAGTGTCGGGTGATCTGTGTAGATGATGATCTTGGATCCGATCAGGTAGGACCTAAATTTGTCCAAAGCGAACACTACGGCTACGAGTTCCT
Organism: Magnolia kwangsiensis; assembly: GCA_037074715.1. Lineage (NCBI taxonomy): Eukaryota > Viridiplantae > Streptophyta > Magnoliopsida > Magnoliales > Magnoliaceae > Magnolia > Magnolia kwangsiensis. The sequence goes on along the minus strand of CM073572.1, from coordinate 43,648,250 downwards.
TTTCCGTAGTCGAGTAGTTCACTTGGACAGGATTTAGAGTCCTACTTGCGTAGTGAATAACGTAAGGCCGCTTATCTTTTCTCTGGCCTAGAACCGCTCCAAGAGCATAATCAGAGGCGTCGTATATAAGTTCAAAAGGAAGACTCCAGTCAGGTGGCTGCATGATAGGTACAGTGGTTAGCATGTCCTTAAGCTTAGTGAAAGCTTCTTGGCACTGCTCAGTCCACTCGTATGGTGTATCCTTTTGAAGAAGATTACATAAAGGACGAGAGAGGAGACTAAAGTCCTTTATGAATCGTCTGTAAAAGCCTGCGTGTCCTAAGAAGGATCGCACGTCCCTGATATTCTTGGGTGGAGGTAGGTTAGAGATAAGATCAATTTTTGCCTTATCTACCTCGATTCCTTTGGACGAGATGATATGCCCAAGAACAATTTCCTTTTGAACCATAAAATGACACTTCTCCCAGTTAAGTACCAAATTTTTTTCTTCATATCTTTTCAGCACACATTTAAGACTTGCTAAGCACTCGCTGAAAGATGAACCTAAAACAGAGAAATCATCCATGAAGACCTCTAGATATTTCCCCACCATGTCAGAAAAGATACTTGTCATGCATCGCTGAAAGGTGGCAGGGGCATTACATAGCCCGAATGACATCCTTCTGTAAGCAAAGGTGCCATAGGGACATGTAAATGTGGTCTTTTCCTGATCCTCAGGGGCGATTTCAATCTGATTATAACCTGAATACCCGTCAAGGAAACAATAATAGGAATGACCAGCTAGCTTTTCTAGAATTTGATCAATGAAGGGCAAAGGAAAGTGGTCTTTCCTTGTGACGGTATTCAGCTTTCTGTAGTCAATGCACATTCTCCAACCAGTGGTAACTCTAGTCGGCACGAGTTCATTATTGGCATTGGCTACGATGGTGATCCTGGACTTCTTAGGAACTACTTGAGTTGGACTCACCCATTGACTATCGGATATGGGGTATATGATCCCCACATCTAATAGTTTGAGAACCTCGGCCTTAACCACTTCCTTCATGTTTGGATTTAATCTACGTTGTGATTGTCGAACAACCTTTGCATTGTCCTCAAGATATATACGGTGAGTACAAATCGATGGGTTAATTCCCTTGAGGTCCGCTATCGTCCATCCAAGAGCTCCCTTATGCTCAATGAGAGTAGATATCAGCATACACTCCTCTTCTTTCTCCAGGTGGGCAGAGATCACCACCGGATATGTCTCATCTTGACCTAAATAGACATATTTTAAATCAGAGGGCAAAGGTTTTAGGTCAAGCTTCGGTGGCTTGAGGTTAGACAGTAGAGGCACTACATCAGTTTGGGACAATTCTTCAATTTGTGGCCTCCACCGGTTAACTTCAAGTACCGGTGCAGTATCAAGCATGGCACACGTCTCCCTAATTATATCATCATCAAGATCATGGGAGTGGGCTAGGCACGTCTCTAGAGGATCAGAGGATAAGGTGAGAGGTGTTCTATCTTCCACAAAAGAATCAATCATGTTAACATCGTGGAAATCGTCATCATCATCTGAGTTGCTGCCGTTATTGAAAAAGATATTCGATTCCAATGTCAAATTTCCAAAGGACATAGTCATGACACCATTCCTGCAATTGATAATTGCATTTGAAGTAGACAGGAATGGGCGACCAAGAATGACGGGAATCTGAGTGCTCGTGTCATTGATGGGTTCAGTGTCCAAGATGATAAAATCAACAGGGTAGTAGAATCTATCCACCTGGACCAACACATCCTCGATGATCCCTCTTGGTATACGAACAGAACGATCAGCAAGTTGTAGTGTGGTTCGAGTGGGTTTTAATTCACCCAAACCTAACTGTTGGTATACCGAATAGGGAATCAGATTGACGCTCGCTCCTAAGTCAAGAAGTGCGTGATCAGTTCGATAGTTCCCGATTACACATGATATGGTTGGGCAACCGGGATCTTTAAATTTTTGCGGCACATTTTGTTTCAGGATGGCACTCACTTTCTCAGTCAAGGAGATCTTCTTTTGAACATTTTTCCGTCGTTTGGTAGTGCATAAATCCTTTAGAAATTTAGCATATGAAGGAATCTGTTTTACGACGTCAAGCAGAGGAATGTTGACTTTCACTTGTTTCAACACCTCTAGGATATCTTGAGAGTTAGATAGACGTTTTGGTTCAACCAACCGTTGGGGAAACGGAGCAACTGGCTTTTCTAGAGGTTCCGGTTCAAATTTTTGTGGGGCGCCACTAGATCCATCATTGTTGTCCACTTCTAGTTCTTGAGGCTTTTCGGGCCTAACCGGAAGGGTTTTATCAATAACCTTCCCACTCCTAAGAGTAGTGATGGATTTAGCATGCCCCATTTGATTTGAAGAGCTGGGATCACCTGTCTCGTATTGCGGTTTCGGATTAGGGAGTGATTGTGCAGGGAGCATCCCTTTTTCCATAGCCGTCATACGTGAATCTATTTTTTGCATAAAATCTGAAATTCCTTGCATTGTCCGAGCCAGCTCTTGTATGAAAAATTGAACCGATTCTTCTTAAGGTTTCCCCTGATTTGGATTTTGATTGAAGAAACCTTGAGGGGTAGCAGTTTGTCCGTTCCTCCAACTAAAATTCGGATGATTTTTCCAACCAGGATTGTACGTATTAGAGGGTGGTACATTGAAAGGTCTTTGATAGTTATTTACGGCATTAGATTGTTCATTCGATACATCTCGAAAGGCAGGTATTGAAGGACAATTTTCAGTAGTATGAATGTTACAATCACAGATGCCGCAAACACTTTCATTAACCTTTTCCTTCCTTCCTTACATGGCCTCAAATTTTCTGGTGAGATTGGTCACCTTAGCGTTAAGATTATTATCCTCTTTTAGGAGATATATTCCTCCTTTTTCCCTTAAATGAGTCGGCCTAGACGTAGTGTTCGTCCTTGGATAATAGTCCCATGATTGTGTTTTTTCTGCCAGACTATCGAGGTAATCCCATACCTCGTCGACATTTTTATTAATAAAATCTCCATTACACATTGTCTCGACCATTTGGCGCATGAAAGATGTTAGCCCATCATAGAAAAAATTCGTAATGCGCCATATTTCAAAGCCATGTTGTGGGCATGCATTAACCAGATCCTTGAACCTTTCCCAACATTGGAAGAATGTTTCATCTTCCTTTTGGGCAAAGTTCATGATTGCTCTCCTGAGGGTAATTGTCTTATGATGTGGGAAAATTTTCTTTATAAATTCCCTCTGCATATCATTCCATGTGCCAATGGATCTAGGACGCAGTGAATGTAACCACGTCTTGACTTTTTCTTTCAAGGAAAATGGAAAGAGTTTCAGCCTAATAGTATCCTCAGATACATTAGGAAAGTATAAGGTGCCTATGATTTCATCGAACTCTTTCAGATGCAAGTATGGTTCTTCAGACTCAAGCCCATGGAACTTAGGAAGGAGTTGGATAACCCCTGGCTTGATGTCCATATGTCCTGTATTATCAGAAAAAATCATGCATGAGGGCGTACTCACCCCCGCCGGTTGTAAATAATCTCGTAAAGTACGAGGCGGGGGTGCCTGATGCACCTCATTCTCATCATGTACTTCCTCAACCCTTGGTTGGGGTAGTGCTTGAGGTTGATTTTCAGCCATAACGTCTTCTAACTCAGGAGAATTCAAGTGGTGTTTAGTCCTGCGATGGACAGTCAACCCCTCAACTAATCCTCCTTCAGTCACGAGACGTTGAGTGTTGTCGCATGCCCAATGGGGCATAAAACACACTCAGCCCTCAAATTTTAACTTAAACCTAAGAGAAAGAAAGAAGAAATCTAAAAAAAGGGAAAGATGGAAAGAAGTTACCAAATTTGGAGGCCTAGGTTAAGAATATGCAAAACAAAATAAAATAATTTAGTTTCTAAGAGTAGAAAGTCCTAATTTAAAGTAAACTAATTTTTAGGGAAAAGAAGAAATTCCAAAGAAAGAAGAATTAGAAAGAGCTTACTAAATTAGAAACTTCCTACCAAACAGAAAAATTGGGTTAGTTCCTAAACAAAAACTTATAGAAAAATTCTAAAACAAGAAACAGAGTTAGAATTCCTAAAAAGATTTAGAATTAGGATCTCACAAAAAAGAAGAAATAAATCTTAATCTAAATCTAGAATAGAAAGGAAGAATTTAAGAAAAATTTGACTAATTTAGAAACTATCTTAGAAGCCTATAAAACAAGAAAGACAAGTTAATTTCTAAAAATTAAGAAAATCTAAACCTAATCTTAAACTAATCCTAAAATAAATTAATTTCAGAAAAACGTAGCCGACAGTCCCCGGCAACGGCGCCAAAAACTTGTTCACTCCCCAAGTGCAGGGTTGTGATGTAGTAATAACTCGGTAAGACCGAGGTCGAATCCCAAGGGACTGAAACTTGTACGTTATCTAAAATTATCTAGAACTAGAACTAGGCTAAGATGAATTCTAAATCAATTAGCAATGGTGGAATATTTGTAGAATAATTAATCTAAAACTTAGAAAACAAATCAGAGATAGGAAACTAGGGATTCAGAGGATCCACTTGTAGAGATCAGGGAGAATTTATGCTTGCATAAAAAATTATGAAAATTACTGAACTGCCGTTGATCTAGTTTTCAAAGAGATGAAAGGAAGATAAATTAGAATGGATTCCATCACCAAACCATGCCCAAAGACTATGGCAAACAACAGAATCAAACTAATTACCACCCAATCACATGTATGTAAGTTAGGAAGGGTACCGTCATCCGACTATGCCCAGGAGACTATGGTGAACAACAGGGCTTCCTGACATCATAAACATTAAAGAGAACGGAAATATTCAAAGCCATTACAGACCCATTGTAATTTTAGTCACAACAGACCATTAAAAACCTAAAACATTCCCATATTAATTAACTAAAATCAACGTCAATTCATGCATTAAAATTTAAATAAAATCAAATCTCCCATCTCACTAAAAGCTTCACCTCTTAGCCCTAGCTAAGAGGTTTATCCAGACATGGATGGCTAAATCTCCACAATTAAAATAAACTAAAAATAAAAAGAAAATACTTTTTTTTTTCTTCTGCTTCACGTCCCTGTCCGAGCCTCCACGTCTCTCTTTTTCTTCTTTCCTAGACCTGAATGAATGCTCCCCACGTCCAAAACCTCCTTTTATAGCTGCTGGAGTGGTGAAAATCGGATTTGAATCGGATTTGGAAAGCTATGCATGCCTAGTGAAAGCTTTTTCGCAGCCAAGTTTGGTGCCTCGAAACACGCCACTTTTCTCGTTCAAATTCCAAATAAACACTGTCCCTTAGGATTTTATTGGGTCCTCTACATGATAGACGGTTCAGATCTGCCATATGATCAAAGATGGTGGGCCAAAACTGTCCGAAAAAGTCAGTTTTCGCGGATGTGCGAAACCTTTCGCACCATTTCGCTGTTGTGGTCGGTGGGCCCCACAGAAGCATTTTCTGGAAAATTCACCCCGTCCATTGGATTCAGAACGAAATTTCAGTCAGGAATGGGTAGTTTTGAACGTCCATTGACGTGTCCTAGAGAAGAAATCACAAAAAGATCAGATTTGAACGCTACCAGGCAGCCCTTTTGTGGCCTTTGTATCTCACACGTGTGCACGCATGGGTGAAAAGTGACAACATGGTTTTGTAGTGCTCGCGGCTGTCTACACAGTGGACGGTTTGGATTGAGCTTATGGGGCACGTGTGGGGCCCACAACCATTCGCAAAACGGACGCCGGCCGTCCGTTACGCAGCCGTGGTGCGTAAAAAAAAAAAAAATTTTTTTTTTTTTTTTCCTTTCTTTCGGTCAGAGACTGTCAACCGTTTCTGCCGTTTCCCATGCACGTGTAGTGCACTTGTGCACTATGCACACTTTATTCATGTGGGGTCCACTGTGATGATTTTTAAAAATCTTCACCGTCTAAATTATTTCTCATCTCATTTAAACCGTCAATAACAATTTTGAGGCAGTTCCAGATATCAGGTGGGCCCAGAATCAACGATTTATGGGATGATCTGTCAGTTAGGGCACTTCCCGAGATCTTCAATGGCTGAAATTTTATATGTACGGTTAATTTATGGTCCTCAGGCGACGTATGAAGTTTCGAGCCGAACGGATGGTGGGAACCTCGTGATCTTGCATTCTGAACGTCCTTCAGGCCACTTGAGCTTCAATTTCTAACTTTTCTCAGATTTCTGACCATGTATATTTGTCAATCTTGGTCCCCTGGAGTGTGTCCCTTGCCTTTGGCATCATCAGATCGTTAAATCTCAACTTTTAACGTCCTTTTTCCATCCATGCTCATAAAATCACCTTACAACACAAGAATGAGAAAACAAGCCATTAGATAGCATTATATTCGTAAATCCAGATAATATCTGGGGTCTAATATGCAATATTTGACCCTCAACAATGGTGTGGCTAACAGTGATGTGTGGACTGCTCGTGCAGGCCCCACCGTGATGTACAGATTAAATCCACGCCGTCCACCTTATTTCTCAGCCCATTTTAGGCATTGAGCCAAAAATTGAGGCTAATCCGAAACTCTAGTAGGCCACACCATCTAAATAATTATCTTAATAGTGAGAAATTGATAAGGCCCATTGCGATGTTTCTATACATCAAACTTACCCAATATCAGGTTTGTTAGGCCCGTCTTGAGTTAAGGAATTCAGTCGACGGACTGAATTCCCTTGATGTGGACCCGACCTATAAAAAAAAAATCTCAAAATAATTTTTTTTAAAAAATAGCAGACATTGCTGCTGTCAGCGTCCGTAGCTCAGATTGGCACAGGGAAAGTGGTCCCCACCTTAGGCCCTACCATGATGTGAGTTGAACATCAACACCATGCATTTGATGGGTCCTTTTTAAATAGTGGGTCCCTCCAAAACTTAGCCGTGTACGTGACTCAGGTAGCCTACGTCACAGGAAACAGTGTATTGAACGTCTACCATTGAAACCCCTTCTGGGTTGCAAAAGTTCTGGACCGGTATGAAATTTGTTTTTCCTCCTTCCTCTGGTCTTCGTGACCATATGAACAGATTGGGATGGAAAATAAACGTCATGGTGGGCCCCACGCGGGACCCACCTGTTGTAGTGGATTGGCTGGTCCACCACGCACCAGCTATATAGCTGATTGTCGTCAGCAAGTTCCGTGGAGTCCATCGACCCCACCCTGATATATGTGCTCGCTCCTGCCATGGGGCCAACCGTGATGCATTTGCCGTCCAATCTGTCCGTCCATTTGGTCCAGGTTGTGGGACCCACTCCACACGTGTGGAGGTGGGGCCACCTTGATGCATCCATTCTATATTCACACTGTTCAGCGGCTACTGGATGGGGGGGCCCTCCTTGTTATATGTTTAATATGTGTTGTATAAGCATACCGTCCATATGCAGTGTGGGCCGGCATGATGTATTTATTTATCCACACCGCCCAATCTCTGGACGTGGGATGTGGAGCCTGTGGGATGTATTTATTTCATTCCATGCTGTCAATTTGTGTAAAGCTCACCTTGATGTATCCGTTGTACACATGGATCCCACATGAAGTATATGTTTTATATCCATACTGTCCAACTATTTAGATGGGATCCACCATGACATATGTGTTTTAATCCACACCATCCATGGGCGCGGGTCCCACTTGATGTAAGTGTTTTATCCACGTCATCCATGGACCACACCATGAAGTAAGTGTTGTATCCTCACCGTTGAGTGCAAAGATGGTGGGATTCCACCATGATGTATGCATTTCTCCACCCTATCCATTCATTGGGTGTGGCCCCACCATGGCAGCATGTGGGTCCCACCTTGATTTAATGTATTGCATCCAACTGTCCAATCCATGAACGGTGGATGTAGATTGACTGGAGTACCTCACACCAGCTTGATAGCTGAGGTATTGATGTTAGCAAGTTCCGTGGGGCCCAATTGATTTAGGCGGTGTATTCCACGCCACTCATCTGTTTTACATCCATGATCGTCCTTTTGTGCAGACTGCCATGATGAATGTATCGTATATCTATGTCATCTATTGATGCGGCAAACTTTGATATATATGGGGCCCATTAGTGCGGCCCATTGATGTAAGGCCCATAGTGATATGTAATGGGCCCATGACGCGTGGCCCATTTGATGTGTTCGAGCCCCAGATATGTGGCCCATTGATGCATATGAGACCCACGTGTAGGGCCCACCTGTGATATATATTAGGCCCATGTGCAGGGCCCACCCGTTGTGTATTAAGGCCCATGGGTTGTGGCCCATTGCGATGTATGTATTAACTGTCTATCTTGTGTGGCCGTTGAGATCGTAATAGAGGCCCTACTGTGTGGCCCATTGTGGTGTATTTAAAGCCTAGATTGTGAGACCCATTTGATGTATTTGTGTCCCATGGGTTAAGGCCCATTGAGATGTGTCTGGGGCCATGGGTTAAGGCCTATTGTAATGTATTTGAACCCATGAATAGAGCCCACCTCATATGTTCTACCCTAACCGTCTAGGTCATATAGGGCCAGCCTCGATGCATGTTTTATTCACACCGTCTGTGGGATGTGTGACCCACTAGATGTATGCATTTTATATCCACACTTACCATCTGGTGGGGCCCATCTGCTACATGTGCAGGGCTTACCTATTGTGCATTTGTGCGGCCCATTGATACAACCCACTTGATGTGTATGAGCCCCATTAGTGCGGCCCATTGATGCAAGGCACATCATGATATGTTAAAGGCCCATGGTTGAGGCCCATTAGGATGTGTTTATGGCCTATTTGGTAAGGCCCACTGAGATGTATTTTTAGCCCATGGTCGAGGCCCATTATGACGTATTCCTGGCCCCTATGTCATGGCCCATTGTGATATGTTTCCAGCCTAGTTATCGAGGCCAAATGTGATGTGTATAAGACCCATTAGTGCAACTCATTGATGCGGCCCACTTGTTGGATAAGAGGCCCATTGGTGTGACCCAATGATGTGACCCATTGTGATGTGTATATTAGGCCAATGGTGCGGCCCAATGTATCGACCCGCTGTGATGTGTAGGCCTACGTGCTGCATGTGTAAGGCCCACCTGTGATGACTATTTGAAGCCACTTGTTGGATAGTTGAGCCCACTTTATGTTTGACCCTATGAGGATCGCTCCTTGAGAGCAATGATGGTTAAATGTCCACATTGTTGGACAATGATGGTTTAATGTCCACATTGTGACCTTCCCTTAGACCTTGTTTGGCCGATTATCGTGATCGATTTTTCCGATTCTGATTATTGATCGATCCCGATTATCGTGGCCGATTTTCGATTCCTATTGGCGTGACTAATTTGTCAGTTCCGATTTATCGATCGATTCCGATTGTTGAGGCCAAGTATCGAGGCTGACTCTGATTGTCGAGGCCGAGTATCGAAGCCGATTCCGAGTGTCGATTTCGATTGTCGAGGTAGATTTCAATTGTCAAGGTCAATTGTCGAGACCTATATGATGTATATGTAACCCGTATTTGAGACCCCTTTATAATGTGTATTCGACCCATGTTTAAGGCCTAATGTGATGAATTTGAGGTCTATGTGGTAAGGCTCATTGTAGTGCATTTGAGGGTCAGGCGATAGAGACCATTGTGATGTATGTTAGGCCCATGTGAAAGGCCCATCGTGATGTGAATTAAGCTCTTGAGCGAGGCCCATGGTATTGTATATTTGGTCCTTGTGTGAGGTCATGGGTCCACTATATTATAGGATCTATGAGGGTCATTCATTGGGGCAATGTTGGTTAGATGTCCACATTGTCGAGACCGATTGTTGATGCCAGTTATTGATACCGATTATGAGTATGTGACAGCATAGCATCATGATACATGCCCATACGTATCATCTGCATGTTTGTTATGAGATGTGGTTGACCATTGCATACATCCTTGAGCATGTTGTTATAAGACTCCCTGATAGGCGGAGATTCTCTCACATGAGCACATGGTATGCGTAGGATAGATGCATGACTGGATTGCATGACTCATGCATCTTGCATTACATTGTGTTGTACTGTACGCCCTAACGATATTGGGGTTATAGCCTCCACAGGCATTTCGTGGATGGCTAGATGGGATATCAAAAATCTATTCTACATGAGGTGCTATAGATATCCCTGGGTGAAAGTCCCTAAACCCTCTTGGTTCCAGAGGTTTCTCCAACGTCTAGACCGAGTGCATGTATGAGCGCATGTGGGCCGTATACCGTTAGGCCGCATCTCCCACTGTGTCGTAGTCAGTTGGAAGGGGGTGCGGCCTTACCTGCCTGAGAGGAGGGGTCAATGCTAGGCTGAGTCTGACCAGCTCGAGGAATGGGTCCGCTATCGACGATCCGGGCCCGATATTGGCAGACGAGTAGTGAGGTTTCTTCCACTCATCTTATTACGCGCGATGGGACGGTAATCTGGTTTGGAGTGTAATAAACCCCGGTGATGATCCCAAAGATGAACTGTACTGATATGTGGACTTATTGAGTAGGAGTTGCATACTCATTCATTCACTATCCACTCAGGCTGGTGGTGCGCAACTAATTGTTGTATACCTTCGTTATGGCAAGAATTTTGGTTGGGGCGCGCGACTAACCTGAGATTAGGAGTTTACCACATCAAGTCTGACTATCCAAATTTAGGTATGAGACTGGTTTGGATAGAAGTCCCTTATGGTGGATCCCGTAACTTGCGATACTATGTACTATCATCCCAACTTCACACTCCAGCATGGTCATTCCATTAGCACCACATATTGCATATTGCATTACATCCTCGGCATATGGCATTTTGGGTTACTATATTTCTGTATTCCTGTGACTTAGATGAGAGTGATGATATTTGTTAGCTCTTTCGAATCGTATATTGCATTATATCTTTGTCATCCGATATTTGATTATTTATAACTCATCATTTGCGTAGCTGTCCTATATTGCGTATTCTGATATTGATTGACTCATAGACTTGTCAGTATTGCGGTTTACTCTGATAATTTCTGCTCTTGTCAGTATTTCTGCTTATTCCGGTATTGTATGATTAAGGCACTGTATTGAATACTTGACAGTTACCTTATGCACACACTTACACCACCCTCTAAGCTTTCTATAAGCTTATGCATGATAGATGCGTGCAGGTAAAGTTAGGTTGTAGCAGCGTCGAGCTTGGAGCGTGCAATGGTCTTCCGAAGCTTGATTTTGATATATGTATTTTTCTTTTAGTATTGTACTCAAATGATTATATTAGTGGATATGTGATGATGATGTTACCTTTGTGAATTGGGTAATCTTGTAGTTATGCTTATTACGAGTTAAATATAAAAAAAAAATTTCCTTGCAGGATCCCAGGATCGGAATCTGGCATATAAATGCTAGGAGCCGAGAATGGGGTACTATAGAGGCTGTCAGCACCGGATTCGGTGATCGGGATTCCTATGAATCCAATTTTCAGATTTGGGGCGTGACAGAATCCATTCTAATTCATATACCTTTTATCTCTTTAAAACTATATCAAAGGAAGTTCGGTTGATTTTTATGGTTACACCCTTTAATTGGATGAAGATGGACTCTAAGTGTAGTTAAGTTTTTGATGCAGGCATAAGATCTTCCTGATCTCTACAAGTGGATCCTCTGAATCCCTAGTTTTCTACCTCTGAATTCTTTAGATTTTAGATAATTATTTCATCATTATTCCTCAATTTACCGTCGATTTAGATTTCATCTTAGTCTAATTCTAGTTCTACTTAATTTCAGATTACGTACAGGTATCAGTCCCTTGGGATTCAACCTCGGTCTCACTGAGTTTATTACTACATCACAACCCTGCACCTGAGGAGTGAATATCTATTTCTCATGTGGTCACACCACTGGATGACATTGGGGAGGCAATGCATGTCATACAAGCTTCCAGCTCAAATATGGTGTCCAAAATGTTTTTTAATCCAATCCAAACCATTCATCAGGTCTGAACAACGATGAGGAAGGGACACGAGAAGGAAGACCTTTCAAAAATTCAGGTGCTACATAAATTTAAAGTACATTTCTCCCTGTGATGTGTCACATAAATTTTAGACCAGGAAAATTCTTTTGGAGGACAATGAACATTAGCTTTCGAATCAGATGCACGGTGGAGATTCAACGTGAACATTACGGGTGGGCCCACACTGTGGAATGCACGATAACTTCATGTGAGCTTGGATGCATGATGAAAAAAAATATTTCCCAGTGCCACCTCATTCTGGGGTTGTACATGAACCGAGCTAGCTCGGTTAGCTGGCTCGACTTGACTCGAAAAAGCTCGATTCGACGCGGTTCAAAGCTGAGTTCGAGCCGAGTCGAGTTAATTTTTTTTGCTCGAAAATGAGTTCAAGCCGAGTTCGAGCTAGCCTAACTCGACTCAACTCGGATCGAATCAAACTTAGATTGAACCAGTTCAGTGACTCGGTTACTTTGATATTGATGTTACTCACCAAGTGTTTGATGAAATGACTCAACGAAATGTGACTGGTGGCGTGGCTGGTGGCAAGTAAGGTATGTACATGAAATAAATACCCTTCTTCTTAGTTTTTATGTTGCTTAGAAGGTGTTTGATAAAATACCTTGAAAAACCTTTGCTGCTATTTTCCATACAGTAGGATTTTGAAGACGCAGTCCAGGTTTTGTGGAAATGAGGCACAGACAAACTCAACTCTATCTTGGCTCAAACTCGGCTCGAACTAGTCCGAGCTGCTGACCGAACCGAGCTGAGCTGGCCATTCAGGCTCGAGGACCGAGCCGAGCTGAGGTCAGCTAGTGGCCGAGCCAAGTCGAGCTGTGGCCAGCTCAACTTGGTTCGACTCGATTTACTCATTCATCTCTCGCATTGAGAGAGAGAGAGAGAGACAGAGAGAGAGAGAGAGAGAGAGAGAGAGAGAGAGAGAGAGAGAGAGAGAGAGAGAGAGAGAGAGAGAGAGAGAGAGAGTGTAACACCCTAGATTTTTGCCAACCTGGAGTTAGGCGTCCTTCGGCAATGGGTCAATCATAACACCTTGGTAACTTCTCAAAACTCGATTCCAAAGCCAAAGAGACCATTTAGAATCAAATTCTTTAGAAATTTAACATGAATTAACCAACGCTACACTAGATTTACTACAAAATTAGCACCAACCACTTTAAATACGATCTGTAAGATCCAAAACCTGTAGAATTGTTACCGCTACGTTATCCTAAAATCTAGAATCCAATTCTAAGCCCAGTTGCCCTCGAGATCATTTGGAAACTCCGTATCGGACCTAGACCGCACGTCGAAAGTCTGATAGCTGTGAACTTAAACTATTATGACCACCTTGTTGGACTTGACTATCGTTTTAAAAATCAAGCCCAACCGATGTCTTGAGACCATTTCCTTGCATCCGGAGTAAAGAGAGTGAGAAAAGGAAGATTTTTAGAAAATAAATTAGAATCTGGCACGGTTCACTTGCGCGTTATTTTAAAGCGTTCTGACCGTTGGAATTCGACCAAATTTCACCCTCGGATCAGGATAGTTGGCCCTTACATGTCATAGCACTTATGGCCCTGATCGAGTTTTGGTGACTGCTGAACTGAAACTGGTCCGCCACGGTCGATCTGGGTTCCGATCGGACTGAAAACTTTTCCTGACCTAGATCCAATATCAGGGAGCTTAAGTCCGACCACATTTAGTAACAGGACCTCCAGAAGTGCTCCGTTGGATCGGAACAAGCCCGTTTTGGTTATAAAATAGGTATCCCTTGGCCTTAAGGCTATTTCCGTCGATTTTGGGCTTATAAAAAGGCCTTAAGCCCTCTCTCACAAATCCCATACGAATTTAGAAAACCTGGGAGAGAGAAGAGAGAAAAGAGAGAGAAAGTGGGAGAGAAGTTGGGGCTTTTCTCCTGAGATTCTTTCCTACTGCTCCACGTGCTTCAATACCACTACCGTATCGTTCTTCCGGCGACTCGAACTCCGTTCTTTGGTAAGAAAACCTAAACCCTAATCTGATTTGAAGCTTAGACTAGCTGTAGAAGAGTTCTAACTAACCTATTTCATGGTATAGGTTACCTTTGTGCCGTAGACAAAGACTTAGAGTCTCTGTCGTTGCGATTCTATGGCGTAAGGTGCAAACTATATGCGCTTAGGTTATGGTTTTTAACCTTTTCAATGTTAAGTAATGATTTATTCTTGTTTGGGATGCTATTTCACATGTATAAAGTGTTGTCCGTTTCATTTTTCAGTTATACGTTATCTATGTTGATTATACTGTATTCCTCGTATTTGTAGAAAATACCGTATACGTATAAAATTTGAGTTTGTGCTTAACATGATTAATTGTGGTGAATATATGCTTGTTACATGTGTGACAACTCCTTAACGAAAGGACTTGCCCTAAATCACGCCACGACCAATATACGCTGTATATGTTAAAGTGTGTAACCCATGTATTTGTGAAATATGTCTAAATGAATACGGAACCCGGATTCATGCATGCCATGATTATCCATCGTGGGTATATGCAAGTGGTATATGGGACAACTCCCTAGTGAAAGGATTTGGCCTAATACATGTATAACCAACATACACATGTATGATAGTGTATGTATTCTAAGTGTTTGTAAGAATGACTTAATGAGCATGGAATTCGCTTTCGTACTCGCCATGACTAACTGTCATGGATACATGGTTGTTGTATAGGCGATAACCCTTTGATGAAAGGATTCGCCCTAATACGTATGTTAACTAATACATACCATGTATGATATAAGGTGTATGCTAAGTGTTTGTAAATATGTCTATATGAATAAATACTTATAAACTGTTCTTTAAATGGATGTTGAGATAGGATTCTCAGCCACTCTAATGATGTATATGATTTCCTTCATGAATCATGTAATGCATAATATCCATGTTAATCGTGTGTATGGTTTCCTCCATGGATTGATTAACCTAGATGAATCATATTACATGTGCATATGATTTCCTCCATGTACTGTATTTACATTTAAGTTATACTTCATGAATGTCCACATGATTGAAGGATATGCCTCATATGCCTGTTATTGAATTTGTATGTGATTGGGGCTGTACTACAGTCCAGGTAATCGGTAACCGTACTCCAAACGGTGGTTGAGGTTCTTCACCACGTAGGATGAGTTTGACGAATCTGAGTCGTGCTTGGGATGTTCGGCAGTGGTTAGGCCACATGGAGTGCTTATGCATTCCATGTCGTTCAACTCAATGTACGCTTGGCCTAGTTGAGCTTATCAACTAACCTGATTGACCGATGTTTGTTCACTATGTTTGGTCGCAACTGTTTAAATCTAAGACACCGAGCTTACCAGTGAAACTCCCGTTAACCATGGTACCATGATCCCCTAAGACTCATGAGCCGGGCATGGTGGTATGGGACACCGTGGTCGAGCTGTTGGCCTACGCTGGGGCCACAAACCTCCCCGTAGTGACCTGTGAGCACCCTATTCTGAGCAGATTATGGTGGTATGGGACACTATATTCTTGCTGTCGGCCTATACTATTTGGTGATGGGGGAGAGGAGCAACGATTGCGTGTAACAGCCCTAACAGCCCTCTATAGTGACCTTGAGTTTATCCTGACACTGCATGGGGGCGACGAGTCTTGATACAGTCTTGAGGATATAAATAGGCCTATATTGATAAGGTGATGGGGGAGAGGAGCAACGATTGCGTGCAACAGGCCTGACAGCCCTTGCAGCGACCTAGAACCATAACATCGTCTGAGATTCCTAGGACTAACGACCCTAGAATGGATCAATATTGGGAAATGATACAAGGGAGGTGTCTTAGCTTCCCAATCCTGCTATATGAAAAAGACTAATAAGAACTTGGTAATCATACTCATGACATCGCACTGCATGTGCCATTGGTGTTGGTGTGAGAGCACAGTGAAAGTGACTGACATGCGCAATAATAAGATGAAGATCGCAAAGGGAGTTTGTGATGAGGGCATGCATCATTACCTCATATCATTCTTACATTAACAAGAGATCTAAGACTTGTTTGATTGTACTGCTTTATCATTACTGCTTGATTGGATTGATAACATGTTAACCTTTGCTGTATAGATTCCATTGAGTTAATTACTCACTCCCACGTTACGGGACGGTGTTGGCCACACCAACCAGTCCTTATTTTAGTTTCAGATGACGGCGTTTCTTACGAAGCAGAGCCGGACTTTATGATAATGAGGAGGATTTCTCCTTTATGCAGGTTCTGATCGACGGGGTTACAAGGTTACTGATTAGATGCTAATATACTTGATATTTTGCCTTTATTTAAACACTCATGTATATTCTTTTCTTTTCATTTTTGGAGTATACATGTATTTAGTTAACCTGGTAACATGTTCACACTCTGGAGACTTACAAACAATTATACATTTTATATATTTATCATAGTCTTCCGCTTAAGTAATTTAACTGTCTTTGGAGTATGATATGCTGTTTTGGCTTAATCCACCTCATGTTTTATACACTCGTATAGTCGACATTCATCCATCATAAAAAAATGTTGCATAAGTGATGTTCTGAAACTTGGCAGCTGAGTTTCTGCTCGATCCCTGATTTTCGGGATGTTACAGATGATATCAGAGCATGATTTGGATTAAACCGGACCTGGGTTATGGTAACACAATGCACATTGACGCACTCTGACTTAGAAAGGGGGCGATGAAATCTAGAAACTACATTAGCATCCCAAGTGTCGCCGGCGGGCGAGATTAACTACCGTATAATAGCCCATACGTAACTGAGACCATGTAAAATGATCTCATATCCCTACTTCTATTCACTCAAGCTTCTGTCTTCTACACCCATCCATCACTATTCTTTACAACACTTTACCTTCCTTTCAAAATTATACTTGGAATTCCATCATCATGGGATTTGGAAATCCCATCTCACACTCTCCAACACAAGGCCCATTTTCCAAAGCCTATGAAATTGATTTTAATCCCAACCCACCCTCCTACCAAACATGTCGTTTCCTAATCCCGAGGTGGGATTAGCAACGCCAGCTATTGAATACACCTTAATGCCACTACCTAACAGGCCCTTAGAGTTTTGGACCTAGAGTTGATATTCCTAGATTTAGAAAGATCTGACAGTACAGGGGATCCGATAAAGTGATAACATGAACCCTATGACCTCCTTAGCTAGTATGGACATATGCGAATTTCTAATCCTAAGATAAGACTAGGATACTAGTTATACTAAGGAAAGTAAAAGAATGAATATGCTAAGATAATTGAATAATGAACTTAGTTAGTTGGCTTGATTAGGTTGAAGTGAGACCCCATTCTTTCGTTGAATCCCCTTAATACTTATAGGCTCCTTTAGTAACTCTCAGAAAGCTTGCTTGACTTAGAACTAGTCACGTATAGGGAAGACTTATATACCTCTCAGATGAAACGCTAGGATAAACCAGTACGCCCCTTAAAAATTGCCTTCCCAAGGACTTAGTACAATCGGGGACACGGAGTAGAGAAACTATATATAAGCGAAGTATTCGCGGTTTGAATTGAATTCTCAATCCTAGTGGTTACCAATAAATCCAATGCTCTGATCAAGCAGAAGATCGGCATCGACTTAGATTAAGATCTGATACGGTAAATTTTCTGTCCTAGCTAGACAGAAAGTCTATGTATCGGGCTCAGACCTACTACACAACTTTTCTTCCGTGTTGGCCCGACCACCTACAACCAAAAGTTATTGCTTTGCCTTTGAGAAATGTTGAGGACATATAGCTAATAGAGATTAGACATTTTGTCGTAAGCTCACACCTGCTTAATCACAATAGAGATTAGGCTCCTTTTTACAACCATAGGTACCAATGCCATAGAACGCATCATTAGCAAAGGAAGACCACTGGCCCAGGATCGAAGAGTTGATTTAGGTTATATGTAAGGTTAGGTTATTAAATAGGATTTGAACCATCCTTAGAATGTCAATACTAAAGTCTTTCTAGGTACTTATTACCCTTAGCCAATTTCGGGGATGAAATTATTTTTAAGAGGGGTAGATTGTAACACCCCGGATTTTTGCCAACCTGGAGTTAGGCGTCCTTAGGCAATGGGTCAACCATAGCACCTTGGTAACTTCTCAAAACTCGATTCCAAAGCCAAAGAGACCATTTGGAACCAAATTCTTTAGAAATTTAACATGAATTAACCAACGCTACACTAGATTTCCTGTAAAATTAGCACCAACCACTTTAAATATGTTCTGTAAGATCCAAAACTTCTAGAATTGTTACCGCTACGTTATCCTAAAATCTAGGATCCAACTCTAAGCCCAGTTGCCCTCGAGATCATTTAAAAACTCCGTATCGGACTTGGACCGCACGTCGAAATTCTGATAGCTGTGAACTTAGACCATTATGACCGCCTTGTTGGACTTGACTATCATTTTAAAAATCAAGCCCAACCGATGTCTTGAGACCATTTCCTTGCGTCCGGAGTAAAGAAAGTGAGAAAAGAAAAATTTTTAGAAAATAAATTAGAATCTGGCACGGTTCACTTGCGCGTTATTTTAAAGCGTTCTGACTGTTGGAATTCGATCAAATTTCACCCTCGAATTAGGATAGTTGGCCCTTACATGTCATAGCACTTGTGGCCCTGATCGAGTTTCGGTGACCGCTGAACTGAAACTGGTCCGCCATGGTCGATCTAGGTATCCGATCGGACTGAAAACTCTGCCTAACCTAGATCCAATATCAGGGAGCTTAAGTCCGACCACATTTAGTAACAGGACCTCCAGAAGTGCTCCGTTGGATCGAAACAAGCCCGTTTTGGTTATAAAATAGGTATCCCTTGGCCTTAAGGCTATTTCTGTTGATTTTGGGCTTATAAAAGGCCTTAAGCCCTCTCTCACAAATCCCATACGAATTTAGAAAACCTAGGAGAGAGGAGAGAAAAGAGAGAAAGTGGGAGAGAAGTTGGGGCTTTTCTCCTGGGATTCTTCCCTGCTGCTCCACGTGCTTCAATACCACTACCGTATCGTTCTTCCCGTGACTCCAACTCCATTCTTAGATAAAAAAAACCTAAACCCTAACCTAATTTGAAGCTTAGACTAGCTGTAGAAGAGTTCTAACTAACCTATTTCATGCTACAGGTTACCTTTGTGCCGTAGACAAAGGCTTAAAGTCTTTGTCGAGTTCGTTGCGATTCTACGACATAAGGTGCGGACTATATGCGCTTAGGTTATGGTTTTCAACCTTTTCAATGTTAAGTAATGATTTATTCTTGTCTGGGATGCTATTTCACATATATAAAGTGTTGTCCATTTCATTTTTCAGTTATACGTTACCTATGTTGATTATGCTGTATTCCTCATATTTGTAGAAAATACCGTATACGTATAAAATTTGGATTTGTGCTTAACATGATTAATTGTCGTGAATATATGCTTGTTATATGTGTGATAACTCCTTAGCGAAAGGACTTGTCCTAAATCACGTCACGGCCAATATACGCTGTATATGTTAAAGTGTGTAGCCCACGTGTTTGTGAAAATGTCTAAATGAATACGGAACCCGAATTCATGCATGTCATGATTATCCATCGTGGGTATATGCAAGTGGTATATGGGGCAACTCCCTAGTGAAAGAATTTGGCCTAATACATGTATAACCAACATACACATGTATGATAATGTATGTATTCTAAGTGTTTGTAAGAATGACTTAATGAGCATGGAATTCGCTTTCGTGCTCGCCATGACTAACTGTCATGGATACATGGTTGTTGTATAGGAGATAACCCTTTGATGAAAGGATTCGCCCTAATACGTATGTTAACTAATACATACCATGTATGATATAAGGTGTATGCTAAGTGTTTGTAAATATGTCTATATGAATAAATACTTGTAAACTGTTCTTTAAATGGATGTTGAGATAGGATTCTCAGCCACTCTAATGATGTATATGATTTCCTTCATGAATTATGTAACGCATAATATCCATGTTAATCGTGTGTATGCTTTCCTCCATGGATTGATTAACCTAGATGAATCATATTACATGTGCGTATGATTTTCTCCATGTACTGTATTTACATTTAAGTTATACTTCATGAATGTCCACATGATTGTAGGATATGCCTCATGTGCCTGTTATGGAATTTGTATATGATTGGGGCTGTACTACAGTCCAGGTAATCGGTAACCGTACTCCAAATGGTGGTTGAGGTTGTTCGCCACGTAGGATGAGTTTGACGAATCTGAGTCGTGCTTGGGATGTTCGGCAGTGGTTAGGCCACACGGAGTGCTTATGCATTCCATGTCGTTCAACTCAATGTACGCTTGGCCTAGTTGAGCTTATCAACTAACCCGATTGACTGATGTTTATTCACTATGTTTGGTCGCAACTGTTTAAATCCAAGACACCGAGCTTACCAGTGAAACTCCCGTTAACCGTGGTACCATGATCCTCTAAGACTCATGAGCCGGGCATGGTGGTATGGGATACCGTAGTCGAGCTGTCGGCCTATGCTGGGGCCACAAACCTCCCCGTAGTGACCAGTGAGTACCCTACTCTGAGAAGATTATGGTAGTATGGGACACTATATTCTTGCTGTCGGTCTACACTGTTTAGTGATGGGGGAGAGGAGCAACGATTGCGTGCAACAGCCCTGACAGCCCTCTGTAGTGACCTTGAGTTTATCCTGACACTGTATGGAGGCGACGAGTCTTGATGCAGTCTTGAGGATATAAATAGGCCTGTATTGATAAGGTGATGGGGGAGAGGAGCAACGATTGCGCGCAACAGGCCTGACAGCCCTTGCAGCAACCTAAAACCATAACATTATCTGAGATTCCTAGGACTGACGACCCTAGAATGGATCAATGTTGGGAAATGATACAAGCGAGATGTCTTAGCTTCCCAATCCTGCTATATGAAAAAGACTAATAAGAACTTGGTAATCATACTCATGACATCGCACTGCATATGCCATTGACGTTGGTATGAGAGCAGAGTGGAAGTGACTGACATGCGTGATAATAAGATGAAGATCGCAGAGGGAGTTTGTGGTAAGGGCATGCATCATTACCCCATATCATTCTTGCATTAACAAGAGATCTAAGACTTGTTTGATTGTACTGTTTATCATTACTGCTTGATTGGATTGATAACATGTTAACCTTTGCTGTATAGATTCCACTGAGTTAATTACTCACTCCCACGTTACGGGACGGTGTTGGCCACACCAACCAGTCCCTATTTTAGTTTCAGATGACGGCGTTTCTTGCGAAGCAGAGCCGAACTTTATGATGATGAGGAGGATTTCTCCTTTATGCAAGTTCTGATCGACGGGATTACAAGGTTACTGATTAGATACCAATACACTTGGTATTTTGCCTTTATTTAAACACCCATGTATATTCTTTTCTTTCCATTTTTGGAGTATACATGTATTTAGTTAACCCGGTAACATGTTCACACTCTGGAGACTTACAAACAATTATACATTTTATATATTTATCACAGTCTTCCGCTTAAGTAATTTAACTATCTCTGGAGTATGATATGCTGTTTTGGCTTAATCCACCTCATGTTTTATGCACTCGTATAGTCGACATTCATCCATCATAAAAAAAATGTTACATAAGTGATGTTCTGAAACTCGGGAGCTGAGTCTCTGCTCGACCCCTGATTTTCGGGATGTTACAGAGAGAGAGAGAGAGAGAGAGAGAGAGAGAGAGAGAGAGAGAGAGAGAGAGAGAGAGAGAGAGAGAGATTCATGGAGCCGTGACCTACCTACTTTTACATGGGTAGTAGAGAATCCCATTTTTTGCCTACTCTCTGCTTTTCTCTTGAGTAGAAAAAAAAAATGCACTACATGCTTCCGATTTCCATGGAAATTTTGGCCTTTAATCTTTTTGCGGGGGAAATTTTCTTGCATAAAAGATGGGGATGCCATGTGCTAAACGTTGGCCACCTTTAAGTGGCAATGCATGCAATCCATACCATTCGAGTTATGAGCCTGATTAGATGGTACTGCTAGTATAGGCAAGACATATCACCCGATTTTACAGTTGGTAATGCAAAAAGCCGAAGCAACCTCAAATGGAATCAAACAATGCAATAGAGAATAAACATTTAAGCAACTACAATGAACACAGATTTTATGTGAAGAAATCCTTGCTCGAAAAAATCATGGTACAAAATGACAAACAATCTACCATAATTAGAAAGTTACACGATCACAACTTACATATTCGAAATCCTAAACCCCCCTTCAAAACTTTCTCTATGCGTTAAGCACCCATTCCTTCTTAACCCTAATCCCGTATTACAAAGGCTTATATAGACTTTCGTACGTAATTAGAAACAAAACTCACACTTACGCAGAACTTGTGTGCACTTACGCATTCCATTGGTCGAGCCAACAGAGCCTTCGGTCGACTGATATATCAACAAGGACTATGGTTTGAACCAGTGTGCTTCGATCAACTTATGAATTCCTTGGTCGACCTAACTGCACCTACACCATATTAAAGGCACTCGATCAAACCATGGCTTTAATTCTCCATATCCACTGCTCCAAGTCACTATCTTTGCTCTCCTTCATAGTAGCATCATCATCATCGCTTCTTCATGTACACTCCGTCTTCATTCCTTCTTTGCCAAGTGTAGAGAAGTCGAGAAAAACCTGAACTTCTCTGTAGAAACAACCTTTTTAAGCATATCCGTCGAATTCTCACTGGTATGAATCTTCTCAAGAGTAACATCACCTTCTTCTGGCATCCGCCGGATAAAATAATGAGAAACATTAATGTATTCTGTCCGGGAATGGTACATTGATTTCTCCACCAAATCGATCGTGTTTTTGCTATCATAATACACATGCATGACTTCCTGCCGAAGCCCCAACTCATTCATAATCCCTTTTAACCAAACAACTACCTTCAATGCTTTCGTCAATCATATATTCTGATTCGGTTGTGGAAAGAGTGATCGCAGGCTGAAGCTTTGATATCATATATTCACTCCGCCTGCTAACACGAATGAGTAATTGGAAATCAACCTTCTATCGTTCATATTACTAGCATAATCCGCATCCACATAACCTATAAGTTTCTCTCTAGATTTTTTAAATGTTAAGACGTGTTTCGTTTCTCCAACTGAAGTTCAGGTGGTTTCTTCAACTGGAATTATACATGTTTTAAATTGGAGCATTGAATGACCTTGATAATTGTTCATGGCATCAGACTACTTATGTAACAACTCTTGGAACGCATGAATTATATGACATTCCTGCAAACAGTTTCAACAGTCCCATAGGGTTTGACCATTTTTACCTTCAATTCCACGGCCTCGACTTTCCTTGTGAGGTTGGCCACCTCGGCATTGACATCATCTTCTTCCCTTAAGATGTAAATTGTTCCATTTCCCTTTAGATGAGTCAACTTGGCTGAAGTATCACAAGATTGCACATTTTTAGCTAACATGTCAAAATATTCTCATGTGTCATCAGGATCATTGTTCAAGAATTCCTCATTGCATATCATCTTTATGAATTGACGCATAGGCGAAGTCAGTCAATCATAAAAAAAACTTATAACTCGCCAAATTTCGTATCCATGATGTGGGCAGACACTTAAAAGTTCCTTAAACCTCTCCTAACATTGAAAGAAGGTTTCTTTCTTTTTTGAGGCAAAGTTCATGATAACCATTCTAAGAGTATTAGTCTTATGAATCGGGAAGAACTTTTTAAGGAACTCCTGGTTCATTTCGGCCCATGTCTTAATCGATCTCAGCCTTAAGGAGTGAAGCCATGACTTAGCTTTTTCCTTCAACGAAAACGAGAATGATTTTAGTTTCAGGATATTTTCTGATACATGATTGAAGTATAAGGTAGCTACAATCTCATCAAACTCCTTAAGATTAGATATCAACTCTTAAAATCTAATCAATAAAATTTTAGAATTACTTACATCACTCTCGGTTTAAAATCCACGTTTCTTGCATTATGTGAAAAAATCATGTAGGAAGGGGTGCTCGTTCTAATTGGTTGTAAATAATCACCTAACGTTCTATCTAATATAACGTTTCGCACCTCATTCTCATCATGTTGTTCTCTAACATACCGATTTAGTTGGTTCTCAGCCATGTTTTCAATCAAATCAGAAGATCTTAGGTATTTTCTAAACCGACAATGGATGGACAGTCCTTTATCTTGTTATCCTTCACTTAAGAGATCAAGAGTGTTATCACGAACCCACTTGGGCATGAACCATTCTAAACTTAATTGTAAACCTAAACCCATTTCTAAATAATTTAAAAACTTCTATAACAAAAAAATTCGGAATTAATCTAAAGCAAGAGAGTTGGAAGGACAACACTCGATTGGTGATTTTAGGTTGGATCTTGTAAAATAAAAAGAAAAAATAAACAATGTTAGTGTCTAATTTCTAAAGAAAAACCTAATCTAGAAATGCAGTAAAAAGTAATCCTAATCCTACACAAATTCTAACCCTAAAGTAATTCAGAAAAAAAAAACACAGCTGAATTCCCCGGCAATGACGTCAAAAACCTAATCTATTTAAAAGGATGACAACCCCAAGTATATGGCTACGATGCAGTTTTTCTCGGTGAGACAAATATAGAATCTATAGGGACTTATATGTGTGTTTTTTATAAAACATTCCAAAGCTGAAATTCGAATTTAAAACTATGGAATTGGATTATAAGAAGTAATGATTGAGAATTAAGTAATTTGAAAGAGAAATCAATAAAATAAAATATTTAGAGCGCTAAGGTGCCACTTATAATATTTCACAATGCCTAGTTCACTTGATTTAATTAGATAACTCGACTGGAATTGAAGTCTTATTATATCCAACTAAATAATAGAGCGGTTAATTCATAATTCAGAAATCAAAATAAATCTAAACTTCAATTGATTTAGCTGTCACATGAAACACCAAAATATTGATCGTAGGGAATTCAAGGCATCTATCGTGCCCTTAGTTTAAGGTAGATCAATACATTTTACAGATCAATCTCTTGTAAAATAAATAAGTAACTAACTTTAGTTTTCCTAAGCATTCAAAGTACTCGGAGTCAACAATGGATCAAAGTAAATTAAAACTAAAGCTTTATTCAAACCGATATCAATAAACTATTCAACATTCAAACCAAATACTTAAATTAAAGTAAACTAAAACATTAAGAGAACTACAAGATTCACCTCTTAGCCTTAATTAAGAGATTAAGCTAACCATAGATATGATTGAACCAAGCTCAAATAAAAACATATGAAAGAAACTTAGAATCGAAAGATAAGAGAGGAAGAATGGCTCTGTAAACACTGTGCTAATCCTTTTCTCTCTCTGCCAAATCCTAAATCGTATTTAGACTAGTTTAGAACATCCCTTTAAATAGTAAAAACTCACATCGATTTCGAACAAACTTCAATTTTTACAGTTTTACTTTGCTTTGGTCGCGTTGATGATAGTCTTCGGTTACAGTCGAAAATGCCTTCGATCATACTGAACCCTCATTCGGTTGCAGCCAAATGTCATAAAAATATATCTGAAATCTCTGTCTACCCTAGGTTGAACCAAAATCTCATTCGATGGCATCAAACATCACTTCGGTCGCATCTAAGAGTCAAGCTGAATTAAGTATGAAAATCACAATTTCTCGTTCAACTGTACCGTGCACATTTGGTCAGACCGAACCAACCTCAGGTGGGACCGAATAGTCTATTATTTTTGTTATTAGACTTTGTGATTTTTCTAGTCTTTTCTCTCTATTTTCTACTTGATTTTCTTAGATATTTAGTACTTGAATTATTCATTAATGTCCTCCAAATCTTTAAATTTTTACTTGGTCATTCTTTAAGTATTAAATCTCTTCTTTAGTTATTCTTTTCATTTTAGCTCTCCAAATCACCCTTGCATAACAAAATACATGTAATGAGATCATTTAAGCACACTTATGCATATAAAACCAATGCATAATAAGGGGACAATATACTATATTTCACACTTAATACATAACTGACAAAAGCACACTTTTTGGACATTTGTTTTAGCTTATCTCTCTCAACTGACAGTATATATGAATAAATATTATAACCAAATATGCGCAGTCCCAAGTAGTCAACTTTATGGATATCGATTTATTAAATAGCAAGCTATTTTATAGCCTTAGCCCATATCTCCTTACCCAACCTAACATTACTTAACATATTTCGGGCTCTTTCTAAAAAAATTTGATTCGAATGTTCAACTACACCATTCTAATCTAGTGTATGCCTCACTACGTTATGCCCCATGATCTCCTTATCCTTACAATATTAATTAAATTATCTAGAAGTAAATTCTTCATCGTTGTCCAGTCTTAAAAGTTTCACCTTTCATCATTTCTACCTTTCGACTATTGCCTTCCATGACTTGAAAGTGACGAAAATATTAGATTTATGTTCCATGAAATAAACTCAAACCTTTTTAGAGAAATCGTCATTGAATGTGATAAAGAATGATGACCTTCTTCCAAAAACAATGGGTGATGGCTCCCACAGATCCGAGTGCACATAATCAAGTTGTATTTTACTAACATGTTTCCTGGTTTTAAAACTCAACCTTGATTGTTTTTCGTATATGTAATGCTTACATATATTAAATAAAAAATTCTAAAAGTAAGAATCAAGGCACGATTAGGAAGTACCTTAATACTGCGCTTGCTCATGTATCCTAGGCATGCATGTTACAAATGTGCTGACGTGAAATCTGCTACAGACATTGTAGCTCCACCCAATATAGTATTCCCGATAAAGTTATATATATTTTTTTTCTGTATTGTGACTTTTTAACTATTAGTGCCCTTTTAGAAACTTTCATAACACATTCGTAATTGGCGAATTTGCGTCCAAGAGCCTTAAGAGCTCACAGGAATATTAAATTCTTCTTGAAGTTCGGAATGTGCCTTACATTAATCAGAGTATGCTTCACCCTATCATACATTCTGATGCGAATTGAACCAATTCCTATTATCTTATAGGCATGATCATTACCTATAAGAACCTGGTCACAATCATACTCACTATATGTGGTGAACCAACTTCGATGATGAAACATGTCATACGATGCCCATCTATCCGACATCTACTCGTTATACAAGTGTTTGACCTTGGACATAAACAATACGTCACAACCGCTCGTCCCTGCGCTGGATTCTGCTACATTGGCCTTATTTGGTGAATCATCTGATTTTTCCTCCTTTTAGGTTTTGAAATTTGTAAAGTCCTTCATATGTCCCATCTTGGCACATTCCAACAATTCAACTTTCCTTTGCCCTTCGACTTCGACCTCAATTTGAATTTTTCCTTCTCTAGTTAAGATGATCTTCCCTTGGTAACCAATACACCCATAGAAGTACATTCCCCTCCGTTATTCCTTCTCAATTGCTTCGACTAAAGGGATGAGACAATAGTATCAAGCTACAAGGTATCCCTACCATAACATAGTATCTAGCAAATACCCGTTGGAATTTGGAGAATATGTTAAGAAAATTAGGGCATTGTCCTCTTCTTCGATCTTAACTTCCAAACTTGTTAGTTTACAGAGCAGTTTGTTGAAGATGTTGATGTGCTCAGAGAGATCCAACCTTTTCGCAATCTTCAAATTTAGACGATTGAAGAGGGATTTCATCATGTAGATGCTCTTTATCTTTGCCCGCAATCCTGTGATGGTTGTCTCATCAATGACATTATACAAGACTTCATTAGCCAAGCATATTAGATTGTGTTGATTGTACTTTGATCAAGTTCTTTCCAATCATCTTCTTTTATCGATTCAGGATGTTTCACTTTTTCAAGGAGTGTGTGCTGCACGCCTTGCTGTATTAGAAGGGTTTTCATCTTCAACTATGACCATTCAAAATTATTTTAGCTAGTAAATTTCTCTATCTCAAACTTCACATTAGATTCCCTCGCTGCCATGTCTCAGATTTAATCTGAAAATCCAACGTTCATTATGATACCACTTGTTGGGAACATAATATACCTGTCGAGTGCAAAAGCAACTTCAAATCGAATTAAATAGTGTAATAGAGAATAAAAATTCAAACAACCATGGAGAACACACAGAATTTACATAGAAAAATTTTTGTAGAAAAAAACTACGACATAAAGCGATAAACAATCTATTATAATCAGGAAATTATAAGAGATTGAACAATTTACATATTCAAAATCCTAAATCCCCGTTCAAAACCTATTTAGTGCATTAAGCACTCATTTTTTCTTAACCCAATCCTGTATTAGGAAGGCTTTTACAGGCTTTCCTGTCTAATTAGAAACAAAAACCTGTACTTTTACATAACTCACATGTACTAACACGTTCGGTTAGTCAACCCAACGAAGTCTTTGTTTGACGAAGATATCAACATAAAGTATATCAGCAGACACTTTCGGTCAACCGAAACAGACGTCAGTCAACCGAGAACGCCATAGCATGCTCCCCATTCGACCAAACTGCACCTGTGTAGATTAAAGGCTCCAACATTTACATCTTTTGAGTTTCGACCAATGAACATTTGCTCCTTGCAGTCACCACCCGACATTACTGTTTGGAATTT
This sequence comes from Magnolia kwangsiensis, assembly GCA_037074715.1. Classification (NCBI taxonomy): domain Eukaryota; kingdom Viridiplantae; phylum Streptophyta; class Magnoliopsida; order Magnoliales; family Magnoliaceae; genus Magnolia; species Magnolia kwangsiensis. The sequence goes on along the minus strand of CM073572.1, from coordinate 43,619,586 downwards.
GTATCCCCTGCTACCACATCTCACAATCGTGGCCCCAATTTGGACGGTGTGGATTCATCCAAGCGGTTTTTGGAAATTTTCAGCTCTCTTTTTTGGCGGGAAAATGGATTTTCTTATGACAGTTCGAAATAATCTTGACAGTTACATCGGTTTTCCACAGTTCCATTATGAAATAAATTACAGTTCTAAGCAGAGAGCTCTTTCCAAGATGTACGGACACTATTAACACCATTGGTTTTCCACTCTTATCTTTAGCAAAGCTTTTCCGCAAAACCGTACGTCCTTTGGGGGTCTTTGATTGGGTTTTCTTTTGTAAAAGGAAGAAATTGGATGTCTTTTTCACTCAGCGAAGTAAAGGACCCTGAGGTTGTTTCCTTCATTACTAAGATACCCTTTTTCGTCCTTTTTCAATTCCTTTTGGAGGGTTTTATATTATTATCATTGGATTAGACTATATGAAGAAGGTTTTGAAATTTACATAACTGGGTTGGTTCTGGAGTGAATGAAGGATGATGAAATCGGACGGTGGATATGGCTCATTTTTCAGAGATCCCAATTTGATCGACTTGGTCCTTTCATGGAGAGGAAGAATGATGAAATCGGACGGTAAGAAAGAGTCCAGAGATCCCAATTTGATCGATTTGGTACTCTTATGGTCCATCGAAGATATCTTAGATAAGCATCGCTACACAGACAAGGTCCGCTCTCTCTCTCTCTACACACGCACACACACAGCTGCTTTCCTCAAACACCCCCTTTTGAGACGGTGGAACTGATGTACATTGAAGCTAGTCAGTGAAGGCATTTTGGTCTTTTCACTTCGTTGCCACGGCTTCACGCTGTCTGGCGGGAGGCAAGCTGCCTTGTGCCCCCGCCAACAGGAAGTTACTCGGGAGCGGATTATGTGTTACACGGGTAACAACTTGCCGTGGGGCCCACCTTAAGGATGTTTGTATATCCACGCTGTCCATCCGTTTCTCCAGACTATTTCAGAACGTGTTTTAAAAAAATTGAGCAGATCTAAATATCAGGTGGACCACACCGCATGAAAGGAGACAGAGGAGATTGAACGTCCACCATTAAAAACTTCTTAGGGCCCACAGTCATGCCCACCGTCATTTTTCCTTTCCATCCAAACCGTTGATAAGGTCGACCAGATGTGAATGAAGGGAAAAATATATAAATCAACTTAATCCAAAACTTGTGGCCTAAAAAAGCTTTTAATTGTTTTTCACTGTTGTTTTTAATGCTCCTAAAATTTCAAGTTGCAAACAATTAACGCTTAAAAGAAATTCGAATTTCAGAAATAAATGGTTTACATGTTATTTTATTTGGCTTTTAAGTAATAATTTATTTATAGGTAAATAAAATATGTGTTTGGACAATAATAAAGTAGATGTCATACAATAGAACTTGTGCAGTAAAACCTTTCAAAACCTAAAAATCATATACAATGACTTGATTTATTTTGAGGCCCGGGAAAGCATTAAAGCATGTACACACAGCATGTACACACTATACGGATTGAATGCCCTCCAACCATCATTGTTGGGCCAAATGTAATCTAAAAGTTTTTAATAGTAGACATTTCATCATTCTCACGTGGTATACTTTTGATGACAAAGAGCTGTTTCTTAAGTCCTTATGAGAGTATGGATGAAAGCAGATGATGGATAGGTTGAATGTACCATATGCCTTAGGGAAAAGGTACAATGCGCTCGAGCTCACGGCTCCGTCCCATGTGGTCAAGCTGTGTGGCCCCACCATGATGCCTTTCGAACATCTACCCCATCAGTCAGATGCGCCATTCCATCGTGGGCCTAGGTCTCAAAAATCAAGTCAATCCGTGACTTTTCTGGGCCACACGAGAGGGGCCGTGCACCATTAAAACATTCATAATCATTTTTGGGGCCCACAAAAGATGTGGTTTGAAAATCCAGCCCATCCATCATGTGTGTCCCACTTGTATGAGGGTTCAGACCAAGTTTCAGAAGTATTCAAAACTCAGGTGGGCCCCACCAAGTGCTTTTATATGTTTTAACGGTGTTTCACATGATTTTTGATAGTGTGGCCCACCTGAGATCCATATACAACTGTTTTTTGGGATGTCCCATAATTTAAAGGGTACCCATCAAATGCATGGTGTTGATGATCAACATACATCACGGTGGGGTCCACACAGCTTGACCTCACGGGAGCTTATCGTGAGGTGGAGCGCATAGTACCTCCCCATCATGTGTGTCCCACTTGTATGAGGGTTCAGACCAAGTTTCAGAAGTATTCAAAACTCAGGTGGGCCCCACCAAGTGCTTTTATATGTTTTAACGGTGTTTCACATGATTTTTGATAGTGTGGCCCACCTGAGATCCATATACAACTGTTTTTTGGGATGTCCCATAATTTAAAGGGTACCCATCAAATGCATGGTGTTGATGATCAACATACATCACGGTTGGGTCCACACAGCTTGACCTCACGGGAGCTTATCGTGAGGTGGAGCGCATAGTACCTCCCCCCCCCCCCCCCCACACACACACACAACAAACACACACACACACATATATATATAATTAATAATGTCTTTTTAGTAGTAAAGCTTTTATATGCAAGTACATGTATCCAAATAGCCCCTTAATCCCATTACTTGTAATTCCTTTACCACTTAAAGATTTTACAAGTATCCAAATGGCCCCATACAATTGTGTGGTCCACTTCGTACTTGTATCTATTTAGCTTTTGGGATCACGTCCTAAAATGATGTAAGAGGAAAACGGATGAACGGTGTGCATATACTAAGATCTGCCATCCCTCGTTGCCTAAATTGAGCCGGAAAGACAAACGACATGGATAAAAAAGATACATTGTGGTGGGGCCAGACTCGGTAAGCGAGGGGTCATTACACAATACGAGTCGGCAACGGAGTGCGACAGTATTAACTGTCATTCTCTAAGAACAGGACAATGGGTTTGATGTTTGTTTTAGCTATTGTAGGCTGTAGTGGTCATGTATTTATAATGCTCGGCGCGGAGAGTTTTTACAACGTGCTCCTGCTTCCGGTTTTTTCCGTGGAGGCTTATGTTTCCGTGAATCCAAACCGTTGATGTGATGTTATTCACAGGGTTTGTCCGATGAAGGAATCCTGATGAAATATCCTACTGATAGAATATGTGGCCTTTGAACAGTTGCTGCATTTTTTTTTCTAACCGTTATCTATTGGCCACCTACTCAAGGGTTAGATTTTTCTTTTCTATACATAAGATCTGCTTCTTAGGCCATTCACAGTGGGGCTCACATTATCAACGGCTTGGATCGGTGAACTGGTAATCTAATAGTTAGATAACAAAATAAGAGTAATTTTGATAAATGACACATCTGAACTGGCACCCATAATTTGGACAGCTTATTTTGAATTAATTGTATGCCATGCATTAATTTATCAATTATTTCCCACTGTCCATCACATTCTGCCAAAGTATCATAGTATTTCTCTTTGAGTTTATGCAACCGCTCTAAGAAAAACCGGTATCAGACCATGACCCCATCTATGGGAAGTACGGTTCAACAGCTGGCTCAACCGGCTACACCCATTGAATAAGGAAGGTGCAGCTTCAGTCCCTTCTAGAACTACAGGATGGTTGAGCGTGGCAAAAAGAATCTTTATTATTATTGTGACTAAAGATTCGTTGGGTCACTATAGGGCTTAGATTTAAAACCAAGGGTTGGGATTAACTGATGAGGTCCCATTCAAATTCAATTTGAATTTGAAAATTTCAATCTTCAATTCTTACTTGAATTTGAAAATAGCATTTTCAAATTCAAATTTATGCTTTAATTATTTATTTTAAATTGTCAATTACTTTTCTATAATTATTGTTGTTTAATTGAAACTTTATTGTAATGCTTAATAATGGAATGCAATGCAATTCTTGGAAGGAGCAGAGAATAACAATTATCCTTCGATCTTACTTTCCCTCGTATCTTTCCCAATTATCTTCCTCCTTATTCTATTCTAATCTTACTTCCTTATCTCTCAATTCTCATCTCCTATCTTATTCAATTATATTTCTTCCACACATTTGGTAAAGGTACGTATCATTTGGTATCAGAGAATACTGGAATCCGTTAACCAGCTTGAATTACAAGAGGCGGCCATGGCGAAACAAATTGAAAAACTATCAGAACAAACCTCTCAAAACATGGCTGATATTTAGGAACAACGAGTTACTTTCATTGCATTTCAAGAAAGGAGTGATCGTAATTTTGCGAACTTAACACCGGCAAGATGACCAAGTCATCCCAAACACACCCTCCATCCCCATTGCTACCCACACCTCCAATGGCCTATAATCCCATAATAATCGGCTCTTCTTCCACGTTGCAGACTAAATATACACGGGTGGATTTCCCCTGCTTCAATGGGGAGGATCCCCTTGGCTGGATCTACTAGGCTTAGCTTTTCTTTAACTATAACCAAACATCTGCACATGCGAAGATTGGTTTAGCGGCTTTCCACCTTGAAGGTAAAGCCATTCAATGGTATAATTGGATGGAAGATATCTTATCGACATGGATGTGGGAAGAATTCAAATCTGCTATCCGTGCCCGCTTTGGCGTCACAGAATATACGCGGCCTTGTGAGATGTTGTCACGACTACAACAACATGGAACAGTGCAAGAATATGAAGATGAATTTGAACATCTCACGAACCTCACGACTATACTACCTGAATCTTTTATGATTGATTGCTTCGATGGAGGATTGCGCGACGATATTTGAGGTCAGGTTAAACTTTTTCACCCAATGTCCTTGATCAAAACGATCAGATTGACATGATCAGTGGAAGAAAAGATCGCTCAAGCTAACAAATTCAACCAGTCTCGGACGGAGTGATTTCTTCCCTTAATTGCCGTTACACAGTCCACACCCAAGCCATTCACGACCCCTGAAACAATTCCTATCAAACACCTCACACAATCCAAAATGGAGGAACGATGTAGTCAAGATTTATGTATAATTGTGATGGGAAGTTCCATTGAGGCCACTATTGCAAAAAACAAACAACTCCTTCTCATAGAGGAAAAGTGTCCGGAACATGACCCTGGAGGACGCAGCGTGGGAGATTTGGAAGAGTCTCTCTTCCTAGTTTCTTAACCTCATGATGAGGACATCTGAGCACCATACCGCGGGAGGAGGGTTGAGCCGGCCTCCTTTGTTGGGGATTTTGACCTGCGGAATCATACAGATCTATATCTAGGATAGCAATTCAATGGCACCAAGCACATACAAGAGAACACACAGATTTAACGTGGAAAACCCTTTCGAAAAAAACTACGGCACAAAGCGACAGATCTCCACTATGAAAATAGAAATTACAAAGAGAGAAGACTTACCCGATTCGAACAACCTCGAATCTCACCTTTGCTACACCCTTTTAATTTTCCTAGAACCCCTTTAGAAAGCCTTAGAATTATTTCTCATACCCTAAGAAAACCCTAGGAACATCTATTTATAGTTTAGACAACTTCCCTTCCGCATCCCAGTTACGAAAGGACATAGATTTCCGCAATCTGCAAAATCGCGGAACGAATCTGCGTAACCGACGACTGGTTGAAGGGGATCTACGACTGGTCGAACAATCCATACGACTGGTCGAAGGGTTTGGACATGAAAAAACTGAGCTCGCTGGACTTCGAGTCGTGCAAGCCACGACCAGTCGATTTACTCCCACGACCGGTCGAAGGACCCCACGACCGGTCGAGCAACACCATAATCAGATTTAAGACATCTCCTAACAATCTTCACCATGTCTTCAATCTTCAACCGAGTAGCTTCTTGACCTCTTCTCTTATTTCTGTATCACATCATAGCTTCTTGTGCACACTACGTCCTTCTTTTACGCCATCGCCAAGCCCAGAGAAGTTTTACAGAGCTTGAACTTCTCTACAGGAACAATCTAGGAGAGCATGTCCGTCGGATCAGAATCCACGTGCTCAACCATCTTTGCTCCTGTCTTCTCACAAAGAAAGACGTAGTCTTCTTACCATCTCACCGCTACCCAATATTGCGTGCAAGGGTACTTGCTCATAACACTGATAGCCTGTGAAATAATGACGCAGGGATGAACGTGATGAGGTCGATCACCGTCTTCCTCAAGGATAACTACTCCGAATCCACGGAGCTTCTCTAGACTCCTCACAGAGACTTCTCGAATCCACGAGGAAAGAAAGCAAGAGAATAGAAAATAAATTCTAATAAATTCAAAATTGATTAATGAATGAATAAAAATGAGTTTACATCCCTTTAAATAAGGGAACCAAGCAATAGGAAAGAAATCAGACTCAAACTACAACTAAAACTCCTAGAATCTGCGACTTACTATGAATAGTAAACTTACTATTTATAGACGGTCGTGATGTCTACTAGGGCGCAAGGTTTTCGGCCAAAAATAGTAAGTGTCCTATTTGGCTTCACCAAACCGTTCTCCTAATTATCCTAAGCACTTTTCATGTTGGACACAATTCCTAAAGCTCAACGGATGAAGAGTTATAATAAAATTAAAACTAACTATTTATAGTAAAAATGAAATTAAAACGGGGAAATGACCGTCGATCAGGGGGTTTCTCGCAAATCCGGGCTGCGCAACCTAGCGTAGTGGGGTTGGTTGGCCAAAGTAGCTCGTTTTACCCCAAAATCATATATTTTACGTCGGATAACTCATTCTTGATTGCGAGATACGCTTGATCTAAGGTCTGATGGTCCGGATCACTTCTGTCGTCGACCATGCCTTTTCTGATCCATCTTGGCCATGAAATTGACTGCGACCCGCTCTACATCAGTCCCCTCCAATTGAAAAGAACTCATCCTCGAGTTCTCCTCCTGCGCTGGTTCATGATACTCGGTCAAGTCCGCGACGTTGAAAGTCCGTGAGATCGCTATTCATCTGAAAGATCAACAACATAAGCGTTATCATTAATCTTTCGGATGATCGGTACCGGTCTAATCTTCTTATTTTTTAACTTGTTGTACGTCCCGGTCGAAAATCTCTCTTTACGCAGATGGACCATAACGCGGTCGCCCACCTCAAACACCTTTTTTCGCCGGTGCTTGTCCGCTTGTTCCTTGTACTTCTTGTTCGAGGCATGTAGCTTGGCCTGTACTTCCGCATGGATGCCCATGATCTTATCCGCCATATGATCTGCTGCAATGCTCGCGCCTGGGTGCTTGGGCAGAGGGACCAAGTCAAGTGTATGGCGAGGCATTCGTCCATAGATAATCTGAAATGGTGATTTCCCTGTCGAGCGGTTCACCATGTTGTTAAACGCAAACTTTGCTTGAGATAAGGCCAAGTCCCTCTTCTTCAGTTTTTCTCCTGCAATACTGCGAAGGAGGTTTCCCAACGTGTGATTCATAACTTCGGTCTGCCCATCAGTCTGTGGGTGGTAAGCATTGCTGAATTGAAGTCGTGTATTGAATCGAGTCCATAAAGTTCGCCAAAAGTGGCTAATGAACTTCGTGTCATGATCAAAAGTAATGGTCTTGGGGACCCCGTGTAGTCGTACAACCTCCCTGAAGAATAGATTCACCACATGTGTTGTATCGAGGGTCTTCTTACATGGGATAAAGTGCGTCATCTTGGAGAAACGATCAACCACCACGAACACTGAATCCATTCCGTGTTGTGTTCGTGGGAGCCCATGCACGAAGTCCATTGATAAATCCTCCCAAGGGCCATCAGGCACAGGTAACGGGGTGTAGAGGCCCGTATTCTGAGATTACCTCTTGGAGGTTTGACAAATATGACAACGTTGTACGGCTCTTCCCACATCACGTAATAATTGCGGCCAGTAATACCGCTCTTCCACAAGAGCTCGCGTCTTATCGCGCCTAAGATGCCCACCGAGGCCACCTCCATGTAGCTCCTTAATAATCTGCTCTCTTAAAGAACTTTGGAGGATGCACAATCGATTCCCTTTGAAGAGAAAATCATCTTGTATATGAAGGTCACTAGGATGACCTTCTTGGCACTTCAACCAAGAATCTTTGAAGTCCTCATCCTCGGCATACAGCTCCTTGAGACAGTCAAAGCCGACCACCTCATTGCTCATCGTAACAAGTAGTGATGCATGACAGCTAAGTGCATTAGCCACGTTGTTCTGTTGTCCTGACTTGTGTTTCAAAACGAACGTAAATTCCTGTAAAAACGCAACCCATCTAGCATGCACACGATTCACGTTAGTCTGACTATTAATGAACTTTAATGCTTGATGGTCAGTGTATAGAACAAACACCCTTTGAATCAGGTAATGCCGCCAATGTCGCAGCGCCTGAACAACTGCATACAACTCAAGCTCATAAGTCGACCACTTCTTTTGGGCTTCACTGAGCTTCTCGCTGTAGAAGGCTACCGGCCTGCCTTCCTGTGATAATACTCCCCCAATTCTGACGTATGAAGTGTCACACTCAACCTCAAACAATTTGTCAAAATTAGGAAGCACCAAGACTGGTGCTGTAGACAAACGATGCTTGATCTCGTGAAAGCTCTTGTCAGCTTTATCGGTCCACTGGAACGGTCCCTTTTTCATGCAGTCTGTTATAGGAAGGACTATGGTGCTAAAGTCTCGCACAAATCGACGATAAAAAATCGTCAATCCGTGAAAGCTCCTCACCTCATGAATATTTGTCGGGATCGGCCATTCCCTAATAGCTCGCACCTTTTCATTGTCCACTCGAATGCCTGTAGACGTCACAAAAAATTCTAAAAACAACAGGTTGTTAGGTAAAAAACTATACTTTTTCAAGTTGAGGTACAACTTATTATCTTGTAGGACCTGCAGCACCTGCCTGAGATGTTTCTTGTGCTCCGCCTCATCCTGGCTATATATTAATATGTCATCACAATATACTACTACAAATCGGTTTTAGAACTTGATTCATCAAACACATAAAAGTACTTGGTGCGTTCAATAGGCCGAAGGGCATGACCAGCCACTCATACAACCCTTCCTTTGTCTTGAATGCCGTTTTTCACTCATCACCGGGTCGAATACGAATCTGATGGTACCCGCTCTTTAGATCTAGTTTAGAGAACACCTTGGCCCCTCCCAACATATCAAGCATATCGTCTAACCGTGGTATTGGGAACCGATATTTGATGGTAATTTTGTTAATTGCTCGGCTGTCGTCACACATGCGCCAGCTTCCATATTTTTTTGGCGTTAATAATGCTGGTACAGTACATGGGCTCATGCTCTCTCTTAACAGACCCTTACGGATCAATTCCTCCACTTGCCCCTGAAGTATCTCACACTCCTTTAGACTCATCTGATAATGAGGGCGATTGGGCAGGCTAGCCTTAGGGACGAGGTCTATGTGATGTTGGATGTCCCTCATGGGGGGCAATCCATCAGGTAAATCTTCAGGCCAGACTTCTTTGAATTCGTTTAGCAACAGTCTTAAGCTTGGAGGGATGTTTGAGGGTTCCTCTTCCTCGCCTTTCACTAATATGGGGTATACCTTGTCGATTTTCTTGGATTCTTCCATGAAATCCCGAATGGTCAAGAGAGAACTCCCCTCCACTTTAGAGGCTTCAGGGTGGTTCTCTGGTGTCATAGGGGCAAGGATTATTTTTCGACTATCCTTGACGAATATGTAGACATTGTCTTGTCCCCGGTGGGTCGCATCACGGTCCGATTGCTAGGGTCGACCGAGTAGCATATGGCAGGCTTCCATGTCAACTACATCACAAAGTATCTGATCCTTATAATGTTTACCAATTGAAAACGAGATAGTGCATTGTTCAGTTACCTTGGTCTCATTCGCTTTTTTTATCCAGCCAATTGAGTACGGGGAAGGATGTCTCGTCGTTGGTAGCTGCAACTTGTCCACCATCACTTTTGAGACAATGTTCTCTCTGCTACCACTGTCTATGATCACATCACAGACCTTTCCGCTGACAGTGTACCGAGTACGAAATATATTGTGCCGCTGTGGATGTAATTCCTTTCGTGGGGTATACAGTAGTCGCCTCACAACTAGAGAGTCACCATGATCCTCGCTCGTCAATTCATTGCTACCTGCTATTTCTTCAGTGGTTTGTTCATATTCATCGAAGCCATGATCTTCTTCTACGACCTCATCTTTAGTGTCTCATTCGTTTATAGTCAAGTGTGCTGCCGGACGTTGAGGACAAGTGTTTGATAAGTGGCCTGGTTGGATACAGCGATAACAATTGTTTGGCCTTGGCCGAGCATAAGGATTTGGAATCCTACTTGGGCCCGTTGTTGATGGTGCTGCCCGTTGAGGCCTGGATGATCCGCTCCCCGTATCACGGTTTGCGGGTGAAGGAGGTTGAGGACGCTCTCCTACCGGATCTTTTCCTTGAGCCAGCACTGGATCTTGTGTGGAACCCGTCAAGGGGGATCGATTTGAAGGATAGGGACGAGTAGGAGCTCGTGCAAGTTGTGTTTTTGCCCTCCCCGCTAATTGAACTGCTTCATCCACGGTCCCGACTGGGTACATCTGAACTCGATCCTGAATTGTCGGTCGCAACCCACCATTAAATCGTGCCACCTTCTGTGATTCAGATTCTGACAGATCGTTTCGTGTAGCCAACCGCTGAAATTCTTCAGTATAATCTGTAATAGTTCGATTTCCTTGTTGGCAATTCTGGTATTACTGGAATAATATCTGCTCATAATCACTGGGGAGAAATCGTGATCGAAGAAGACGTCTCATCCAAGGCCATGATGGGATGGGCGCCTTGTTCTGGCGGGCTCGTGAGATTTGTAATTGTTCCCACCATGCAGAAGCACCAGATTTTAATTTAAACGCTACCAATTTTACCTTTCTATGATCTGGCACGTCCATATAATCGAAATATCTCTCTACTTTGGCTTGCCAATCGAAGAAATCTTCTATACGTAATAAACCATTAAAACTAGGAAGTTCAGCCTTACCTCGATAGTCTCTTTCAGCACGATCTAGATGATCGCCTCCATGGATTGGTCGTCGAGCAAAACCCTCATTAATGTCCTTGTCGCTAGAACTAGAATCATCTGGTGTAGCCCTATGGTTTGCCACTGGTAGTGCTCTGCGATAATCGGGGACATGTCGTACAGCAACCACCGGTGTTGGAGCCACCATGGGTGGTGGAGCGACCATAGGTGGTGGAACACCGCCTAGGGCTCGGGGCGGAAGTAGTGCAACCGCAAGGCAGTCGACGGTTGCCTGCAGCCCTTGCATGGTCAACTGACTCTCCCGATGGAAAGCTTCCATTCTTTCCAAAAGATAACGAATCCCTGGATCACCGTCCACAGGATTTTGATTCATACTTTCGTTGTTTGCCATCGGCCCGAGGGGAAACCTCGCTCTGACACCAAATTGACGCAAGGATGAACATGATGAGGTCGATCACCGTCTTCCTCAAGGAAAACTACTCCGAATCCACGGAGCTTCTCTGGATTCCTCACAGAGACTTCTTGAATCCATGAGGAAAGAAAGCAAGAGAATAGAAAATAAATTCTAATAAATTCGAAATTGATTAATGAATGAATAAAAATGAGTTTACATCCCTTTAAATAAGGGAACCAAGCAATAGGAAAGAAATCAGACTCAAACTACAACTAAAATTCCTAGAATCCGCGACTTACTATAAATAGAAAACTTACTATTTATAGACGGTTGTGATGTCTACTAGTGCGCAAGGTTTTCAGCCAAAAATAGTAAGTGTCCTATTTGGCTTCACCAAACCGTTCTCCTAATTATCCTAAGCACTTTTCATGTTGGACACAACTCCTAAAGCCCAACGGATGAAGAGTTATAATAAAACTAAAACTTAGTATTTATAGTAAAAATGAAATTAAAATAGGGAAACGACCGTCGATCAGGGGGTTTCTCGCAAATCCGGGCTGCGTAACCCGGCATAGCAGGGTTGGTTGGCCAAAGTAGCTCGTTCTACCCCAAAATCATATATTTTGCGTCGGATAACTCATTCTTGATTGCGAGATATGCCCAATCTAAGGTCTGATGGTCCGGATCACTTCTGTCGTCGACCGTGCCTTTTCTAATCCATCTTGGCCATGAAATTGTCTGCGACCCACTCTACATCAAATAACCAGTCTAATCTAGACCCTGACATACACTGCCAACCGTATTCGAATAAGGCTCATGAGATATCCTGCTTTTCCTCATCTATTTTGGGATAAATCCTGAGGAAAACTTGAGGAGAGATACATAGAGAACGCTTTCCGGCTTTATCCGGCCCATCACATCCTTGATCAATACCTATACACAAGGTATTCCTCCTGTGATTACTAAAGCCTACTCCTTCAATCTCAATGCCCGAGAACCATCTTTGCAGCCCCCCCCCCCCCCGGGATCCTTCATCCATGAAGAAATTAAACCACTGCCTGGGCGATAGGTTGAACCACGACCTCCTGCAAAGTCTTTTCTCAGCCCCTTTAACTTCGAACCGCTCTAGTTGCTTCATGTAGATCTTCTCTTCACTTTTCCTTACAGAAGTGCAGACTCCACATCCATCTTTCCAGCTCAAGATCACGTTGGCCAACCAGCGCTAATCACGGATCTAATAGACACCTGCTATACCGTCAGCGCGAATATCTCTGAGAAGTCGATCCCTTCTCTCTAAGCATAACCCTTCGCTACCAACCTCACCCTGTATCTATGCTGTATCCTTCTGAAGATCCACCTGCATCCAACCACTCTTCGGTCCACTGAAAGCTCCACTTGCTCCCATATGTCGATCTGGTACAACGAATCCATCACATCACTAGGCTCACCTAGAGCCATCTGAATAGAAGATGAATCCTCTTGCGATATTGGAGTCGTCCATGTATCTGCCGATATCCTGCGATCATGCCGTTTGATTCTTTTCACAGGTGACTGCTCTACCTGCTCTGTATCCATGTTCGCGCATCTCAGCCTTTGCCTTTGCCCTTGGATTTGGATCTAGAACCTGAAGAACCTGTACCTTGTCTAGAATTCCTACCCACTGTAAACAGTGCATCAGAAGATGTTCTCATGTCGCTGTTCAGTTGTCTCATAGCCTTCCCTTGAAGGGTTGAGATAACGGTGTCGACACTCAGAGTTTTATTCATGCTGCACATAGTGTCCTTGAATGACTCATAAGATGCCAAAAGAGAATTCAACAATATACATGCTTGTTCTTCATCTTTCATTACTTCCTCCATATCCAGCAATTTGCAAACTAATTTATTAAAGTTGCTGATGTGAGCCTCTAGATCTCCACCCTCTGCCATCTTGAAGTTATACCATTGCTGCTTCAAGTGTAGGTGATTTTTAGAGGATTTTTTTGCATAAACATCCTCTAACTTCGTCCATAACTTAGTCGCAGTTTTCTCCCTCATGATGTTGTAGAGAACCTCATCCGTGAGATATAAACGGATCGATGATAAGGCCTTCTTATCAAGAGCATTCCACTAGCATCAGTCATAATAGACTTCCGCTCCTCAAGAGCACCATCTTCGCCTTGCTTGATTAAGGAACTCATCATCTTGATTTTCCATAACTCAAAATTATTTTTCTCCGAGTACTTCTCAATCTCATACTTAGCGGTCGCCATTATTACTAGTCCCTCAGATTCAGCTCTGTGCCCCAACAATAACTCTGATACCAATTGTTGGGGATTTTGACCTGCGGAATCACACAGATCTAGATCTAGGATAGCAATTCAATGGCACCAAGCACATACAAGAGAACACACAGATTTAACGTGGAAAACCCTTTCGGGAAAAACCACGGCACAAAGCGACAGATCTCCACTATGAAAATAGAAATTACAAAGAGAGAGGACTTACCCGATTTGAACAACCTCGAATCTTACCCCTGCTACACCCTTTTAATTTCCCTAAAACCCCTTTAGAAAGCCTTAGAATTATTTTCCATACCCTAGAAAAATCCTAGGAACACCTATTTATAGTTTAGGCAACTTCCCTTCCGCATCCCAATTGTGAAAGGACACAGATTTCCGCAATCTGCAAAATTGCAGAACGAATCTGCGTAACCTACGACTGGTCGAAGGGGATCTACGACTGGTCGAACAATCCCTACGACTGGTCGAAGGGTTCGGACATGAAAAAACTGAGCTCGCTAGACTTCAAGTCGTGCAAGCCACGACCAGTCGAGCTGCTCCCATGACTGGTCGAAGGACCCCACGACCGGTCGAGCAATACCATAATCAGATTTAAGACATCTCCTAACATCCTTATGGCTAGATGATCATTACATGGGGCCCGCTTGGCCCAATTCACATTCTTAACCATGTTGAAGACCACACGAGCATGCTCGTGCATCTTTAAAGACCCCACACTGGGAAGATGTACATGGGCTGCATATAGGAGCTTGATGGACAAATCGGACCGTTGGCTTGGGTGGACACGATGATCGGGCCATTGGATCATCATGAGCAGACATCTTGATCGTGGACCCCAATGGGCCACGAAATAGTTTAGTTGTTTAGATTATTTACATGATTCGTTATTTTTTCTATAACTTATATTTGTGTTGATATTAGGAAGTTAGGAATAACTTTTAATTTATTAAGCGTCTTTATGTTGTGAATCTTATCTGAGAACGCCTTTTGTAATTATTATTATTATTATTAATTTTTTTTTTTTTTTTTTTGGGGGGGGGGGGGGGATATTTAATGCCATTATTTTGAGGAAAAAATAAAGATATTTTTTTCATATAATTTGAAGAATACTCCATGTGATTTGGAGGTTGGGTGTGGTGTGATTCCATTCCCCATTCAACTGAGGTGCGGGTCTCTATCATCTTTCTTCTTTATTCCTTTCTATCCAAAAGAGGTATTTTTCTTAAAACTTTATCTCTCTTCTTTCATTCATATCCAAAACCATCCAAATTATCTTTTTCTTCGACTTTTCATCGTCCAACTTCAAACTCAACCGAAATCAACCATTGATGACCCCAAAACCCTAGCCAATGACCCACATGTGTGACCGTACAACCATACGTGTAATACCCTAGGCTGAACATACCAACAATTCCTCAATCCCTTGCTTTCCCTTCAAAACGTTTTGATTCCCCATCCCTAACTTTACCCATAAACCCTAACCCTAACCCTAGATTCTCTAATTCCCTAATTTCCCAAACCCTAAATCCTTAACTTCCCTTCATCCAAACTCTACCAATACCAAAATCCCTTAACCCCCTTAACCAATTCAGCCCTAATTTCATTTTCCCCCAAATTCTAAAAATTTATAATTCCAAAATCCCTAATTCCTATGAACCCTAATTTTCTAAATTTCGAAATTTTCCCTTCCTAACCATAATCATAGAACCTATAAGTCAGTTCCTTGAGTGTGGAATGTGCCTATGCTAAATTGGAAGTTTTATCCTTTCATCGGACATAATTTTAATTGATTAATGTGATTTCTTAGCATGTGGGAATGTGATTTAGGTTAAATCAGATTTTATTTTCTATTATTTACTCTCAATTATGTGGTGGGCTAGCATTTTTTGTTAATTAAATTACTTTATGAATTTTTTTTTAATCTCCACATTGCATGCTGGCATTAAATCATGTGTCCTGCGTCAAAAGTGGTATTAGAGCCAGAGGTCTCATGTTTGAGGCTCCTTATTGTGGATGATTATAACACCCCGAATTTTTGCCAACCTAGAATTAGACATCCTTAGGCAATGGGTCAACCATAACACCTTGGTAACCTCTCAGAACCCAATTCCAAAGCCAAAGAAATCATTTAGAACCAGATTCTTTAGAAATTCATCGTGTATTAACTAGCGCTACACTAGATTTCCTGCCAAATTAGCACCAACCACTTTAAATACGATCTGTAAGACCCAAAATCTATAGAATAGTTAACGCTACGTTACCCTGAAATCTAGGATCTAACTCTAAACCCAGTTGCTCCCGGAAATGCTTTGTAATGTTGTATTGGCTTTAGACCGCGCATCGAGAGTCTGATAGCTATGAACTTAGACTATTACGACCGCCTAGTTGGACTTGACAATCACTTAGAAAATCAAGCCCAACCGATGTCCTGAGACCATTTTATTGAGCCCGGAGTAAAGAGAGTGAGAAAATGATGATTTTTAGAAAATTAATTATATTTTTATGAAATCTGGAACGGTTCACTTGCGCGTTATTTTCAAGCGTTCTGACCGTTAGAATTCGACCCAAATTCACCCCCGGATGAGGATAGGTAACCCTTACATGTCATAGTACTTGTAGCTCTGATCGAGTTCCTGTAACCATTGAACTGAAACTGGTCCACCACGGTCGATCTGGAAACCCGACCTGACTGAAAACTTAGCTTGACCTAGATCTGATATTAGAGAGCTTAAGTCCGACCGCATTTAGTAACAGGACCTCTAGAAGTGCTCCGTTGGATTGGAACAGACCCAATTTGGTTATAACTTAAGTATACCTTGGCCCCAAGTCTATTTCCGTCGCTTTTGGACTTATAAAAAAGCCTTGAATCCTCTCTCATTTTCTCCATACGAATTTAAGAGAAACTCTAGGAGAGAGAAGAGAGAGAAAGTGAGGGAGAAGTTGGTGATGCTTCCTGGGATTCTTCCAGCTTTACTACGTGCCAAATCCATTCATCTGAGCCGTTATTTTGGTGTTTCTGACTCTATTCCTAGGTAAGAAATCCCAATCTTAACCTGTTTTGAAGCCTAGAGTAGTTTAAATGACATCATAGCTAACCTGTTTCATGTCATAGGTAGCGTATCCGCTGTTGACGAAGACTTATCGTCTGAATCACCTCTTATATGCATTTTCTGGTTTAAGGTGCGGACTATATGTGTTTAGGTTATGGTTTCCAAGTCTTTCAATGTTAAGTAATGATTTATTCTTGTTTAGGATGCTATTTCACATGTATAAAGTGTTATCTGTTTCGTTTTTCAGTTATACGTTAATTATGTTGAATATACTGTATTCCTCGTATTTGTAGAAAATACCGTATATGTATAGAATTTGGATTTGTGTTTAACATGATTATTTGTTGTGAACATATGCTTGTTACGTGTGTGACAACTCCTTAGCGAAAGGACTTACCCTAAATCACGCCACGGCCAATATACGCTTTATACGTTAAAGGGTGTAGCCCACGTGTTTGGGAAAATGTGTAAATGAATACGAAACCCAGATTCATGCACGTCAGGATTATCCGTCGTGGGTAGATGCAAGTGGTATATGGGGCAACTCCCTAGTGAAAGGATTTGGCCTAATGCAAGTATAATCAACATATACATGTATGATAATGTATGTATTCTAAGTGTTTGTAAAAATGATTGAATGAGTATGGAATTCGCTTTCATGCTCGCCATGGCTAACTGTCATGGATATATGATTGTTGTATAGGTGATAACCCTTTGATGAAAGGATTTGCCCTAATACGTATGCTAATGGATACATAATATATATGATATAATGTGTAGGCTAAGTGTATGTAAAAGCGTCTAAATGAGTTAGTAGTTAGCAAGATGTACCTGTATGCATGTTGAGATATGAATCTCAATCACCTTAACTGGGTGTATGATTTCCATGAATTGTGTAACTTAGGTTGCTCGTCTTAACTGTGTATGATTTCCTTCATGTATTGTATTTACATTTAAGTTATATTTTCATAACTGTCCATATGATTGTAGGATATGAATCACATGCCTGTTATTGAAATTGTACGTACTTGAGGCTGTATTACAGTCCAGGTAATCGGTAACCGTTCTGTAATTAGTGGTTGAGGTTGTTGTCGCCACTCAGGATGAGTTTAACGAATCTGAGTCGTGCTTGGGATGTTCGGCAGTGGTTAGGCCACACGGAGTGTTTATGCATTCCATGTCGTTCAAGTCAACGTGCGCTTGGCCTAGTTGAGCTTATCAACTAACCCGACTGACCGATATTTGTTCACCATGTTTGGTCGCTACTGCTTGAACCTAAGATACCAAACTTACCAATGAAAAGTCCCTCTAACCTTGGTACCTCGATCCGCTAAGACTCATGAGCAGATTATGGTAGTATGAGACACTATATTCTTACTGTCGGCCTACATTGATTCGTGACGAGTCCTTTGTAGTGACCAGTGAGCACCTATACTCGTGGGCAGATTATGGTGGTATAGGACACTATATTCTTGCTGTCGGCCTACATTGATTGGTGACGAGCCCTCTGTAGTGACCTTGAGTATATCCTGATAGTGCATAAGGACGACGAGTCTTGTTGCAGTATGTGGGATATAACTAGGCCTGTATTGATAAGGTGATGGGGGAGAGGAGCAACGATTGCGTGCAACAGCCCTGACAGCCCTTGCAGTGACCTAGAATCGTAACATCGTATGAGATTATCTCGGACTGACGACCTGAGAATGGATCACCGTTTGGGTAATGATACAAGGGAGGTACCTTAGCTTCCCAATCCTGCTGTATGAAAAGGACTAATAAGAACTTGGTAATCATACTCATGACATCGCACTGCATGTGCCATTGGCGTTGGTGTGTGAGCACAGTGGTAGTGATTCATGCCGCAATCGTTAGATGATATCACATGAGGGAGATTGTGGTGAGGGCATGCATCATTCTTCATATCATCCTTGCATTAACAAGAATATCTAGGACATGTTTGATTATATTGCTTTATCATTACTGCTTGATTGGATTGATAACATGTTAACCTTTACTGTATATAGTTTCCACTGAGTTGATCACTCACTCCCACGTTACAGGACGGTGTTGACCACACCAACCAGTCCTTGTTTTAGTTTCAGATGGTCGCATTACTTGCGAAGCAGAGCCGGAATTTATGATGATGAGGAGGATTTGTCCTATATGCAGGTTCTGATCGACGGGGTTACAGGATTACTGATTAGATTTCAATACACTTGGTATTTCGCCTTTTATTTAAACACTCATGTATATTCTTTTTGTTTATTTTTGGAGTATACATGTATATATTTAACCTGGTAACATGTTCACACTCTGGAGACTTATAATAGTTTATATATGTTATATATACTATAACAATCTTCCGCTCGAATAATTTAACTGTCTCTGGAGTATGATATGCTGTTTCGGCTTAATCCCACTCATGTTTAATACACTAACATAGACAACATTCAATCATAAGCATTTATGTTGCATAAGTGCTTTTTGGGAACTCGGGAGTGGAGTTTATGCTCGACCCCCGATTTTCAGGATGTTACAATGATTAATGTAGGGGCATTTTTATATTGGGCTTGAGTGGGGTGGCTTGTGTGAAGCGGGGGCACATTTGGGGTGGGCGGCCCATGTGAGGCGGGTGGTTAGTGTGAGGTGAGAGACCCATGTCTAGTGGGGCCCACGAAGGGGGTTCGGTCGAGGGCCTGACTTGGGCTATGAGATAAAGGGGTTGATTCGCCACGCTCTGTTAGTTCAAGCTATTAGAGTAAGTGGTTAGTTGTCCTGCACCAAATTTGGTATCAAAGCCATAAGTTTAGCATAGGATTTTTGTGTTGCACTTAGGATAGAGTCATATTTACGGTAGAATTTACATCTAGGGTTGTTAGAACATACATTACATATAAAATCTACATTCATCTTGCTGAATTTTCAGCTTGCATTCTCCACATTACCGTTGCTGAATTTTTGGCATAGTAATCTTAGGTTGTCATCTTGCTGAATTTTTAGTTTGTAGTTTTCAGATTACACTCTTGCTGAATTTTCAGCTTGGTACTCTTAGATTGCTATCCTGTTGAATTTTTAGCGCAATATTTTAGGTTAATGGCTTGCTGAATTTTCTGTCCCTAGCGTGTCCAACTTGATTTATAGGTTGATTTTATCTTTATCATAACATTACCCTAGGATTTATGTTTTTCCCTAAGAGTTACCTTATTTGTGCCCACTCGTTCTGTACGTGGTTTTGGCCCACATCCCACTATGAAATTAGAACAGATTGTTGAGGCCTTTAACGCTATCAACAACCATTTGACGGCCATTAAAGTGCACAATAGGACCATCATGACTCAATTGACTGTGACCAATTGTCACGCCCCAAACTCAGAAACCGGGCTCACAAAATTCCCGATCGCCGAATCCGGCGCCGACAGCCTCCGTAGAACCCCATTCTCGGCTCCTAGCTCCCATTCGCCAGGTTCCGATCCTGGGATGCTACGAGGAGGATTTTCAATATCAGTTTGATTCGTAATAAGCATAACCAAAGGCATAACCCACAAACAACAACCAAGCACTCCATTACATTTCCACTATGATCAAAAACTTTACAAGTACAATGAGCATAAAGGGAAATACAATGGTAAAGAATAAAAACTCCAAAATGCTCTGCAACGTGCTCCTGTCTCAACGCTGCTGCGAACCAACGTCACCTGCACTCAACGGTCGTGCATAAGCTTACAGAAAACTTAGAGGGTGTTGAAAGTGTGTGCGCAAGGTAGTAATATGTACATGCAATGTCTGAGTGATGCGGAATATGCAAATGGAACCATGATATCATGAGCCGTACCAAGGCTATACAATGCCAGACATGAATGTATCGGCCACCACAAGGCCATGCGATGTACAATGCAACTCAAGCATATAGGTCCTCATCTATGTCCACACATCATTACAGCTCAAAATATGGAATATCACCGGGGTCTAGTACACTCTAAACCAGATTGCCGCCACATCACGCGCAATCAGGTAAGTGGAAAAGACCTCACTATCCGTCTGCCAATATCAGGCGCGACTCGTCGATAGCGGACCCATTCCTCAAGCTGGTTAGACTCAGCCTAGTATTGCCCCCTACTCTCGGGCGGGTAAGGCCGCACCCCCTTCCAACCGACCACGACACAGTGGAGAGCACAGCCAACTGGTGTTCGGCTGCTCATCTACCCACTCGGTCTAGACGTTAGAGCAACCTCTTGGTACCATAAGGTTTAGGGACTTTCACCCAGGGATATCTATAGTACCCCATGTAGAACAAGATTTTCGGTATCCAATCCTGCCAACCAAGATACGTCTATGGAGGCTACGACCCTGATGTCGCTAGGGCGTACAATAACCATGTCACACAAATGCGGAATGCATGAATCACGCTATCCAGTCATGCAACCAATCCTGCACATACCGTGCGCTCATGTAGGGCAACACCGCCTAACCGGGAGCCCATAAACAACTTGCCCGAAGGCAAATGCTATGATCAGACAATTCTCACGTCAAGCATACATATGATGCGTATGATCATGAGTCATGAATTGTACTAAACATGTTATAACAAAATGAACTATCTTACAATGCAGATGGACCTGGATGGCCTATACACTGCAAGTACGGCCAGTAATGGGCCCTAAGGAGAGTCGTAATGTAGACATCCAACCAACATTACTCTCGCAATATGGACGTCAAACCATCATTGCTCCCAAGGCACGATCTTTGTAAACATTGGTACTTAGCCTATAAGGGATTTACACATTGCAATGGACCGTAGGTTGTTCCCATTGGGCCTTACATATATATCAAATGGGCCATATCTTATGGGCCTTTTATTCATCAGATGGGCCACACCAATGGGTCTTATGTGCATTGCAATGGGTCAAAGCCCTTGGGCCTTGGGTTGCATCTAATGAGCTTAGTCTCATGAGTCTAATGTATGACCAATGGGCCACACCAATTGAGTCCCACATGTGGGTCAAGTGGGCCTCAACCCATAGGCCTAACATGAAACAAATGGGCCTAAACCCCTAGGCCTTACATATATCAAATAGGCCTAACCCATGAGTCTCAAACAAGTCCAATGGGCCTAATCCCATGGGTCTCAAACAAGTCCAATGGGCTTAATCCCATGGGCCTTACAATATATCAATTGGGTCCACTTCCATGGGCGTTAAGAATGCAACATTGGGTCCAATTTTATGGGCCTTGGATCACATCAAAAGGGCCTATTCTTATGGATTTGGAACGTATCAAGTGGGCCCAAGTTCTTAGGCCTTAAATGAATCAAAATGGCCTAGCCCATAAGCCTTTCATAACTCAAATGGGTCTAGCCCATAGGCCTTTTGTAAGGAAAATGGGCTTAATCCAAAGGCCTTAAACAATTCAAATGGATCGACGGTTCGGATGCATCACATGCATCATAGTGGGTCCCACTGTCCAGTGGACAGTGCGAATAAGGCACATATGCCACAAGGGGGCCCCACCGTCCGCTGGACGGTGGAGTATAACACATATATCATGGTGGGAGTCCACCGTCCAGAGCCGTGGACGGTGTATTAAAACACATACATTAATGGTGGGATCCATGGATGTGGCCCACCCTGATGCCCAAATGCCATCTGAGCCATTCATAATGCTCCTCGGACCTAAATGGAGGGAAAACAAAAATTTCAGCCTGTTCCAACGCTTCTGTGGGCCCCAAGCAAGATTTCAATGGTAGGCCCTTAATCCCACTGTTTCAAGTGGTGTGGGCCACCTGAATTTTGGATCGGTCCAAGATTTGAAGGGGGCCCACCTGATGATGGGACCCGCCTTATGAACGGATTGGAGGGTAAATAAGCATCACGGTGGGGCCCACACGCAGGGCCGTGGGCCCCTGCGTACGTCCGCCCGGCTGGCCGTGCAGGCGCTGCCAGCGCCTGACGCAAGCAGCAAGGCTGCCTCACTCATCTCTCTCTCCTTATTTTCATTCTTTTGCCAAAAATCGCACGTGTGGCCCGCTACCTGGAAATCCACGCCAGCCATTGCGATCAGCGACTCGAGGCCGTCCAAATGATTCTAGAGTTTGAATTTTTTTGACGCTTGAAAAGTGAAATAACACAAGAAATAACATTTGAATGGTGAGGACGCAATATTTGGCGCTATGGCCCACCAGGTGATTGGATCAGCTCCAAACTTCTACCCAACGGCTAAAATGCCGTGGGTAAGAGGATGAACGGCTTGGATCGAACATAAACATCAGGGTGGGGCCTATGCAAGGGGCCACGCAAGAATCTCTTTTTTCTTCTTTTCCCTTTTTCTCATTTCCTTAGAAACGTCCAGCGTCCCAGACGCTGGATGGTTTACTTTCCTTTAAAAAAAAATTTGTGGTGGGCCCTGATGAAGTGGGCCACCACTGATGGGTGTACAACGCATATGGTGGGCCCCACTTGAATAAATCTTGAAGAAGAAAAAAAAATATAATGCTAAGGTGGGATCCATTCAAGTGGGCCACATAATCCTTTTGCACAAAAATAAAATAAAATAGAATAAAATAAAATAAAATAAATAAAAGAGAGAGAGAGAGAGACATGCAGAGTGGGACACGGCTTGTGATGGAGGGACCCCGTCATTATGGGCCCTCCCTTGCAATGAATCATACAAAATAACGGATCCCTTTGATCATGAGACCATCAAAAATGTAAATCAACGGTGGAGATCCATTCTCCACCGATATGGACGGTCTAGATGACCTTTCTAAATGAAAATAAACATCATGATGGGGTCCATGGAGAATGGCCCCATCATGGAATGATCATGATGATCCAAGTGGTCCATCGGCCACAAATAAGGGTCCCAAGTGAGATCCACACCATTGATCGATGGGCCTCACTTGGTCCACCATAAAAACAAGAAAAACAAGTATGAAGTAGCACCCACCGTCCGATTCTTCTCGCTCCTAGAGGTTCCTTGGCACCTAAGCTTCAACTTCAAGGGTTAAGATGAAGAATAGAGGGTTGAGATAGGGGATTTTGGGGTAGGAAGGTGGGCCACTTGAAGCTTAGGAATTTGGAGAAATTCCATACGTATGGAGTCTCTTAGAGCTCATTTGTTGCTTGAAAATTTGAAATGAGAAAGAGAGAAGGAGAGAGAGTGATGTAAGGGAGAGAGAGAGAGAGTGATGGATGGATGGGTGAGTGATGGTTGTGTAAGAAAAACTTGACTTTTGAGGCTTTTGTGTAAGAAAAGTATGGGAGATGAAGACTTTTGTGGCTTTTTGTGTAAGAGAGGTATGAGTGATGAAGACTTTTATGGTTGCTTGGAAAAATGGAATAAAGTGATGTGTACTTGACATGTGATGGGTTGATGGGTGATTGATTGATGGGATTGATGTGATTGATGTGACATATCGTTGAGATTCCCTTGGTTTTCGCAACGCGCGGCGTTTTCTCGCACCGAACGTTGGCCCATATCTCTTGATCAGGGTATCGCCTCGGCGCGCGAGTCGCGGTATCGGAACCGCAACGACGGCACGGTCGCTATGGTATTGGTCTCGGGCTGAGTCGACTCGGGTTGTCGGCATATGAATCAGGGTCGCGCGTCGATATCGTTTAAGGGTCGAAGGTTGCCGGAATTCGACCGGTACGACCGCGGAAGTGTACGGAAAGGTACGGACCAAGATACGGGTCTTACAGCTCTCCCCTCCTTATAAAAATTTCGTCCCCGAAATTTACACAAGCATCGCAACTAAGCATTACTCATGAAAAAGAAATGACATAATATCATCATATAGAATCGGAGATAGCATACAAAATACATCACATGATCAACCATCGAAGGGATGAGGATAACGCTCTCGAATCTTAGCCTCACGCTCCCAAGAAGCCTCCTCTACAGAATGGTGACCCCACTGCACCTTCATCAACGGAATGACCTTGGTTCTGAGGACCTGCTCCTTCCGATCAAGGATACGGACTGGCTGCTCAATGTAAGAAGCGTCCTCACGAACCTCCAACGGCTGCCAATCAATAACGGGAACTATGTCTGACCCACACTTCCTCAACATGGAGACGTGGAAAACGTCGTGGACGATAGACAACTGTGATGGCAAGGCAAGCCGATAGGCCACGGCGCCAACGCGCCCAGTGATCTCAAAAGGTCCTATGAATCTCGGGGCAAGCTTGCCCTTCGCTTCAAATCGAACTACGCCCTTCATGGGCGAGACCTTGAGATACACATGGTCCCCTACATCAAACTCTAAGGGACGACGCCGACGATCAGCAGAACTCTTCTGTCGGCTCTGAGCTGTGCGCATCCTCTGCCTGATGATGTCAATAGCCTCTGAAGTCTCCTGCATAAGCTCGGGACCTAGGAGACGACTCTCTCCAACTTCGGTCCAACAACTCGGTGATCTGCATGGTCTGCCATATAGTGCCTCAAAAGGAGTCATGCCGATGGTCGCCTGATGGCTGTTATTGTACGCGAACTCAGCTAATCGCAGATGGTCATCCCAGCTACCCCCGAAGTCAATCGCACAAGCCCGAAGCATATCCTCAAGGATCTGGTTGACCCTCTCGGTCTGGCCATCGGTCTGCGGATGGTACGTGGTACTGAGCTGCAAATCAGTCCCCATCGCTCGCTGAAAGCTCCCCCAAAACTGAGACGTGAACCTCGAGTCTCGGTCAGAAACGATCGAGACTGGAACGCCATGCAGTCTCACAATCTCCTCAATAAACAGTCTCGCAAGCCGGTCCATAGACCAAGTCGCACGCATCGCAAGGAAATGTGCCGACTTCGTCAGACGATCCACAACCCAAATGGCGTCATGACCGCGCTGAGTCCTCAGCAAACCCATAATGAAATCAGTCGACACGTGCTCCCACTTCCACATCGGGACGCTCAACGGCTGCAAAAGACCAGGAGGTCTCTGATGATCGGCCTTGACACGCTGGCACGTGTCACACTCAGCCACAAAACTGGCAATCTGACGCTTCATCCCCGCCCAAAAATATTGTCGCCTCATGTCACGGTACATCTTCGTCGAGCCCGGGTGGATAGAAAATCGCGATCGATGTGCCTCAGTCATAAGATCTCTGCGTAACTCTGGAATATCTGGGACACATAATCGGCCTCTGAAGCGAAGTCCACCGTCTGTACCGATCTGCCAATCTGCGTGACCCTCAGATGCCGCCTCAGCCATATAACTCTACAACGACTGATCAGCCTGCTGAGCCTCGATTACCCTAGCGACAAGAGAGGGTTGAATCGACAGGCTCGATAACTGTACGATGGAAGACTGCAGGCCAAACTCAAAGTCATACACAGCAATATCCTGAAGCATCCGCCACTCCTGAATCATCATGTGCGCCACTAAATCTCGTGGTTGATGGCTGAGGGCATCTGCCACCACGTTCGCCTTGCCCGGGTGGTACTGGAGGTCGAAATTATAGTCCTTCAGGAGCTCCATCCAGCGCCTCTGTCTCATATTCAACTCAGACTGCGAGAAGAGGTACTTCAAGCTATTGTGATCAGAGAAGAGCTCGAACCTAACCCCGTAAAGGTAGTGCCTCCACACCTTCAGTGCGAAGACAACTGCAGCCAGCTCCAGATCATGTGTAGGATAGTTCAGCTCATGGACCTTGAGCTGACGAGACGCAAAGGCCACTGGTCTCCCGTGCTGCATCAGGACAGAACCCAAACTGATATGCGAGGCATCAGTGAATACAATGAAGCCGTCACTCCTAGAGGGAAGAGTGAGGACAGGAGTGGACGTCAGACGGTCCTTCAACTCCATAAATGCTCGCTCGCAGGCGTCACTCCAAATAAACTCTGCGCCCTTCCGAGTCAAACTGGTCAGCGGGGCTGCAATACGAGAAAAATCCTCGATGAAACGTCGGTAATAGCCCGCCAAGCCAAGGAAACTACGGATCTCTGTCGAAGTCGTGGGCTGGCCCCACTGACGCACTGCCTCGACCTTCGAGGGGTCCACTGCAACACCCTCCCTCGTCACCACGTGACCGAGGAACTTCACCTCCTCCTGCCAGAACTCGCACTTCTCCAGCTTCGCATACAGCTGGTGTGCGTGGAGGGTCTGTAGAGTAATCTCCAAGTGCTGCTCATGCTCCTCACGGGTCCTCGAATAGATCAGAATATCGTCGATGAAGACTACAACAAACTGATCCAGATATGGACGAAAAACCTCGTTCATCAGCTGCATGAAGACCGCGGGTGCATTGGTCAGTCCGAAGGACATGACCTGAAACTCAAAATGACTGTAACGCGTCCTGAATGCCATCTTCGGAATGTCCTCTTCTCGGACCCGAATCTGATGATAACCGGAACGCAGGTCAATCTTCGAGAAGAACTGTGCACCCTGCAGCTGGTCGAACAAATCATCAATCCTAGGGAGCGGGTACTTGTTCTTGATCGTGACTTTGTTGAGCTCGCGATAGTCAACGCAGAGCCTCAACGAGCCATCCTTCTTCTTCACGAAGAGTACCGGCGCTCCTCACGGCGAACTACTCGGACGAATAAAGCCCAGCTTACGCAACTCGTCCAACTGCTTCTGTAGTTCCCGTAACTCTAACGGTGCCATACGATACGGGGCCTTTGAAATAGGCGCGGTACCAGGCACGAGATCGATCTGGAACTCGGTGAGTCGACGAGGCGGTAATCCCGGAATCTCCTGGAACACATCGGGAAAATTGTAAACTATCGGTAAATGGTCGATGCAAACGGCGACAGGCTCCTCTATGGCGCAAGACATCAAACAAGACAACCACTCTCCTCTGGCTTCTGCAACGAACTGGAACTGTGGCACACCGGGTATACAAAACTTGACGGTCCTCGCGGCGCAGTCCAAAATGGCATAGTACTCGGCGAGCCAATCCATGCCCAAGATGACGTCGAACTCGGACATCGGCAAAACAAATAAATCAGCAGGCAGGAAGGTATTCCCAACTAGAATGGGGCATGACGAGCAAAATCGTCCTAACGCTGCAGTCCTCCCCAAGGGAGTAGATACTGATAGGCTCTCACCAGCAGACTCCAACGGTAAGCCAGCCGATCAACAGAAGCTCTCGGCCACAAAAGAATACGATGCACCAGAATCAAACAATACACGTGCAATGCATGTAGAAACTGGCAGTATACCCTCAACGACTCCTCCGGATGACTGCGGATCCTGCTGAGCCGCATAAAACCTAGCCTGAGCTGGCTGGGGAGGTGCCTGTCCCCTCTGAGCGTGCTGCTGCTGCTGGGGTCGCTGAGGCGGTCGAAATTGCTGCCTCTGCTGCTGTGGCCTCTAAGGCTGGTGATGATGCTGATGCTGCTGCTGAGGTGGCCTCGGTGGTGGAGGCTGCTGTCGCTGCTGCTGTGGGGGTCTCTGCTACTGCGGTGGAGGTCTCTGCTGCTGTGGACCTCTCTGCTGCTGCTGGGGGCTGGGACACTCCCATGAACGGTGTCCCTTCGCACCACACCTGAAGCAAGTGCCGGTGAACTGCCTCTGAGGTGGTGGTGGAGGTGCTGCTGGTGCTGATGGTGCACGGAAAGCTGGGTGACCTGTGCGCCTCTGCTGCTGTGGTCGACCCTGCTGGGAATGACTGGAAGAAGCCTGCCACTTCCGGTCTCTCCTCTGACCACGATTAGACTGAGGACCGGCCCACTCAGCCTCGTATATCTGAGCTTTCCGCACTACTGCCTGGAAAGTAGGGAGCTCATGCCCAATAACACGACCTCGAAGGCCGTAACGTAAGCCGTGCTCGAAACGGCGGGCCTTCCGCCCCTCGTCATCAACCATGTATGGCGCAAATCTCGATAGAGCCACAAAACGGGCCGCGTACTGTGCCACGGTCATGTCTCCCTGCACCAGAGTCTCAAACTCTAAAGCTCGCTGACGACGGATATGGTCGGGTAACAGAGGTCCACCAATGCTTGGCCTCACCTTGGAAGAGAAATACTGCTAACTGGACGCGCTTCTCGGTCATACATAACATGGTATAGAAAATTTTCTCCACATCGAAACGACATCTCTCTGCTGCAGTCGGATCTGGCTCGCCCTGAAAATGTGGGGGATCATGCCGCCTGAACTCACGAAGTACGGCGCTCGCGCGCTCCTGCTCTGCCTGAGCTGGCGAAACAGCTGGGCGTCTGCCCTGTCCCTGTAGTGCGGCTGTCACAGCCTGTAACATCTACTGTAACTGAGAGGTACTAACGGTCACAGTCGGCTCCTCATCGGCCTCAGGTGGAGGAATGTCATCCTCATGGGAGGAAGCAGGGATCTCTGAGGGTGGAACGGGAGACGCAGGAGGTAAAGCTGGAGCCTCCGATGGTGAAGCAGAATCCTCCGGTGGTGGTGCGGGAGTCGATCGAGTAACTCTCACAGGCGCCATATCCTACAGGAAAAAGCAAAGGCGCTAATCAACTTCAAAACTCTCGAAGGTACGCACCTTAACGGTATGAATTGGAGGGTCGCGAAGCTATTCAAACTTCGGAACTTAGTCATTCTTCACTCATAGCAAACATGTAATGTTGTTCTCGGTTATTCCCAAGTTATGCTCTGATACCAACTTCTGTCACGCCCCAAACTCGGAAACCGGGCTCACAAAATTCCCGATCGCCGAATCCGGCGCCGACAGCCTCCGTAGAACCCCATTCTCGGTTCCTAGCCCCCATTCGCCAGGTTCCGATCCTGGGATGCTACGAGGAGGATTTTCAATGTCAGTTTGATTCGTAATAAGCATAACCAAAGGCATAACCCACAAACAACAACCAAGCACTCCATTACATTTTCACTATGATCAAAAACTTTACAAGTACAATGAGCATAAAGGGAAATACAATGGTAAAGAATAAAAACTCCAAAATGCTCTGCAACGTGCTCCTGTCTCAACGCTGCTGCGAACCAACGTCACCTGCACGCAACGGTCGTGCATAAGCTTACAGAAAGCTTAGAGGGTGGTGAAAGTGTGTGCGCAAGGTAGTAATATGTACATGCAATGTCAGAGTGATGCGGAATATGCAAATGGAACCATGATATCATGAGCCGTACCAAGGCTATACAATGCCAGACATGAATGTATCGGCCACCACAAGGCCATGCGATGTACAATGCAACTCAAGCATACAGGTCCTCATCTATGTCCACACATCATTACAGCTCAAAATATGGAATATCACCGGGGTCTAGTACACTCTAAACCAGATTACCGCCACATCGCGCGTAATCAGGTAAGTGGAAAAGACCTCACTATCTGTCTGCCAATATCGGGCGTGACTCGTCGATAGCGGACCCATTCCTCGAGCTGGTCAGACTCAGCCTAGTATTGCCCCCTACTCTCAGGCGGGTAAGGCCGCACCCCCTTCCAACCGACCACGACACAGTGGAGAGCACAGCCAACTGGTGTTCGGCACTCAGTGCTCATCTACCCACTCGGTCTAGACATTGGAGCAACCTCTTGGTACCATAAGGGTTTAGGAACTTTCACCCAGGGATATCTATAGTACCCCATGTAGAACAAGATTTTCGGTATCCAATCCTGCCAACCAAGATACGTCTGTGGAGGCTACGACCCTGATGTCGCTAGGGCGTACAATAACCATGTCACACAAATGCGGAATGCATGAATCACGCTATCCAGTCATGCAACCAATCCTGCACATACCGTGCGCTCATGTAGGGCAACACCGCCTAACCGGGAGCCCATAAACAACCTGCCCGAAGGCAAATGCTATGATCAGACAATTCTCACATCAAGCATACATATGATGCGTATGATCATGAGTCATGAACTGTACTAAACATGTTATAACAAAATGAACTATCTTACAATGCAGATGGACCTGGATGGCCTATACACGGCAAGTACGGCCAGTAATGGGCCCTAAGGAGAGTCGTAATGTGGACATCTAACCAACATTATTCTCGCAATATGGACGTCAAACCATCATTGCTCCCAAGGCACGATCTTTGTAAACATTGGTACTTAGCCTATAAGGGATTTACACATTGCAATGGACCGTAGGTTGTTCCCATTGGGCCTTACATATATATCAAATGGGCCATATCTTATGGGCCTTTTATTCATCAGATGGGCCACACCAATGGGTCTTATGTGCATTGCAACGGGTCAAAGCCCGTGGGCCTTGGGTTGCATCTAATGAGCTTAGTCTCATGAGTCTAATGTATGACCAATGGGCCACACCAATTGAGTCCCACATGTGGGTCAAGTGGGCCTCAACCCATAGGCCTAACATGAAACAAATGGGCCTAAACCCCTAGGCCTTACATATATCAAATAGGCCTAACCCATGAGTCTCAAACAAGTCCAATGGGCCTAATCCCATGGGTCTCAAACAAGTCCAATGGGCCTAATCCCATGGGCCTTACAATATATCAATTGGGTCCACTTCCATGGGCGTTAAGAATGCAACATTGGGTCCAATTTTATGGGCCTTGGATCACATCAAAAGGGCCTATTCTTATGGATTTGGAACGTATCAAGTGGGCCCAAGTTCTTAGGCCTTAAATGAATCAAAATGGCCTAGCCCATAAGCCTTTCATAACTCAAATGGGTCTAGCCCATAGGCCTTTTGTAAGGCAAATGGGCTTAATCCAAAGGCCTTAAACAATTCAAATGGATCGACGGTTCGGATGCATCACATGCATCATAGTGGGTCCCACTGTCTAGTGGACAGTGCGAATAAGGCACATATGCCACAAGGGGGCCCCACCGTCCGCTGGACGGTGGAGTATAACACATATATCATGGTGGGAGTCCACCGTCCACAGCCGTGGATGGTGTATTAAAACACATACATTAATGGTGGGATCCACGGATGTGGCCCACCCTGATGCCCAAATGCCATCTGAGCCATTCATAATGCTCCTCGGACCTAAATGGAGGGAAAACAAAAATTTCAGCCTGTTCCAATGCTTCTGTGGGCCCCAAGCAAGATTTCAATGGTAGGCCCTTAATCCCATTGTTTCAAGTGGTGTGGGCCACCTGAATTTTGGATCGGTCCAAGATTTGAAGGGGGCCCACCTGATGATGGGACCCGCCTTATGAACGGATTGGAGGGTAAATAAGCATCACGGTGGGGCCCACACGCAGGGCCGTGGGCCCCTGCGTACGTCCGCCCGGCTGGCCGTGCAGGCGCTGCCAGTGCCTAACGCAAGCAGCAAGGCTGCCTCACTCATCTCTCTCTCCTTATTTTCATTCTTTTGCCGAAAATCGCACGTGTGGCCCGCTACCTGGAAATCCACCATCCATTGCGATCAGCGACTCGAGGCCGTCCAAATGAGTCCAGAGTTTGAATTTTTTTGACGCTTGAAAAGTGAAATAACACAAGAAATAACATTTGAATGGTGAGGACGCAATATTTGGCGCTATGGCCCACCAGGTGATTAGATCAGCTCCAAACTTCTACCCAACGGCTAAAATGCCGTGGGTAAGAGGATGGACGGCTTGGATCGAACATAAACATCAGGGTGGGGCCTATGCAAGGGGCCACCCAAGAATCCCTTTTTTCTTCTTTTCCCTTTTTCTCATTTCCTTAGAAACGTCCAGCGTCCCAGACGCTGGACGGTTGGCTTTCCTTTAAAAAAAAATTTGTGGTGGGCCCTGATGAAGTGGGCCACCACTGATGGGTGTACAACGCATATGGTGGGCCCCACTTGAATAAATCTTGAAGAAGAAAAAAAAATATAATGCTAAGGTGGGATCCATTCAACTGGGCCACATAATCCTTTTGCACAAAAATAAAATAAAATAGAATAAAATAAAATAAAATAAATAAAAGAGAGAGAGAGAGACATGGAGAGTGGGACACGGCTTGTGATGGAGGGACCCCGTCATTATGGGCCCTCCCTTGCAATGAATCATACAAAATAACGGATCCCTTTGATCATGAGACCATCAAAAATATAAATCAACTGTGGAGATCCATTCTCCACCAATATGGACGGTCTAGATGACCTTTCTAAATGAAAATAAACATCATGATGGGGTCCATGGAGAATGGCCCCATCATGGAATGATCATGATGATCCAAGTGGTCCATCGGCCACAAATAAGGGTCCCAAGTGAGATCCACACCATTGATCGATGGGCCTCACTTGGTCCACCATAAAAATAAGAAAAATAAGTATGAGGTAGCACCCACCGTCCGATTCTTCTCGCTCCTAGAGGTTCCTTGGCACCTAAGCTTCAACTTCAAGGGTTAAGATGAAGAATAGAGGGTTGAGATAGGGGATTTTGGGGTAGGAAGGTGGGCCACTTGAAGCTTAGGAATTTGGAGAAATTCCATACGTATGGAGTCTCTTAGAGCTCATTTGTTGCTTGAAAATTTGAAATGAGAAAGAGAGAAGGAGAGAGAGTGATGTAAGGGAGAGAGAGAGAGACTGATGGATGGATGGGTGAGTGATGGTTGTGTAAGAAAAACTTGACTTTTGAGGCTTTTGTGTAAGAAAAGTATGGGAGATGAAGACTTTTGTGGCTTTTTGTGTAAGAGAGGTATGGGTGATGAAGACTTTTGTGGTTGCTTGGGAAAATGGAATAAAGTGATGTGTACTTGACATGTGATGGGTTGATGGGTGATTGATTGATGGGATTGATGTGATTGATGTGACACATCGTTGAGATTCCCTTGGTTTTCGCAACGCGCGGCGTTTTCTCGCACCGAACGTTGGCCCATATCTCTTGATCAGGGTATCGCCTCGGTGCACGAGTCGCGGTATCAGAACCGCAACAACGGCGCGGTCGCTATGGTATTGGTCTCGGGCTGAGTCGACTCGGGTTGTCGGCATATGAATCAGGGTCGCGCGTCGATATCGTTTAAGGGTCGAAGGTTGCCGGAATTCAACCGGTACGACTGCGGAAGTGTACGGAAAGGTACGGACCAAGATACGGGTCTTACACCAATGCACGTGTCAATCGGCTTGAAGCCTCCCTTCAGGCGAACCCCGACACTGAGAAATATGTCCAATCACAAAACGGGGATCAAATTGAAGTAGTTGAGACTATGCCACTTGTAGTTGTTAGCCGCTCCTTAAGCCAGATTGTAGAAAGTGATGATTGGCTCATGAATTTAATTTTCCACACTTATGCTAAGTGTGGTGGCAAAAACTGTTAGGTGATCATTAATAGTGGTAGTTGCACTATGTGGTCTCTGCTTGCACCTTGGACTGCTTAGGTATGCTAGTCGTTCCTCACTTTCGATCCTATCGAGTCTCATGGGTTGATGCGTCTTCGATTCCTGTTTCTCAGTGTTGTCCCATTCTCATTCAGTTTGATTCCCATACGGACATGCTATGGTGTGATGTTTTGCCTATGGATATAGGCCACTTCATTTTAGGCAAGCCTCGGTTGTATGACAGGAACGCAACATTTTTCGGTCACTCGAATACGTGTTCGTTTCTGTATGAAGGCAAAATGATTGTCTTGAAGCTTCTCCTGCTCAAAAGCACCTCGAAAAAGGAGGACGTTAAGAAACGTTGTCTTGAAGCTGTGACTAAACTTCGGCTTGAGTCTCTTCCTATAGTTAATGCCAAAGAGTCAGAAAGAGAGACTAAAACTGATTTGATAGTATATGCCCATGTGAAAAATGAGATCACTCTTTGGGTTATTATGGTGATGTCACCTGAGGTTACATCCGAGGGTAGTGTAGAGTTAACACTTGAGGTGAGTCCGGTATTGGAGGAGTCTAGTGTTGTTATTCCAAAGGATATACCGGATGAGTTTAAACTCGTGCGGGACATTTACGCGTTAACTCTACCAAACCTTCATCATCATCAAATGAGTCCCGAGGAGGAAGTGGATCTGTAAAGACAAGTAGATGAGCCTAGGACCCCTATAGATTGCATACTCATGTCAGTATTCCACAACCCTTCAGAGTTTGCGCATGCATCTACACGACATATGTATGACTTGCATGTGGAGATTAGAAAAAGAATAAATATAAGTAATGAAACATATAAAATGATTGCTGACTCAACACCATATGTTTAAAGAGTTTGTTGTGGGTGATGAAGTCATGATTAGAATAAGCCCAAAAAGGTTTCCATAGGGAACCATAAAAAATTACAAGCCCGTAGCGCTGGACCGTATAAAATCTTGAAAAGACTGGGTCCGAATGCTTAATACATCTTCCACCTAACATGGGTATCAGTTCCACATTTAATATGGAACATCTTTTAACGTTTCATGGAACTTCCCTAACCCTAACATAAACTTTAATGATGATGCCCCTGACCTGTCTAATAATCCATGGCCATTACCTAACCCCTCTTCTCAACCTTTACTATTTGTACCATCCATACCTACGAGAAGAGAGGAGATAGAGGATATCTTAGATAAAGAAGTGGTTTCCATAAGACATGAAGGTTATTAGGGGTACCTTATCACGTGGAAAGGCAAACCAAAGTTAAATAGTAGGTGGGTCACAGAGGTAGAGCTTCAGCGATGAGACTCGAATCTCCTCAAGCATCGCCACAAGTTTATTTCGCTAGAAGTGAAATGTCCTCAGCCGAGGGGAATTAATGATGACATCCAAGCACCATACCGGAGGAGGAGAGCTGAGCCAATCTTCTTATGGCTAAACGACCATTACATGGGGACCATTTGGCCCAATTCATAGTCCTAGCCATGTTGAAGACCCCATGTGCATGTTCATGCATATTTGAAAACCCCACATTGGGAAGATGCACATGGGTTGCGCATATGAGCTTGATGGACACATTGGACCATTGTATCGGGTAAACACGGTGATCAGACCGTTAGATCATCATCATTTGACATCTTAATCATGGACCCCCATGGGCCATGAAATAGTTTAGTTGTTTACATGCTTCATTATTTTTTATATAACTTATATTTGTATTGAGATTAGGGAGTTAGAAATAACTTTTTATTTATTTAGCGTCTTTATGTTGAGAATCTTATTTGATAATGCTTTTTTGTAAAGGTCTTTTCTGAGCCTATAAAAGAGAAATTGGGGGGGGGGAGCCCCAATGCTGTTATTTTGAAAAAAAAAAAAAAAACTTCATATTTTCTCTTCTTCATGTGATTTGGAGCTTGGGTGAGGTGTGATTTCATTCTCCATTCAACGGAGGTGCGAGGCTTCCACATATAATCTTCATTCTTTCTTCATTTCTATAAAAAAAGATGTATTTTTCCCAAAAACTTCACCTCTTCTTTCCTTCCTATTTAAAACCATCCAAATCATATTTTTTTTCAACTTTTCATCATCCAACTTCAACCCCAATTGAAATCAACCATTGAGGACCCCAAAATCCTAGCCAATGACCCACACGTGTGACTGTATGGCCACACGTGCGAGCCCCTAGGCTGAACGTACAAACAACCCCTCAATCCCTTGATTTCCATTTACTTCCCCCATCAAAACCCTTTGATTCCCCATCCCTAACTCTACCTATGAACCATAACCCGAACCCTAGATTCTCTAATTCCCTAATTTTCCTAAAATTTCAAACCCTAAATCTCTAATTTTCTTAATTGACCCAAAATCCCTATCTTCCCTTCATCCAAAATCTTAATTCCCCTCTACTAATACCTAAATCCATCAATCCCGTTAACCAATTCACTTAATTTAACCCTAATTTTCATCTTTTTTCCAAATTCTAAAAAAACCTTAATTATAAAATCCTCAATTCTCATGAACCCTATTTTTCCAAATTTTAGATTTTCCCCTTCCTAACCGTAATCATAGAACCTATAAGTCAGTCCCTTGAATGTGGAACGTGCCTATGATAAATTGGAAGTTATATCCTTCCATCAGGCCGAGTTTTAATTGATTTATATGATTTCTTAGCATGTGGATATGTGATTTATGTTCAATCAGATTTTATTTTCTATTATTTACTCTTAATTACGTGGTGGGTTAGTATCTTTCATTAATTGAATTACTCTATGTCATAATCTCCACGTTGCATGCTAGCATTAAATCATGTGTCCTGCATCACTTCAACTTTGAAGACAAGGTTCTTTTGATGGATGGTGGGCTGATGAGGTCCCATTCAAATTCCATTTGAATTTGAAAATTCCAATCCTCAATTCTCATTTGAACTTGAAAATATCACTTTAAATTCAAATTTATGATTCAATTATTTATTTTAAATTGTCGGTTACTTTTCTGTAATTATTGTTGTGTAATTGGAACTTTATTGTAATGCTTATATAATGGATGCAATGCAATCCCTGGAGGGAGTGGAGAATAACAATTATCCTTCAGTCTTGCTTTACCTCTTATCTTTCCCAATTATCTTCCTCCTTATTCTATTCTAGTCTTTGATGCAAGACACATGATTTAATGCTAGCGTGCAACATGGAGATTATGAAAGAGTCCATAAAGTAATTCCATTAACAAAAGATGCTTACCTACCAAGTAATTAAGAGTAAACAATATGAAATAAAATCTTATTTAACTTAAATCACATGCCTGCAAGCTTAAGAAATCACATAAATCAATTAAAGCTATGCCCGATGGAAGGATAGAACTTCCAATTTAGCATAGGTACGGTCCACACTCAAGGGTCAAATTTGTAGGTTTTATGATTAGGGTTAGGATGAGGAAAATCTAAAATTTGGATAATTAGGGTTTATGGGAATTGAGGATTTTGGAATTATGATTTTTAGAAATTGGGTATCTAGGGTTTAGGGTAGGGTTATGGATGGGGAATCAAGGGGTTTTGATGGGAAAACAATGGGAAATCAAAGGATTGAGCGGTTGTTCATACTGTTAGCCTAGAGGCTCGCGCGTATGGGTCATTGGTTAGGGTTTTTTCGGTCCTCAATGGTTGATTTCAGTTAGGGTTAAAGTTAGATTATGAAAAGTTGAAGAAAAAGATGATTTGAATGGTCTTGGATAGGAAGGAAAGAAGAGAGGCTGAGTTATTATTATTTTTGAAAAAATACTTCTTTTGGATAGAAAGGAAGAGAGAAGGAAGATGATAGATGGAAGCCTAACACCTCCGTTGAATGGGAAATTGAATAACACCCCACCCAACCTACAAATCACATGGAGTATTCTTCAAATCACATGAAGAAGAGAAAACACAAAGCTTTTTTTCATTTTTTCTTTTTCCCAAAATAATGGCATTTGGCTTTACACACCCATCGTTATCTTTTATAGTCTCAGAAAAGACCTTTTATAAAAAGATGCTCTCAGATAAGATTCTCAACATAAAGATGCTTAATAAATTAAAAGTTGTTCCTAACTCCCTAATGTCAACACAAATATAACCTATACAAAAAATAACGAAGCATGTAAATTATCTAAACAACTAAACCATTTCATGGCCCATGGGGGTCCACGATCAAGATGTCCGATGATGATAATCCAACGGTCTGATAATCGTGTCCAATGGTCTAATGTATCCATCAGGCTCTTATATGCAACCCACATGCATCTTCCCAGTGTAGGGTCTTTAAAGATGCATGAACATGCACGTGGGGTCTTCAATGTGAATTGGGCTAAGTGTGCCCCATGTAATGGTCGGCTAACCATAAAGAGACTGGCTCGGCCCTCCTCCTCTGGTATGATGCTCAAATGTCCTCATTAGTCTTTCTTCATTATCTCTCAATCTCATCTCCTATCTTATTCAATTA
The DNA here is from genome assembly GCA_037074715.1 of Magnolia kwangsiensis. Classification (NCBI taxonomy): domain Eukaryota; kingdom Viridiplantae; phylum Streptophyta; class Magnoliopsida; order Magnoliales; family Magnoliaceae; genus Magnolia; species Magnolia kwangsiensis. Next base: position 43,581,279 of record CM073572.1, on the reverse strand, counting down.
TATTTCTTCCACACATTTGATAAATGTGCATATTATTAACCTTGTCAGTGTTATGTGCCCTAGAAAACCGATGTTGATCTTGACCGTTGATCATGATGATTATGTCCTATGTGGACATGTTATTAATGCCATAATCAATGTGTGTTTACCTTAATTGTTTACATGATATTAATGTTATGATTAATATGTGGGTTTTTCTTAACCATTTATATATTTATGGGTTAAAGGAAAGGGTTTCCTCCATTGTCCTTGGGAACTTGAGTTGAGCACAACAACTACTAGCCAGGGGAGAGTTGTGCTCCATGGATCTCAGTACCTTGTTAGTCGATGACTACTTCGTAGATTTTGGGACAAGCTTGTGGTTATTCTTATGTGATCATCATATGTGAAGGGACTGATGACAAGTTGAGATGGAAAGTCTCCAACATCGGGCTCAATGCCAAGTTGATGCCTTTTCCTTACCTTACGGAGTGTGAGTGCTTATGTATATGGGGTCTTGTTATTAGACCCTTTGGACACTTGCATTGTGTGGATTGCTTCAAGTCTCTAGATTGGTAGACCCTTCATGCCTGTTCTAGATTAACTTGTGTACATACTATCTTTGACTAATCCTTAAGACCTGAGGAAATTGGGGAGCTCAAATTCCCAGTATAATGTTCTTTGACCTTCATGATGTTAATTCAATGGCTCTTATATGTGTGTGGTTGCGTGCATACTGCATACATTAAAATACAATTGAGGTCCATGTGATCCAACGAGGGATTCACTGGTTGCCTAACAATACTTTTGTGGTGTAGGGCCTGTTTGGATTCATGGAAAGTATGGGAAATGAAATAGTGTTTCCCATGAAATTCACTTTATGCTATTTGGTAGACCTTTCATTGTTGGAAATTGTGGGAAATACATTTCCCACTTTCTATCTTTGTTGGTAAATACATGAACTTATTTTTCCACCTCTACCCTAAGAAATGCATTTTTCCACCATGGAAGGAAAATGGGTTTCTCAAGGGTTAAAGCCCAAATGCACTACTATCCATGTTCAATCGCCTCACATGTGCCAAATGAGACATTGTCTATCTTCAGTTATGCTCTACACATGCCACTATGCCACATGTGCCACCATCCATCTTATCTTATGCCCCACATGTGTAAAGAGCCCCCAATGTGCTAATGTGCCACATATATCACCATCCATCTTCTCTTGCACTGTAACATCCCAAAAATCGGGGGTCGAGCATAAACTTCACTCCCGAGTTCTAGAACATCACTTATGCAACATTTTCAATGATGAATGAATTGTTATCAGCATAAGGCATAAAACATGAGGTAGATTAAGCCAAAACAGCATATCATACTCCAGAGATAGTTAAATTTCTTAAGCGGAAGACTGTGATAAATATATAAAATGTATAATTGATTGTAAATCTCAAGAGTGTGAACATGTTATCAGGTTAACTTAATACATGTATACTCCAAAAATGGAAAGAAAAGAATATACATGGGTGTTTAAATAAAAGGCGAAATACCAAGTGTATTAGCATTTAATCAATAACCCTGTAACCCCGTCGATCAGAACCTGCATAAAGGAGGGATCCTCCTCCTCATCATCAAGTCCGGCTCTGCTTTGCAAGCAACGCCGTCATCTGAAACTAAGACAGGGTCTGGTTGGTGTGTACAATACCGTCCCGAAACGTGGGAGTGAGTAGCTAACTCAGTGGAAACTATACAACAAAGGTTAACATGTTATCAATTCAATCAAGCAGTAATGATAAAGCAGTACAATCAAAAAGGTCTTAGATACTCTTGTTAATGCAAGGATGGTATGAAGAATGATGCATGCCCTCACCACAAACTCCCTCATGCGACATCATCTAACGGTCGCGGCATGAATCACTACCATTGTGCTCTCACACCAACGCTAATGGCACATGCAGTGTGATGTCATGAGTATGATTACCAAGTTCTTATTAGGCTTTTTCATACAGCAGGATTGGGAAGCTAAGACACCTCCCTCATATTAATTCTCGACATTGATCCGTTCTAGGGTCGTCAGTCCTAGGATATCTCATACGATGTTACATTTCTAGGTCGCTGTAAGGGCTGTTGTGCGCAATCGTTGCTCCTCTCCCCCATCACCTTATCAATACAAGCCTATTTCTATCCTTAAGACTACATCAGGACTCGTCGCCCCTATGCAGTGTCAGGATAAACTCAAGGTCACTAAAGAGGGCTTGTCACCAATCAGTGTAGGCCGACAGCAAGAATATAGTATCTCATACCACCATAATCTGCTCAGAGTAGGGTGCTCACTGGTCACTACGGGAAGGTTTGCTGCCCCAGCGTAGGCCGATAGCTCGATCACGGTGTCCCATACCACCATGCCCGGCTCATGAGTCTTAGGGGATCTTGGTACCATGGTTAACGGGAGTTTCACTGGTAAGCTCGGTGTCTTAGATTCAAACAATTGTGACCAAACATGGTGAACAAACATTGGTCAATCGGGTTAGTTGATAAGCTCAACTAGGCCAAGCACACGTTAAGTTGAACGACATGGAATGCTTAAGCACTCCGTGTGGCCTAACCATTGCTGAACACCCCAAGCACGACTCAGATTCGCTAAACTCATTCTACGTGGCGGACAACCTCACCACCATTTACAGAACGATTACCGATTGTATGGACTGTAGCACAGGCCCAATCACATACAAATTTCATAATAGGCATATGAGTCATATCCTACAATCATGTGGACATTCATGAAGTATAACTTAAATGTAAATACAGTACATGGAGGAAATCATATACACCTTTAACATGATTCATCTAAGTTAATCAATTCATGGAGAAAATCATATACACAGTTAATACGAACAATCTAGGTTACACAAAGTATGGAGAAAATCATACACTCAAGTATTGTGATTGAGATTCATATCTCAACAACCTAACAATCACATTTTTACTAACTACTAACTCACTTAGGCGTTTATACAAACACTTAGATGACACTATTCAACATACATTACGTATGTCGATTCTATTACATACTAGGGCAAGTCCTTTCATCAAAAGGTTATCGCCTATACAACAATCGTATATCCATGACAGTTAGTCATGGCTAGTGCGAAAGCGAGTTCTATACTCATCCAGTCATTTTCACAAACTCTTAGACTATACATACTAAATACATATCATATGTTGGTATATCATGTATTAGGCCAAATCCTTTCACTAGGGAGTTGCCCCATACACCACTTGCATATACCCACGATGGATAATCATGGAATGCATGAATCCAGGTTCTGCATTCTTTTAAACATTTTCACAAATACGTGAGCTACACACTTTAACATATATAGCGTATATTGGCCAAGGCGTTATTTAGGACAAGTCCTCCCGCTAAGGAGTTGTCACACATGTAACAAGCATATATTCATGGCAAATAATCATGTTAAGTACAAATCCAAATTCTATACGTATATGGTATTTTCTACAAATACGAGGAATACAGTATATTCAACATAATTAACGTATAACTGAAAATCGAAATGGACAACACTTTGTACATGTGAAATAGCATCTACATCAGTAATAAATCTTTAACTGACATTGAAAGTCTTGAAAACCATAACCTAAACGTATATAGTCCGCACCTTAAAACAGAAAATACGTATAAGAGGTGATTCAGACGATAAGTCTTCGTCAACGGTGGATACGCAACCTAAGGCATTAAATACGTTAGCTACAACATCACTCCAACTATCCAAGGCTGCTAAATAAGTTAGGGTTAGGATTTCTTACCTAAGAACGGAGTTGGAATCGCTAGAATAGCGATGCAGGTGGATGACTTTGGCACGTGGAGCAGCAGGGAAGAATCCCAGGAGAAAATCCCAACTTCTCCCTCACTTTCTATCTCTCTTTTCTCTCTTTCTTAGCTAGGGTTTGAAAATTCATATGGGATTTGTGAGAGAGAGTTTAAGGCCCCTTTATAAGCCCAAACATAACGAAAACAGACTTGAAGTCAAGGTATACTTAAGTTATAACCAAATCGGGTCTGTTCCAATCCAACGGAGTACTTCTGGAGGTCCTGTTACTAAATGCGGTCGGACTTAAGCTCTCTAATATTGGATCTAGGTCAAGCTAAGTTTTCAATCCGATCGTGTTTCCAGATCAACCGTGGTGAACCAGTTTCAGTTCAACGGTCACTGAAACTTGATCAGGGCCACAAGTGCTATGATATGTAAGGGCCACCTATCCTGATCCGAGGATAAATTTGTGTCGAAATCTAACGGTCAGAACGCTTAAAAATAGTGCGTAAGTGACACGTGCCAGATTTATTAAAATTATATTTAATTTCTTAAAAATCTTCATTTTCTCACACTCTTCACTCCATACTCAAGGAAATCGTCCCAGAGCATCGTTTGGGCTTGATTTTCGAGATGATAGTCAAGTCCAACTAGGCGATCGTAATTGTCTAAGTTCATCGCTATCGGACTTTCGACGTGCGGTCCAGGTCCGATACGAAGTTTCAAAGTGCTCTCGAGAGCAACCGGATTTAGAGATTGATTCTAGATTTCAGGGTAAGGTAGCGTCAATGATTCTATAGGTTCTGGGTCTTACAGATCGTATTTAAAGTGGTTGGTGCTAATTTTACAGGTAATGTAGTTTAGCGCTAGTTAATTCACGTTAAATTTCTAAAGAATTTAGTCCTAAATGATTTCTTTGGCTTTGGAATTGAGTTCTGAGAGTGATATGGTTGACCCATTGCCTAAGGATGTCTAACCCCAGGTTGGCAAAAAATCTGGGGTGTTACATGTACCCTGCATGTGCTATTGTGCAACATGTACCACCATTCATCTTACTTGTGTCCCACATGTGCAAAGCACCCCACATGCACTACTGTGCCACACGTGCCATTGTCCATCTTCAATTCTCCAATTGTGCCACATGCCAATGGTGCCAATGTGCACAAGTGTCATCATCTAGCCTTAGTTCCCACATGTCAAATGTGCCAATGCATGTCTTGTGGCACATGTGCCACCGTACAACTTCAAACATCTAACATGTACCACGCATGCCACAATTCAACTTCAAGTGCCCACATATGCCATGTATGCCACATGTGCCACTATTCATCTCTAAGCATCCCCCATGTGCTAACTTAGCACATGCTAGTGGCTACCTAAAATCTTTTCAAGAAAAGTTTTTGTTTTGCCAAACAACAAGCTTGAAAATAAATTCTAAAATTCTATGAAAATCTTGTTAAAAAACAAACAAGGAAAACAATATTTCCTTTCCTACACTTTCTTGGAAATAAGGTTTTCCAAGAAACACTATTTTCTTTCTCATGCTTTTCATAAATCCAAATAGGCCTTTAGATTTTAGGGATCGTACCATTAACCAAGTTGTTTTTAATTGGGCCCGGCACTTAAATGGTTTAAATGTTTTCAACTGTTGACCTTTTGTTTTAACCATTAAAAAGGTTTTAATCATGCTTAATGGATATCTAATGGTTATGATCATGTGGTCCACTCGTTGATTTGCATGGGTATTGGATTAATGATGGATGGCTTTAGTGGAGGGATTGGATTAATTTGGGTACATAAGTTTGTAGAGATGAGGTGTACCATAACTGGTGCATCCCCAAACCTTAACTTTGGATGAGGTGTACCACAACCCGAGTCGACTCAGCCCGAGATCAATACCATAGCGACCGCGCCGTCGTTGCGGTTCCGATACCGTGACTTGCGCGCCGAGGCGATACCCTAGTCAAGAGATATGGGCCAACGTTCTGTGTGAGAAAACGCCGCGCGTTGCGAAACCCAAGAGAATCTCTACGATGTGTCACATCAATCACATTAATCCCATCAATCAATCACCCATCAATCCATCACATGTCAAGTACACATCACTTTATTCTATTTTCCTAAGCAACCACAAAAGTCTTCATCACCCATACCTCTCTTACATAAAAAGTCACAAAAGTCTTCACCACCCATACCTCTCTTACACAAAAGCCACAAAAGTCAAGTTTTTCTTACACAACCATCACTCACCCATCCATCCATCACTCTCTCTCTCTCCCTTTACATCACTCTCTCTCTTTCTCTCTTTCTCATTTCAAAAATTTCAAAGCAACAAGGGTCCATACGTATAGAATTTCTCCAAATTCCCAAGCTCTAAGTGGCCCACCTTCCTACCCCAAAATCTTCCATCTCAACCCTCCATTCTTCATCTTAACCATTGAAGTTAAAGCTAAGGTACCAAGGAACCCCTAGGAGCGAGAAGATCGGACAGTGGGTGCCTCTATAGAGTAGTTTCTCTTTATTTTTATGATGGGCTAAGTGAGGCCCACCCATCCATGGCGTGGATCTTACTTGGGACCCTAATACGTGGCCGATGGACCACTTGGATCATCATGATCATTCCATGATGGGGCCATTCTCCATGGACCCCATCATGATGTTTATTTTCATTTAGAAAGGTCATCTAGACCGTCTATAGGGACTTTCACCCAGGGATATCTAGACGCATCGTGGTTGGCAGGATTGGATACAAGAAATTGTGTTCTACATGAGGTGCTATAGATATCCCTGGGTGAAAGTTCCTAAACCCTTATGGTACCAAGAGGTTGCTCCAACGTCTAGACCTAGTGGGTAGATGAGCGTTGAGTGCCGACTACTAGACGGGTACGCTCTCCACTGTGTCGTGGTCGGTTGGAAGGGGGTGCGGCCTTACCCACCCGAGTGTAGGGGGCAATGCTAGGCTGAGTTTGACCAGCTCGAGGAATGGGTCCGCTATCGACGAGTCACGCCCGATATTGGCAGACGGATAGTGAGGTCTCTTCCACTTACCTTATTGCGCGCGATGTGGCGGCAATCTGGTTTAGAGTGTACTAGACCCTGGTGATATTCCATATTGAGCCGTATTGATGTGTGGACATAGATGAGGACCTGTATGCTTGAGTTGCATTGTACATCGCATGGCCTTGGGGTGGCCGATACATTCATGTCTGGCATTGTATAGCCTTGGTACAGCTCATGATATCATGGTTCCATTTGTATATTCCACATCACTCTGACATTGCATGTACATATTACTACCTTGCGCACACACTTTCACCACCCTCTAAGCTTTCTGTAAGCTTATGTATGACCGTTGCGTGCAGGTGACGTTGGTTCGCAGCAGCGCTGAGACAGGAGCATGTTGCAGAGTATTTTGGAATTTTTATTCTTTACCATTGTATTTCCCTTTATGCTCATTGTACTTGTAAAGTTTTTGATCATAGTGGAAATGTAATGGAGTTCTTGATTGTTGTTTGTGGGTTATGCCTTTGGTTATGCTTATTACGAATCAAACTAATATTTAAAATCCTCCTCGTAGCATCCCAGGATCGGAACCTGGTGAATAGGAGCTAGGATCCGAGAACGGGTGTAAGACCCGTATCTTGGTCCGTACCTTTCCGTACACTTCCGCGGTCGTACCGGTCGAATTCCGGCAACTTTCGACCCTTAAACAATATCGACGCACGACCCTGATTCACGTGCCGACAACTCGAGTCGACTCAACCCGAGACCAATACCATAGCGACCGCGTCATCGCCGCGGTTCCAATGGCGCGTCTCGCGCGCGAAGGCGATACCCTGATCAAGAGTTATGAGCCAACGTTCGGTGCGAGAAAACGCCGCGAGTTGCGAAAACTAAGGGAATCTCTACGATGTGTCACATCAATCACATCAATCCCATCAATTAATCACCCATCAACCCATCACATGTCAAGTACACATCACTCTCACCCATTTTCCTAAGCAACCACAAAAGTCTTCCTAACCCATACCTTTCTTACACAAAAGACCACAAAAGTCTTCACATCCCATACCTCTCTTACACAAAAGCCACAAAAGTCCAAGATTTCTTACACAAACATCACTCACCCATCCATCCATCACTCTCTCTCTCTCCCTTTACATCACTCTCTCTCTTTCTCTCTTTCTCATTTCAAAATTTCCAAGCAACAAGTGAATTCCAAGAGTCCCACGTATGGAATTTCTCAAACCCTTCTAAGCTCCAAGTGGCCCACCTTCCTACCCCAAAATCTCTCATCTCAACCCTCCATTCTTCATCTTAACCATTGAAGTTGAAACTAAGGTGCCAAGGAACCCCTAGGAGCGAGAAGATCGGACGGTGGGTGCCTCTATAGGGTAGTTTTTATTGTTTTTATGGTGGACCAAGTGAGGGCCACCGATACATGGTGTGGATCTCACTTGAGACCCTTATTTGTGGCCGATGGACCACATGGATCATCATGATCATTCCATGATGGGGCCATTCTCCATGGACCCCATCATGATGTTTATTTTCTCTTCAAAGGTCATCTAGACCGTCCATGTCGGTGGGGAAAGGATCCCCACCGTTGATTTTAAATTTCGAAGGTCCCACATGTTTTAAGTCCCACTTGTTGCATGATTTGTTGCTAGGGAGGGCCCATAATGACGGGGTCCCTCCATCACAAGCCGTGTCCCACTCTCCATGTCATTTTATTGCAATAGGAGGGTGTGGCCCACTTGAATGGATCCCACCTTGATGTAATTTTTATTCAAGTGGGGCCCACCTTGGACATTGAGCCCATGACACCCATCAGTGGTGGCCCACTCCATCAAGGCCCACACTCAAAAAAAAAAATTAACAAAAGACCGTCCAGCGTCTGGGACGCTGGATGTTTCAACAGAAAGGGAATAAAGGAAGAAAGAAAAAGAAAAGGGAAATGGTGGGCTGCTCCAACATGGCCCCACCTTGATGTATATTTTTAATCCAAGCCATCCATTTTATTCTCGGGATCGTTTTAGGCGTTGAGCCGAAAAATGAGATCGATCCAATTATCTGGCGGGCCGTGGCATTAAGAATACTAATATCTTCCTTTAAAACTTAAAAAAATGATTTCTGGGGTCCACCAGAAGCTTGGACCTACCTGAAACTTGTTTTGGACTCCTATTTTTGTGGGAAACATGCAATGGACGGGATAGATTTGTTTAATGTGGGTCCCACCTAGGAAAACAAAATTAAAGGAAATCCATGCATGCGTTTGCTACTTGACGTCCAGAGGTGTCTGGACGTCCAACCAAAAAAAAAATAGAAAGAAAGGAAAAGAAGGGAAATGGTGGGCCACTCTTGTAAGCCCCAACTTAATGCATGGATTTAATCCAAGCTTTCCACCATCTTCCTCAGATTAATTTAGGCGTTGAACCAAAATTTGGGACCAATCCGGAACTCAGGTGGGCCATACCATCTAAAATCATGAGGAGACATGCCTGAAACATACAAAAACATTTGGTAGGGCCTACCTGAAATTTGGACGTGGCTGAAACTTGGTTTGGACGCCTAATTTTGTGGAACACATGCAATGGATGGGGTAGATCTGGTTAATGTGGGTCGCACCTAGGATAAAAAAATAATTTTACTTTTTTGGCATGACTTTGTGCCATGAGTCCAGATACGTCCACGTTAAAAAGGGTGGCCGTATTGGCCCACTTGTAGACTCCACCATGATGTATATTTTACATCTATACCGTTCATTTAATAGGTCCCCTTGAATGGTGCGTTGACTCCAAAAATCATCCACAAACTGAACTCAGGTGGGCCATACCATCCAAATCATGTGAAGACATGCCTAAATCATATAAAAACACTTGGTGGGGCCTACCTGAATTTTGAATGTAGCTAAAACTTGGTGTGAACCCTCAAACAGGTGGGACACACGTAATGGACGGGTTGGATTACAAATAAACACTTTGGTGGGCCCTATATGGGACCCACTGTGGTATGTGTGGCTTACCATACCGTACACAACAGTGGGTGGTGACACCCACTGTGATGCAAGTGTTTTACTCACGCTGTCCGTCCACGCCAGTGGACGGTGGCCCCCACTCAGATGTATGTATTGTGTCCACGCCGTCCATCTCGTGGGCCCCTGGCCACGTGACGTTATGAACAGGTTTGGATGGCAATAAACATTACAGTGGGCCCTAGGCCATGTGATTCAATGAACAATTTGGATGCAAATAAATAGTACAGTGGACCCAGGTTGGGTAGAAAATATACATTTCGGTGGGCCCTGGGTCTATATGACCTTATTAACAGGTTTGAATGGAAAATAAACATTTTGGTGGGCCCCTTGCTACATGGCCTTATCAACAGGTGGAATGTAAAATAAACATTTTGGCGAGCCCCTTGCCACACGGCCTTAACAACAGGTTGGGTGGCAAATAAGCATTTCAGTGGGCCCAGGATTGGCTGGAAATAAATGTTATAGTGGGCCCACATGGGAGTCTACCATGATGCATGAGTTTCATCCAAACCGTCCAACCATTTTGAGATCATTTTAAGGCCATTGTTGAGGCCCATCTTTATGTATTTGTGGCCCGCCCACTAAGGCCCACTTTGTTATTTATGGGCCCATGTGTGTAGGCCCAATTGATGTATTTGTGGCCCATTGTTGAGGCCCACCTTGGTATATATAAGGCCTATGTGATTAGGCCCATTTGATGTACATAAAGCTCATATGATTGGGCTCATTTTAATGAATTCTAAGGCCCATGGGTTATAACCCATTGCAAAGGACCTAAGGCCCATTGGTGAGGCTCATTAAGGTGATCCATTTGATGAATGCAAGGCCCATATGATACGGCTCAATTGATGTACTTAAGGCCCAATTGAGTGCAACTAGGTTCATTGTAATGCGTGATCCCTCCATGGCAAATAACGATATTTATAGTAAGTAATGTCTCGGGAACAATGATGGTTAGACGTCCACATTGTAGGTACAATGTTGGTTAAATGTCCGCATTGTAACACTCCCTAAGGCCCACTAATAGGCCCATACTTGTAGTAAGTAAGCCGTCTAGGCCCATCTCAATTATACACAGAGCCCATCTCTATATACATGTTTAGTATAAATCCATGATTCATTATCATACGCATCATATGTATGACTGATATGAGAAGTGACTGATCATAGCATATGCCTTCGGGTGAACTGTTTATGGGCTCCCTGGTAGGTGGAGTTGCCATAGTGCATGGTACACGTAAGATTGTTGCATGACTGGTAGTGTGACTCATGCACTTCCATTTGTATGATTGTGATTATTGTATGCCCTAGCGACATCAGGGCCATAGCCTCCACAGATGCATCGTGGGTGGCTGGATTGAATACCGAAAATGTTTGGTTCTAACATACGGGCGCCATAGATGTCCCTGGGTGAAAACCCCTAAACCCGATGGTACCAGAGGATGACTCTAACGTCGAGACCGAGTGGATACATGAGCGCACGAGGGCCGTATACCAGTAGGTCGCGTCTCCCACTGTGTCGTGGTCGGTTGGAAAGGGGTGTGACCTTACCCGCCTGAGTGAGGGGACAACTTCTAGGTTGAGTTTGACCAGCTTGAGGAATCGGTCCGCTATCGACGAGCCGGGCCCGATATTGGCAGGCGGATAGTGAGGTCTCTTCTGCTCTCCCAGTTGTGCGTTCGGATAGGGACGGCAAACTGGCGTAGAGTGTACTAGACCCTGGTGATTATCCAGAATGAGAACTGTGCGGATATATGATGAGGATTGGCATGCTTGAGTTGCATCTCGCATCACATGGTCTGGATATGGCCGATCGCATTCATATCTTGCACTGTATAGCCTTGGTACGGCTGATTGCATTCACGTATTCATCAGCATAATTCCGCATTACTCTAACCTTGTATTCTGAGCACGCTCGTATTGCGCATACACTTACACCGCCCTCTAAGCTTTCTATAAGCTTATGCACGATTGGTGCGTGCAGGTGACGTCAGGACGCAGCCGTAGCGTAGTAGCAGCAGGAGCGTGCAGTCGAGCCTTTGGAGTTTTGTTATTAGCACTATCTTGTATTTCCCTTTATACACCTTGTACTCAAAGTTTTTGGTCATAGTGGAAATGTAATGGAGTTCTTGGTTGTTGTTTGTGGGTTATGCCTTTGGTTATGCTTATTACGAATCAAACTGACATCGAAAATCCTCCTCGTAGCATCCCAGGATCGGAACCTGGCGAATGGGAGCTAGGAGCCGAGAATGGGGTTCTATGGAGGCTATCGGCGCCGGATTCGGGGATCGGGAATTCTGTGATCCCGGTTTCCGAGTTTGGGGCGTGACAACGGGGTTCTACGGAGGCTGTCGGCGCCGGATTCGGCGATCGAAAATTTTGTGAGCCAGGTTTCCGAGCTTGGGGCGTGACATTGGATGTAAAACCCGTATCCTAATTCGTACTGTTCCTTAGGCTTTTACGGTCATTCCAATCAATTTTCGGCGACTCACGATCTGCAACCGGCGTTGCGCGCAATCCTGAGACGGATCCTGTCGGTCTGAGTCAGTTCGACCCGAGACTTGTACCAGTGCGACCGCGCTGTCGCCGCGGTTCCGATGCCGCGTCTCACGCACCGAGGCGATACCCAGGCCAAGAGATGTGGGCCCGCGTTCAGTTCGAGAAAACGCCGCACATTTGTATAATCCCAAGAGAATCTCTACAACCCTTCAAATCAATCCCATCAATCATTTCATATGTCAAGTACACATCACCCCATCCCCAAGCAACCCTTAAAGTCAACACTCCCTTACACAAAGTACCCCCCATCAATCACTTTTCACCCATCACACCCATACCTCTCTCCCATCACCCCTCTCTCATCACCTCTCTCTCTCTCTCATTCCCTCTCATTTCTCTTAAGCCCCATGAGAGCACCCAACGTCCATGGCTTCCATGGAGAGCAAGTGTGGCCCACTTTCCTATCTCCCATCTCCACCATCCTAAGTCGATCTCAACCGTTGAAGTGCCTCCATTGGATCTCTAGCATACATTGATGGAAGAAAAAGTCCAAAAAGATCAAAGGTGGGTGCTTCTTTCTCCCTTCCTCCCTCTATTTTTCCTTTGTTTTGTGGGTGCTTCTTTCTTTCCTTATTTCTCTCTTTTTCTTTTATTTTGTGGGTGTTTTCTAGGATTATAATTATTTCTTTTGCTTACATTTTAATGATTTGAGTACCTACTTGTGGTGGGACCCATTTGATGTACAGTTTATATCGCCTAGAGGGACCCATAGTGGCGGGGTCCCTCCATCACCATCCATTCTCTCACTCTTTCTCAATCCTTATTTTGATGGCCCACCTTGATGATATGCGTTGCCCACACCGTCCATCCGTTTGGAGTGTGTGGCCCACCTGACGCATGTGCCGTATATCCATGTCGTCCAGCCACGTGACCCCCCCATGGACGTATCTGTTGTATATTCACACCTTCCATGGACGTGGGCCCCACCACATGATGCAAATGTTCTATCCACGCTGTCTGTCCAGCGGCGGGTTTCACCTGCCTGTCCGTTTGGACAGGCCCTGGATGAAGGGAGAAAACAAATATCAGCTAGATCCAACTGAGGTGGGCCACCACGTGGGACCCACCTGCGTGTGGATTACATCCACCTCGCCAGTCCATTTGACCAGGATCCACCTAATACGTGGATGGAATCCACGCTGTCCGTCCGATCCATGGAAGCTAGTAGAAAGGAAAAATACAAAGTCAGCTTGGTGCTGATCTGGTGGGCCCCACACGTGTGGACCCACTTAATTTTTGGGTTTCATCCCCCACCGTCAGTTCATCTGGACAGGACTCCACCTTAATATATAGTATTATATCACCGTCCATCCAGCAGCAGATAGTTGCTGGACTGACGTCAGTAACCCTGTAGACCCCACATGATGTATGTGCTATTTCCAGCCGTCCATTGTATGGACGTCTGCACTTGGGTCTGACCATGAGGTATTTGTTATATCCTAACCCTCCTTTCACTGAACGTGGCCCCACCATGGCAGCATGTGGGGCCCACCTTAATTTAATGTAACCTCACCGTCCAGATCTTGGACGGTGGGAATGGATTAACTAGTTACCGCATGCCAGTAGTATTACTGCTGTACTTGCAGCAGCAGCAAGCCCCCTGGGCCATCCCTTGGTGTATATGTGTGGATCCACGCCGTCCACTTATTTTGCGGCCACCTGATGAAGTGGTTTATCCACTGTCCTTTTAATGGGGTGTGGACCCCCCCTGCCCCACGTGTGGTTCCACCGATGAGATCCACACCGTCCAGACCATGGACGGTGGGTCTCCTGCTAACCTCTCATTTGCTGAGTTGACGTCAGCAAGTTATGTGGACACGTGACGCATACAGGTGTTGCATCCATACCATCCATCCATTTCAGATTGTGGAACCCTCCCCACACGTGTTGTACATGTGGAGGTGGGACCTACGTTGATGTATGCATTAGGTAGCCACATTGTTCATCCGTTTTGAAATGGGATGTGGCCCACTCTCACGTATGTGCTTTATTCATACCAATCATCTATTTTGACGTGTGGGGCCCATCCACACGTGCTGCACGTGTGGGATGGGACCCACCTTGATGCATGCGATTTATATACACCATCTAGTAGCTATAGAGCTGATGGATTAGCGCCAGTAAGTTCAGTGGGGGCCACCTTGATGACGGTCTGATCTGGATCGTCCAGACCCTACAACAACCCACCTGTAATATGTGTGTTTAATCCTTGCTGTGGGACCATGTGAGATAAGGGTTTTATCCAGCCATCCGTCTTGATGGACGTGGCCCACTGTGATGTGGCCTTCATCCACGTTGTGCATCCCTTTGCAGCATCAGTAGTTGCTGTTGTTGACGTCAGTGAACAGGTGGGGCCACCTCCAATGATGTATGGGTTTTAACCTACACCGTTGGTCCACGTGCTGGACACCACCTTGATATATTTATATCCATCCCATTCATGTAGGGGATGTGGGGCCCACCTTTATGATGTGCTGAGTGCAGCATGTGGACCCCATGATGCATGTGTTTCATCCACTCCATCCATCATCCTATTGGATGCATGGACAGTCCACAATCCCGCCAGGTGGACGGTGGCAATCCACCTCGATATATGCATTTCATCCCAGTCGTCCATCAGATTACAGGACGGTGGGCCCACTGCAGCAACATCAGCAATTTCTGTGGATGTGGTACACGTGATGTATGATGTATGTGTTTTAAATCTACACCGTCTAGCCACACCGTCCAGTAGTCTGGATGGTGGAACCCACCATTGATGTATTTATTCTATATCCACGCTGTTCTTCTAGACAGGGCGCGTGAAGCCCACTTGGGTGTAGTGTTATGCCCCCTCCATGCATTCATGGTGCCATGTGGGGCCTACCATGATATATGTGTTTCATTCCAAGCCGTCCATCTATTTCTCTTTCTTATGGACATGGCCCACCATGATCTCGATGGTGGGCCCTATCAGGATGCATGCATTCATCCATGCAATCCACCATCCAGGTATGGACGTAGGACACATGCAATGTATGTGTTTCTCCAAATCTTTTAAATCATGGGTGCATACGTATTCTATATTCACAACGTCAACTTTGGACAGTGCCACGTGGGGCCTACCATTGATGCGTGTATTGTACATTTTGTCGTTCATTTGTGCAGCCTACCATGATGTGTGTATTGCATGCACATGGTTCATCCACTTTTCTAGGCCCATTGGTACGACTCGTGACACCCTCCATTTGATACACATAAGGCCCATGGGTTAGGACCCATTGAGACGTATCGGGGCCTATGGGTTGAGGCCCATTTGATGTACATATGGGGCCCAATGGGTGTGTCCCATTATGACACGTATTAGACCCATGATGCATGGCCCATTTGGTGTATTCAAGACCTATGTATAGGGCCCGCATGCTGTGTGTTTAAGGCCCATGCGCAAGGCCCACCTATCGTGTATATGAGACTCATTAATATGATCCACTTAATGTAAATTGAGGCCCATGAATCGTAGCCCATTATGATGTATTTGAGGACCATGAGTCGTGGCCCATGGTGATGTATAGTAGGCCCGTGTATTCGGCACCTTGTGATGTATATTACACCCTTGTATGAGACCGTGGGCCCACTGTATGTTCGGCCCTATGTGGGCCACTCCTTGGAAGTAATGTTGGTTAGATGTCCACATTGATGGGCAATGATGGTTAGATGTTCTCATTATGACCTTCCCTTAGGCCTTGTTAGGGCCATTATCTTCTTGAGATTAACCCAAATAAGCGGGCCCCATTCACCATAGACGGATGGCTCCGTGCTATCGGATTTGATATAACTATGGTCGAGTGCCGATCTTTATACTATGGTTGATCGGTTGATCATCTATGGACCCCGCTTTGTTTATCTGCTGATTATTTGTGCTGATTGATGAGGTCAACGCCGATTATTATCCCTGAATATCGGTGCTTATTATCGATGCTGATTATCGATTCTGATTGACATGACTGATTTATCGATTTCGATTACTAACCGATTGCCGATTAGCGATCGAGGCCGATTATCCTGACCGATTTTCGATTAGCGATCGAGGCCGTTTGTCCTGACCGATTGCCGATTAGCGATCGAGACCGATTATCTTGGCCGATTGTCGATTAGCGATCGAGGCCGTTTATCATGACCGATTACCAATCGTGGTCGATTGTCGATTGACGTGGCCAATTTTCGATTCTGTTTGTCGTGGCCGACTGATCGATTATTGATCGAGGCCGATTACCGTTCGTGGTCTATTATCGAGACCTATACGATGTATATGCGACCCATACTTGAGGTCCATTGTGATGTGCATTCGGCCCGTGTTTGAGGCCCGATGTGATGCATATGCGACCGATGTGATGAGGCCCATTATGATGCATTTGAGGTCCAGGCGATGGAACTCATTGTGATGTATGTTAAGCCCATGTGAATGGCCCATCGTGATGTATATTAAACTCTTGAGTGAGGCCCATGGTGTTGTATATTTGGCCCTTGTGTGCGGCTAAGAGTCCACTATATGTTAGGCTTTTTGTGGGTTGTTCCTTGGAGAGCAATGTTGGTCGGATGTCCACATTGTCGAGGCTGCTTGTTGATGCCGGTTATTGATACCAATTATGAGTATGTGACTGTATAGCATCATGATACATGCCCATACACGTCATCTGTATGTCTGTTATGAGATATGATTGACCATTGCATATGTCATAGTGCTGGTTGTTATGAGACTTCCTGATAGGTGGAAATTGTCTCACATGAGCGCACGGTTTGTGCAGGATTGACGCATGACTGGATTGTATGACTCATGCATCTTACATTGCGTGCTGTGATTACTGTATGCCCTAGCGACATCAGGGTCGTAGCCTCCATAGACATATCGTGGATGGCCAGATGGGACACCGAAAATCTGTTCTACATGGGGTGCTATAGATATCCCTGGGTGAAAGTCCCTAAACCCTCTTGGTTCCAGAGGATGCTCCAACGTCTAGACCGAGTGGGTAGATGAGCGCCGAGTGCCGATTACCAGATGGCTGCGCTCTCCACTGTGTCGTGGTCGGTTGGAAGGAGGTGTGGCCTTACCTGTCCGAGAGGAGGGGGCAATGCTAGGCTGAGTCTGACCAGCTCGAGGAATGGGTCCGCTATTGATGAGCCGGGCCCGATATTGGCAGGCGGATAGTGAGGTCTCTTCCACTCACCTTGTTGCGCGTGATGAGGTGGCATCCTGGTATGGAGTGTAATAGACCCCGGTGATTTCCCAGAGAGGAACCGTACTGATATGTGGACTTGTCGAGTAGGATTTGCATGCTCATTCATTCATCCATTCACTATCCACTCGGGCTGATGGTGCGCAACTAATTGTTGTGTACCTTCGTTATGGCGTGGATTTCGGTTAGGCGCGCGACTAACCTGAGATCAGGAGTTTACCACGTTGAGTCTGACTATCCAAATTTAGGTATGGGACTGGTTTGGATAGAAGTCCCTTATGGTGGACCCCATAGCCTGCGATACTACGTACTATCATCCCGACTTCACACTCCAGCATGGACATTTCATTCGCATTGCATATTGCATTGCATCCTCGGCATATGATAATTAGCTCTTCATGACTCCTTGATGCATAACTGTTCTATATCGCGTAATTTTGCTATTGATTTACTTATAGACTTGTCCGTACTTCCGCTTACTCTGTTATCGTATGATTTATGAAATTGACAGTATTTCTGCTTATTTCAGTATTGTATGATGATGGTATTGTATTGAACACTTGGCACTTGCCTTGTGCACACACTTACACCACCCTCTGAGCTTTCTATAAGCTTATGCACGATAGATGCGTGCAGGTGATGTTAGGCTGCAGCAGTGTTGAGCTTGGAGCGTGCGGTGGTCTTCTGGAGCTTGATTATCTATTTATGTATTTCCCTTTTTGTATTGTATTCAAATGATTATATTAGTGAATATGTGATGACAATGTTGCTGTTGTGAATTGGGTAATCTTGTGGTTATGCTTATTACTAGTTATATGTACAAAAAAAATTCTCCTTGTAGGATCCCAGGATCGGAACCTGGCATATGAATGCTAGGAGCTGAGAATGGGGTACTACGGAGGCTGTCGGCACCGGATTCGGCGATCGGGATTCCTATGAATCCGATTTCTGGGTTTGAGGCGTGACATTGGATCAAGCTGAAATTTATGTTGTCCCTTCATCCAGGCCCGAGGGACCCTATGAATGGACTGGATGGCATCTAAACAATTCGGTGGGCCCCACATGGGACCCACGATAGTGCATGGGTATCAAGTCCACCGTCCAGTGGACGGTGGCACCCACTGTAATGTGATTTCTCTCCCACCGTCCAGCGGACGGTGGGGCCCTTGGAATAAATGGGTGGTCCTCACTGTCCAGTGACAGTGGGACCCACCATGATGGACGTGATGCATCCAAGCCGTCCATCCCCTTGGTGGGATTTTTTTTTATTTTTTAAAAAAAAAGAAAAAAAGGGCCTGATGCTATTAGATGGGTGGGCCGCTCACACGGGTTAGGCCCATTTGATTCGTAATAGGCCTATGGGCTAGGCCCATTTGAATTGTGAAATGCTTATGGGCGGGGCCCATTTGATTCATTTAAGGCCTAAGAACTTAGGCCCATTTGATGTGTTACAAATCCATGGGACTAGGCCCATTTGATGTACTTCAAGGCCCATGAAATTGGACCCATTGTTGCATTCTTAAAGCCCATGGGATTGGACCCAGTTGACATATTGTAAGGCCCATGGGACTAAACCCATTGATTATAAAAAGGGTCCATGGGATTAGGCCCATTGGACTTATTTGAGACCCATGAGTTAGACCCATTTTATTTGATTAAGGCCTAGGGGTTTAGGCCCATTGAACTCAGGTTAGGTCTATGGGTTGAGGCCCACTTGATCTACATGTGGGACCCAATTGGTGTGACCCATTGGTCACATATTAGACTCATGAGACTAAGCTCATTTGATGCAATCCTAGGCCCACGGGTTTGACCCATTGCAATGCACATAAGACCCATTGGTGTGGCCCATTTATGTGGCCCATCTGATGAATAAAAGGCCCATAGGTTATGGCCATTTGATATATATATATGAAAAGCCCAATGGGGTGAACCTAAGGTCCATTGCAATGTGTAATCCCATACCGATTACGTAGCGATGTTTAAGAAGATCGTGCCTTGAGGGCGATGTTGGTTTAACGTTCACATTGTGAGTGTAATGCTGGTTGGATGTCCACATTTTGACTCTCCTTAGGGCCCATTACTGGACCGTACTTATCATGTATAAGCCGTCCAGGTCCATCTGCATTGCAAGATAGTTCATTTTATTATAACATGTTTAGTACAGTTTCATGACTCATGATCATACGCATCATATGTATGCTTGACGTGAGAATTGTCTGATCATAGCATTTGCCTTCGGGCAGGCTGTTTATGGGCTCCCGGTTAGGCGGTGTTGCCTTACATGAGCGCACGATATGTGTAGGATTTGATGCATGACTGGATAGTGTGAATCATGCATATCGCATTTGTATGACATGGATATTGTACGCCCTAGCGATATCAGGGCCGTAGCCTCCACAGACAGATTGTGGTTGGCAGGATTGGATACCGAAAATCTTGTTATACATGGGGTACTATAGATATCCCTGGGTGAAAGTCCCTAAACCCTTATGGTACCAAGAGGTTGCTCCAACGTCTAGACCGAGTGGGTAGATGAGCGCTGAGTGTCGAATATCAGTTGGCTGTGCTCTCCACTGTGTCGTGGTCGGTTGGAAGGGGGTGCGGCCTTACCCGCCCGAGAGTAGGGGGCAATGCTAGGCTGAGTTTGACCAGCTCGAGGAATGGGTCCGCTATCGACAAGTCACGCCCGATATTGGCAGACGGATAGTGTGGTCTCTTCCACTTACTTTATTGCGCGTGATGTGGCGGCAATCTGGTTTAGAGTGTACTAGACCCCGGTGATATCCTATATTTTGAGCTGTATTGATGTATGGATATAGATGAGGATCTGTATGCTTGAGTTGCATTGCACATCGCATGGCCTCGGGATGGCCGATACCATTCATGTCTTGCATCACATAAGCCTTGGTACGGCTCATGATATTATAGATCCATCTGCATATTCCGCTTTACTCTGACATTGCATGTTCATATTACTACCTTGCGCACACACTTTCACCACCCTCTAAGCTTTCTGTAAGCTTATGCACGACCGTTGCGTGCAGGTGACATTGGATCGCAGCAGCGCTGAGGCAGGAGCACGTTGCAGAGCATTTTGGAGTTTTTTTCTTTACCATTGTATTTCCTTTTATGCTCATTGTACTTGTAAAGTTTTTTATCATAGTGGAAATGTAATGGAGTTCTTGGTTGTTGTTTGTGGGTTATGCCTTTGGTTATGCTTATTACGAATCAAACTGATGTTGAAAATCCTCCTCGTAGCATCCCAGGATCGGAACCTAGCGAATGGGAGCTAGGAGCCGAGAATGGGGTTCTACGGAGGCTGTCGGCGATCGAAAATTTTGTGAGCCCGGTTTCCGAGTTTGGGGCGTGACAAATCCCTAATCCAAAGAATTCACCAATTTCAAATCAAGGAACCCTAGGGTGAAAGAAGGGATAGAAATTGGGGATTTAGAACAATCTAGGGTTAGGTTTAGGGAAATCAGATGAGAGAGGAGTGAAAGCGAGGAGAAAAGAACTTGACAGCAACTCGTGTGCGTGGACAGTATGGGGGGGGGGGGGGGGGGGGGGGGGGGTTGACGCATGTGCGTTGATGGCTGACCGCACGTGCGTGGGGCCCATGAACCTAAAAAGGGCTCTCTTAGGTCTGGTCGGCCAGACTTGGGCTTCAAAACTTCAAAATCTCACATCGATCCGACAAACAGCCTGGGCGTGGTACTTCGCCGAAGTTCCGACCCTCCTGCAGGGCCAGATTATAGAAACTGGCTATAGGGAGACGATCTGCTACAAAAACTGATGAATTTGAAGCAAGGATGGTTGTAGAAGGTGAGAAATATGGATGGATGAAGGTAGGGCGGATGGGGATAGATGTGACTTTGCACCACGATAGTTAGCCCTTCGAAAAGGGAAGGCTTCACACCCACTTGAATTTTTTTCACAACTTAAAAAACTCAGAGAGTAGAAAAAACTTGCAGGAATTTTTATTAAACTTCAATGAATCAAAAGAATTACAAGAGGTGCCTATTTATAAGAAAAATCTATACCCCAAAACTTGCGCCATGTGCGCAACCTATTACTTGGCGATGAAGTAAACTAAAATAAAAACTAATCAAAGAAATCTAAAGCATTCATGATGTTCTAAATAATATAAATAAGCAAAACCTAAAGTATAAACTTAATCCGACTAGTGAGCCACGATCATGAGATCCCATGATGGGCTTTTCTTGACTATTGGGCCCACTCTTTGAATCAAAACTCCGTCTTCTAACTAGGAGGCTCTCCCTGGATGTCGTCATCTAGCCAGATCGACGGTGGGGCCTTCCCTCTCCTTCCGTACGTGCGTAAGGGGCGGCGTGGGTGCGCGTGTGTGCATGATGTCCCTATCAATTCTCCCTGGCTGCGAAGATTTCGCTACTAGCGAAATAAAACTCCTGAATCGCTCCAAGATGTCAGGATCAAGTCTCTGAAGCTCCTCCTTAGTGAGCTACGTGCTGTCTGAAGCTGGGCGTGACTTCCATTTAACCAGGTACTTCTGAAACCCGCCATCCGACATTGAAACTATCTGATGGTCCTGGATATCCTCTATTTCCTCTCTGAGTGTGTGAAGGCTAAGTATGGGAGATAGAGGCTGAGAAGAAAGGTCAGGAAGAGTAGGTATGGGAGGTAGAGGCTGTGAAAATGGGTCGGGACGGGTAGGCATGGGACGTAGTGTCACGCCCCAAACTCAGAAACCGGGCTCACAAAATTTTCGATCGCCGACAGCCTCCGTAGAACCCCATTCTCAGCTCCTAGCTCCCATTCGCCAGGTTCCGATCCTGGGATGCTACGAGGAGGATTTTCAATGTCAGTTTGATTCGTAATAAGCATAACCAAAGGCATAACCCACAAACAATAACCAAGAACTCCATTAAATTTCTATTATGATCAAAAACTTTACTAGTACAATGAGCATAAAGGGAAATACAATGGTAAAGAATAAAAAACTCCAAAATGCTCTGCAACGTGCTCCTCCCTCAGCGCTGCTGCGATCCAACGTCACCTACACACAACGGTCGTGCATAAGCTTACAAAAAGCTTAGAGGGTGGTGAAAGTGTATGCGCAAGGTAGTAATATGAACATGCAATGTCAGAGTAAAGCGGAATATGCAGATGGATCTATAATATCATGAGTCGTACCAAGGCTTATGCGATGCAAGACATGGATGGTATCGACCATCCCAAGGCCATGCGATATGCAATGCAACTCAAGCATACAGATCCTCATCTATGTTCATACATCAATACAGCTCAAAATATGGAATATCACTGGGGTCTAGTACACTCTAAACCAAATTGCCGCCACATCGCGCGCAATCAGGTAAGTGGAAAAGACCTCACTATCCGTCTGCCAATATCGGGCGCGACTCGTCGATAGCGGACCCGTTCCTCGATCTGGTCAAACTCAGCCTAGCATTGCCCCCTACTCTCGGGCGGGTAAGGCTGTACCCCCTTCCAACCGACCACGACACAGTGGAGAGCATAACCGTCTGGTAATCGGCACTCAACGCTCATCTACCCACTCGGTCTAGACGTTGGAGCAACCTCTTGGTACCATAAGGGTTTAGAGACTTTCACCCAAGGATATCTATAGTACCCCATATAGAACAAGATTTTCGGTATCCAATCCTGTCAACCACGATTTGTCTGTGGAGGCTACGGCCCCGATGTCGCTAGGGTATACAATAACCATGTCACACAAATGCGGAATGCATGAGTCACGCTATCCAGTCATACAACCAATCCTGCGCATATCGTGCGCTCATGTAGGGCAACACTGCCTAACCAGGAGCCCATAAACAATCTGCCTGAAGGCATATGCTATGATCAGTCAATCCTCATATCAAGCATACATATGATGCGTATGATCATGGGTCATGAAACTATACTAAACATGTAAATGAGTTATTGTCACGCCCCAAACTCGGAAACCGGGCTCACAGAATTCCCGATCACCGAATCCGGCGCCGACAGCCTCCGTAGTACCCCATTCTCGGCTCCTAGCATTCATATGCCAGATTCCGATCCTGGGATCCTACAAGGAGGATTTTTTTTGTACATATAACTAATAATAAGCATAACCACAAGATTACCCAATTCACAAGACAACATCATCATCACATATCCACTAATATAATCGTTTGAGTACAATACTGAAAGGGAAATACATAAATAAAAATCAAGCCCCAGAAGACCACTGCACGCTCCAAGCTCAGCACTGCTGCAAACCACTATCACCTGCACGCATCTATCGTGCATAAGCTTATAGAAAGCTTAGAGGGTGGTGTAAGTGTGTGCACAAGGTAAGTGCCAAGTATTCAATACAATGCTATAATCATACAATACCGGAAAAATTGGTAATCCATAAACCATACAATGTCTAAATAAGCAGAAACACTAACAAGAGCAGAAATTATCAGAGTAAGCGAAAATACTGACAAGATGTAAATCATACGATAACAGAGTAAGTGGAAGTATGGACAAGTCTATAAGTTAATCAATATCAGAATACACAATATAGAACAACTATGCGATAAGGAGTCATAAAGAGCTAAATAGCAGATGTCGAGAATGCAATGCAATATACAAATCCTGTTAAATCTATCCAGGCCATATAAGTGCAGAAATAGCAACCCAAGATGCCATATGCCTGCGGACGTAATGTAATATGCGATGCGAATGAAATAACCATGCTGAAGTGTGAAGTCGGGATGATAGTACGTAGTATCGCAGGCTATGGGGTCCACCACAAGGGACTTCTATCCAAACCAGTCCCATACCTAAATTTGGATAATCAGACTCATTGTGGTAAACTCCTGATCTCAGGCTAGTCGCGCGCCCAACCGAAATCCTTATCATAACGAAGGTACACAACAATTAGTTGCGCACCACCAGCCCGAGTGGATAGTGAATGAATGAATGAGGATGCATCTCCTACTCAATAAGTCCACATATCAGTACGGTTCCTCTCTGGGAAATCACCGGGGTCTATTACACTCCAAACTAGATTGTCGCCCCATCGCGCACAACAAGGTGAGTGAAAGAGACCTCACTATCCGCCTGCCAATATCGGGCCCGGCTCGTCAATAGCGGACCCATTCCTCGAGCTGGTCAGACTCAACCTAGCATTGCCCTCTCCTCTCGGGCAGGTAAGGCCGCACATCCTTTCAACCGACCACGACACAGTGGAGAGCGCAGTCATCTGGTAATCGGCACTCAACGCTCATCTACCCACTCGGTCTAGACGTTGGAGCAACCTCTGGAACCAAGAGGGTTTAGGAACTTTCACCCAAGGATATCTATAGCACCCCATGTAGAACAGATTTCCGGTGTCCCATCTGGCCATCCACGATATGCCTGTGGAGGCTACGACCCTAATGTCGCTAGGGCATATAGTAATCACAACACACAAATGCGAGATGCATGAGTCATACAATCCAATCATGCATCAATCCTACGCATACCGTGCGCTCATGTGAGACAATCACCGCCTATCAGGGAGTCTCATAACAACCAGCACTATGACATATGCAATGGTCAATCAAATCTCATAACAGACATGCAGATGATGCATATGGCCATGTATGCTATGCAGTCACATACTCATAATCAGTATCAATAACCGACATTGACAATCGACATCGACCATGTGGACATTCAACCAACATTGTCCCCCAAGGAATGGCTCACATAAAGCTTAACATATAGTGGACTCATGGCCTCACACAAGGGCCAAATATACAACATGATGGGCCTTACTCAAGGGTTACATGTACACAACAGGTGGGTCCTGCTCATGGGCCTAACATACATCACAATGGGCTCTTTCGCCTGACCCTCAAATGCATCACAGTGGGCCCCATCAACTAGGCCTCAATATACGTCACATCAGGCCTTAGACACGGGCTGAATATACATCACGTCAGGCCTCAAATATAAGTTTCATGTACATGACATTGGGCCTCGACAATCAGAATCGATGATCATCCACAACAATCGGAATCGACAATCGGCCACGATAATTGGCTTCGATCGATAATCGGCTTCTATAATCAAAATCGGTCAATCGGTCATGACAAGCAGAATCGACAATCGGCCACGATAATCGACAATCGGCCACGATCGGTATTCGGTCAAGATAATCGGTCTCGACAATCGGTAATCGGTCAATCGGCCACGATCGGTAATCGATCACGATGTGATCATCTAACCATCATTGCTCCCAAGTAGTGGCCCACATAGAGCCAAAGCCAAACATATAGTGGGCCCATGGCCTCACATAAGGGCCTCATACATCAAATGGGTTGGCATCACATGGGCCTAGTACACATCGCTATGGGAAGTATCAATGGGCCCCACCAATGGGCCTCATATACATCAAAATGAGCTCCAATTACATCAAGGTGGCCCTGCACATGCCAAATGTGCATATAGAGCAGCCCATCATTTAATAAAAATGGATGGGCAGCCTATTTACATCACTCATACATGGTGGGCTTTACAAGGCAGCCCTCGACCCTAAAATGAATGAACTATATGTATATAACACGTGTCATGGTGGGCCTCATAAGACAATATGGCCCACGGCCTCAAGATGGCTGACAACATGGACAGATGCTATGCATGTAACATATTCATCAAGGCGGGCCTCACAAGGCAGCCCAACATGGGTCGCGCAGCCCAAACAGCCCAAACTGTCCCCTGTAGTAATTCTACCTGAGATTGGATCTATTGCTCATAATCTAGGCCCATACAGTAGGGTGGGCCCTGAGAAAATGATTGAGGGTGTGGGGAATCCCACACTTTACTCGTGGGCCCAATAATGGATGGACAACATAAATATATAACATATATATGGCACGATGGGCTTGTGGCTAGATGTCCAGCCCATCTGCACACTGGCATGCTGGACGTCCAGTAGCTGGACAAGCTGGGTGAAAATACATGCATCATGGTGTAGGAAAGGTCCCACACATCATCACTAGGCCCCACTACAGACGGTCAACCCAGATACAGCAAGGTGGGCCAGCTGCTGAACGACCATCCCACCCATGTGCTGGCCCTATTGGGCATCTAACAAATGGACAACCTGGATGAACACTTACACTTGGTGGATCTCATCAGTGGGCTGGTTGCTTTGCTGCAAACAGACATCACAATGGGCCCCACAAAAAAATACATGCACAAGGTGTACCCATGCTGGACAGCCAGCCCCATCAATACGGGTCTGGATGGAATACATATAAAAGGTGGGCCCCCACTTGCAGGCCCTGTCTGGGTGGGCCACAAAATGGGTGTGTAGCATGGATAAAACATAAACATTACAGCGGGCCCAACCATCCTGATGGACGGTCAGCCCCGCTGGGCTGCTGGCCTTGTTTGGGTGTCCAGCAGATGAATGGCATGGATATAATACACATCATGGTGGGTCCCACCTAGGTGTGGGTTGCCCAAGGAGGTGGGCCAACCCACACTCCTGCACAAATTAGGTGGGCCAACCAGGCATGGGACACATACAACACAATACCCTGGACGTTGTTAGATAGTCATCATTTCTAGCTGCTGGCCCGTCTAGTCCAGGCCCTAAAATGATCTGGAAATGTGATGGGCGGTGAAGATAATTCTCATACTTCACGTGGGGTCCAATGGTTGGACGGCCTAGATGAAATCCATATCCCAGGTAGTTTCCACCGTCCAGACGCTGACGATGTGGATGAATCACGTACCCACATAGTGGGCTCACGTGAGTGTGGACGGTCGCATACATTGCAGCTGGCCCCACCAGCTGGATAAAGCAAGTACATCATGTGGCAGCATGGCCTGGACTGTTTGGGTACAACACATACCTCACGTGAGACGCACGGAGTGGTCTGGACGGTATGGATAGAGCAGATATAGCGGGGTGGGTCCCATGTGGTGGGCCACCCCACATCAGATCCGGGTGATATTTGTGTTTTCCACTTCATCAGCGCCAGCTGCAAGATAGCAGCTGGTTCGACTGAAGATGGTGGTGGACAGACGATGGACATGGGAGATATAAGGCACGTACATCAAGGTGGGGTCCACATTAGTGGCCCACCAGCTAGAATCAAACTGACATCTGTGGTTTCCTGCATCCAGCAGGTCCTACTGATGGACGGTCCTGCTGCTTGCTATGGAGTAGGCCACAAAGTTGCTGCACATGGGCCGTGCAGATACACATACATTAAGTGGGTTCTTCCGTCTGGACGATGTGAATGTATCACATCCAGCAAGGTGGGTCCCACCAAGAGCTCGATACAACTAATATTCGTGTTTTTCCCTTTCATCAGGCAGTCAGCAGCACAGGCGGTCCCGCTGCTTCTATGGTGCAGCCCACAAGAGCTCTAGATCTAAACCGTTGCAGATGGACGGAGTGGGTATGATACATCCATCAAGGTGGGCCCCACAGATGGCTATGGAGCTGGAAATCCGGCTCATATTTATTCATTCCCACCATCCAGACGGTCCAATTGGACAGTCAATCCAATAGGGTGGACATCAAAACCATCCCACCTACTGGACGGTCTCGATTGTCCATGCATGTATCCAATAGGTGGGTCACACATCATCAAAATAATAGAGAGAGAGACACCCACCTATGATATTCTCCTCCTTTCACCAAAGTATTGTAGAGCATCAATGGATGAACTTCAACGGTCGAGATTGGATCATAGACGGTGGAGATGGGAGGTGGGCCACACCAAGCTCTCCTCTCTTGGAGATAGCTTGGACGTGGGTTGCTCTCATGGAGCTTAGGAGAGAATGAGAGAGAGAGAGATGAGAGAGAAAGGTGATGTGAGTGGTGGAGTGATGGGGAGAGAGATGGGTGAGGTGATGGGAGGGTTGACTTTTGGGGATGGGTAGTTGTACTTAGGGATGGGTGTACTTTTAACAAATGATGTGATTGATGTGATGGATTTTCTTGGGATTAGCAACGCGCGGTGTTTTCCTTGAACTGAATGCGGGCCCACAACTCTTAGCCTGGGTATCGCCTCGGCGCGCGGGACGCGGCATCGGAACCGCGGCGACGGTGCGGTCGTCAAGGTACAAGTCTCGAGTTGAGCCGACTCTAAAATATGGGATCTGACTCGGGATCGCGCGCAAATATCAGAAAAGGTCGAAGGTTGCCGAAATTTGACCAGTAAGACCGCGGAAGTTTACGGAACGGTACGGACTAAGATACGGGTCTTACAGTTATGAACCATTCTTACAATGCAGATGGGCCTGGACGGTCTATACACAGCAAGTACGGCCTGGTAATGGACCCTAAGGAGAGTCGTAATGTGAACATCCAACCAGCATTACGCTCGCAATGTGGATGTCAAACCAATATTGCTTCCCAGGCATGATCTCCTTAAACATTGCTACATAATCGGTATTCGGATTACACATTGCAATGGACCTTAGGTTTATCCCATTGGGCTTTTCATATATATATCAAATGGGCCATGTCCTATGGGCCTTTTATTCATCAGATGGCCACATAAATGGGCCACACCAATGGGCCTTAGGTATATTGCAATGGGTCATAACCCGTGAACCTTAGATTGCATTAATTGGACCTAGTCACATGAGTCTAATATGTATCAAATGGGCCACACCAATTGGGATCCCACATGTAGGTCAAGTGGGCCTCAACCCATAGACCTAACATGAGTCAAATGGGCCTAAATCCCTAGGCCTTAAACAAATCAAATGGGCCTAACCCATGAGCCTTTAATAAATTAAATGGGTCTAACCCATAGGCCTCGTATGCATATCAAAGTGGGCCTAAACCCCTAGGCCTTACATATATCAAATGGACCCAGTCCCATGGACTTGCAACACATCAAATGGGCCTAAGTTCTTAGGCCTAAAATGCACCCAATGGGCCTAGCCCGTAAGCATTTCATAAACCAAATGGGCCTAGCCCATAGCCCTTTTGAAATTCGAATAGGCCTAGCCCATAGGCCTTCTATGAGTCAGATGGGCCTAAATTCTTAGGCCTTACATATATATCAAATGGGCCCAATTCCATGGGCCTTGGAATACATCAAATGGGCCTAGTCCCATGGACTTGAACCATATCAAGTGGGCTCAAGCCCATAGCCTTTACATAAATTAAATGGGCCAAACCCATAAGCCTTTGCTTACATGCAACAAGGTGGGTCCCACTGTCGCTGGACAGTGGGGATAGCACGTGCATCAAGGAGGACTCCACCGTCCGCTGGACGGTGGAGATGCCACAGTGCAAAGGTGGGCGCCACCGTCCACTTACAATACACACATCATTGTGGGTCCCATGTGGGGCCCGCTGTAATGTTTATTTGGCATCCAACCCGTTGATAAGGTCAAATAGACCCGGTTGAAGGAAAAACACAAATTTCGGCTTGATTCAAAACTTCAGTGGGCCCCCAAGAGGATTTCAATGGAAGGCATTCAATTCCACTATTTCATGTGGTGCGGGCCACCTGAGACTTGGAATCCGCTGAAACTTGGAGGGGGCCCATCTGAGGATGGGACCCACCTCATGAACGGTTAGGATGGCATATAAAATTCAAGGTGGGGCCCACGGCTGGTGGCCGTGGGTCCACGGCGTCCGCCCGCCCGCCCGCCTGGCAGCCGTGCAGGCGCTGCCAGCTCCTGACGCAGCAGCAACCTGCTGCCTCACTCCATCTCTCTCTCCTTGAATTTTGATTTTTCGCCAAAAATAACGTGTGGGGCCCGCTTCCTGGAAATTCACTCCAGCCATAGCGTTCTACAGCTAGCAACAGACAAAAAGAGTCCGAAGTTCGAATTTTTTTGATGCCTAGAAACACCAGAAAAATTCTCAATGGTAACCGTCAATGTTTCCCTTGCTATGGCCCACAAGATATTCAGATCAGTCCCATTCTTTTATTTGACAGTTAAAACTATGTGGGCAAGAGGATGGACGGCTTGGATCGAACATATACATCAGGGTGGGGCCTACATTAGGGGGCCACCCCAAAAGCCTTCATTTTCTTTCTTCCTTTTTCTTATTTCCTCTGAAACGTCCAGCGTCCTAGATGCTGGACGGTTTTTACTAACAATTTTATTTTTATTTTTTTATAATGGTGGGCCCTGATGAAGTCGGCCACCACGGATATTTGATGTGGGTACACATATAAGGTGGGCCCCACTTGAATAAAAATTTGAATAAAACAATTCTCAAGGTGGGATCCATTCAAGTGGGCCACACCATCCTATTGAAATAAAATAAAATAAAATAAAATAAAAGAAAAGAAAAGAGAGAGAGAGAGAGTCATGGAGAGTGGGACACGGCTTGTGTTGAAGGGACCCCGACATTATGGGCCCTCCCTTACATGAAATCATACATCAAGTGGGCCTTAAAGCATGTGGGACCACCGAAATTTAAAATCAACGGTGGGGATCCTTTCCCCACCAACATGGACGGTCTAGATGACCTTTGAAGAGAAAATAAACATCATGATGGGGTCCATGGAGAATGGCCCCATCATGGAATGATCATGATGATCCAAGTGGTCCATTGGCCACAAATAAGGGTCCCAAGTGAGATCCACACCATTGATCGGTGGGCCTCACTTGGTCCACCATAAAAATAAGGAAAGCTACCCTATAGAGGCACCCACCGTCCGATCTTCTCGCTTCTAGGGGTTCCTTGGCACCTTGGCTTCAACTTCAATGGTTAAGATGAAGAATGGAGGGTTGAGATGGGAGATGATGAGGTAGGAAGGTGGGCCACTTGGAGTTTAGGGAGCTTGGAGAAACCTCATACGTATGGAGTCTCTTAGAGCTCATTTATTGCTTGGAAATTTGAAATGAGAAAGAGAGAAGGAGAGAGAGTGATGTAAGGGAGAGAGAGAGAGTGATGGATGGATGGGTGAGTGATGGTTGTGTAAGAAAAACTTGACTTTTGAGGCTTTTGTGTAAGAGAAGTATGGGAGATGAAGACTTTTGTGGCTTTTTGTGTAAGAGAGGTATGGGTGATGAAGACTTTTGTGGTTGCTTGGGAAAATGGAATAAAGTGATGTGTACTTGACATGTGATGGATTGATGGGTGATTGATTGATGGGATTGATGTGATTGATGTGACACATCGTAGAGATTCTCTTGGGTTTCGCAACGCGCGGCGTTTTCTCGCACTGAACGTTGGCCCATATCTCTTGACCAGGGTATCGCCTCGGCGCGCGAGTCGCGGTATCGGAACCGCAACGACGACGCGGTTGCTATGGTATTGGTCTCGGGCTGAGTCGACTAGGGTTGTCGGCACATGAATCAGGGTCGCGCGTCGATATCGATTAAGGGTTGAAGGTTGTCGAAATTCGACCGGTAAGACCGCGGAAGTGTACGGAAAGGTACGGACCAAGATACGGGTCTTACACGTAGAGGCTGGGAAAATGGGTCGGGAAGGGTAGGTATGGGAGGTAGAGGCTGGGAAGATGGGTTGGGAGGGGGCCATGGATCAAGAGAAAGGTCCAAGGAATCAGGATGGTTAGGCGAAAGGCTGGACAATGCATCAATGGCCCCTTGAAATGCAACTAGATCCTCTACATTGAATGTGGAACTAATTTTCATGTAGGGTGAAAGATTTGCCACATATGCATTGAGACCGTTTCATTATATAATTTTGAAGGGTCCAGTGCTACGCGCGTGTAACTTACGAATGACCCTTGAAGGATACCGCTCGGGCCTGATGCAGACCATCATAAAGTCCCTTACATTGAATTCCTTGAAACATTTATGCTGGTCTGTATAAAATTTGTAATGTTCATTACTAACAGTGATCTTCTGCCTGATTTCTTGATGCCATAAATGAATATAATGCACAAAAGACTCTGTAGGCTTTGACGGCCTATGGGATAGTGATATAGGGACAAGATCAATAGGTTTCTCAGGTTTATAATCAGCAACGACTTCATAAGGACTGAGACCTGTGGACCTATCGACAGAACTATTAAACGCAAACTTGGCTGTAGGTGTTACGGTGTCTCATGTTCTGGTGTGCTCTATATCCCTCCTACGGGGAGACTCATCTGGTAGAACATCAGGATAGACATCACGAAACTCATCCACGACCGGAATGACCTCAATGGGTAACTCTACACTAGCCTCTGGTGCACTCTTTCTAGCCACAAGGCCGCACATGTTGTACCCCTCAAAATAGTGGTCTTGATGTCCCTCATGGGGTGGGTGCACGCCCATAACTGATTCCTTGGCCAACTTTATTTATTGGTTTATCCTCCTGGCCACTTGCCTGAGATTGAACATCCACCCCAATAGTGGGGTTTGTCCTGGCGGAGGCCTTTAGTTGAGTAATGCGCACATCAAGTTGTTTAAAGCATTGGTCCATATCCAAGTGCTTACACAAAGACTTAATCTGCTGGGACAGTTTATTTAGTGACTCTTACAATCGTTCCATGTTCAGTGTAGGGTGCAAACCAACAACGACTCGTACGTGGGGGCATATGACTACGAACTCCCTCTAAGGACTTTCTATGATGGCTATATGTAACTAAATAGGACTAAATGATCCTATGAGACCCTATATGAGAGAACTATGCAGAGTTACTAAAATCCAGCAATATAGTTGTCGAAAATAAGGGAATAACAGAAAGTTACAGCAATGTAAATTGCTAACTTCCTGCTACTAGAAATTTCAGCAACTAATATTAGGGATTACGGTCTTCTAAATAGCTATATATGATGAACTGGATGCATGAAGGACTGAAACAAACTAAACCCTATATATGTGATGTATTCCCCTATAAGAACCCTAAGCTCTGATACCAAACATGAAATTTAAATATGAAATGCAAGATTTCAGGCTTAGATCATACTAATTCAGAACAATCACATAACAATTCCACATCTCACACAAAAGCTCAAACATTCAATTAAGGGGAATCTATGTGGGTCCAGGCCTACACAGGTTAGGGCTAGATTAATAAAAATTATGAACCAAACGATACTTAAAGAGAAATAGAAATCATCCACACATGCATAACAATCAATCCCTAATCCAAGGAATTCACCAATTTCAAATTAAGGAACCCTAAGGTGAGAGAAGGGATAAAAATTAGAGATTTAGAGCAATCTAGGGTTAGGGTTAGGGAAATCAGATGAGAGAGGAGAAAAGAACCTAGAACCAACTCGCGTGCGTGAACAACAAGGGGGGGCTCTCTTGGGTCTGGTCGGCCAGACCTGGGCTTCAAAACCCCAAAATCTCACGTCGATCCGACGAACGGCCTAGGCGTGGTGCTCCACCGAAATTTCAGCCCTCCTGCAGGGCCAGATTCTGGAAACTAGCTATAGGCAGAAGATCTGTTGCAAAAACTGATGAATTTGAAGCAAGGATGGTTGTAGAAGGTGAGAAATATGGATGGATGAAGGTAGGGGTGGATGAGGATAGATGTGGCTTTGCACCACGGTAGTTAACCCTTCGAAAAGGGAGGGCTTCGCGCCCACTTGAATTTTTCCACAACTCAAAAGCTCAAAGAGTAGAAAAAAAAAACTTGCAGGAATTCTTATTAAACTTTAATGAATCAAAAGAACTACAAGGGGTGCCTATTTATAAGAAAACTCTATACCCCAAAACTCGCGTCATGTGTGCAACCTATTACTTGGCGATGAAGTAAACTAAAATAAAAACCAATCAATGAAATCTAAAGCATTCATTATGTTCTAAATAATATAAATAACCAAAACCTAAAGTATGAACTTAATCCGACTAGTGGGCCACGATCATGAGATCCCATAATGGGCTTTTCTTGACTGTCAGGCCCACTCTTTGAATCAAAACTCCGTCTTCTAAGTAGGAGGCTCTCCCTGGAAGTCTTCATCGAGCCAGATCGACGGTGGGGCCCTCCCTCTCCTTCGTATGTGCGTAGGGGACGGCGTACATGTGCATCTGTGCGTGCGCTTGGTATCCCCATCAGAGCGATTGTATCCTAGGATAATGCACTTGGATCCTTTTGCACCGGTGTTATTTTACAGAGGAGAGCAAACTATCTCAAAGAGAAATACCGAGTCTGCATCTCATCCGAGCAAGAAGTTAGATTCTTCATTGATTGTGTTATTTCTTTCATGATCGTCTAAATAGGGGTGATGTTTCATATTTTTTTGATTTATTATAGTTCAAATATTTTCCTATACCATTTGTTTTGACACCCAATCACATCTAAGTGTTAGCAACGTATTATGGCATTGCTAGATGTGTCAAAGTTATCACATTAATACTAAAATCATCTTCAAATTAGAGGATATTTCTAAGTTAGTGCATGATCAAGTCAATCCAATTTCAGCATGATGGGCCTCTCAGTTAGGAGACTTGGTGGGATCCTCTATTATGGATAGGAACATCCATATTCTCGTCTTGTGAAGGGCTCAAAATAAATATGCGACAAATGACCCCGTGGTGGAGCTTAAGCCATCTCGGTTGTCATCTTTTTGCATAAACACATAGGATAACCATAAAAAAGATCTGGATAGTCCAATATCCTAGAGTGGTTATGGAATTTAGGATAGTCGAGAGCCTTAGAGACACAACTCTCCAATGACCAAAGCCTGGTTATTGGTTGTCCAAATGGTCCAGGCACAATTGTTTTCGACATCTCTTCCCTTTTAAGAATTTGATCACTTTTGTTTAGTTCATCTCTTGGTGTAAGGACTTCATATACATCTTCCACTTCTTCCATTCTCTTCATAACTAATTTCTTTCTTTTCTTTTCTTCTTTTAGCGATGATCACCTACGACTGGTTGTAGGATGATTTAAGATACAAACTCCATTCATGTACCAAACCTTTAAATGATGCATTTTGGTGATGGATCCATTCCATCAGTGGACCTTCTCTTGGATGGGCTGTGGGCCTTAGTACCGGTCACCACATTCTCCAATGCTATTGGTTGAAGGATTGATATAGTTTACCAAATGGCACTTGTAGGTTTTTAAGGACTACATTTTGCAGAATTGTTGTATATCTATGCTAGTGAGAATAAAGAGAATATATAGGAGAGGTGGGAGATCGGTAGAGATCTTAACAGATATACATATATCCATCCAAACTCAAGGTGGCTGAAAGAACAACTTGAGTTTGAAAGGCATGGAGAACACTTATTCATAAATGAAAGGAAACTTCAAATGTGACGTGGTGACGAAATCTGAGCAATGATGAGTAGCATGAGGCGAGTAGGTGGCTCTCATCTTCAAGCTTATGTTGCGCCGTAGGACAGCTGAATATAAG
The DNA here is from genome assembly GCA_037074715.1 of Magnolia kwangsiensis. Lineage (NCBI taxonomy): Eukaryota > Viridiplantae > Streptophyta > Magnoliopsida > Magnoliales > Magnoliaceae > Magnolia > Magnolia kwangsiensis. The sequence continues at coordinate 43,545,385 of CM073572.1, read as the reverse complement.
TGTGTTGCATTTTCGATGACTTTTGGGATGTGAACCCTTGCCACTTCCAATGGCTAGCAAGGAATTTAGTGGCACTTTGGGAGGCTGGGATTTCAACCATTGCTCTTCTGGTGGACAAAAACTTTTGGTGGTCGGGATTCCAACCATTACTTTTCTAGTGGCTCTAGTACGTTATAATAACAAACTAGTGATGGCATTACTTTCAATTAAAAATTCATCAAAGAACAACTCTGACTAGAGAGGTTCGCCGCAAAAAAAATATGAATGACAAAGATGACAATAAAATACGTGCTAGGTGCAGTCCATAGGCACAAACATGATGCTCAAATACGAATACAATCCTTGGAACTCAATCAATGATGACCATGATGGTAATGGTATTATGGTATGAACGATGGTGCTGCAAGGGGTGGCCGAACCAAGGAGATGAAGAAGATGAGGACTATATGGCGATGGGATCGGTGCTGTCTATAGAAGATTGGTGGTAGTAGTGGTGGTAAAAAAAAGGGGGGCAGCCATCAGGATGGTTTCTGGCTATGATACAAAACAAAGGGGATGATGCTTTGTGGAGAGCACGATTGGGATCAGGCAGTTGCAGTAAATCTGATGACCGAAAATGAATACAGGGATGAGGAGGATGGTTAGAGATGGAAGGGAAGGGAAACACGGGAAGACAAACAGTCAGGATCAAGCGCCAAATCATGGCTCTGAGTCCATGTTAGGATTTAAGGGCTACATTTGTAGAATAGAAGAAAAGACATCACCTTCTTCTCAAAAATAGCCCTTGAATCCACAAGGAGAGAAATCTCTATAAAACGAGAAATGAAAGTGAAATTATCGCTTAAAGTCTGAATAATGTCTATTTACAAAGTCCCCTAATATGACTTACATAAGCCCTAAACCCTAAATTCATAACATTCTTGAAATAGTAAATTTTCTAAAAATAGTATACAACATCTAAATTAACTAACTCATTTAGATGACTCCAATAAGGACTTTAAGCTATTTCAGAACTCTAACTCCTAGAATGCCCTAAAATATTAGAAATTGTAACTAACTAAAAATAGTAAAAAAAATTACTTAAAACTCAAAATTAACCCCGAAAACGACCTATTTTTTTAGAAGACACTCAAGGGTCAATGGTCTTTGGCATTGGGCAGCACGTACCGCTCTTCAATAGCTTTCAGAAAACATATTATATGTGCAAAGCGAGTAACCGGTCCCAAAGTTATTGTCAACAGAAGTTACAATGCGCGCTAGACCCTTGGATATGCATGTATCCTTTATATATCTATCTATAGTATGTACAACTGTATATAGTTATCCTATACTCTAACAGCATTGGACACACGCAGGATCTTACCTCAAATTGTTTTGATGCACCCGACAGACTGGGTCTTTCATCTATCTAGTTGTCTTCTAGAACCTGGTAACCAATATAGGCTGCTAGCCAACCATAACAATGCTGCTTAATCAGTACCTTAGATATCAGGGTTTGAAGTTGGGATGATATTTTTCCTACAATCAGGGCACCTGACAGACTGGATCTCTCATCTATCTAGCTTCTTTCCCAATGTTTGGATTCTGGACTGGTGGATACATTAGTTTGCTTCACTTAAATTGTGGTATTTAAGTTGTTTTAATTAAGTCAATGAATTTCTGCGCTCCTCTCTGGGTAATGGCATTCCCTCCCTTGAAAATTGTTAGTTCCTCCCCTACTAGGTTAATTTGGTCATAACTTGTTTCTATAGAGCTCTCATCAATTATGCAATGACCGAATTACTCTTGTGCGGTGTGGAAATAACTACTACTTTCTCATATCTTCCCTTTAAAAACATAATTTTATGTTGAGTTCTGTCTACTTTCTCATATGTATCTTCTTTCTTTATAGGTGAAGAAGATACCAGAAACATTTTCGTCAGTTGAGGATTATGTTGAGTCATATATCTTCCCTCTGATAGAGGAAACGCGTGCAGACTTGTTCTCTAGTTTAGAAGCTGTCTCTGATGCTCCTTTTGCTGAAATAACAGTTATAGAGGAATCAAAGCACTCATCAGATTTGTCTTACTTCATTGAAGTTAGTGGTTGGAAACGTGAATCAGGTTTTGGTTACAAACCAATGCCTGGAGATATTTTGATTCTTTCTAATGTGATTCCGGAGGTTGCAACAGATCTTCAAAGATATGGCAAGACTTATTTTCTGGCATCAGTTACTGATCCTGAAATTCCTTATATTGATGAAAAAGAAAATTCAAAGTCAGTTACTTTGGTTACTGAAGTTGAATCTGATGAAGAATTCCACAGAGGTTTTCGAATTAAAGTATCAAAGAGCATCGACGTTGCAGATGTAATAGAGAATTCACTTTATGCAATATTTCTTACAAATTTAATGAAAAACAATTGGATATGGAAGGGTCTAAGCTTGGGGGCTGATGTGGACAATGGAAATCTGAATATGATCAGAAAGGTTTTATACACCAAGCCCTTGGTATGTAGTCCTGATTCTTCTGCCTTTTCTGCAATTTAGAAGAATTATGTGATACATTTGCATGAAAATTTGGCAATCCATATACACAGGCTCTACTCTAATGGCATACATCTATATTATCTGAACATTCTAAGACTCAGATGATTTGGTTTGAGGTACTTATGCAGTGTACATGGTGGCTCTAGGTTGCAAATGGCCAGAACTGGCTTGGTTTGGCTTTGATTTTGAACTGCGCCTTTGTGTGGATAATCATACAACGCTAGTATAATGAATAAATTAGTATTATTGTTGTTACTAATCATAGTTGATTCTGCATATGTTTCATTGGCTCTTCTGCATATGTTTTTATTGGCATTTATACTTTGTAACATTGTTCTTGACTTTCACCGAAGGTGTAATTTTCTCATAGATGTAGAGATTAATGGTCTTTTATATTTGTCATGTCAGGACGAGAGCACATGCGATGCCTATTCTTTTGGACAAATGGATGTTCGGGCTACTAAATTCTATGGTGATTTCATCTCTTTAAATATGAATGCCTCACAAGTGGATGCAATATTAAGTGTGTTATCGGCTATACGATGCAAGCATTCGCATTCAATCAAACTTATCTGGGGCCCAGCAGGGACAGGCAAGACAAAAACCATTAGTGTATTGCTGTGGGTGCTCTTGGATATGAACTGCAGAACCCTTACTTGCGCACCAACAAATGTTGCAGTCACACAAGTTTGCTCACGTCTCCTGAGCTTAGTCAAAGAATATCGTGGACAGGATGATATAAACGGATTCTCTTGTTTTTCCTTGGGTGAAGTGGTGCTATTTGGAAACAAGGATCTCATGTCAATAGATGAGGATTCTCAACTTCAAGAGATATTTTTGGACTATCGTGCGAATCGGCTTGCCAAATGCTTTGCACCCATGTCTGGATGGAAAAATATGCTAGTTTCATTGATATCTTTACTTGAAGATTGTGTCCCTCAGTATCACACTTATTTGGAAGATGAAACGGAAGAGGAGACTGTTGGTTTTAGGGAGTTTCTGAAGAAGAGGTTGAAGACCATTGGATTACCCTTTTGTGACTGTATGAGGCTTCTGTGGGTACATTTAACTAGAACTTTCATTTCTGAAAATGTATCAGCAAATATTGTTGCCCTTTTCAATTTGCTTGAAAATTTTGGAAGTTTGTTGTGCACCAAAGATGTTTCCGATAAAGAACTAGAGGAGCTCTTTTTGCTGGAAGATCCATTGAGTGAATGTTTTCCATCTACAGATGTGCCGCTTAGTGCCCATTCCATGTTGGGGGACTCTGCCAGAAAAGCTATCGACAAAACGAGAAGAGAATGCCTTCGTATTTTAAGAGTTCTTAAAGACACTCTTCAGTTACCTCTTAATATTGGTAAGGATTGGATCAAAGGATTCTGCTTGAAGAACGCTACCCTCATTTTCTGCACTGCTTCTACTGCTTCTTTGTTGCGCTATTATGAGTTGGAACCATTGGAAGTTGTGGTTATTGATGAAGCTGCACAGTTAAAAGAATGTGAGTCGGTTATCCCACTTCGAACCAATGGTATACGGCATGCTGTTCTCATTGGAGATGAGCATCAGTTGCCTTCTATGGTGAAGAGCAAGGTCTGGGTCTGCTCCTCTTTAAAATGCTACAATCATTTAATTGTTATTTTGCTTCATTTATCTTTTGGGCTTGATTGTTTTGTTTTAGATCTCTGAGGAAGCTGGGTTTGGAAGAAGTCTTTTTGAAAGGTTGAGTTTGCTGGGGCATCAGAAACAGCTCCTCAATATGCAGTATCACATGCATCCTGCAATAAGTGCTTTCCTAAATTCCAAGTTTTATGATGGCCAGATTTTGGATGGTCCAAATGTCACAGATGCTAGCTATGAACGGAATTATCTTGAGGGAAGTATGTATGGTGCTTATTCATTCATATACATTGCTGATGGAAGAGAGGAGAAGGATGGAAATAGTTGGAAAAATATGGTCGAGGTGGCCATTGTCTTGAAAGTAATCAGAAGCCTTTTTAAATGTACGAGTACTTTTTGTTGATTGCTTTGTTCTGATATTGTTTATTTCTGGTTTTCGAGGGTTCATGAAATATTAGCATGACATTTTCTTGTTGTAGATTTCTTCTTGATGTTAACTTTCTCAAATTTAGTTTCTGGTACATTGAATATTTCTTTTCGAAACTAAGCTGTACTGGTAATTATAGAAGAATTGTAGACTTCATGTTATCAATAGCAGATGGAATATAGGAGAAGGAGAAGATAAGAGGAAATGGAAAAGAAAAGAAAGAGACAGAAAATAGGAGAAATGGGTCCATACACTGCTACCTAGTGAAGGATACACACACGGATCATAACCTCGTTTTGATACCATGAAGAATTGTAGATTTTATCTGTCATGCAACAATGCAATGAGGCGCAATTTGGAAGCTTTCTATTTGAAGTCGACTAGAAAGAGATCATATTAGTTACAACTATACAATTTAGATCAGTTTGTTACAACAATCAAATCTGATCTCCTTTTGAAATCAAATATATAGGATTGTGATGATGTATGGTGGGCCCACTATGGGATGATAGGCCACGTGAGAAGATATGTTATTAGTTATTTGCAGGTCCATCTTGGTAAACATTGTTCTCAACCTTTTGGTGTTTCATCAGTTCTTTCCTTTCAAAACTGACACCTGGAAAATTGAAAAGGGAAGTGATTACTCCCTTCATTAGGTGTGATGGATATTTTACAGATGAATGTGCAGGATAGCTCTATTCATCTGAGACAATCATCAATTTCTGTGACAGCAATAATCTTACCGTGAAAACGGGCCTGATCCTATGGATAATATGGAATAGAGTGTACCATAGTATTTCATTATAAGGGCTCTTTTGGTGGCGTGGATTTGAACTCCAGTGGAATTCAGTGAATTTTAGTCCGTATTGAATCGAGGATTTAAAATCAGATCTTTTGGGTGGGATCAAAAAAGAAATCTTCTTGGAGGATTTGGATTCCTCTCAAATCCAAATCCCTCTAATGCGGCAATGCCTAGCTACAAAATGCGCTAAAAACAGCAAATCCCTCTGATTCCACTATGCCAAATGAGCCCTAAGAGTACTAACAATGGATAATTGATGCTTCTCTGTTTAACTCTCTTCTAACATTGTACTTGTTCTTTGTTCTGTCTTGGGGTTGGATCCTTGTTCCTTCTGGGGTGGATGATTCATTGTCATCTGATCCTCCTTGTTATGAAATTGTAATATTTCATCTTTTAACTAAATTATCATTACCATTTCAAGAAAAAATAAATAAATTTGGCCTCATTGCTGGTGTGTCTATCTTGTTTCTTGCTTTTCATGTGAAGTCTTCGAGTGGTGAATGCATTTTGAAAGTCAAATCTTACAACAGTTGTTGGCTTGTGTTGATTGGCTGTGCATAATTTAATTTTGTAAGGAACTTACCTATCACTCACGAATTAATATACTGAAGTTGACATCAGATGTTTCCACTGGTTTTGTTCATTTTAGTTTAATGTTGTTGTAGTGTGATATTTTCTCTTGTCGTTTGAAAGACTCAAGTACATATTTACTTAGCGGTCTAATAAAAGTTCCTTTTGTAGCATGGGATGGTACAGGGCGAAGCCTCAGTATAGGAGTGGTGTCCCTATATAGTGCTCAAGTTAATGCAATTCAGGAGAAAATTGCAAACCAGTACGAAATGCACAATGGATTTTGTCTAAAGGTTAGGTCCATTGATGGCTTTCAAGGTGGCGAGATGGATATCGTTATACTCTCAACTGTCATGTCCAATAGCGAGAGATCAGTTGAGTTTCTTGCCAATTTTAGACGAACAAATGTGGTGTTGACAAGGGCCAGGTATTTTTCGCATACCACCCCACTAGAAATCTTATCTTAGCTACTAGCAGTGTTCATAGTATCGGTCTCATTACCTGTATTACTGGCTGGGGATATAGAAACATGTATCGATATGGCCAATATTATCACCAATACCCGGAAATGTATCACTAACTGGGGGAAACATGGGAAATTTTGTGAAATTTCTCAATAAACTTTAAGAGATGCTAAAATACACATATTGGCATATTTGGGAATCAAATAATTGCAAAAAAGATGCATACGTAATAAGTTTTTCTTTAATGAGGGCCTAAAAGCATGTAATGCGAACTTAGGGAAGCATTGGGGAAACATGGTTAAAATGGTGGAATTTCTCAATGATTCTTCAGCAAATGAAAAAATACTAATATTTGCATATTTAGGAATGAAATATTTGCAAAAAAAAAAGATGCATACATCTCCTTTAATGAGGGCCTATAAACATGTAATGCAGAATTAGGGAAGCATTGGGGAAACATGGGTAAAATGGTGGAATTTCTCAATGATACTTCAACAAATGAAAAAATACACATATTTGCCTATTATGGAATAAAATAATTGCAAAAAATATGCATACATAATAAGTTCCACTTTATGGGGGCCTAAAAGCATGTATCACTGACTTAGGAAAACATTAGGGAAACTTGGAGAACAGGGTGGATCCATCCATCCATCATCCATCATACATGCATGTGCATACATACATACAAACACACATGCTTGATCCATCCATCCATCCATCCATCTATGCATACATACAATTATACATACCTATCTACACACATGCATGATCCATCCATCCATCCATGCATGAATGCATATATACGCATGCATGCATTTCATCATACAGCCATGCACCCATAAAAGAAAAAACTTTGAAATGAGTTTTTTTTTTTTTTTTTTGTCTTCTAATAAATAGATTTTTGGCAATATTGATTCATTGGTGATATTATCGATAATGTCACTGATACATTGATGATAGAAGTGACATCTAGAATTTATATAGTTGAAAATATCATGATACATTGGTGATATCAATGCATTGGCGATACTTTGCAATGTATCGGTGATATATGACCAATAACTGGAATTTCTGATGCTACCGGTGTTATCGGTATTACCGAGCTAGCTATACCAATAATATCAACAATAATATACCAATAATATCAACAATGGTTACTAGTCCCATCAAGAGGAGGTGTTTTTGGTCATTGTCTTTTACCTTTGAACTTCTTAGTTTAAATCTCATCTTAATTACTGGTCCCACTCCCATCTGAAGTTGCGTTTGGTCATTGTCTTTTACCTTTGAGTTTTTGTTCTTAGTTTGAGTCAAGATTTCTATTTAGTTACTTGATAGCTTGCTTATTTTCATGATAGGCATTGCCTTTGGATTTTGGGAAATGCCTCAACGTTGAGTCGAAGTGATTCTATTTGGGAAGAATTAGTACATGACGCGAAGGAAAGAGGGTGCTTCTTTAATGCCAATGAGGACAAAGGATTGGCTAAAGAAATTTTAAAAGTTAAGAATGAAGTTAATCAGCTTGATGATTTGCTCAAACCGGACTCTGTACTTCTCAACACGGCTAGATGGAAGGTATAATACTCAATTGTCTTACTTCCCGACTTTTTCCTTGGATTGTCGTAATTAACGTCACAAATCTCAATGGAACTCTTGAAATTACTTCGTCTTATTCTTTTGTGGTATGTTCATCTATATTTAGGTTGGTCAAATTTCATTTGTTTTGTTGGAGAAAGAAGTGTATTATTTTTGGTGCTCCCTCGGGACACCGTACTACTTGGATCCTATTCCCCTTAACAAAATGGGGTTAGGGAGTCTGCTAATCATATTTGCAGCATAAACTTGATTCAAATACTTATAAATACCAGACAGACATGCATAAGTTAAAGAAATAAAAGACTCTAGTTGAAAAACCAACAGGCTACCATGGAATGATCCCATAGTTTCTACAGTATGTTAACTTACCATACATTTGAGCTTCTGTGGGAGCCACAATGATATCTTTGTGGCATCTAAATTGTCCATCAGGCGCGCCCTCTCATTCTGGGCAGGAGCCGGAATGCAGCCTTCAAAACTCTGGTGCGATACACCACAGGAAACAATGTAAAATGACACCTAAAACCTGATGGATGTGGTCCATCGTCTTGACCATATAGTATGTTACAGTACATTCAACTGTATTGGATCATTCTTGCAGCTAGTTGGATGAGATCAGTCGTTGTATCTACTATGTGGTCCATGTGGTAAGTGAATCAGCGCCCCACCCCCCCCCCCCCCCCCCCCCCCCCTTTTTTTGCATAAGGTATGTTAGTGTTGATTTCATATGGAAAGTTATATGAATTTCATTCATGATGCGTAGGTTCTTTTCAGTGAAGATTTCCGAAAGTCTTTTGCAAAGTTGAAGTATCTCCAGGTCAAACAGGCAGTGATTCAATTGTTACTGAGGCTTGCTGATGGTTGGCGTCCAAAAAGTAAAAGTTTTGATTTTCCAGACTCCTTTCAGCTTGCAAAACAGTGCCGGGTCAGAGAGTTGTCTCTCGTATGGATGGTTGACATTGTAAAGGATGGAAGATATTTCCAGGTGTTGAAGGTCTGGGACGTTGTACCATCGACAGAAGTCCCAAAACTGCTCAAGCGTCTTGATAACGTTTTTGCAACGTACACCGACGTTTACATAGAGCACTGCAGAGTTAAATGTGTTGAGGGGTATGTTTGAATAGTGGTTTGGTCATTTCTTATAATGGAAAGTTGGAGAGATGTGAAAAAGTTTCCGTCGTTCCTTCTATGGACCATTTACACTCCTAAATTGGCATGTTCGTTTGTTTTTAATATAGATTTTGAGATTGATCTTTCTCTATTTCCTTTCACTGTTTACGATGAATAATATAGATTTTTTCTGGCCCCATGCATTCCTAAATACACTTCTACAAGTGGCCTCATGAGCCAATTTGGCACTTGTTGGGCATCCCAGTTTTGAATGAAGTGGGCCCTACTGTGTGGATGAGCTGGCATAAAAATCAGCCCAGTCAACTCACCAGGAGGGCAACTCATTTATGTGCAGTTCAGAAAATCCCAACCACGCACATTTGTTGTACACCCATGAACCACCACATTCGCCAATCAGACTGATTTTTGAACTAGGTCATGTATACAGTGGGGCCCACTAAATGCAATATTCTAGAAACATATGATGAGTGCATCACTTTGTGTGATTTTTCTCTTTTTTGGGAATCAACTGCTTTTAAAACTGTTCATTCTGGGTGGAGCTTTAGCTCTATAAATGTGTGTTGCATGCACACTTAGTCTTGTGGTCATCTGATTAGCTTGCCTTTGATTGCTTTTGGTTTTTTGATTTTTATGTGTCATGTTGTACCACAAAACGTTAAAAATGAAAAATGATGCCCTTGGTTTTAGAAAAAAAGATCCCCAAAATTTCATTTTTGTGAAATGGCCAAATTCTTATAAAGTTTTTGGCATGAGTGGTCATTTCTTACCAATTAGCTAAACCTTTGTTTTTTTTTTTGTCTCGCGATCTTCCATGATATATGTCACGCCCCAAACTCGGAAACCGGGCTCACAGAATTCCCGATCGCCGAATCTGGCGCCGACAGCCTCCGTAGAACCCCATTCTCGGCTCCTAGCTCCCATTCGCCAGGTTCCAATCCTGGGATGCTACGAGGAGGATTTTCGATGTCAGTTTGATTCGTAATAAGCATAACCAAAGGCATAACCCACAAACAACAACCAAGAACTCCATTACATTTCCACTATGATCAAAAACTTTGAGTACAAGATGTATAAAGGGAAATACAAGATAGTGCTAATAACAAAACTCCAAAGGCTCGACTGCACGCTCCTGCTGCTACTACGCTACGGCTGCGTCCTGACGTCACCTGCACGCATCAATCGTGCATAAGCTTATAGAAAGCTTAGAGGGCGGTGTAAGTGTGTGCGCAATACGAGCGTGCTCAGAATACAAGGTTAGAGTAATGCGGAATTATGCTGATGAATACGTGAATGCAATCAGCCGTACCAAGGCTATACAGTACAAGATATGAATGCGATCGGCCATATCCAGACCATGTGATGCGAGATGCAACTCAAGCATGCCAATCCTCATCATATATCAGTACAGTTCTCATTCTGGATAATCATCGGGGTCTAGTACACTCTACGCCAGTTTGCCGTCCCTATCCGAACGCACAACTGGGAGAGCAGAAGAGACCTCACTATCCGCCTGCCAATATCGGGCCCGGCTCGTCGATAGCGGACCGATTCCTCAAGCTGGTCAAACTCAACCTAGGAGTTGCCCCCTCACTCAGGCGGGTAAGGTCACACCCCTTTCCAACCGACCACGACACAGTGGGAGACGTGACCTACTGGTATACGGCCCTCGTGCGCTCATGTATCCACTCGGTCTCGACGTTAGAGTCATCCTCTGGTACCATCGGGTTTAGGGATTTTCACCCAGGGACATCTATGGCGCCCGTATGCTAGAACCAAACATTTCCGGTATTCAATCCAGCCACCCACGATGCATCTGTGGAGGCTATGGCCCTGATGTCGCTAGGGCATATAATAATCACAATCATACAAATGCAAGTGCATGAGTCACACTACCAGTCATGCAACAATCCTACGTGTACCATGCACTATGGCAACTCCACCTACCAGGGAGCCCATAAACAGTTCGCCCGAAGGCATATGCTATGATCAGTCACTTCTCATATCAGTCATACATATGATGCGTATGATAATGAATCATGGATTTATACTAAACATGTATATAGAGATGGACTCTGTGTATAACTGAGATGGGCCTAGACGGCCTACTTACTACAAGTATGGGCCTATTAGTGGGCCTTAGGGAGTGTTACAATGCGGACATTTAACCAACATTGTACCTACAATGTGGACGTCTAACCATCATTGTTCCCGAGGCATTACTTACTATAAATATCGTTATTTGCCATGGAGGGATCACGCATTGCAATGGACCTAGTTGCACTCAATTGGGCCTTAAGTACATCAATTGAGCCGTATCATATGGGCCTTGCATTCATCAAATGGATCACCTTAATGAGCCTCACCAATGGGCCTTAGGTCCTTTGCAATGGGTTATAACCCATGGGCCTTAGAATTCATTAAAATGAGCCCAATCATATGAGCTTTATGTACATCAAATGGGCCTAATCACATAGGCCTTATATATACCAAGGTGGGCCTCAACGATGGGCCACAAATACATCAATTGGGCCTACACACATGGGCCCATAAATAACAAAGTGGGCCTTAGTGGGCGGGCCACAAATACATTAAGACGGGCCTCAACAATGGCCTTAAAATGATCTCAAAATGGTTGGACGGTTTGGATGAAACTCATGCATCATGGTAGACTCCCATGTGGGCCCACTATAACATTTATTTCCAGCCAATCCTGGGCCCACTGAAATGCTTATTTGCCACCCAACCTGTTGTTAAGGCCGTGTGGCAAGGGGCCCGCCAAAATGTTTATTTTACATTCCACCTGTTGATAAGGCCATGTAGCAAGGGGCCCACCAAAATGTTTATTTTCCATTCAAACCTGTTGATAAGGTCATATAGACCCAGGGCCCACCGAAATGTATATTTTCTACCCAACCTGGGTCCACTGTACTATTTATTTGCATCCAAACTGTTCATTGAATCACATGGCCTAGGGCCCACTGTAATGTTTATTGCCATCCATACCTGTTCATAACGTCACGTGGCCAGGGGCCCACAAGATGGACGGCGTGGACATAATACATACATCTGAGTGGGGGCCACCGTCCACTGGCGTGGACGGACGGCGTGAGTAAAACACTTGCATCACAGTGGGTGTCACCACCCACTGTTGTGTACGGTGTGGTAAGCGCCACACATACCACAGTGGGTCCCATATAGGGCCCACCAAAGTGTTTATTTGTAATTCAACTCGTCCATTACGTGTGTCCCACCTGTTTGAGGGTTCACACCAAGTTTTAGCTACATTCAAAATTCAGGTAGGCCCCACCAAGTGTTTTTATATGATTTAGGCATGTCTTCACATGATTTGGATGGTATGGCCCACCTGAGTTCAGTTTGTGGATGATTTTTGGAGTCAACGCACCATTCAAGGGGACCTATTAAATGAACGGTATAGATGCAAAATATACATCATGGTGGAGTCTACAAGTGGGCAAATACGGCCACCCTTTTTAACGTGGACGTCTTGGACTCATGGCACAAAGTCATGCCAAAAAAAAAAATTATTTTTTTATCCTAGGTGCGACCCACATTAACCAGATCTACCCCATCCATTGCATGTGTTCCACAAAATTAGGCGTCCAAACCAAGTTTCAGCCACGTCCAAATTTCAGGTAGGCCCCACCAAATGTTTTTGTATGTTTCAGGCATGTCTCCTTATGATTTTAGATGGTATGGCCCACCTGAGTTCCGGATTGGTCCCAAATTTTGGTTCAACGCCTAAATTAATCTGAGGAAGATGGTGAAAAGCTTGGATTAAATCCACGCATTAAGTTGGGGCTTACAAGAGTGGCCCACCATTTCCCTTCTTTTCCTTTCTTTCTGTTTTTTTTTTGGTTGGACGTCCAGACACCTCTGGACGTCAAGTAGTAAACGCATGCATGGATTTCCTTTAATTTTGTTTTCCTAGGTGGGACCCACATTAAACAAATCTATCCCGTCCATTACATGTTTTCCACAAAAATAGGAGTCCAAAACAAGTTTCAGGTAGGTCCAAGCTTCTGGTGGACCCCAGAAATCATTTTTTTAAGTTTTAAAGGAAGATATTAGTATTCTTAATGCCACGGCCCGCCAGATAATTGGATCGATCTCATTTTTCGGCTCAACGCCTAAAACGATCCCGAGAATAAAATGGATGGCTTGGATTAAAAATATACATCAAGGTGGGGCCATGTTGGAGCAGCCCACCATTTCCCTTTTCTTTTTTCTTTCTTCCTTTATTCCCTTTCTGTTGAAACGTCCAGCGTCCCAGACGCTGGACGGTCTTTTGTTAATTTTTTTTTTTGAGTGTGGGCCTTGATGGAGTGGGCCACCACTGATGGGTGTCATGGGCTCAATGTCCAAGGTGGGCCCCACTTGAATAAAAATTACATCAAGGTGTGATCCATTCAAGTGGGCCACACCCTCCTATTGCAATAAAATGAAATAAAATAAAATAAAATAAAATAAAATAAAATAAAATAAAAGAGAGAGAGAGAGAGACATGGAGAGTGGGACACGGCTTGTGATGGAGGGACCCCGTCATTATGGGCCCTCCCTAACAACAAATCATGTAACAAGTGGGCCTTAAAACATGTGGGACCTCCGAAATTTAAAATCAACGGTGGGGATCCTTTCCCCACCGACATGGACGGTCTAGATGACCTTTGAAGAGAAAATAAATATCATGATGGGGTCCATGGAGAATGGCCCCATCATGGAATGATCATGATGATCCATGTGGTCCATCGGCCACAAATAAGGGTCTCAAGTGAGATCCACACCATGGATCGGTGGGCCTCACTTGGTCCACCATAAAAACAATAAAAACTACCCTATAGAGGCACCCACCGTCCGATCTTCTCGCTCCTAGGGGTTCCTTGGCACCTTAGCTTCAACTTCAATGGTTAAGATGAAGAATGGAGGGTTGAGATGAGAGATTTTGGGGTAGGAAGGTGGGCCACTTGGAGCTTAGAAGGGTTTGAGAAATTCCATACGTGGGACTCTTGGAATTCTCTTGTTGCTTGGAAATTTTGAAATGAGAAAGAGAGAAAGAGAGAGAGTGATGTAAAGGGAGAGAGAGAGAGTGATGGATGGATGGGTGAGTGATGTTTGTGTAAGAAATCTTGGACTTTTGTGGCTTTTGTGTAAGAGAGGTATGGGATGTGAAGACTTTTGTGGTCTTTTGTGTAAGAGAGGTATGGGATGTGAAGACTTTTGTGGTCTTTTGTGTAAGAAAGGTATGGGTTAGGAAGACTTTTGTGGTTGCTTGGGAAAATGGGTGAGAGTGATGTGTACTTGACATGTGATGGGTTGATGGGTGATTGATTGATGGGATTGATGTGATTGATGTGACACATCGTAGAGATTCCCTTAGTTTTCGCAACGCGCGGCGTTTTCTCGCACCGAACGTTGGCCCATAACTCTTGATCAGGGTATCGCCTTGGCGCGCGAGTCGCGGTATCAGAACCGCAACGACGGCGCGGTCGCTATGGTATTGGTCTCGGGTTGAGTCGACTCGGGTTGTCGGCACGTGAATCAGGGTCGTGCGTCGATATTGTTTAAGGGTCGAAAGTTGCCAGAATTCGACCGGTACGACCGTGGAAGTGTACGGAAAGGTACGGACCAAGATACGGGTCTTACAATATATCAAAAATAAAGTTTGAACACACACCGCCCCCCATGTTTTTTTGAAAAATGGTTTTTTTTTTTTTTTTTTTTTGAAAAATGGCCATACAGACTTTTATTGCTATGAAATTGCAAAATTCTGAGCAATTTTTTGACATGACCTGTAATTTCCCATCAATTATCAAAACAAGATGCAGTTGTAATTCCTGTTTATAAATCATTACAATGTGTACGTACTGATGCTATTTGGTTTATTTCCTGCTTTTCTTGACTGGAATATTATCTTGATGAAAGACCATCAATTTTCTTTGCTCACGTTTTCTATGGAAGTTGCAGCATTCGTATTGATTTGTGAAGAACCAGAGATCTTTCTTTTGGTATATATATTCTCTGTCAGTTTTGAACTTCAAACTCTTAGAAGTTGTTGTGAAGATGGTTTGTCAGGGTAGACTACGGCTCTTTTTTGTTTGATTATTTCTACTCTTCTTCACATAAGTGAATTTGTCATTGCTTCTACTTAGAATCTTCTTAATGTCTCCTTTTTGTCTTTTGTTCTAGAAAACTTGAAGTGCCAATGAGCTGGAATTTAGGAAATGATATCATACAGTATAAGAAACTACGCAAAACCAAACATGTGGCAGAGGCGGGAAGCATAGAAGTCGAACAGTATGTGGAGAACTCCAAAGTCAGTGAGAGTTTGTTATTGATGAAATTCTACTCATTATCGTCTGGAGTAATGAAACACTTGCTCACTGATAATGAGGGGAAGGAAATTGATATTCCATTTGAAGTAACTGAGCAGGAAAAGGAGATAATATTCTTTCCTAGTAGCACTTTTATTCTGGGAAGGTCAGGGACTGGGAAGACAACAGTACTGACACTGAAGCTGATTCAAAGGGAGCAACAATATCATCTTTCTTCAAAAGGATTATTTGATGTAAAGGTTGGCTTGTCTGACGTTCTGTATGAGAAGAGTGAGCTAAGTGAGGATCCTGTGGTGGTAAAGGAAACTTTCTTATGCCAGATATTTATCACTGTCAGCCCAAAACTTTGTGCGGCTATAAGGAGCCACATATGTCAACTCCAAAGGTGTGCTGCATGCATACATTTTTATGTTCGTCTTGGTTTATCATGTTGTAGTTTTTTAATTGTTTATTCATGCTCTGTCCTCTGTTCAACATTTGTTTCATATTTAAATACTTTAATAGATACAAGGTAGGGAATTGAATATTTTATTCATCGTGGGGTGATCATCAAATGGCCGTCTAATCAGAGAAAAATATGCATCTATGCAAGCCTACCAAGAACTGCATGACCACGTTGGAAGCTAGGAACATATGATCTCTTCTGCTCAGTACCTTTTTTTCTCCTCGCTCATCCTCTTAGCAAGTAAACAAGTTCTGTGAACCATAGTTCACAAACCAGGGCAGTTAAATTGGGCTGAACCGAGTCGACCAGGCCATGTCCCTAATTAGGTTCGGATAACCAAGCCCATCCTGGTTTTGGCATGGACTTGTGATGCAGGACATGAAAATTAAATATGATATGCGAGATTTCAGGCTTAAAACTATTGGACGTAGACCAGTGAGGCCTCCTTATTTTTCATTGGAAAATATAAAACTTAGTGCTTAGTTGCTCCCTATAAAAATAAAGGTTGTGCATAACCTGAGTGAGAGTTTATTCTCCTTCACCAAATGATGCATGTAACCATATAATGGTAGGTTGTATGTTATACAATTGTAATTTTATAAAAGTACCAATTTCATCTCAATTTGAGAACTTGATTGTTCTACACCGCCCATTCGGGTATGTGGACTTTCAGATCTCATTAAGATGTAATGATTACTTTTATACTCTGACAATTTGTATAACACGTAGAAATACTGATGATTAGTTTCAATACCTTAGATCTTAGCTAAGTAGTGATACTCATGCAATGTAAAGATGGCCACCAAAGCATTAATCGCTGAACAACTGAAAGGACAACATTTCGACGGCAACAACTACGAAGACTGGTCCCACGCGATGCGATGCCTTCTGGACGAGGACGACATATCGCATACACTCGATGGAGCTCAAGAGGAACCCATATTGGCTAAAAACAGGAATTTACAAGAACATAGGGTTGCGATGACTCGCTACAATAAGTGGCGAAAACAAAATCATTTAGCCTGTAATATCCTTCTTAGCACTATGCACAAAGAACTCATACCTACGTATGAAGTGCATGAAACCGCTAAGGGAATCTGGGAAGCACTGACAGATGCCTATGCGCAGAAGTCAGATGCAAGAGTTAGGGCAATGGAATTAGAATTCCAGGAGTACAGGATGCCTGTCGGCTGCCCCATCAAAGATCATATTCATAAGATGGAGCAAATGATAGGTGCCCTTAGGAATGTTGGGTGTAAATTGACTGAAAATCAGAAGATTATAGCCATGTATCGTTCCTTGCCTGAATCTTGGGCCCAAATCAAAAGAATTCTGAACTATACTGATTCTATCACTACGTTCAGAGACTTTTGGGGCCACTTGGTACGTGAGGTTGAAATGAATGCAATTCAGCCAGGTTCGGCCAAGGCCTTTGTAGCAGAGACCCATAAGCGGAAAGCTAACAATAAACGGTCCAAAGCTTACAAGAAGGCAAAGAAGAATAACCAAGAACAGAAGACCACAACACCTGCTCCAAATCTCAAGAAGGGGAATGGAAAGAAGCAGAAAAAGACAAATGTAGTCTGCTTTGTCCGTGGAAATTCCGGCCATTATGCTCGACAGTGCGCCCATAAAAAGACGGTAATTTCTCAATCACTAGATACTTTGTATGTAGGCGTTTGTCCTGAAATCCTTTCTATTGATACTATATCTAATGAGTGGATTTTGGATTCAGGCGCAACAAAGCACGAGACAAGTAGTCGTCGAGGACTCGAGGAATTTCGGCCTGTAGCTAAGGAGAGTTACAAGCTGTACATGGGCAATAACGCTGTTGAAGACGTACTAAAGATTGACGTTTTCCATCTCCGTACGCGCATAGGGCGAACAATAATCCTTCGTGATACTCTTTATGCACCAGGGATGCGTCGAAATTTAATTTCTGTTTATAGGTTATTATTTGATGGTTTTAATATTCGATTTTCTGGGACGAGTTTCTTTGAGACTGAATAACCTCATCTTTGCATGGGGTAATTTAATTTCAGATCTATTTATTCTGGACATATATTGTGATAATGTCCCTCTTGCTTTATCTGCTATGTCGAATGAAACTGTAGTATCTGAATCTCAAAAATAGCACACGAGGTTAGGTCACATAGGAAAGGATCGTATGACAAGACTAGTACGTTCTGGTCTGTTAGACACCTTATTCAAAGTTGATTTGCCATTTTGTGAACATTGTGTGTCCGGGAAGACTTCAAAAAAACCTTTTCCCAAAGCGGCTAGGTCTAATGGCATACTAGAGATAATCCATTCAGATATCTGTGGACCCTTTAATGTACATGCCAGAAATGGATGTCAATACTTTGTTACATTCATTGACGATTACTCGCGCTATGGATATGTGTATCTCATCTCACACAAATCTGAGGCTTCTGATTGTTTTCTTAAATATAAAGCTGAGGTGAAAAATCAGCTTGAGAAAAAGATTAAAATCCTTCGATCTGATAAAGGTGGCGAGTATACATTTGAAACGTTTAAATCATATTGTGAAAATGTTGGAATTGTTCGGCAATACACAATGACTTACACTCCACAACAAAATGGTGTTGCAGAGAGAAGGAATAGGACACTATTGGACATGGTTAGATCGATGATGGCTCAAGCCAATCTCTCTACCACATTCTGGGGAGACGCACTGTTAAAAGCCGTCTACGTCCTTAATAGAGTCTCATCCAAATCTATTCCAAAGACCCCATATGAGATGTGGTCTGGGAGGATTCCTTCTCTACCCAACCTATGCCCTTAGAGATCTTTGGGATATGTTTTGCTACCTACTTAGCATAGAGGTAAACTTGATAGTAAAACCATTGAATGTGTGTTCATAAGGTACCCTATGCATTCAAAGGGATACGTTCTAGTTTATGAGGACCATGGACGATGGATTGAGATAGAATCCCGAGACGTGACCTTCATTGAAGATAGATACCCAAGCCGAATGAAGCAAAACGTTCCATTAGAATTTTTTGAAATACCCGATGTATCTCAGGAGAGTGGGAGTTCTGCTTCTCACGATGATGTTGATGTTGCTCCTATAGTTCGTCAGGACAGTGGGAGGATATCTCAGCAGGCTCCTGAGTTACGTCGAAGCGAAAGAGGATTGATTCCCCGAAGATACTTCGATATTGAGGGACAAACATTCTCTTGCGTTGCAGTTGATGATGATGAACCTGATTCGTATAAGGATGCATTATTATCTTCTAACTCGGCTGATTGGGTGAATGCTATGGACGAAGAGATCGCTTCCATGGAGAAGAATAAAGTCTGGGAACTTGTTGATCTGCCTTCCAATCATAAAGCGATAGGTAATAAATGGGCACTTAAGATCAAAAGAAAGGCAGATGGTAGAGTGGACAAGTATAAAGCACGATTTGTTGCTAAAGGTTTTACACAACAAACAGGCATTGATTATGAGGAGACCTTTTCACCTGTTGCAAAGTTCTCCTCAATCCGCATGATCTTATCCATTGTTGCAAGTTTAGACTTAGAGTTATATCAGATGGATGTAAAGACCGCATTCTTAAATGGTGACTTGGATGAAGAAATATACATGCAACAGCCCATGGGTTATGTGGACAAAAAACATCCAAAGAAAGTCTGCAAATTATTGAAATCCATCTATGGGCTGAAGCAATCTTCAAGACAGTGGTACATGAGGTTCCACTTGGCCATCACCACTTTTGGATTCACGATGAGTGAAGAAGATCATTGTGTATACTTGAAACGGTCTGGAAGATCTTTTTTGATACTATCTCTATATGTAGATGATATCCTGTTAGCTGGTAATGATATGCAATTATTGATATTGACTAAAGATTAGCTATTCTCGAACTTTGAGATGAAAGACTTCGATGAAGCCAACTTTATTCTTAGGGTAAAAATCATCAGGGATCGTCCTAAGAAATTTTTAAGCTTGTCTCAAGCAACCTATATACAAAAGATCTTAGAGCGGTTCAGGATGAAAAATTCAAAAGCTGTTGAAACCCCTATGGATAAAGCTACCAAGCTAGACAGGAAATCGTGTCCCCAGACTGAAGTCGAGAAATTGACTATCCTCAGTACCTTATGCAAGCGCAGTAGGGAGCTTAATGTATGTTATGCTTTGCACCAGGCCGGATATTAGCTATGCAATTGGCATAGTCAACCGTTATCAGAGTAACCCGGGACAGTCTCATTGGCAAGCCGTCAAACGTATATTCTGCTAGCTCAGAGGAACAAAAGACCTAATGTTGTGTTATGAAGGAACAAGCCTTGAGCTCAAAGGATATTTTGATGCTGCTTGGGGTAATGACGCCGACGAGGGAAAGTCTACTTTAGGATATGTTTTCTTACTCGGAGGAGGAGCTATCTCATGGTCGAGTAAGAAACAGACATCCACAGCTCTTTCATTTATGGAAGCCGAGTACATTGCATGTTGTGCTGCAGTTCAAGAGTGTGTATGAGTTCGCAGATTTCTATTGAGTCTGGGTATTGTACCGAGTGTTCGTCAGCCTATATCGCTGAAAATAGACAATACTTCCGCTATTGACTTGGCAAAGGACCCTAAACACCACTAGAAATCTAAGCACATTGAGATCAAGTATCATTACGTCCGTGATCAAGTGAGAGATAAGAAGGTCGCCCTCAGCTACATTCTTACCAAGGAGATGGTGGCTGATCCCATGACGAAACCCATAGCTAGAGATCTATTTCAGGTTCACGTCAGACAGATGGGATTGAGGAAAGCTTGACTGATGTCCCTGTTTTTGTAATACCTTTGATCTTTCACGAATAATACATTCCATTTATTCAGTATTGAACACTAATATAACTAGGTATGAAGATCATCAACATTTACCTTGAGATCATGTAGGATTTTTATTTTTGTCGGCAGGCTGGTCACCCACTTGCACAGGTTGACCAACCTTGAATGTACAAGAGAGGTACATTTGGGGTCATGTTTATACATTGAGGTATGAACTTCCCTTTATTGTGAATAATAAAGGATGAAGATATGAGTGAGTCGTATCCGCCTACAATCTTATAAAGATTAAAGATGAGACTGATAAAGTTGAATAACATAATCGCACCATTCTGTTACATGCGATCAATGTTATGGCCTGAATTTAAAGTCAGGTTATGAGGTTATGAGATGAGTCGTACCTCATGTAGAATGACCTGCGTATTGTAGACCCGACATTCACCTAGTATTGTCTACTTTACGACATGGATTGTACCCACGTGCTGGGACCTTTTACTTATAGATTGCTTTGATTCGATCTAATCATTGCAATGTGCGAGTAGCCAGTCCCATAGGTGACTCTTTGTGTCCTTAGCTACCCTCCTCTTGTGTATATGAGGATGAGATTAAGTGTCGCTACTTTAGTGTACAATGACGAAAGGTCCTTGATTGGCCAAACTTAGTTACGTTAGGAAAGCGGCTTGATTAATTCCAAATTACACATCTGCATGGGGAAGATCCCGTGACAGCTACACTAAGTTTCTAGAACTATTAATACGCACTTGAAGACTTATCCGCCGGCAGTATCGAGTTGTTTTTATTAGACTTTTTGCAAATAATATTTTTCTTAAAAAGCATATATATATATATATATATATAAGTATTTCTTTGAATTGGTTTTAGTCGAAGTTTGTGAAAAATCAAGTTTTCAGAATAACTCGATAAGTTGAATAAGTGCATATGTTGGCCGAGTACTCCAGATCAGGAGTTAACTCCATCCGGTGTGGTCATGCAGACTAGGACGGGCATTGCCTATCCCACAATGTGATTAAGTGGGAGATGTTAGACGTAGACCAGTGGGGCCCACTTGTGAGCAATCACTAGTGGGTACGATTACTTTCAATTAAATTTCAAATTCAAATATGAATTTGATTTTTAATTGAAGATAGGGATGTGAGCAGATTATGTGGCCTTATCCCAATCCCACCCAAACTCTCCTTCCTCTGTTAGAATGTGATCGGCTTATGTGGCCTTATCCCAATCCCACCCAAACTCTCCTTCCTCTGTTATAAAAAGGAGTGCGCTTCTTGTAAGACCCGTATCTTGGTCCGTACCTTTCCGTACACTTCCGCGGTCGTACCGGTCGAATTCCGGCAACTTTCGACCCTTAAATAATATCGACGCGCGACCTGGATTCATGTGCCGACAACCCGAGTCGACTCAACTCGAGACCTATACCATAGCGACCGCGCCGCCGTTGCGGTTCCGATACCGCGACTCGCGCGCCAAGGCGATACCCTGATCAAGAGATATGGGCCAACGTTCGGTGCGAGAAAACGCCGCGCGTTGCGAAAACCAAGGGAATCTCAACGATGTGTCACATCAATCACATCAATCCCATCAATCAATCACCCATCAACCCATCACATGTCAAGTACACATCACTCTCACCCATTTTCCCAAGCAACCACAAAAGTCTTCACATCCCATACCTCTCTTACACAAAAAGCCTCAAAAGTCTTCACAACCCATACCTCTCTTACACCAAAGCCTCAAAAGTCAAGCTTTTCTTACACAACCATTACTCACCCATCCATCCATCACTCTCTCTCTCTCCCTTTACATCACTCTCTCTCTTTCTCTCTTTCTCATTTCAAAAAAAATCCAAGCAACTAAAATTTGCAAGGGGCTCCCACGTATGGAATTCCCCAAGTCCCTCTAAGCTTCAAGTGGCCCACCTTCCTACCCCAAAATCCCCCATCTCAACCCTCCATTCTTCATCCTAACCGTTGAAGTTGAAGCCAAGGTGCCAAGGAACCCCTAGGAGCGAGAAGATCGGACGGTGGGTGCTTCCATAGGGTAGTTTTTATTATTTTTATGGTGGACCAAGTGAGTCCCACCGATCAATGGTGTGGATCTCACTTGGGACCCCAAAATGTGGCCGATGGACCACTTGGATCATCATGATCGTTCCATGATGGGGCCATTCTCCATGGACCCCATCATGATGGTTATTTTCATTGCAAAAAAGGTCATCTAGACCGTCCATAACGGTGGAGAATGGATCTCCACCGTTGATTTATAATTTTGATGGTCCCATGATAAAAGGGGTCTATTTATTGTATGTTTCATTGCAAGGGAGGGCCCATAATGTCGGGGTCCCTCCATCACAAGCCGTGTCCCACTCTCCATGACTCTCTCTCTCTTTTATTTATTTTATTTTATTTATTTTATTTTATTTTATTTTTGTGCAAAAGGATTGTGTGGCCCACTTGAATGGATCCCACCTTGGCATTTTATACTTTTGATCTATTCAAGTGGGGCCCACCATATGCGTTGTACACCTGTCTGTGGTGGCCCACTTCATCAAGGCCCACTACACACAAAAAAAAAAAGAGAGAAGAAAAAAAAAAAAAAAAAAAAAACACCGTCCAGCGTCAGAGACGCTGGACGTTTCAGCCCAAACAAAAAAAAAGAAGAAGGGAACCTTTTTGGTGGCCCACTTGCATAGGCCCCACCCTGATGTTTATGGTCAATCCAAGCCGTCCATCCTCTTACCCACGGCGTTTTAGCCGTTGGGTAGAAGTTTGGAGCTGATCCAATCACCTGGTGGGCCATAGCATCAAAGGTCGCACCCTCACCATTCAAACATCTTTTTCTTAATTTATTTCACATCCAAGCATCAAAAAAATTCAAACTCTAGACTCATTTGGACGGCGTCGAGCCACTGATCGCCATAGCCGGGTCGGATTTTGGCGCAGCGGGCCCCAAGTGTCAAAAACCCCAAAAATTTAGATTTTCTTTTTTTTCTAAAATTTCATGGCAGAGGCAAAGCCTCTGCCTCTGTAAGTGTCAGCGCCTGCACGGCTTGCGTGCAGCGCATGCATGGCGTGGGCGGACGAGCGTGGGGGCCCACGACCGTACGTGTGGGCCCCACCAAAGATGTTTATTTGTCATTCCATCCGTTCATGAGGCGGGCCCCCTTCTCAGGCGGGTCCCCTCCAAATTTTGGCATGATCCAGTGCTCGGGTGGCCCACACCACAGGGAACAGTTGAATTGAGTCCTTGCCATTGAAAATTTCCCTAGTGCCCACAGGAGTATTGGATTAAGCTGAAATTTATGTTTTACCTTCATACAGGTCCAAGGGACCTCGTGAACGGGTTAGATTTCAAAAGAACATTCTAGAGTGGGCCCCACATGGGACTCACAGTGATGTGTGTATTGGAGTCCACCGTCCAGTGGACGGTGGCGCCCACCTAGTTGCCATTTTGCTTCCACCGTCCGCTGGACGGTGGAGCCTTCTTGATGCATGTGTTTTATGCACGCCACAGCGGGCGTGCGGTGTGTGTGTGCGTGCTGTGTGGGTGTGTATACGTGTATGGGTGTGTGCATGTATACATATACATACATACTTATATATATACTATATGTATTATATGTATTATATGTACATATCATTCCTGTTGTAGTAAATATGATGGTAGGCCCTCATGTGGGCCCCACCCTTGATGTATGTGATGCATCCGGACTTCCCATCCGCTATGACATATAAGGCCTTTGGGTTAAACCCCTTTGGACTGTAAAAAGAGCCTATGGGCTTAGGCCCACTTGATATGATCCCATCCCATAGGAATAGGCTCTTCTGTTGTACTTCAAAGGCCCATAAAGATTGGACCCATTTGTTGCATTCTTAAAGCCCATGGAAGTGGACCCATTTGTTATATTGAAAGACCCATGGGACTACACCCATTTGATTATAAAAGGGTCCATGGGAATAGGCCCACTTTGATATGCATGCAAGCTCATGGATTAGGCCCATTTGAATTATTTAAGGCCTAGGGATTTAGGCCCATTCGACTCATATAAGGCCTCTGGGTTGAGGCCCATTGGATATACATTTGGGGGTCCAATTGGTGTGGCCCATTTGATACATATTAGACTCATGTGACTAGGTCCAATTGGTGCAATCCAAGGCCCACGGGTTTAACCCATTGCAATGCACTTAAGGCCCATTGGTTTGGCCCATTTCTGTGGCCCATCTGATGAATAAGAGCCCATAAGCTATGGCCCATTTGATATATATGTAAGGCCCAGTGGGAGGAACATAAGGTCCATTGTAATGTGTAAACCCAATACCGATTATGTAGCAGATCGTACCTGAGAAACAATGTTGGTTTGACGTCCACATTGCGAGTCTAATGTTGGTTGGATGTCCACGTTACGACTCTCCTTGGGTCCATTGCTGGGCCGTACTTATCATATTTAGGCCGTCCAGGACCATCTGCATATTAAGATAGTTCATTTTATTATACCATGTCTAATACAGTTTCATGATTCATGATCATACGCATCATACGTATGCTTGTTATGAGGATTGACTGATCATAGCATTTGCCTTCGGGCAGGTTGTTTATGGGCTCCCGATTAGGCGGTGCTGCCCTACATGAGCGCACGGTATGCGCAGGATTGGTTGCATGACTGGATGGCGTGATTCATGCATTCCGCATTAGTGTGACATGGTTGTTGTACGCCCTAGCGACATCAGGGCCGTAGCCTCCACATACGCATCGTGGTTGGCAGGATTGGATACCGGAAATCTTGACTTACATGGGGTACTATAGATATCCCTGGGTGAAAGTCCCTAAACCCTTATGGTACCAAGAGGTTGCTCCAACGTCTAGACCGAGTGGGTAGATGAGCGTTGAGTGCCGATTACCAGACGGTTACGCTCTCCACTGTGTCGTGGTCGGTTGGAAGGGGGTACGGCCTTACCCGCCCGAGTGTAGGGGGCAATGCTAGGCTGAGTTTGACCAGCTCGAGGAATGGGTCCGCTATCGACGAGTCGCGCCCGATATTGGCAGACGGATAGTGAGGTCTCTTCCACTTACCTTATTGCGCGCGATGTGGCGGCAATCTGGTTTAGAGTGTACTAGACCCCGGTGATATTCCATACTCTGAGCTGTACTGATATGTGGACATTGATGAGGATCTGTATGCTTGAGTTGCATTGCACATTGCATGGCCTTGGGATGGCCGATACCATTCATGTCTTGCATTGCATAGCCTTGGTACGGCATCATGACGTTTTGGTTCCATCTGCATATTCCGCATTACTCTGACATTGCATTCATATTACTACCTTGCGCACACACTTTCACCACCCTCTAAGCTTTCTGTAAGCTTATGCACGACCGTTGCGTGCAGGTGACGTTGGACTGCAGCAGCGTTGAGGCAGGAGCGCGTCGCCGATCATTTTGGAGTTTTCTGTTATTTACCATTGTATTTCCCTTTATGCTCATTGTACTTGTAAAAAAATTTTGATCATAGTGGAAATGTAATGGAGTGCTTGGTTGTTGTTTGTGGGTTATGCCTTTGGTTATGCTTATTACGAATCAAACTGACATTTAAAATCCTCCTCGTAGCATCCCAGGATCGGAACCTGGCGAATGGGAGCTAGGAGCCGAGAATGGGGTTCTACGGAGGCTGTCGGCGCCGGATTCGGCGATCGGGAATTTTGTGAGCCCGGTTTCCGAGTTTGGGGCGTGACACTTCTCTCATGGAAAGCATCGAATCATATGAAACACGAGAGTATACAGAGGGAAATAGAGTGCATTATAGTCTGTCTATTTTGGCTTGTCCTTGGGACAATCTGATCCATAGATCGCAATCCGGGACCACAATATACCGTAGGATCAGAGGTGTGAATAGTTCAATCTGCTCCAGTAGTAGATAGGCGGGCCGTTGGAACACCGTTCTTCTACTTTGTGAGGATCCCAAACTTCGTGTAGACCGTCAAATCTTGAGGGCTCATCTTCCGCGCTTCTTGACAAAAATCACGTTAGTTCAGAAACAATTACACAAATTCCATATCCCACATGAAAGTCCAAACATTCAATTAAGGAAAATCTATGCGGGTCCATGCCTACACATGATAGGGCTGGATAGGGCTGGATCAATAAAAATTATGAACCAAACGATACTCAAATATAAAAAATAATCATCCACACATGCATAGTAATTAGTCCATAATTTAAAGGATTTAGAAATTTCAATTCGAGGAACCCTAGGGTAAGAAAAGGGACATAAAATTGGAGATTTGAGTAATTTAGGGTTAGGTTTAGGGATTTTGGGTGAAAGCGGAGTGAAAGAGAGGAGAGAGATGAACCAGAGAAGTACCCCACACGTGGACAACAACAATGGCCCAGACGCATGTACGTGTGATCCCGGTCGCACGTGTGTGGGGCCCACTATTCAGAAAGAGGCCACCTTGGCCCTGGTCGGCCAGGCTTGGACTCCAAAACTCCCAAATCTCAGCTTGATCGGTTTGTGCATGGTGCTTCGCCGAAGTTTTAGCCCTCCAGTAGGGCCAGATTCTGAAATTTTGCTGTGGGGAGAAGAATTGCTACAATAGAAGATTGATTTGAAGTGTAGATGATGGGGTGAGATGAGAAGAAGGGATGGTAGAAGATAGGTAGTAAAGATGGTGATGGATGGGGGCGAATGGGGATATATGTGGCTTCGCACCACGGTAGTTAACCCTTCGATGAAGGGAGGGCTTCGCACCCAATTAGGCTTCACAACTCAGAGAGTAGGAAAACGCATAATTTTTTATTAATCTTCAATTAATTGAAAGAACTACATGGGGTCTATTTATAAGAAAACCTTGTATCCCAAAATTCGCGTCATGTGTGCAACCTATTACTTGGCGATAAAGTAAACTAAAATAAAAACCAAACAAAGAAATCTAAAGAGTTCATGATGTTCTAAATAATATCAATAAGCAAGACCTAAAATATGAGATCAATCCAACTAGTGGGCCACGATCATGAGATCCCATGATGGGCTTTACTTTACTATCGGGCCCACTCTTTTAAACCAAACTTCGTCTTCTAATTAGGAGGCCTTGCCTGAACGTCGTTATCAATCCAGATCAACGGTAGGGCCCTCCTTCTAGCATACGAGCGTAGGGGGGTGGTGCGCATCCACGTGTGGACGGCGTGCGAAGGATGTCCCCATCAACTTGCGACTCATCCACCTGGCCAGGTCGCAATAGTCCACCATGTCTAGGAACATTGGTTTTTTCCTTTTAATTTTGGTATTTTGTCTTTTTACTACTATATATTTTGCAATAAAAAATAGTAAAAATGTTTCCTTGACCCACCTGGTTGATCCATTGTATCCCTGTTTGACTCCACTCATTTACCAACCGAGAACAAGAACAACAGCCTGTTTTGCAAACTATGTTGTTAGCAGGTTTCTAGAATATTATATCTAGCAATTAATAAATATTACAATATGGTTTTCAAAGTTTTGATTAATCAATTAATCACTTCATATTCCTTGCTAGATAAGTATTATAATTTTACCCACCTTACCATCTCGTTAAAGATGAACCTGCACTAGCCAGTTAGTGAATGTTGTTGGTTGTCAAGGAGTGTTAATGCCTGTATATTATTTAGCTCTATCACAGTAACTTCCAAACAATGCATATCCCTTGAATCACGAACAACATTATTATCACGCACCAAATTATTATCACAAATATTTATCTTCATAATGTAGGACGGCGTGTATGAGAGAATAAGAGCCAACTACATGGACTGGCAACTTTTTTTTTTTGGACTGCCAACTCACTGTTAGTTAGGAGTCTGGAATGATTTTGTGCCAAGCAGGTAAATTGGTCTCTAGCATGCGTTTTCATGCAGAATAAATAACTCTTTAAATGTGACCATATCATGACTAGAGTCTGATTTCTTCATCAAGCAGGTGATGCTTGATGTGCTTGGTATTTGTGTTAAGTTACTCCTAAAATCATGTCTCTTGGTGAATTCATGGATCTCCACAATCTCTGAGTGCATCTTATATGGAATTTCAATGTTTGGTGTAATGTGCTTTGCCATGGTTGTGAGAGCAATTGAGTTGCTCAAATGTTCTTGCATTCACTCCCACAAATTTTCAATCTTTAAAGGGAGATAATGTCTTGTTTTTGCTGGGGGACTTTCAAACTGCATAGTGTAATTCCCTGCTCATACAATTGTTGTGCTTAAGTTCCATATCCTCACTTCCTTTCAAATTGGTTTTCAGTTCATTTTATTAAGACACTAATTGGTTTTACTATCTGATATTCTTCCTTTCCAGGAAGTGATATATTTTTCATTTATTTCATTCTGCAATTTGCATTATTTATTGTAGTGATTTCTAAAATATTGTTATTCTGATTGGGAATTATTTGATTTTTTTTTTTTTTTAAATTTTTTTTTTGAAAGCTAAGTAGATGAGATCTGATTTTATTGGTTTTGCTTCCGGCTTTACTTCTGGCGGTGACTCTTCTGGTAGTGCTAGTTCTTCTGATATGCATGATGTCAGCGACAGCTTAACTGATTTCATGGATATTTCCGATAGTTTTATTGATATACCGCACAGGCATTATCCTCTCATAATTACCTTCCGCAAGTTCTTGATGATGCTTGATGGGACCATGTCGAACTCATACTTCAATAAATTTCAGAGTGTAAGAGAGCTTTCTATGGATGCAAGAGGAGTTTCAAAGTCTCCTACCCTCCAAGCATTTATCTGTAGTAAAGAGGTTACCTATGAGCGTTTCGTAGCAACTTACTGGCCTCATTTTAACGCACAGCTGACAAAGAAGCTTGACCCTTTAACAGTTTTCACCCAAATAATTTCACACATAAAGGGTGGCTTGGAAGCAGGTGACGCGTTGGATGGTAAACTTCGGAGGGAGGATTACATTATGCTTTCTGAGGGCCGGGCGTCCACTTTAATTAGTGAAGAAAGAGAGAGGATTTACAGCATTTTCCTTGATTATGAGAAGAAAAAAGCAGAGAATGGCGAATTTGATTTGTCTGATTTGGTGACTGACCTTCACCAGCGACTTTGTGGTGAAGGCTATGTTGGCGAGAAGGTGGATTTTGTTTATATTGATGAGGTCCAGGACCTAACGATGAGACAGATTGCACTTTTCAAATATGTATGCAAAAATGTTCAGGAAGGTTTTGTTTTTGCTGGTGACACGGCACAAACTATTGCCAGGGGAATTGATTTCAGGTTCCAGGACATAAGATTTCTCTTCTACAAAGAGTTCTTTTATGGAATGAGGAGTGGATCTAAGGAGAGAGGGAAGGAAAAGGATTTTGGAGTCTCAGAGATTTTCCATTTAAACCAGAACTTCCGAACTCATGCAGGTGTACTGAAATTGGCACAGAGTGTCATCGACTTGCTCTATTGCTTCTTTCCATTGTCGATTGATCTTTTAAGTCGTGAGACTATTCTTATATATGGAGAAGCACCGGTGATACTTGAATTTTGGAATGATGAGAATGCCATTATAACAATTTTTGGGAATAGTGGAAGTACTAGGGGTTGGGTAAATGGAGGGTTTGGAGCCGATCAAGCGATTTTAGTTCGTGATGATTTTGATAAGAAGAAAATATTTGACCATGTTGGAAAACAAGCTCTTGTTCTAACAATCGTAGAGTGCAAGGGGCTCGAATTTCAGGTGGTATATAGAGTTCAATCAACTTGACTGTTTACAGGAATTAATGATCCTCTACCTGAAGATATGCACAGCTTCTCCTTCCATTTGTTCCTACTTCCTACAAGCGGGTCTCGCGGGACAATGCCCTAAATGTCTGCCGTATTGGATGTTCCTCCACATGCACCCTTTGGCTCTCTCTATGAATGTGGACCATTGCTTCATTTTGTTCTTTTACTCTCTATTTGCAATCAAGTGAACAATTGAATGGTTAAATGGTTCCATAGGGGGCTTGTCATCATCCATCCATTGTTGCACCAATCTGAGCAATGGTCTAGATACCAAATGGTGGCCTTTTCTTATAGGAACTAGGTGCCCAAGATTGCTAATCATATACATGGGCATGGTATTAAAAAAGTGGTTACCTTACAGCCATAATGGACGTCATGTAACGGTGGTGCCTGTTATGCGATACAGGCTACATTGCAACATTTGAAAAAAAATAAAAAATGGCCCGCAATGGGACGATACATAGCCATAATTGTCCAATACAGGTCTGAAATGGACCGATGCATTTTTTCTTTTTACTTTTTTTTTTTTTTTAAAAGGGACCGTTATAGGGCTATAATGGACATTAAAAAAAAAAAAAAAAAAACTGTTAGAAGGCTGTGATGCCCGTTACAAGGGTGGCCCGTATTGTAACAACTGTTATGCCACCATTACCATTATTGAATATCTTGTCCATGGCTGAGGATTGTTTAATTTCTCTATTGCTTATGCATGCATTTGGTTGCTTTTTATTCTTAGATTCCTATATCTTGTTGCTTGTGCAGGACGTACTGTTATATAACTTTTTTGGTGCTTCACCTTTGAAAAATCACTGGAGAGTAATTTATAATTATATGGAAGAGCAAGATCTTCTCGACTCCAAATCAAGATCATTTCCATGTTTTGATAGTGCCAAGCACAGTATCCTTTGTTCAGAACTGAAGCAACTATATGTCGCCATTACTCGTACGAAGCAACGACTGTGGATTTGTGAGAGTATTGATGAATTCTCTAAGCCCATGTTTGATTACTGGAAGAAGTTATGTCTTGTGCAAGTAAGACACCTAGATAGCTCACTCGTGCAGGCTATGCAAGCAGAAAGCAGTGCCGATGATTGGAGGATGCGTGGTATCAAGGTGTGTATTATACTGATCTCGGTTTCTGTAGCTAGGGCTGTCAATTTGTCTTTTAGAGATCACCATATCTGATCCAGGTTCATTTATGGCTGTCAAAAGCAGGCCTCGTTCTGAGTTTTTGGACTGAAAAGGAAACGGACTTGTATTGTGACTGGACATTGACAGACCTATTTGCAGCTTCTTGCTGCATCGATTATTTCTGTAATATTCCCAATTGAAACAATATCTTATAAAAACATGCCTCTGTTTCAATTATTCTGCAGCTTTTTAATGTGGGTAACTTCGAGATGGCGGCAATGTGTTTCGAGCGGGCTGGAGATGAATTCAGGGAAAAGTGGGCAAAAGCAGCAGCCCATCGTGCTAATGCTGAACTCATTCTTTCCACAAATTTTGAAATGGCTCGAACTCCACTTACACAAGCTGCTGAGATTTATGAATCCATTGGCAAGGCAGAAGTGGCTGCAAATTGTTTTGTAACGCTGATGGCGTAGGAAAGAGCAGGTCTGATTCATTTTTACATACCCTATTTGTTTGTAAAGATGACTTGAATTTCTATAGTTGATATTGGTATATATGATTTTGGCTTAACTGGTTTCCTAATTTTTTCTGTTTGTTATATCCAGTGCAATTGAGGGGTTTCCATACCCAGCCTATTTATGATCGGGTCTGGGTTTCAGCTCCAGACCTGGCTCATTAATGTTTGGGTCAGGTCTGTGTTGAAATAAGATGGATCTACTATGGTGTAGGTTGGTGTTAAGATGATCTAGTGCTGACACATTTACCTTGGGTCCAAGTTTTTGGTTGGGTCTGGTTTGAGTTGGTTTTGCCCAGCCTCTGATCCACTGTTTGAGATACATGTCCTATCTAGCATTATTTGTTAGTTTTTTTTGGTTTTAGCTAAATGCCTTAACTAAAGGAAGCTACTTAAAATGAAATTACTAGTTTTAGAATCTGTTTATGAAAACATAAAAGGTCATTTAAGACAGTGAAGTATAAATTATATTGGGAATCTAAAGGGATGGGTCTGAGGTGGGTCCTGGCTGGTTCTATTTCTGGGGTTCTAAACCCATCCTTTATGTCTAGCAACTAATGGTATATGAAAAGAACAGAAGACATGATCCTTGAAAAAAAGCAATGCATTTTGTTCAATTGCAACACATGCTTCAAGATTGGCACAACACAACCTTAGCTTTATGACCAGTCAACTCGGATTCAGTATTACACCTGATCCAGTTCGATACCTCGAGTCCCCCCTCCCTGATGAGTCGTGACTCGGCTTGAGACTGAACAAATCGATCCAAGTCACCATGTTTAAAAACCTTGGGTGCACACAGCACAAGCTAAAATCTATGGTTTACTGAATATAAGTCAGCATTCTATTTGTAAGTCACCATGTTTGATTTGCCATCTTCTTCTTTGGTATTGCAGTTTTCTTACTAAATGATGTTGTTAATCTCTTGCCACATATATTTGAAACAGGAATGATTTATTTGGAGAAATGTGGCATGTCAAGGCTTGAGGATGCGGGGGACTGTTTTGTTATGGCCAAATGTTGGTCTCTTGCTGCTGAAGTATATGCCAAAGGAAAATATTTCTCCAAGTTCTTGTCTGTTTGCAGCAAAGGAGAACTTTTTGATTTGGGTTTGCAATTCATAGAACAGTGGAAGGAAGACTTGTCCTCAGACGATTTTGGTACTGAAGAAGTAGATGGGGTTAGAACTTCATTCTTGGAGAGCTGTGCGCTCCACTATCTCGAGCTTGGAGATACCAAATGCATGATGAAGTTTGTTAAGGCTTTCCCTTCTATGGACTTGATCCGTACTTTTTTGAAGTTGAGGAATTATCTTGATGAGCTGGTTGTGATAGAGATGGAATCAGGAAACTATATGGAGGCAGCCGACATTGCGCGAATGAATGGCGATCTCTTTCTTGAGGCTGAGATGCTTGAGAAAGCCGGGCATTTCGAAAACGCGTCACGCTTGATTATTCTTCATGTTGTTATGAGCTCTCTTTGGGCAGACGGAAGCAAGGGTTGGCCCTTGAAGCCGTTCCCACAGAAAGAGGAGCTCTTAATGAAGGCGAAATCGCTAGCAGAGCGAGCATCAAATGTCTTCTATGAGTCCATTTGTGCTGAGGTAGGTGTATTGTCAGACCAAGCCACCAGTTTGTTGAACTTGTTGGATCACTTAAATACTGCTCGGAGATTTCAAAATGTCCGTCTGGAAATATTCGCTGCCCGTAAATTTCTTGACATCCATCTACAGTCAGAACCCTCAAAATTTCATTGGGAATCCGCAGCAGTCTTGGATTTGAGCAAGCACGCGAATGAAATGGTGGCCCGGAATTCGTTCTCTGTTGAAACATTGATATATTTTTGGAATTTGTGGAAGGAAATGATTCTGAATATGTTATCTTATGTTCAATTACAAGGAAAATCTGTTGCAAAAGACTTCTTGGCATATGAAGAATTCTGTTTGGAATATTTTGGAGTGCGGAAACAGGATAATCAAAATACCTTCGTTGCGCTCAATTCAGTTGCATGCTGGATTAAAGTGAATGATGCTGGTTCTCTGCAATGCGATCAGAACATGGTTTGGATGAACAAATGTCAATTCATGTCATGTGCGCAAGACTTTTTTGCTTCGGAACTGCCATCAATTGGTATGAAAGTGCTGGAGAGACTTGAGTTTCTGCATAGTTTTTCTACGAAGAAACCTTTGCCGTTATTTTGCCAAGGACAAGTCATCCTTCATATGTTTGCCATTGCAAAATTTCTAAATGAGTCCAAATTGCTTGATTTGAAATACTCTGTTGGGAAGCTAAGAGGATCCCTCTCTTTGTGTAAGAGATGCTTCCTTGATATAGTTTTTCCACTTGATTGTGGAAAATCAATAACAGA
Organism: Magnolia kwangsiensis; assembly: GCA_037074715.1. NCBI lineage: Eukaryota > Viridiplantae > Streptophyta > Magnoliopsida > Magnoliales > Magnoliaceae > Magnolia > Magnolia kwangsiensis. The sequence goes on along the minus strand of CM073572.1, from coordinate 43,510,883 downwards.
GGGTATGGTTTCTTTGCGTAAGAGTGGGATTGCTGGAGATATACTCGAAGAAATCCTCATAGAGAATCTCAATCCTGAGAATGGCAGATTGACGCATGGTCAGATTGGATGGGCTGTGATGCTGATGTTTGTCTCTGGAAGGTTAACTGAAGAATTGTATCAAAAGATCAAGATCTGTTTGGATCAGATGCCAGAATGGAAAGAGTTCATTGAACTGCTGAAGACTGACATGGATATGGGCATTGGACGAATCATTCTAGTCCTCCGACTCCGAGCAGCTCTGGCAAGCACATTCATGACATCTCGGAGAGAATATGATTACATCTCCCCCCACTGTTTTATGTATCTCTTCGAGTGTCTTATGTTTTTGGCATCGTCCTGCCAGGGACGCGGAAGCTTCTTCTATACTACAAAATTGACTTTCTTTGAAATGGCTACTTGCAAAGTGTGGAAGGGTTCTTTGGGTTCTTTGGATCCCTGTTTCTTAACTCCAGATTTGCAAAGTATGGTACCCAAAGTGCTGGAATTATGTGCAACTTTAGCTGAGCAGCTTCTGATTGATAAACGGGGCATGAGGGAATGGGTCAGGATGATGTCTGTCCCCAATTGGTACTATCATTTTCTGATGTCTAGATTAGTTGTCGTAATCAGTTTAACTTATCTGAACTCCGAATGGGATCTTTCTAGAATTTCAAAGCTGCTTCTTAGGAATGAAATTCTTTCAGATTTGCCTAAGCAGTTCTCTGATAAGCTTCGAAGAGGTTGTCGAATGACAGATAGAGGTCAGTTTTTAAGAATGGTTGCAGAAGCATTGGAAGCAACTGGCAATCGTTTAGTGGTTGTGACCTCAGAAAACAATCGCTCAGATTTCTTGAATCTGAATGCTTTGATTGTCACCCCGGAGGCAGATCATTCTTCTAGTCTGCAAACAAAATATGATCGGTTTCAGGAAACATTTGATATGATCCAAGAAATGAAAAGTGGGTGTTCTGAAAATGCAGGTGGCTTTGCATTGAATGCCCCTAAAATTAAGGTAATGGTGATATAAAATTTTAACCTCCCTCCCCCCCTTGTATCAGTAATCTTAGTACTGTCAATAAGTGGGGGCTCAGGCTGTTTTTGCCCTAAAGTTAACTGATCAAGCTGGGACAGTTGTGCCATCGCAATCAAAATTTTGATTTTGCTTGCCCAGGGATGTCCCATTGACCACCCTACATAAACTCTAATCAGAAATGATGCAAAGCTAATGGTGTTATTGATGTTGTTTAGGTTTATGTGGAGGAATCCATCTGTGTTCTTGATGATGTAACAGCTCACTCGATCCAGAAGGAACAAGAAAATCTTGACCACAGAAATTTGATCGGAGAAATGAAAAGCATGCTCGGTGATTTGAAACAGCTCTCTGATGCTTTGGATGCAAGGTCAGCAACCCTTTTTGAGTTGTTGTTTCTATTGTTTTGGGGTATGTTTGGTTGTAAAACAAACATGCAATTTCATGATTAATCAGTCTAATTTGGTGCAAAAGTTCATTATATTTCACGAGGTGTAACGACACACACCCTTTTCCATAGTTTACAATATTAGGTGGTGGCATCTAAGAGTTTTCTTCTTTTTGCTATAGTTTACTGTAACACCAAAAATTATTTGAATCTGAAGTGTTAGATGAACAATTTTTCTGTTTTTTCTTGGAATTGATTGACTACCCTTTTTTTCTTTCTTTTCATTTTTGGGTCTTGTTTGGGAGATTGGAAAGAATTTGGGAGGAAATAGTTTCGAAAAAAAATGAAATGCTCCCCTGTCAGAAGATTGCTTTTGTTGGAAAACATTTTCCTTAGTATTTACATAGAAATTGTTCTAATAAATTCTCTCCAAATGCTTTCTTGGGCTTTTAAAGAAATTGTCCCCTTCTATCCATTTATTTTCCAAGCTCCAAACAGGTTGACTTGTTGAAGTTTACTCTCTTAACCAATTTCTTATTAGTTTTCCATTCTTTATTTCTTTCTCCACTAGTTTAGTAGGATTCTTGCGTATGTTACATGTTTGGTATTTTCTCATGTGTCCTTTTTTTTTTTTTTTTTTTTTTCAATTTTAACATGGTTAACATAGTGCAATTGATCAACTTACTGCATGTGCTGCATAAGTTGAAATCACCACATTAGATATCCCATTATCCCATTTCTTAGTTTTGTGAAAACACCTGCCACAATGTTGTAAGTTTTGATGGGCCATTTCCTTTGCCGGGATCGTGTAACACGTCCAAGATCATTGTTGTGAGGAGATGGATCGCCCTCGCCACCCATTGAAAATTCCAAGCAACGATTGTCGAGTGTTTGATCCAACCAATGTTTTAAATAGCAGTAGCGTGATGCATAGCGCGTAGCCCTTTATAGTATGTAGTGTAAATATGTAGCATAAGCTACATGATATTTCTATTTTTTAATTTAAAAATAGGACAAATATAATAAATAGTGAAAAAAAAAGGGAAAAAAAATATAAAAATGCTTAAAAGATTATTCCTTTTAACAATTATAAGCACGTTCAAACAAGTTATTAGTTATCATTTATCAAAAGTCAACCCACATATATAAGTCAAATCCAATAATTATCACATCATCAACTTTCTAAGCAAACCACTTTAATTAATAATGTCTAATTGAAACCACAAGTCACAATTATAAAAAGAAATAAAAATCCCATAGATTAAATTGATCAAGTACAATACAAGTGTCACATTCCTTGACACTAAATACAAAGAAAATGTGAAAATAAAAAATACAATAAAATAGTAAAAAAATACATTATATCTTGCACTATAGATGCTACAACCCCTGTAGGGGATTTACACTATTTAGGACACTACGTAGCGCTATAGCCATGCTACGCTACATAGCATACACTACATGCGCTATTTGAAACACCAGATCCAGTTGGCATTGCATAATTTAGCAAGGTTTCTTGTCCACGAAAGGATCTACTGTAGTCTTTAACTGTTTGCTTGCCATGACCTAGTGGGTCTCTATTTCGTTCCTTTGTTTTGAATGGTGAGTTTGATTTACAGGGAGGAGGAAATCGAGAACAAAATTCCGACGGTGATGATGCTTTCTGAAAGGTTATGGGATCGGAAGTCGAGGCAGCTGGACTTCTTCTTGCTTGGCTTTCTTGCTTCGGCTTCTGCAAGGTTTGAGTTATCGACAAATATCTGCCAACTTTTCGAAAACATGAAAAAAAAACAAAAAAAAACCAGCGTGCAGTTTTAACTGTTAGTCGTGCAACGGCCTGCCGTTGGTCTCCATATGGTTGGTTTGACTGTTGTATTTTCATGGTGCTGACCGTGATGTTTTTGAGAAATCCACCCTGTCCATTCGTTATTCCAGCTCATGTTAGGTGGCGAGCCCAAAAATGAGGTAGATCCAAAACCGAAGTGGGCCACATGAAGGTAAACGGTAGAGATTGAACAGCTACCATTGAAACCTTCCTGAACCCAGTGCGCTTTTTATATGCCATCCAAACTGGTCGTAAGGTCATTCTCGCTGGGATGAACTGTAAATACAAATATTAAGGTGATCACAACTGGCCCGCATATGTTTCAATGGTGGGTGTTCAATACCAACTGCTTCCATTCGTGTGGCCCACTTGAGTTTTGGACTTGGTTCATTTTACTGCCCACCCAATAATATCATTTGGCGGAACTAGTGCATAGGGTGGATTTTTCAAAAACATCATAGTAGGCCCATGAATGTTTCAATGGCGGGTGTTAAATTAGTAAGCCATGTGGTCCACTTGAATTTTGAATCTGCTTCATTTTTCGCCCTCAAACTAAAATGAGCTGGCTAAAATGATTGAAGTGATGGATTTCAAAAAAACATCGTAATGGACCTAAGAATTTTTGAGCGGCTATGTCGAGAGAGAAACCTGATTATGTAAGCCTATTAACTCAGTACGCTGGGCCCACCATGCTGTACGTGTCTTATCAACGTCATCCATTTGATTTATCAGCTCAGTTTAGGGTATGGACCCAAAATTAAATCATATTCAAAGGTCAAGTGAACCACACCATAGAAAACAATGTAAATTGAATGCCTACCGTTGAAAACTTTTTTGTAGCCACGGGAGTTTTAGATCACGCTGATATTTGTGTTTTCCTTTCATAAAATATTGGATGACAACTTAAACATCATTGTGGGGCCTAGAAAGGTTTCAACGGTGATGTCATTATCCCTACTGTCTTGCATATGCTTCCATTTTGGGTTCATGCCCTTAAATGTGCTAGAAAAATGGATGAACGGTGTGGATAAGACATACATAATGTGTAGGCTCCACATAGTTTACTCAGTACGATATTAACTGAGCCAATCTGCATTCGTTGAGGGAGAGAGATTGTTTTAACGGTGCATGTTCAATACCAACTATTTCAAGGCGTTTGGCTCACTTGAGTTTTGTACATGCTTCATTTTTGGGCCACCCAATGATATGGCAAAATTGATGGATGGGGTGGATTATCACAAACATCACGTGGTAGGCCCCCCGAGGCTTTCAACGGTGATTTCAATACCCACTGTTTGCTAAAGTAAATATGATTGCATGCATGCATGCATTAACCGATTGACAGCAGGACATGGTGGCCCAACTTTGTGGGGCCCATGTGATTTATATGTTTTGTTGACTCCATCCATCCGTTTTGACAGCTCGTTTTAAGTCATGAGCCACAAAATGAGCCTGTTTCAAAGTTCCAAGTATACCAAACCACCGGAAACCATGGGGATAATGATGTCACCGTTGAAATCTAACTAAGGCCCACTGTAAGGTTTTTGATAAATCCACCCCATCCATCCATTTTTCCAGCTCATGTTAGTGGGTGACCAAAAAATGTACAGATCCAAAACTCAAGTGGGCCACAAGGCAAGAAACAGTTAGGAGGGAGATGCGTACCGTTAAAACCTTCCCGAGTCCACCACACTGTTTATATGCCATCCAAACTGGTCATAATGTCATTTCCACTAGGATGAACTAAAAACGCTAACACAGTATCCTGATCCAAAACTTCTGTGGGCCCACAACTACCTCACTAATGTTTCGTTGGTGGTTGTTCAATGCCCGACTATTTCGTGTTGTGTGGTCTACTTGAGTGTTGGATCTGCCTGCTATTTGAGCCCAATCACTAAATTTACGTGTCTAAAATGATGGACGGGTTGAATTTCTCAGCTAGAGAGTTCAACGGTCAGCACTCAATACTGACTACCGTGAGTGTTGGATCTGCTTGATTGTTGGACCCACCCTCTAAAATTATGTGACTAAAATGGTAGATGGGTTGGCTTCCCCACAGGGAGAGAGTTAAAGGGTTGAGGTTCAATACCGACCAGTTATTTTTACCAAGTGACGAAAACACCGTGGAGGAGCACCCTGCTACAGCTACCTTGAGTGACCATGGTCAGAGCAACAAGGAAAGGGAAAATCATGTGGAGGATACGGTACCAGAGACATCTGGTCCAAGCAACCAAGGCAAGGGCAACAGGGCTAAGGAAAATAACAACTCTAGGCAAAAGAGAAAAGGTAAGGCCAAGAAAAGATAAATGTCTTCTTCTTTCTTTTTATCGTACAAGGTTTTGTGTAAATGAAACAAGTAGACCTCTATTTATATATGGAATTTCAAGGAAAGAGGTTGTGATGAGTTATAGTGTCCCTTTGCATAGAGATTCCCCAAAATTAGGTCTTATATTAATCTCCATTTTGGCATGGTAGACGTTATAGTCCAACTGATTGTGCAATTGTGGATAATCTACAATCCAAAGGAGGTTCATGGCCAAGGATAAAGATAGCAGAGGAATAGTTATTCTGCAGTGTACATGTTGTGTTTGAAGTGATTTCAGTAAAGAACTGCGAGACACTTTATTACACTCAGTTGATAGGTTGTGGTAGGTTCAAGGTGCCACGGTACCCATTATTCTAGGAGAATGAAGTTTGGCAGTTTGGTTTTTAGCAAATGTTATCAGAGCCAGTGCAAGCCCTAAAGTAAGCTATGAGAGCAAAAGCTTGTCACATATTGAAAAGAGCTACCCGCACATGAGCTGGAGTTCAGTAATGAGGGGTGACCTTGAAAAAGGGCAACCTAGATCAAAATGAAAGCCACCACAAGGTGAAAAAGATACCTAAGCCTTTGACGTTGGCTGATCCTTAGTGGTTTAAGAGCCTTTAAGAGCCTGTGTTCCATCAATCATACAACCATGTACTGCAGATGGACCATGCCTGAGAAAGCCCCATAATGGATTCTTGCCACAATTCTTCCTAGCTTTTTTATCATTGAAGTTTCTATTCTCTATCTTGTTGTAAACCTCAAATGGAACCGTTAACGATTGTCCTATCCAGCAGAATCTTTTTACATATTCCATATGTAGTGAGACAAAACAAACACTCAATCTAGATTACTTAATCATGCCCAACTCATGAAAATAAAATGTTGATTTTTAAATTACCATCCAAACATGCAATTTAATTTTAATAAAATTCGAAAGAAATTTTAATTGGGCCATTATCGATTTGTTCAAAATGGACGATCAGTCCAAACCGAATGAGTTAACCAGCATAACTTTTGGGACGAGACATGTTCGCATAGCACTCTAGATGGTACATTGCCCGGGCCCCACACATACTTTGGCATGTGTGATGCGATTTCACCTCTTGAATCTCGTTTCCTGAAGTCGTGTTAATGGCTGCAATTTCATTTGCTGCCAATGGTCCACTCAGTGGAAGATTAGCCTTCAAAGTTGAATTTGAGGCAGAGGCCCACTGACCGAACGGCAAGATCTATTATGATCGTGAACATCTGCTTTACATAGGTGGGACTGAAGTCACGGTGGGAGCATTGGTCTTTTCCTTTTTCTACAATGAAATGATTGTTGTGGCACGTGCCAACATTGCATGTGTGTGATTTGCTGGCCAGTCATTGGGTTGGGATTATCTTGAACATGCCCTAGCCCAATAAATCAGGCTTATTCACGGATTGGGCTGATCACCCTTGTATGAATTGAAGATAGAAGAGATACAACCATAGATGTAGGTTACATTATCAGTGGACAAGCTTGATTTTGGGCCAGGGAAATGGTGGGTCCCTCATGATGAGTGGACTGAATCTTTGCACCCGTAAGCGATATTGGATGCGGTGGATAGCCTCTTCAATCTATCCTAATATAATTTACTCATCGAGTGGTTGCAGACCATGCATGGATGCCAACCTTTTAGTCTTCTAAATCGTTAGTGTAGTTGACGCAGGGATGGGCGTGATGAGGTCAATTTCCATCTTCAAAGGATAATTTCTCCAAATCCACGGTTTCTCAGAACTCTTTGCAGGAATTCCTCGAATCTACAAGGAGAGATAAAAAAAAAATAGAAATAAATTCCAAATAAATTGATTAATGATAAAAACGAGTTTACAGTTCCTTAAATAGCAATATGAACCCCGAGAAAGAAGTTTTAGAATCAAACTCCAACTCAAACTCTCTAAAATCGTGACTTACTAAAAATAGTAAACTTACTATCATGATTTCTACTTAGACTACATGGTTTTTGGCCAAAAATAGTAAGTATCCTACTTGTCTTAACCATATTATTCTCCTAAATTTTCTAAGCACTCTTAATGTTGGACACAACTCCTAAAACTCAATGGATCAAAAGTCATGACAGAACTAAAACTTATTATAAATAGTAAAAATGGAAATAAAATGGATTTTCAGCCATGCAAATTCCGCGTGGGCAACTCAGTGTAGGAGGTTGGTTGGCTAAAGTAGCTTCTCCTACCCAAAATTATATATGGTACGTTAAATAACTCATTCCAGTTTGCAAGAGGTTCCTGTTTTTAGGTTCCTGACGGTCCGGATCATTTCCGCCTCCGATCGGGCCTTCTCTGGTCCATCTTGGCCATGAAATTGTCCGCAACCCGCTTTACATCAGTAGTGGTCCCTGAGCATTATTTAATACCTTAAAACCTTAGGTTTATTCACATTTATGGGCCCAAGAGACTACAAAAGTGGGGCACAGGGTTCAGTTATCTAAAAGGATGATATAGTGGGACTTGTGATAGACGGGTAATGCACAAGAAATTTCACTTGAATATGATGCCTCTAGATATAGATGAATTTCGCAAATTTATGGGAACCGTTGCTGTATTTTTCTTTCTTACACGTTTGATTCCGCTACGCCAGTTTCCCACCGAAAATGTTACCATTGTACATTAAACTTCAACAGAAAATGAATTATTTCCCAGCAATGTGTCATTTATTTATATGATCCGAGTCATGGGAAAGGTGGGCCACATCATAAAGATCACCTACGGAAAAAAGGTTTAGAATGGTCCATTTATCAAGTGGGTTACATCGCTGAAATTAACAAAGAGACCACAGTCCGATTCTGTGACCCAATTGATGATTGGAAGGTTTTAATTTTCACGCCCGGTGATCTTAATGGTAATGTCCACCATTTTCACAACTGGGATGTTTCACATCAAAAAGAAACTTACAAATGTTGTATGTGAACCTTCCACTTTTCCAGGTGAGGGAGTTGTGGTCCATGATGATCATGCCCATGATATCAGGGGTTGCTGAAAATATTGGCCCAATATGAGCAAACTTAAAAGAACAGACAGTGGTATAACCTTTGTAGTGACCCCTTTTTTCTCTTTTCTTCTTCTTCCTGGGTTCAAGCAGCCGTGCGCGCGCGCGCAGAGAGAGAGAGAGAGAGAGAGAGAGAGAGAGATTTTGTAATTTTGGTTTTGTAAGATTTGGAAAGAAAGTGAAATCAAAGATGCTACTTAAGTCTTTAAGATGTACAATGCTGAAGAAAATTTTAACTTGATCGAAAGATCAAAATTGTGAGATTGGATGGAGGTGGTGTTGGGGGCCTTGCACAAAACCTTAGGATCTAGCCGCCCGAACAAACCAGAATTATGGGATAGTAATGTAATAAAATAAATCAAAACAACAATCACACACCACACAAGAGATTTTTACATGGAAAACCCTCAAAGAGGTAAAAACCACGGTACCTCGTCCAGATCAACAATCCACTATGAAGTAAAACGTTTACAACCTTCGTCACTCATGCAAGAGCGGATAAACAATAAGAGAATAAAAAGAAAACTGAGAAATCTCACCGATCACGAGAACGTACAAGCGCTGAGACGACGGCTCCCTTCCACAAGCTTCCTCTCTCTCTTTTCTTTCTCTCTCTTACACCCTAAGTCCTTTAGCAAAACCCTTGCAAAGCCTTTAGGAAATCCTCTTTTATTTTTCTCATGCCCTAGAAAAAACCCTAGAGACCCTAGGAACTCCTTTTTATAGTTTTAGAAAACTCTTTTCCGCATCCCTGTTGTGAAAGGACTCAAATCCGTAATTTTTCACAAAAATTGCGTAACCTAGGACTGGTCCTGAAAATTTCAGGACTGGTCCTAGCCGCCCCACGACTGGTCGTAACTCACCCAGGACTGGTCGTAAACCGCGGAGAAAATTAGTAACAACTTGCTTGACTTTGAGTCGTACTAGGGCTCAAACCCACGACCGGTCGAGCACCTCCCACGACCAGTCGAAGACCACTTATGACCGGTTGAGCAGAGCGATGAAACCCTCCAAAATTTCAACCACTGCACCGTCTCTCCTCTGAACTGAGGAGGAAAAACTCCATCAAATCTCCCCCTTTCCGACTCAGGAGGAATTCACTTTCTTCAAGCCAGCCAAGTTTCTACAAACCTCAAACTTGCCCTTGAGTAAAGCCTTGGTCATCATGTCTGACCCATTATCGTCCGTGTGGACTTTCTCAAGCTGTGACACTTTCTGTTTCAAAGTATCTCTGATCCAGTGATACCGAATCTCTATGTGCTTCGACTTGAAATGCTGACTTGGATTCTTGCTCAAGTGTATAGCACTCTGACTATCGCAATAGACCACGTGCTCCTCCTGCTTCAGGCTAAGTTCCTCTAGGAACCTCTTCATCCAAAGCATCTCTTTACATGCCTCTGTGACTGCAATGTACTCGGCCTTTGTCGTCGACAATGCTACGACCTTCTGTAGCTTGCTCTGCTAAGAAACTGCTCCCCCTGTAAACATAAACATGAACCCCGATGTAGACTTCCTGGAGTTTATGTCACCTGCCATATCTGCATCTGTGTAGCCCTCTAGCACAGGTTTACCGTCACCATAGCATAGGCTCAACCTAGATGAGCCTCTTAGATACCGCAGTATCCATTTCACCGCTGCTCAATGCTCTTTGCCAGGATTGACAAGATACCGGCTGACAACACCAACCGCATATGCTATGTCTGAGCGTGTACACACCATAGTATACATCAAACTTCCTATAGCTGACGCGTAGGGTATCTTCTGCATCTCTTCCACCTCTGCCTTCATCTTGGGACACTGCCTGTCGCTCAATCTGAAGTGACCATCCAGTGGAGTACTGACCAGCTTCGCTGCATTCATATTGAACCGCTCTAGGACTTTCTCAATATACCGCTCTTGTGACAGCCAAAGCTTCCTACTACTTCTGTCACGGGTTATCTCCATTCCTAGGATTTGTTTAGCAGGGCCCAAGTCTTTCATCGCAAAAGACTTGCCCAACTCCTGTTTCAGCCTGTCGATCTTTTTAATGTCTTTTCCCATGATGAGCATGTCATCAACGTATAACAGTAGAACTAAGAAATCACCATCTGAAAACTTGCGCGTGAACACACAATGGTCCGACTCCGTTCTGTCATACCCATGCTGTAACATGAACGAATCGAACTTCCTGTACTATTGCCGTGGAGCTTGTTTCAACCCATTCAAGCTCTTCCTCAGCCTATACACCATATGTTCCTTGCCCTTGACTTCGAACCCTTCTAGTTGGTGCATGTAGATCTCTTCTTCCAGGTCACTATGGAAAAAAACAGTTTTAACGTCTAACTGCTCTATCTCCAGATCATGCTAGCCGCCAACCCAAGCAACACCCGTATGGATGTCATCTTACCACTGGTGAGAATATCTCCTCGAAGTTTATGCTTTTTCTCTAACCGAACCCTTTTACCACAAGTCTAGCCTTGAACTTCGTCTGTGAATTCTTTTGCTCAACCTTCTTTCTGAACACCCACTTGTTGATCAAAGCTTTCTTGCCCTTAGGCAGTTTTACCATGTCATAGGTGTGGTTCTTATGCAAGGATTCCATCTCCTCTTGCATAGCTTTCAACCACTCCTCCTTATGCTCGTCGGTTAGGGCCTCAGAATAGTCTTTTGGCTCTCCCCCATCAGTCAGCATAATGTACTCATGCGGCGAGTACCTCTTGGACCTGTCCCTATATGACCTCCTCACCTGTGGCTCAACAGGTGGATCAAGTGGGGGCTGCTCCCCTGGTCTATCTTCTGTAGGAACCTTTTCTCTAACCGAACCCTTTTACTACAAGTCTGGCCTTGAACCTCGTCTGTGAATTCTTCTGCTCAACCTTCTTTCTGAACACCTACTTGTTGCTCAAAGCTTTCTTGCCCTTAGGCAGTTTCACCATGTCATAGGTGTGGTTCTTATGCAAGGATTCCATTTCCTCTTGCATAACTTTCAACCACTCCTCCTTATGCTCGTCGGCTAGGGCCTCAGAATAGTCTTTTGGCTCTCCCCCATCAGTCAGCATAATGTACTCATGCGGCGAGTACCTCTTGGATGGCTGCCTGTCCCTAGATGACCTCCTCACTTGTGGCTCAACAGGTGGATTAAGTGGGGGCTGCTCTCCCGGTCCATCTTCTGTAGGAACCCCCTCGTCCTCTACACCTCGCTGTACTCCCCCATCATTAGGCACCACGGGAGGAATAACCGGATCCATGTCCTCTAGCTCACCTGAACTAGGTTGATTATTCTGTGGCTTACCAATGTCTTCAATACACTGATCTTCAAAGAAAACCATATCTCTGCTCCTGAAGAGCTTTTTCTCGGTCGGATCCCACAATCTGTAACCGAACTTTTCATCACCGTACCCTAAGAACACACACTGCCTGATCTTCATATCGAGCTTGGACCTCTCATCCTTCGGTACGTGAACGGATGCCCTGCATCTAAACACCCTGAGATGGCTGTACGATGGATCCTGTCCAGTCCACACTTTCTCAGGTACTTCTCCATTCAATGGGGCTGATGGAGACCTGTTTATCAGATACACCGTCGTGTGCATTGCTTCTCCCCAGAACGTCTTGGACAACTTCGCATGGGATAACATGCATCTGATTCTCTCAACAATTGCGATTCATTCGTTCAGCTACACCATTATGCTGGGGGGTCTTGGGAACCGTCTGTTCATGCCGTATACCCAGGGACTTGCAGTACTCATGAAAGTCATCGATGTATTCACCACCATTATCAGTGCGGATGCACTTCAATGATCTACCTGTCTCTCTCTCGACCATAGCATGAAACAACTTAAACACACCAAAGACCTCGTCCTTTGATTTCAATGCATAAACCCAAACCCTCCTAGATGCATCATCTATAAAAGTAACAAAATACAATACCCCACCCAAGGTTTTTGTCCTCATATGACCACACACATCAGAATAAATCAAATCTAATGCATGCACTTTATTAACATGAGAAGCAGTTTTAATGAATGAAACTCTATGTTGTTTCCCTGATAAACAATCAAGATAGGTTTTGAGAGGTATAGCTGTCACGTCTGGAAGGAGCCGCTTCCTCGCTAATAGCTGAAGTCCTTTTCCACTCATGTGTCCTAGACGTCTGTGCCACATGTCTATAGCTGAATCTTCCGCTGCGTTCAACCCACCCTTGCATACACTGACACTTATCTTGTACAGGGTGCAACACTTCTTTCCTCTGGCTGCGATCAACGAATCCTTGATGAGCTTCCATCGCCCACCAGCAAACCGGCTTTCATAGCCATCATCATTCAACTTTTCCGTCGACATCAAGTTGAGGCGAAGGTTTGAGATATGCCTTACATCCCTGAGAACCAACATGTAGCCCACATCGGTCTTCACATAAATATCACCAACTTCTATGATCTTCGATACGCCAGAATTTTCCATCTTCACAGTTCCATAGTCACCTAACTTGTAGCTTCTGAAGAAATCTCTACGTAGAATCGCATGAAAAGAAGCCCCTGAGTCAATCACCCATTCGGTGTCCTGACTCGTAGCCGTGAGATATACATCATGATCTATGGAAAGAATAATAATAACGTCGTTATCTGAAGCGACCACAATAGAATCAGATTCATCTTTCTTCTCCTTTCCTTTTTCTTTCTTGTCATTTTTTGCCTTACGACATTCATGCTTATAGTGGCCCTTCCTGCCACAATTCCATCATTCAACATCTTTTTTGTTACTCGACTTGCCTCTTGATTTATCTCGGACCTTCCCGCCATTCCTGTTCTTTCCTCTCCCCCATTCCTGTGTCACAAGTGCCTCTTGCTGAGTAGACCCCTGAGACTTCCTCCTTGTCTCTTCATTGAAGAGACAACTAGTAACCTGTTCCATGGATACCTTTCCGTCTGGTGCGGAGTTACTTAGAGACACCACCAATGTCTCCCAACTGTCAGGCAATGAACTAAGCAATAGTAAAGCCTGCAATTCATCATCCAGGACCATCTTCATAGAGGAGAGCTGGTTCACTATATTACTGACCTCATTCATGTGCTCGGCCACAGAACCACCATCCTTGAACTTGAGATTCACAAGTCGTCTTATCAGGAAGATTTTATTACCGACTGTCTTCCTCTCATACAGCCCTTTTAGTTTCAGCCATAGGCTAGCGGCTGAGGTTTCCGTAGACACATGGTGGAATACAGAATCATCCAGTCATTGTCTAATAAAATCCACCGCCTTTCGGTCTAACTTCTTCCAATCATCATCAGACATATCCTTGGATTTTGCTGATATGCCTAAAATTGGAGAATATAGATCCTTGCAATAAAGCAAGTCCTCCATCTTAGCCTTTCATATGGTCCAGTTAGAACCATTGAGGCTGATCATCCTTAATGAGCCACCTTCCATAATTCCAAACCGATCTTTCCCGTTCAATGAACTTAAGCTCTGATACCACTTTGTTAGGGGCCTTGCACAAAACCTTAGGATCTAGATGCCCGAACAAACCTGAATTATGGGATAGTAATGCAATAAAATAAATCAAAGCAATAATCACATACCACACAAGAGATTTTTACATGGAAAACCCTTAAAGAGGTAAAAACCACGGGACCTCGTCCAGATCAACAATCCACTATGAAGTAGAACATTTACAACATTCGTCACTCACGCAGGAGCGGATAAACAATAAGAGAATAAAAAGAAAACTAAGAGATCTCACCGATCACGAGCATGTAGAAGCGTTGAGATGACGGCTCCCTACCACAAGCTTTCTCTCTCTCTTTTCTCTCTCTCTCTTACACCCTAAGCCCATTAACAAAACCCTTGCAAAGCCTTTAGGAAACCCTCTTATATTTTTCTCATGCCCTAGAAAAAACCCTAGAGACCCTAGGAATCCCTTTTTATAGTTTTAGGAAACTCTTTTCCGCATCCCTGTTGCGAAAGGACTCAAATCCGTAATTTTTCGCAAAAACTGCGTAACCTAGGACTGGTCCTGAAAATTTCAGGACTAGTCCTAGCCGCCTACGACTGGTCGTAGACCACCTACGACTGGTCGTAGCTCACCCAGGACTGGTCGTAGACCACGGAGAAAATTAGCAATAATTCGCTGGACTTTGAGTCGTGCTAGGGCTCAAACCCACGACCGGTCGAGCACCTCCCACGACCGGTCGAAGACCACCTATGACTGGTCGAGCAGAGCGATGAAACCCTCCGAAATTTCAACCACTGCACCGTCTCTCCTCTGAACTGAGGAGGAAAAACCCCATCAGGTGGGACATGTCATCATTTAAGATGATTTTTCTTTAGATTCTTAGAAGAAACACGGAATCGTTGCTCAGTAAATGATGCCTGGATTTCTGCAAAAAAAAAAATGTTGTCATAGATCCAGCATTCTAGAATGGTATTGATGGCCAATGAGAAGACACCACCACAAGATATTTTTAAAAGATCTCAAAGAGTAAGGAGACCTTTTATTGCACATGATTATATGGTGTGTATGTACAAGAATCTGACATTCACATTAATAATAATACTTAGGTCATATTTTCATAAGTGTAAGGATCCTTCTAAGTAAATTAATGTAATGAAAGATAAGTTAGAATCCATGAACCAAAATGGAGTTTGAAATCTCATTAAGTTGCCCATAGATCACAAAGCCATTGGTTGTAAATGGGTGTAGAAGATCAAATGTAATTCCATAGGAAAACTTCAGATGATCTAAAGCCAAACTAGTAGCAAAATGATATACTCAACTGTAAGAATTAAGTATAAAGAGATTTTCTTCTGTCTCTAAAAATGATTCACTTAAAATATTCATGGCGTTGGTGGCTCATTTTCATCTTGAGTTACATTAGACTGAAGTGAAAACAATATTTTAATGGAATTTAGAATAAGAAACTTACATGAAACAACCCAAATGTTTCTTGGTAAATGGCCAAGAATATTTAGTGCGTAGACTTAAGAAATCTATATAAGAATTTAAATAAGCTTCCCGAAAATGATATCTTAAATTTAATTATATCATCACCTCCTTTAGATTTCAGTAAAACATTGTTCATTGGTGTAAATACCTAAAGGGCAATGGAAGTAACACTACAAGAAAAAGGGTCGTAGTCAACTGATGGGGCAACCCTTTGTCGGCGGCCAGTTTTAACGGCCGTCGGCAAGGTTCGTATATATAAGAGAAAAAAAAAAACAAAAACAAAACTGTACATAACCTATCTCGACTCTCTCTCTTCCTCTCTCTGTCGCTCTCCCTCCCTCTCCCACCCTCTGTCTGCCGCTCCCTCTCTCTCTCACATGCTCTCCCTCTCTCTCTCGCTCCTTCTCCGTCTCTGGCCCTCTCCCTCTCGCGTGCTCTCCCTCTCCCTCTCCCTCTTCCTTTCCCTCTTCGCTCGCTCTCCTTCTCCCTCTTACTCTCCCTCTTCCTCTCCCTCTCACTCCCTCTATCCATATCTCTCTCTCTCTCTCTCAAAACCCTAGTCCTCTCTCTCTCTATGTAATGCCTTGAAAATCGGGGGTCGAGCATAACTCAGCTCCCGAGTTCCAAAACATCACTTATGCAACATATTTAAAGATGGATGTATGTTGTTTGTATTAATACATAAAACATGAAGTAGATTAAGCCAAAACAGCAAACGTAGTTCAGAGACAGTCTGAAACCGCAAGCGAAAGACTGAAATACATATATAAACCAACATTAGTCTCCAAGATATGTATGCTCTACCAGATTATAATTACAAGTCGTATCTCAAAATACATATATCAAAATGTGACAAATCACTACAAACATAGCTCTGAATCTCCGTCAATCAGGACATGGCTCACATGAACCCACCTGAGAACTGCATGAAGGAGAATGCCTCCTCGTCCTCATCGAACTCCGGCTCCGCCTTGCAGGCATCACCATCACCTGCAGCTAAGTCAGAGTCTGGTTGGTGTTTAAGCACCATCTCAGAACGTGGGAGTGAGTGATCAACTCAGTGGAACTATACAGAAAAGGTTAACGTGTTGTCAATTCAATCAAGCAGTAATGATAAAGCAGTACAATCAAACATGTCTTAGATACTCTTGTTAATGAAAAAATGATATGAGGTAATGATGCATGCCCTCACCATAAACTCCCTCTTACAACAACATCTAACGATCGCGACATGAATCACTACCACTATGCTTTACACCAATACCAACGGCACATGCAGTGCGATGTTATGAACATGATTACCAAGTTCTTATTAGTTATTTTCATACAGCAGGATTGGAAAGCTAAGGTACCATCCTTTATATCATTTACCCAACATTGATCCATCTAGGGTTGTCAATCCCAGTTAATCACATACGATAGGCAAGTTCAAGTCACTACCACCAACGCCCTACCAACTGGTAGTCTATTTTTGAAAGGCTCATCACCAACCCGACTGGAAACCACAGCTAGGCTGCGCCGGGGTAGGCCTATTCATACTCTAGGTCACTCCACTAACGCCCTATCAACTGACAGTCTATTTTTGAAGGCTCATCACCAACCCGACTGGGGACCACAGCTAGGTTGTGCCAGTGTAGGCCGACAGCTCGAATACAGTATCTCATACCACCGTATTTGGTTCACAAGTTTAGGTTGCTCACTGGTCACTACGAGGAGGCTCTTAGCCTCAGCATAGGCCGATAACTCGACCACGGTATCCCATACCACCATGCCCGGCTCATGAGTCTTAGTGGATCGTAGTACCAAGGTTAAACGAGCATTTCACTGATAAGTTTGGTATCTTAGGTTCAAGCAGTAGCGTCCAAACATGGTGAACATACATCAGGTCAATCGGGTTAATTGACGAGCTCGACTAGAACGATCGCATGTTGAGTTGATCGACATGAAATGCATAAGCACTCCGTGTGGCCTAACCACTGCCGACATCCCAAGTATGACTCGGATTCATTGAACACATCCTGTGTGGCGAAAGTAACCTCAGCCACCAGAACAAGGCCTGTTACCGATTGCCTGGACTATGTCATAGCCCCAAATAACAAATAAGCATATGAGATAATCAAAGCAGTAATGAATACTTAAGTCAAATCCTACAATCATCTGAGCATGCTTTGGAATATAACTTAAACGTGAATATACAGTACACGAAGGGAATGTTACACACAATTAAACATGAATAAACAGGCTATACATTACATGGAGGAAATCATACACTCAGCTAAGGTAGTTGGGATTCATATCTTAACTCCCTTATAAATCATAATTTACTAACTACTAACTCATTCAGACATTTTTATAAACATTTAGACTACACATTCCAACGTATATAACATACGTTGGTTATAATACGTATTAGGGCAAATTCTTTCGTCAAGGAATTGTCGTCTACACAACAATCATATACCCACAATAGTTAATTATGGCGAGCACGAATACACATTCTATACTTATTCAGATATTTTCACAAACACCTAGGCTTCACAATATAACATACATAACGTATGTTGGCATAGCATGTATTAGGGCGAATCCTTTTGTCAATAAATTGTTACACATACAACTAGCATATATACACGACAATTAATCATGCCAAACGCAATTCCAAATTTCATACGTATATGATCCTTTCTACAAATACATAGAATACACTAGACACAACATAGTTTATATATAACTGAAACGTGAAACAAACATCGCATTTGGCATGTGAAATAGCATCCACGTCAGTAATAAATCATTAACTGATATTGAAAGCCTTGAAAACCATAACCTAAACGCATATAGTCCACACCTTATGCTGATAAACGCGCATCGAACTAAGTTTGTATGTCAAGTCACTGCCTACGACACGAGGGCCACCTATAGCACGCAATAGGTTAGCTACATCAACACTTAAGCTATTGGAAACCCTAGAACAGGTTAGGGTTAGGATTTCTTACCTAAATATGGATTTAAAATCACCGGAATAATGATTTAGATAGGTGGATTAGGCACGTAGAGAGACTGGGAAGAATCCCTGGAAGAAACTCCAACTTCTCTCTCACTTTCTATCTCTTTTTTAGCTAGGGTTTGAAAATTCGTATGAAATTTGTGAGAGAGGTTTTAAGGCCCTTATATAGGCCCAGAACTAATGGAAACAACCCTAGGGCCAAGGTGTACTTAGGTTATAGCCAAATCAAGTCTATTCCGATCCAACGGAGCATTTCTGGAGGTCCCTTTACTGAATGCGGTTGGACTTAAGCTCTCTGATATTGGATCTTGATCAAGCTAAGTTTTTAGTCTGATCAGATTTACAGATCGACCATGGTGGACCAGTTTCAGTTCAACGGTCATCGATACTCAATCAGGGTCACAAGTACATTAGCATGTGTGGGACATATCCCCTGATCCGAGGGTGAATTTGGGTCAAATTCTGACGGTCTGAATGCTTATAATTTGCCCGCAAGAGACACGACTCAGATTACTTAAATTCAAATTTAATTCTAAATATATTCACTTTTCTCACACTTTTCGCTCCGGACTCAAGTAAATCGTCTCAGGACATCATCTAGGCTTGATTTTCGAGGTGATAGTCAAGTCCAACTAGGTAGTCATAATTATCTAAGTTCATTGCTATCGGACTTTCGATGTGCGGTCTAGGTCTGATACGGAATTTCTGAACGCTTCCGAAAGCAACTGGGTTTAGAGATTGATCCTAGATTTTAGGGTAATGTAGTGTTAACGATTCTACAAGTTTTGGGTCTTGCAGATCATATTTAAAGTGATTGGTGATAATTTCTCAGGTAATCTGGTTTAGCGCTAGTTAATTCTCGTTTAATTTCTAAAGGATTTAGCCCTTAGTGATTTCTGCTTGATGTGGTACTCGGGTCTTTGTAAGGATTTTTTTGGGACATTACACTCTATCTCCTCGGCCCTTTGCTGCAACATCAGGTATCTCTCTCTCTGCTCAATCTACCGCACATCAAGGAGCATTCTGCTGCAACATTAGGTATCTCTCTCTCTCTCTCCTTACCTATTCATATCAATTTGGGTATTTTTTGGCATTTTTTAATCCTTCATGTAACATTGTGCAATGATTTGTGTATTAAGATTTTTTGAGTTTCAAATCCCTAATTAGGGATTTGTAGTGTCGATTCCCTAATTGTGGATTAGCGTAGAGGTATTGTCTAAGAGAAGACAGTTATGTGTCAGAGTTCCATTTGCATGAAGATGCTGATATGGGCTAGAAAAGTTTTGGATCCCTTCGTCCAGGTCTATTTGACCTAATTAATAGGTTGGATGGCAAATAAAGATTACAGTGGGCCCTAATCTTAAGATGCCTATCTCTACTACTTGTATGAAAGTTGTTGCCAGATTGATCTATTGCCTTTTCCCTCACTGTAACAAACGTTTATCATGCTCTAGGAATAGGCACTTAACTTATTGTATTCTATTTATGATCCTCTGAAATTGTAATCCAAGAGGACTATAGACCCTAATTTGAACCATCCACTCCATCATTGTTTTACAGAAAAGCTTATGACTCTCGCAGTGTGTGATGGATGATGAGCAAGCACTTAGAAATTAATAAACTACATACGTGGCATACTAGTTACATTAAACCGTTCAAATTATAGTATCAAGTGTAGATGTATCATGAATAAAAAATTAAGCTTATTTTATTATGTGACTATTAGACTAGTGGACATTTATTGGATGGTTTAGAATGTAAATATCCAACAGTCCTATTTCCACAATCAAGTGTCTATGAATAAGAGGTTAGGATTGTGACTTGGCAGTAGTATCATGAATCCAGTCTGATGGGTATCATCTTTGAGATACATCCATCTACTACACAATGCAAGAGATGAATAGTGGATCTCCTATATGTGTTGCTGCATGTACAAGGACAGAGTTCCTAATTTCTAAGGAAAAAAATAAAGTTTTGAAGATTCATATCCTTTCTCACAATATAAATAGCTAGATTCAATCCAACTAGCATGCACAAAATCACATTTTAGCTCTATGAGATCCCTAGCATGGTTGTATCAAATGAATGTCACTCAAGCATGATGAAAGACGCAATATTGTAGAAGGATGAAAGCAAAACACACATGCATATTATATACATATCTATCCCCGTCTTGTCACTCGTCCATCTCAGCATCCTCGTTTCAGCTACACTCATTCTATGGACATGTTGTCCTTATCTGCCCAACATTCTATGTCATCAGGCATGACTGGTCTTATAGCTATCATATACCTTCATGAAAAAATAAGCAAAAAGACTATCTACCTTCAACAACTCATCTCTCCCGCAACCTTGCAGCACCTGCACTTTCCTCCTCATCATCTCTTGCAAAACGGGCTTCACAACCTGCCAAGAGTTAAGTAACATCCCCATTAGCATGCAAGACAGGCTATGCATTATTGAAAAGAAAAGGAAAAAATATATTTTTTTTAGCGAATTAACAAAAAAATTTAGTTTTATAACCAGTGGAAAATGAGCATGTGGATAGCATGTCTCCTAATGAAACTCTAAAATAGCTTTTAGGTGAAGGCTACAATGTGGAATTTTAACTTCTTTTTTCCAAAAATTGAAAATGATGGTTTGCATCTCTTCACTTTCAAGGAAAGAATCTGGAAAAGCATGAAAAGAGTGCCATTTCTTGAGTTGCTGAATTTTCACTTGGATTAGAATTCAGCAAATGAATGGAAACATCACAATGTGGTTGATTCTATAGCTTTTTTCTTTCCTGAGACAAAATTTATCCAAACATGACCTAAAATATAACCTGAAATTCAATATATATATATATATATATATATATAACCAGAAAATCGGATTCAAGGAAAAACATGGATACTCACCTTTCAACACGCTGAAAATATATATGGAGCATTAACATTATAACACCCCGGATTTTTTTCAACCTGGAGTTAGACGTCCTTAGGCAATGGGTCGACCATAACACTTTAGTAACTTCTCATAACCCAATTCCAAAGCCAAAGAAATCATTTAAGACTAAATTCTGTAGAAATTTAACGTGAATTAACTAGCGCTACACTAGATTACCTACAAAATTAGCACCAACTACTTTAAATATGATTTGTAAGATTCAAAACCTATAGAAGTAGTAACACTATGTTACTCTAAAATCTAGGATCCAACTCTAAACCCGGTTGCTCATGGGAGCACTTTGAAACTTCGTATCGAACCTACACCGCACGTCGAAAGTCTGATAGTGATGAACTTAGACGAACACGACCATCTTGTTGGGCTTGACGACCACCTCGAAAATCAAGACCAAACGATGTCCTGAGACCATTTTCTTGAGTCCGGAGTGAAGAGAGTGAGAAAGCGAAGATTTTTAGAAAATTAAATATAATTTTAAGTAATCTGGATCGTTTCACATGCGCGTTATTTCTAAGCGTTTTGACCATAAGATTTTGTGTAACATCCCAAAAACCGGGGGTCGAGCAGAAACTCAGCTCCCGAGTTCCAGAACATCACTTATGCAACATTTTCGATGATGGATGAATGTCAACTATACGAATGCATAAAACATGAGGTGGATTAAACCAAAACAGCATATCATACTCCAGAGACAGTTAAATTACTTAAGCGGAAGACTGTGATAAATATATAAAATGTATAATTGTTTGTAAGTCCAAAGTGTGAACATGTTACCAGGTTAACTAAATACATGTATACTCCAAAAATGGAAAGAAAAGAATATACATGGGTGTTTAAATAAAGGCAAAATACCAAGTGTATTGGCATCTAATCAGTAACCCTGTAATCCCGTCGATCAGAACCTGCATAAAGGAGAAATCCTCCTCATCATCATGAAGTCCGGCCCTACTTCGCAAGCAACGCCGTCATCTGAAACTAAAATAGGGACTGGTTGGTGTGCGCAACACCGTCCCGTAACGTGGGAGTGAGTAATTAACTCAGTGAAATCTATACAGCAAAGGTTAATATGTTATCAATCCAATCAAGCAGTAATGATAAAGCAGTACAATCAAACAAGTCCTAGATCTCTTGTTAATGCAAGAATGATATAAGGTAATGATGTATGCCTTCACCACAAACTCCCTCTGCGATCTTCATCTTATTATCGCGCATGTCAGTCACTTTCACTGTGCTCTCACACCAACGCTAATGGCACATGCAGTGCGATGTCATGAGTATGATTATCAAGTTCTTATTAGTCCTTTTCATATAGCAGGATTGAGAAGTTAAGACACCTCCCTTGTATCATTTCTCAACGTTGATCCATTCTAGGGTCGTCAGTCCTAGGAATCTCAAACGATGTTATGGTTCTAAATCGCTGCAAGGGCTGTCAGGGCTGTTGCGCACAATCGTTGCTCCTCTCCTCCATCACCTTATCAATACAGGCCTATTTATATCCTCAAGACTGCATCAAGACTCGTCGCCTCCATGCAGTGTCAGGATAAACTCAAGGTCACTACAGAGGGCTGCCAGGGCTGTTGCTCGCACTCATTGCACCACTCCCCCATCACCTTATCAGTGTAGGCCGACAGCAAGAATATAGTGTCCCATACCACCATAATCTGCTCACGAGTCTAAGGTGCTCACTGGTCACTATGGGGAGATTTGTGGCCCCAGCGTAGGCCGACAGCTCAACCACGGTATCTCATACCACCATACCCGGCTCATGAGTCGTGGGGGATCATGGTACCACAGTTAACAGGAGTTTCACTGGTAAGCTCGGTGTCTTAGATTCAAACAGTTGCGACCAAATATAGTGAACAAACATCGGTCAATCGGGTTAGTTGATAAGCTCAACTAGGCCAAGCGTACATTGAGTCGAACGACATGGAATGTATAAGCACTTCGTGTGGCCTAACCACTGCCGAACTCCCCAAGCACGACTCAGATTCGCTAAACTCATCTTGGGTAGCGAAAGAAACCTCAACCACTATTTACAGAACGATTACCGATTACCTGGACTATACAATAGCCCCAATCACAATCAATTTCAACGATCTAGCATATGGATACTCAAGGCAGCAATGGAGCAATGATCCAAATCATATAATCAATTGAGCGTGTTACGTAGTACAACATAAACATGAATCCATACTTATGTATTTCTAAGTAAAAGCAATGAGTAATAAACAAAGTATATGGAGAAAATTATACGCATCATTAGAGTGGCTACGAATCCTATCTCATCATCATTTAAAGAACAGTTCACAAGTAATTATTCGTATAGTCATATTTACAAACACTTAGCATACACCTTGTATCATACATGGTATGTATTAGTTAACATACGTATTAAGGAAAATCCTTTCGTCAAAGGGTTATTGCTAATACAACAACCATGTATCTATGACAGTTAGTCATGGCAAGCACGAAAGCGAATTCCGTGCTCATTCAGTCATTCTTACAAACACTTAGAATACATACATTATCATACATGTGTATGTTGGTTATACATGTATTAGGCCAAATCCTTTCACTAGGGAGTTGCCCAATATACCACTTGCATATACCCACGACGGATAATCATGGCATGCATGAATCCGGGTTCCGTATTCATTTAGACATTTTCACAAACACGTGGGCTACACACTTTAACATATACAACGTATATTGGCCGTGGCGTGATTTAGGGCAAGTCCTTTCGCTAAGGAGTTATCACACATGTAATAAGCATATATTCATAACAATTAATCATATTAAGTACAAACCTGAATTTTATACGTATACGGTATTTTCTATAAATACGAGGAATACAATATAATCAACATAGGTAACGTATAACTGAAAAACAAAACGGACAACACTTTATACATGTGAAATAGCATCCCAGACAAGAATAAATCATTACTTAACATTGAAAGTCTTGAAAACCGTAACCTAAGCGTATATAGTCCGCACCTTAAACCAGAAAATGCGAAACGGAGTTGATTTAGACAATAAGTCTTCGTCAACGGCGTATTGACAACCTATGGAAAGAAATAGATTAGTTATAGCTTCACTACAGCTATTCTAAGCTCCAAAACAGGTTAGGGTTAGGATTTCTTACCTAAGAACGGAGTTGGAGTCGCCGGAAGAACGATACGGCAGTGGTATTTGAAGCACGTGGAGCAGCAGGGAAGAATTCCAGGAAGAATCCCCAGCTTCTCCCTCACTTCTCTCTCTTTTCTCTCTTCTCTCTCCTAGGGTTTTTCCCAAATTCGTATGGGTTAGAAAGCTAAGGGTTTAAGCCCCTTTTATAAGCCCAAAAATACCAAAACAGACTTTAAGTCATGGTATACTTGGGTTATAGCCAAATCGGGTCTTTCCCGATCCAAAAGAGTATTTTTAGAGGTCCCCTGACTAAATGCGGTCGGACTTAAGCTCATGAATATTGGATCCTGATCACATTAAGTTTTCGTTCGGATAGTGTTCCCAGATCGCACGTGGCGGACCATTTTCAGTTCAACGGTTACCGAACCTAGATCAGGACTACAAGTTTTATGACATGAAAGAGAAATTTTTCCTGATCTGAGGGTGAAATTTGGCTGAATTCCGACGGTCAGAACGCTTAAAAATAATGCGCAACGACACGTGCCAGATTTTGAATTATTTTTTTAAATCTTTACCTTTTCTCACTCTCTTCACTCCGAACTCAGTAAAATGGTGTCGGGACATCAGTTGGGCTTGATTTTCGAAACGATTGTCAAGTCCAACTAAGCGATCATAATGGTCTGAAATTGCGGATATCGGACTTTCGATGCGCAGTCTAAATCCAATACAAAGTTTCAAAGGATTCCTGGGAACAAACAGGTTTAGAGTTTGATCCTAGATTTTTGGGTAAGATAGCGTCAATGATTCTATAGGTTTTGGAACTTACAGATCGTATTTAAAATGGTTGGTGTTAATTTCACAGGTAATCTAGTTTAACGCTAGCTAAAACACATTAAGTTTCTAAAGAATTTGGTTCTAAATGATTTCTTTGGCTTTAGAATTGGGTTTTGAGAGATTACCAAGACGTTATGGTTGACCCATTGCCTAAGGACGTCTAACCCCTGGTTGAAAAAAATCTGGGGTGTTACATTTTGACCCAAATTCACCCTCGGATCAGAATAGGTGGCCCATACATGTCATAGCACTTATGGCTCTGATCGACTTTCGGTGACCGCTGAACTGAAACTGGTTCGCCACGGTCGATCTGAAAACCCGACCAGACTGAAAACTTAACTTGACCTAGATCCAATATTAGAGAGCGTAAGTTCGACCGCATTTAGTAACAGGACCTCCAAAAGTGCTTCGTTGGATCGGAACAAGTTCGATTTGGTTATAACCTAAGTATACCATGGCCTTGGGCCCATTTTCATCAATTTAGAGCCTATATAAGAGGCTTAAACTCCCTCTCTCATATCCCATATGAATTTTCTAAACCTAAGGGAGAGAGAAGAAAGAAAAAGAAGGAAAGAGAGAGAGAAGGTGAGTGAAGGTGTGGGAGTTATTCTTGAGAATCGCTTCTACTATTCTACGTGTTTATTCATCACATTCATGTCGCTACTGCGGCGATTCTGACTTCGTTCTTACGTAAGAAGACCTAATCCTAATCTGTTCTAGGGTTCCAAATGTTCCAAGTAGTAAAATAGCTAACTCCACACATGCTATATGTTGACATTTCATTGTTAACGAAGACTTAGAGTCTCTATCGAGTTCGTTACGATTCTACGGCATATGGTGCGGACTATAGATGTTTAGGTTATCATTTCTCAAAGCTTTTAATGTCGGCTAATGGCAGATTACTGACGTGGATGCTATTTCACATGTAGAACATGCTATCCGTTTTCCGTTTCGGTTAAATACGAAGAATATGGAATTTTGTGTATTATATGTATTCATAAAAAATACTGTATACGTATGAAATTTGAAAGTATATTTGTCATGATTTATTTCTGTGTGTTTATGCTAGTTATGAATGTAACAACGTCTTGGTGAAAGGATTCGCCCTAATATATGTTTTGGCCAACATACGCTATGTATGTTATTAAGTATACTCTAAGTGTTTGTTGAAATGACTAAATAAATATGGATTTATGATTTATGCCTGCCATATGTATTGAATGTAAGAACATGATTGTTGTGTATTAGACATCTCATTGATATAAGGATTTGTCATATTATATGTTGAAATCAACATACGTCATGTATGTTAGAGTTGTGTAGTCAAAGTGTTAGATAAAAATGTCTGTGTGAGAAATTGGGTGATCGACTAAATTTAATAAAGTTGTTGAGATAAGCTTCTCGACTACCTTAGCCATATACATGAATTTCTTCAAAGTAACTATAACTTGTATGACATGGTTTGTGTAGAATACATATGTGTTGGATGACATCCTATATGTTTTTCATTGTACTTTCAAATGTTACCCATGTTTATATTGGTTATCAAATACTGTAGGATTATCTTATCACATGCACATACTGCTTACATCAGATTGTGTTTGGGGCTATTGAATAGTCCAGGCAATCGGTAACCGAACTTGAGTTCGTGGCTGAGTTGTATTCACCATGCAGAACGTGTTTGACGAACCCGAGCCGTACGTTGCTTGTCGACAGTGGTTAGGCCACACGAGGTGCTTATACACTTCATGTTGATCAACTCAATGGGCGACTAGTATGGACGCTACTGCTTGAATCTAAAGTACCAAACTTACCAGTAAAAATTTCGTTAACCATGGTACCTCGATCCGCTAAGACTCATGAGCCAGGCATGGTGGTATGGGACACCGTGGTTGCGCTGTCGGCCTACGCTGGGGCTACAAGCCTCCCCATAGTGACCAGTGAGCAACTCAGACTCGTGAGCCGAATACGGTGGTATGAGACACTATATTCGAGCTGTCGGCCTACACTGATTTAGTGATGGGGGAGTGGTGTAACGATTTAGTGTAACAGCCCTGGTAGCCCTTATAGTGACCTCGAGCATAATCTGAGTCTACATGGAGGCGACAACCCTTCCGTAGCAACAAGAGTACAAACTAAGCCTATATTGATTTGGGGATGGGGGAGTGGTGTAACGATTCCGTGTAACAGCCTTGACAGCCCTTATAGTGACCTCAAGCGTAATCTGAGTCTACGTGGAGGCGATGACCCTTCTGTAGCAACAAGAGTACAAACTAGGCCTGTATTGTTTTGGTGATGGGGGAGTGGTGTAACGATTTCGTGTAACAACCCTGACAACCTTTGCAGTGACCTAGAACCGTACTTCGTATGAGATATGATAGGACTGACGACCCTAGACTGGATCATTGTTGGGAAATGATATAAGGGAGGTACTTTAGCTTTCCAATCCTGTTGTATGAAAAGGACTAATAATAACTCGATAATCATGTTCATATCATTGCACTGCATGTGCCGACGATGAAGTGCACGGAGGGCTGGAAGCTTGCCGCGAACGTAAGATAGTGTCACACGAGGGAGTGTAGGCGAGGGCATACATTCATGAAAACATCTCATCTTTGCATTAACAAGAGTATCTAGGAATGTTTGATTTTATTACTTTATCATTATCGCTTGATTGATTTGATAACATGTTAATCTTTACTCTATTGTTCCACTGAGTTAGCTACTCACTCCCACATTATGGGACGGTGTTGTACACACCAACCAGACCCTGTCTTAGTTTCAGGTGAGGGCGATGCTTGTGAATCGGAGCCGAACTTTACTTTTTGATGATGAGTTCTCCTACATGTAACTCTCTAGCGGGTCTATTTGACCTGGAGTTGCACCAACGGGGCTTCAATATTTAGGATAAAAGACATTACATTTTTCTCATTTTGTAATCAAAATTGTAATTGTTAACCTAGTGACATTCATACTTTGAGGGCTTACTATCACTTTTATCTAGTTTATATACTTATCACAGTCTTCCGCTTACATAATTTAAACGCCTGTGGAGCATGATATGTTATTTTTGGTGTAATCGCAATCATGTTCAATGCCCTTCTACAGACAACATTCAATCATCGTTATTTATGTTGCATAAGTAATGTTTTGAAACTCGGGAGTTGGGTTTCTGCTCGATCCCCGATTTTTAGGGCGTTACAAGATGGTATCAGAACATGGTTTGGATTAAATTGGTCCTGGGTTATGGTCACACGACGCACTCTGACTTAGGAAGGGGGTAATGGAATCTAGAAACCACAGTAGAATCCCAAGATTCACCGACAAGCGAGATTGAATACTGTAATTTAGTCTACATCGTATCTTCGATCACGTGGATCGACTTAGGTTACCTCTAGGCCGTCAGTCGATGGTTTGAGTCATTAGTTGACGAATTTCAAACCTGAAATAGATCCAAATGGCATGAATATGGGCGTGTACTCAATCCTAAAGTTCCTTAGAAATTTCATATTTCACCACCTTATTTTTCCTTTTTTTTTTTATTTTGTAATTACGTGCATATTAGACACAAATCTATGATGAAGAACAATACTTAAACAAAAATTTCTATAAATAGTAACTATATAAAGAAAATGGATTTTGACCCTTAACCTTATGAAATCTCATGAAATAAATAGGTGATTTGGATGGAGTAGCTTCTCCTACCCCAAAATCATTTATTGTACATTTAATAACTCATTCCGGTTTATAAAATACACTCGTTTCCAAAAATTGGGTGGTGAAACTGCATCGAACGGCCTCGGGGTGCCCGAACGACCCAAATTAGAGGGATCCGAGGTGGGTCCCGCATACATCTAAGGTCCCCGGGGGGGGGGGGGGGGGGGGATGACATCCTTGAAATGGGGAGGCATCCCCAAAGTGTCCAGCGAGTGGGGATGGCATCCCCGAATTGGCCAGCGGGTCTGTCGGGCCGCGAACGGGCTGGGCGGGCCGAAGAGTTTAGGTTGTTGTGGGACCCACGAAATCAAGTGAGACCTCTTCCATAACCTTTTTAGATTTTTTTTCCTCTCCCCCACACCACTCCAAGCTGTCCAAATCCCTCAAAACATTATTTTTCTCTCTCAAATCCCCCTTTATTTCACCATTTTCTTCATTTTCTACACCATCTACTCTCTTTCCATCATCCTCTTCAAAGGTAAATGAAAACCTATCCTCTACAACTCTTATTCCTCATATTCCTTCCACGTTTAGGTACAAAGTTTGTAGCTTTGTGTCATCTTTCAAAAAGTCTTCAAATCCAACTTCATTTCTAGGTTATTTGGTTTCCATGGCTCTTTTTGAGCTTGTGGCTGCCATTTTCTCTCTCTCTCCACAGCGTTTTCCTTAAGAGAGCTTCTACGGGTGAAGTTGGGCATAGCCGTCCAAGCCGTTCTAAGAAGAAGACAAGTGTCGGGACTACTGCAAGTGCCGAGCGAAAGTCAAAACGGGATCTCGACCCTCGAATTTCGTTAGAACGGTCTCAACCGACGGGCGAGACCAAACACTGTAGTTTAGTCCATAAATAGTGACCATCTAGAATTGGTACTCCTAGATTTCGAAAGATCTGACGGTATAAGAAAGCTAGTAAATTTAAACGTAAACCCTAGGACTCATCTAGCGTATCAACATAGACTTTGGATTATAACTAGAGAATTGCTGCTACACATAAGATAAGACTAAGCTACTAGTTATACTCAGGAATGTAAAAGACTGAATATGTTAAGCAATTGAAAGATATACTAAATTAGTAGGTTTGATTTGGTTGGAGTAGGACTTCATTCCTTCGTTAGATCCCCTTAATACTTTAAAGACTCCTTTAGTAACTCTCAAGAAGCTTGCTTGACTTAGAGCTAGTCACGTTCGGAAAAAACTTATGTATGCCTCGGATTGAACTTAGGTCAAATCAACATGCCCCTTAGAATTGCCTTCCCAAGGACTTAGTACAATTGGGAACACGGAGTAGAGAAACTATATCTAAGCAAAGTATCCGCGGTTTGAATTGACTTCTTAATCATGGTAGTTACCAATACATCCAATGCTCTAATCAAGCAGAAGATCGGCATCGACTAGGGTTAAGAATTGATACAAAAAATTTTCTGTCCTAGCTAGGCAGAAGGTCTATGTATCCGTTTCAGACCCACTACACAACTTTTCTTCCGTGTTGGCCCGACCACCTATAACCAAAAGTTATTGCTTTGCCTTTGAAAAATGTTAAGGGCATATAGCCAATAAAGATTAGACATCTTACCGCAAGCTCACACCCGTCCCTGAAATCAACCACAACACCCATCATTTTTAGCTCATTTCTATAATTACAGGTACCAATGCCATAGTACGCATCATTAACGAAGGAAGACCAATGTATTGAGTGTTGTTTCTCATTCTATGTCAAGGATAGGTCCTACATTACACCTCGTTCTGACATAAGGATCGAGATATAGATTCTTGAGCCTTGAGTTGAAAATATTTTTAAGGGGGGTAGAGCATTATGAGTCCAATCTAGTTAAGTCAGCTAATACAACCGTTAGATTAGAGTGGCGTCGCGGAAGCATGGTTGGCCCCTTCCCCACTGGCCTAGGATCAAAGGAAATTGATTCAGGTTATACATAAGATTAGGTTATTAAATAGGATCTGAATCTTCCTTAGAATGTCAATCATGAAGTGTTTACAAGGAAATAATTAGGGCTTAAGTGTTGAACCCATTCATATTAAATCATAGGCCTAATGGTGGGATCGAGCGAAGGTCAGTGTATCCACAAACCTACTCGTTAAATACGAACATAATAGAAATCTTGACCAACTCTAAACGATTAGAAATCCTGTTAGGATGAACTATTAAGGTGCTTATTAACCCCCACCCTTAGACATAGATTCAGACAAGGACTCTCCTAAACCAAGACCCAAAGGGCAACCTTATAAATAGAAAACTTGAACCTTTTCAGTGATGGGCATTCCCTAAGCTTTTAGAGTGATCGGACTACAAAGTTACTGAAATGTACAAACGCGAAACATTCGCGGCTTGACCCAATTCTCAATCCTGGCAGACTACCAATGGACTCACTGCTTGACCGGACAGAAGACCAGGATCCACCAGGATTAGGAAGCGATACAACGTTGTCTACCCTAGTCAGGCGGACATTCGACGTATCGAGATCGAGGCCACTACAACAATCTCTCCGTAGTTGAGAATCTTCGTCAAGACTCCAAAAAGATAAAGAAATAAATTGTAGCAAACCATCAGGGTATAAGCAAGAGCTAAAGAGTAAATTTGTTTAAGGAAGGTAGACTATAATGCGCCAGACTAGCATATATAGTATACATCCTACCACGCATATAAACTTGAAATTAGTAAAGTTTAGGCAAAAGTAATAATAGAATCTTGACTCATTACCCTTAGCCAATTTCGGGAACAAAATTATTTTTAAGGGGGGTAGATTGTAACACCCCAAATTTTTGCCAACCTGGAGTTAGACGTCCTTAGGCAATGGGTCGACCATAACACCTTGGTAACTTCTCATAACCCAATTTCAAAGCCAAATAAATCATTTATGACTAAATTTTGTAGAAATTTAACGTGAATTAACTAGCGCTACACTAAATTACCTGTAAAATTAGCACCAACCTCTTTAAATATGATCTGTAAGATCCAAAACCTGTAGAATTAGTAA
This sequence comes from Magnolia kwangsiensis, assembly GCA_037074715.1. Taxonomy (NCBI): domain Eukaryota; kingdom Viridiplantae; phylum Streptophyta; class Magnoliopsida; order Magnoliales; family Magnoliaceae; genus Magnolia; species Magnolia kwangsiensis. The sequence continues at coordinate 43,478,735 of CM073572.1, read as the reverse complement.
CGCTATGTTACTCTAAAATCTAAGATCCAACTCTAAACCCAGTTGCTCATGGGAGCACTTTGAAACTTCGTATCGGACCTACACCGCACGTCGAAAGTCTTATAGCGATGAACTTAAACGAACACGACCATCTTGTTGGGCTTGACGACCACCTCGAAAATCAAGACCAAATGATGTCATGAGATCATTTTCTTGAGTCCGGAGTGAAAAGAGTGAGAAAGCGAAGATTTTTAAAAAATTAAATAAATTTTAAGTAATCTGGATCGTTTCTCTTGCATATTATTTCTAAGAATTCTGACCGTTAGATTTCGACCCAAATTCACCTTTGGATCAGGATAGGTGGCCCATACATGTCATAGCACTTGTGGCTCTGATCGACTTTCGGTGACCGCTGAACTGAAACTGGTCCGCCATGGTTGATCTGAAAACCCGACCGGACTGAAAAATTAACTTGACCTAGATCCGATATTAGAGAGCTTAAGTCCCACCGCATTTAGTAACAGGACCTCCAGAAGTGCTCCGTTGGATCGGAACAAGCCCGATTTGGTTATAACCTAAGTATACCATGGCCTTGGGGCCATTTTCATCAATTTAGAGCCTATATAAGAGGCTTAATCCCCCTCTTTCATATCCCATACGAATTTCCTAAACCTAAGGGAGAGAGAAGAAAGAAAGAGAAGGAAAGAGAGAGAGAGAAGGTGAGTGAAGGTGTGAGAGTTATTCTTGAGAATCGCTTCTGCTATTCTACGTGTTTATTCATCACATCTGTGTCGGTACTACGACGATTTTGACTTCGTTCTTAGGTAAGAAGACCTAACCCTAATTTGTTCTAGGGTTCCAAATGTTTCAAGTAGTAAAATAGCTAACCCACACATGCTATAGGTTGACATTTCATCGTTGACGAAGACTTAGAGTCTCTGTCGAGTTCGTTACGATTCTACAGCATAAGGTACAAACTATAGATGTTTAGATTATCATTTCTCAAAGCTTTCAATATCGGCTAATGGTAGATTACTGACGTGGATGCTATTTCACATGTAGAACATGCTATCCGTTTTTCGTTTCGGTTAAATACGAAGAATATGGAATTTTGTGTATTCTATGTATTCGTAGAAATTACCGTATACATATGAAATTTGAAAGTATATTTGCCATGATTTATTGTTGTGTGTTTATGCTAGTTATGAATGTAACGTATCGGTGAAAGGATTTGCCCTAATACATGTTTCGGCCAACATACGCTATGTATGTTATTAAGTGTAGTCTAAGTGTTTGTTGAAATGACTAAATAAATATGAATTTATGATTTATTCCTGCCATATGTATTAAATGTAAGAACATGATTTTTGTGTATTAGACATCTCCTTGATATAAGTATCTGTCATATTATATGTTGAAATTAACATACGTCATGTATGTTGGAGTTGTGTAGTCTAAGTGTTAGATAAAAATGCCTGTGTGAGAAATTGACCTGGAATTCAGGTGAGGGTGATGCTTGTGAAGCGGAGCCGGACTTCGCTTTTTGATGATGAGTTCTCCTACATGTAACTCTCTGGAGGGTCTATTTGACCTAGAGTTGCACTGACGGGGCTTCAGTATTTGGGATAGAAGACATTACATTTTTATCATTTTGTGCTTTTTGTAATCAAACTTGTAATTGTTAACCTAGTGACATTTATACTCTGAGGGCTTACTATCACTTTTATCTAGTTTATATACTTATCACAGTCTTCCGCTTGCATAATTTAAACACCTGTGGAGTATGATATGTTGTTTTTGGTGTAATCTCAATCATGTTCAAAGCCCTTCTACAGACAACATTCAATCATCATTATTTATGTTGCATACGTAATGTTTTGGAACTCGGGAGTTGGGTTTCTGCTCAACTCCCGATTTTCAAGGCGTTACAACTATATAATATGTTTTTATCTTCTCTGGATAATTCAAGTCATCGATATTAGATATAATGGTCAATAACTGTAATAACAGAGCAAACAAAGAAATCTTAACAAGCTTTTCATTGATTCACAAGCAAATAAATGGAATGTAAGGTTTTAGAGCAAACATGTTTAAATACAAATATCCATATTTATGTGAGAAACTCAATACCAAATGTCCTCGTTTACAAAAAAGAATAAACAAAAGCATGTTCAGAACTACAAAAGAAAATTAAAAAGAAAGAAAGAAAGAAAAAACAGTTCAAAAATTTCTATCAAGATTCGCAAGCCAATGTTAATTGCTATGAACCACCTTTGAAAAAAGCATCAGAAAATACAACAACATTGATGTTCCTTGATCATTATTCAGACTGTTTATATTCAAAATCAGTCAAATTAGACTATTTATTTTCCATCAACCTGTTCATAAAGTCAAATAAACCTAGATGGAGGGAAAACATTAAAATCAGATTGATCTAAAACTTCTGTGGCCCACAAAGCCCCGTCTATCATCGGAAACTTCTTGAGGGCCATAACAGTTTTGGATCAAGATGATGTTTATGTTTTCCCTTCATCTAGGTCTGTGTGACCTTATGAAGAGGTTGGTGGAAAATAAACATCATGGTAGGCCCCACATAGATCTGCCCGTTCCTGGGTAGAGATGGAAGAGGTAGGATGTAATCCACTTCAAAAAACAAGGGGCATAGTTGGGCTGGTGACCTCAACACCAGGAAGCTATTGCTGGTTTCACAGCTCTATGGGCCCCACTATGATGCATGTGTCCATTTTGTTATTGCATTTTAGGGGATGGGCCCAAAAGTAAGGCAAATCCAAAAAGATTCGAAGGTAATCATGCACTATCAAGTTTCTTTAAAATCTTAACAACAAGCGCTTATACAAATGATAAGGTAAAGAAACAAGCGCTGATACTATTGAATGAACAGTCCCAATTGATGATTGAGTGTTCCACATGTCCTAATTCTGCATCTTCTTCTTCTTCTTTTCTGCATTCCATTGTTTACTTTTTGATGTTTCACATTTGAAATTAAAGTACGTTCTAGGTACTATATAAAAGAATGATTTTTTTTTCTTTATACTTTATTTCTAGGTGTGATGATATGTGTGTGAAATCCTAGTAAGAGGGAGCTAAAAAATGATTTCGATCGAAGCAGATCAAACAATAGCTTTACATAGATAGTATTCCCTATGGGCTGGATGGGATGGTATTTTCTCATGTTTTGCAGAGAAAATGATACCAAATTTCTTTTCTTGATGTTATATAGTTCTAGAAAATTTGGGTAACAAACTTTTCATTCATATAGGAATTTTATCGATTACCCTCAGTATGGCCATTCTATGTCAAACTTTATCATTCAGAACATCCTGGTTGGCAGGTAAGTAATTTGATCTACTTATTTCTAATATACCATGAACTTTAGTACCACGGACTGCTGTCTGCAATTCTTAATTTGTCTTCATATTTTGTAGTGAATATTATATGATAGAAATTGGACTCACTGTTTTACATAAAAGATTTATGACTCTTCTTTTTTCCTGGCAGGTATTTGATATCAATGTTCAATTACATTGTTGCTTTGTGGAATAAAACTGCAAATCCTATATAAAAGAGAGGATATGTGGCTATTAGAGTCTTTTTTCTTCACTTTGAAACTAGACTTTATGGAGGATGCCTTTTCTTAGGTTTGAGACATGTCCTACCATTTCTTACTTAGTTCTTCTTTTAAAAAAAAAAAAAAAAAATTATTTTTACACACGCACACACACCCCACACACGCACGCCATGGTGGAATTTCACCACCTATGGGTACTTGAACCCTTGACCCAGTGTTGAAATCTTTACTTAGTTCTTACATTACTCTTGATCCTTGTTTGAAACATTCATTGACAATCAACTATTGACTTGTGAACAACATTGGCAAAGGCCCAACAACTATTGCTTGATCCACAAGAAAGAGAATATGTTCTCAGTCAAGTTAACTCAGCGAAAGGTAGGAAGTGAAGTCTGAATATGTTTTCTCTTCCACTGAATTTACCTCTTCATTCTTCTCAGAAAGATATCATTCCCCATATTTCTTGCATTAGTGGTCTTCATGTATTGGGGTCGTTGCCTCTAAATTGGTCTCTTTATGATCTTCTGCACAAAATTTTACTTTTGGTTAAACGGCCACACATAATTTGTTGGGATGCATGTTTGACATTTCATGTGTTCTTTGGGTTTCTGTGCTTTCGTTAGCTAATTGGATATTTTTACTTTTGTTGTTTCTATACTTGAATATTTTTTAGCCTAGACTTGAACACTGTCTCGTGTGTCATGTCACTATTATGAATTCTTTGATTCTTTTAACCCTTTTATCATATTCAACTTAGCAGTTTAGTATTTATCCTGGAATGGGTCTATGTTAGGTTCAGATGTTGCTTGGGTTTAACTTTTTTATGGATCAGTCTTAGTCTAAGGTTATTTCCTCCTTTTCAGATGATACTTAAAACTTCAGTTTCTATGGTTTAATTTTTTATTGTATTTTAGTGAATTCTATGCATTAATCATGAGTAAGGTTAGATGGTTCTGTTTGAAAATCCATCACTTGCCTTTATCATTTGCTAACATTGTGAATAGAATATCAGTTAAAAGTGTCACCCTTTCTAAAATGCTTTAAGACCATACCATTTCCATTTCCATGAAGTGGAGGAAAATCTTCATGCAGATGTCAGAATTGACTCTTTTGTGTATATCTTGTAGAAGAACTCAAGAGCAAAGAGGAAGAAACAGTTGAAGAACGACAATGCCCCCAAGATAAAATCATTGGTTGACGAGGTAATATGAAGTTGCACATGTAGTTAATAGTTTATCTTTGGGCCAGTTTCCGTAGTTCAAGTATGAATTGTTGCTGTCGAGTTAAAAAAATGATTCATTTCTTTCTACTAGATTTGTTCTCAGAGTTTCAGTAAACAGGTTTCTTAGACATCAGCAGGCACTTTGTCCCTACTTGGTTAGGTTGATTCTTAATCTCCTCAACTTAATCTAATTCACTGACTTTCTTGAATTAGTTGTATTGATAAGTTTTAAAAGATGAACATTGAAGTATTTTCAACTTGTGAGTGTCACAAAATTAAGATGAAAGAGTTGGACTGGACAACCATTTTAATTGTGAGAATATCTTCATGGACAAAGACCTCTACGTGTAGCTGCAATGTGATTTATTTGCATTTGGCTGGTCTATCCATATGTACAAGAATGCTCGTCTTGAGTCTTCTGACCTTTATTGTCTTATGAAAGTAAGCATTCTTTTAGCACTTCTTTTGCTTCATTTTTCTGCTCTACTCTGCTCTCTCTCTCTCTCTCTCTCTCTCTCTCTCTCATAATTGTTGAATGTTATTAATCAGGCTAAAGAAAATTGCAAAAAAAAAAGAAGAAGAAAACATTAAATAAGAGGCAAAGTAGACTTGGCACATCTTAATCTTTCTGTTGAGGACAGGAAGCCTGGGAAGTGATCCTCAAATTGGAGTTCTTGTTTGGACTTTGCTATTTTATTGACTGCTGCTAATTTATATTTTCATTCTTATAGGAAAAATTTTCCTTAAAATGAAGGCAGCAAAGGGAAAGGGGGCTACAAAGAAGGAAACCAAGGAAGCTTAGAAGCCAGTTGAAGACTGGTTGATTGAAAGCTCATGTTTATTGTTTTTAATCCTTCTACTTTTTTTTCCGTATGCTTTGACAGAGGATTAATTGGGCCTGGGTTGTATTATTAGAGTAGTTCTTTCACCTGCAACATTGTAAATAAGGTGGTGTAGAGAGTTCTTTCTACACCTTTTCTTTTGCTTTAACACACTAGGTTCTAGCGGTTCATCAAATGAAAATTAAGGATTGCTTACAATTATTCTATAGAAAAAAAAAATTGAATTAAGTTCTTGTGTGCTTTATACATTTATATTTGTATACATAACCGATTTACCTGCAATCATTTTTTTTTCCAGTGGTGAAAGTGGGCAGGAAAAATTGAAACAACAAAAATTGCAATGGCTACGGATTGTTGGTAACCATAGGTTCTATAACAGCTATGGATTTTATACGTAGCTATAGACGAATTAGGGGCAGCCTGCAAAACTGCCAGTAAAAGGTGCTGGTCATCGGCAACACCTTTACCAATCGAGCCTTTGTCGGCGGTTGCCAGACCACCAGTGAGGCCTTTACCAGCAGTTTTTGGATCTTTGCGGCAGTTTTGACCGCCGGTAAAGGCCCATTGGTTGTAGTGACAAACCAACTAGTGTACTGTCCTACTGTCAAGATGGGCTTGCATGACTACTTGGTCATGCAGAGCCATTTGATAAGGCAAATCACAAAATCAGCATTGATCTACTAAGTGTGGTGGCCCACCTAAATGGACCCCATCTTAATATATATATGGGTGTCGCATCTTCACCGTCCATTTGATAACGGTCCTGATCCAGCACTCCTGTGGGCTGCATCGTAGCAGCAGTAAAGACGCTGCTAGAACTTGAAACTCCGGGCCCACTTTGCTACATGTTAACCGTTTGGATGGAGTACAATTACAAATATCAGATTGATTTCAAGTGGGTGAGCCATACCCACGTGGACCCTCATGATATGTGTATTGCACCCAGACCATCCAGCAAAGGACGGTGGGGCCACTTGATGTTTGTATTGTATCCTCACCGTCCAGCCCTTGGATGGTGGGAAGGTGCTGATGCACCTGAGGTATTGTTGTATCCAATTGCTGATTATCGAGGTCAAGGCCAATTCTGATTGCCAATTATCGGGGTTGAGGCCGATTCCACTTGTCGATTCCGATTTTAATTATTGAGGTCGATTCTGATTATCGAGACCGACTCCAATTGTCGAGGCTGGATATCGAGGCCGATTGTCAAGGCCCATTGTGATGTATATGCGGCCCATATTTGAGGCCCATTCTGATGAGCATTCGACCTCGGCTTGATGCATTTGAGGCCTATGTGATGAGGCCCATTGTGGTGCATTTGAGGGTCAGACGATGAGGCCCATTGTGATGTATGTTAGGCCCATGTAAAAGGCTCATTGTGATGTGTATTAATCTCTTAAGTGAGGCTCATGGTGTTGTATATTTAGCCCTTATGTAAGTTTATGGGTCCACTATATGTTAGGCTCTATGTGGGCTATTCCTTGGTGGCAATGTTGGTTAAATATCCACATTGATCAAGGTCGATTATTGGTGTCGGTTATCGATATCGATTATGAGTATATCATCCGATACCAATTATGAGTATGTGACAGCATAACACCATGATACATGCCTATACGCATCATCTGCATATTTGTTATGAGATGTGATTGACCATTGTGTATGTCATTGGGCAAGTTGATATGAGACTCTCTGATAGGTGGAGGTTATGTAACGCCTCGAAAAAATCCGTACAGAGACTTGAGTACCAACTCGATCAGAAATCACGTAGGATTAATTTCTTTAGAAATTAAGCTTAAGTTAACTAGCGCTACGTTAGATTAGCTGTGAAATTGTCCCTGATCGCTTTAAATATGTTCTGCAAGACCTAAAACTTGTAGAACCAATGACGCTACAATACCCTGAAATCTAGGATCAAACTCTAAACCCGTTTGCTCTCAAGAACCCTTTGAAACTTCGTATTGGATTTAGACCGCGCGTCGAAAGTCTGATATCCACAATCTTAGACCGTTATGACCGCTTAGCTGGACTTGACATTCATTTCAAAAATCAACCCCAACCGATGCTCTGAGGTTATTTCATTGAGCCTGGAGCAGGGAGTGTGAGAAAGTGAAATTCATAAAAATTTAAATAGGATTTAAATAAATCTGGCACGTTTCGCTTGCGCGATCAGTATAAGCATTCAGACTGTTGAAATCTGACCCAAATACATCCTCGGATCAGGAAACATTTCTCACTCAGGTCAGTGTACTTGAAATCTTCGATCGAGTCTCGGTGACCGCTGAACGGAAACTGGTCCGCCACGTGCGATCTGGGAACTCTACCAGATTAAAAAATTGATGCGATCAACATCCAGTATGCATGAGCTTAAGTCCGACCGCGTTCGGCCAGGGGACCTCCGAAAAGCTCTTTTGGATCGAAAAAGTTCCAATTTGGTTATAACTCAAGTATACCTTATTTCCAAGTCTATTTAGGTTAGGTTTTAGCATATATAAGGGCCTTAAACCCTTCCATATCTCTCCCATCCGAATTTGCTTCAAACCCTAGAAAGAGAGAGAGAAAGAGAGAGATTGTGAGAGAGTTGTGGGAGAGTTTTCCTGCCACTTGCACCAGCTATTGCACGTGCCGAACCACCGCATTCAAATCACTTTTTCGGTGATTTCTAACTCACTTTTAGGTAAGAAAAATCCTAACCACTTGCTGTTTTAGGGATTCCTTTGATACTTTAGCGAAGTAACTTACGTATCTTGTGCATTAGGTCGCCTTAGCGCCGTTGACGAAGCATAGAAATTCTGTTCGAATCGATACACGTCTAAGGCGAAAGGTGAGGATTTTAGACGCTTTGATTGACTGATTTCAAAACTTTCAATGTCGTTTAATAGTAGATTATCGAAGAGAACGCCGTTTGACATGTAGAACATGTTGTCCGTTTTCTGTTTCGACTGCGTACGAAAATTATGAGATGTAGGGTATTTTAGTCATTTGAAGGAAATACTGTTTACGTCCGTATTTTGCTGAAATGATTGCCATGGCTATTTGTCATATTATGATATTAGAAATGCCTATATGCTCTGTTTGGCAAAGAGATTCGCCCTAATGCGCACCTTGAGTCGACATACGTTATGTAGACTAAAGTGTGTAGACTAAGTGTTTGTATAAATGTTTGTATTAGTATGTATTGAGTAAATGGTGTTGTGAATTGGTTTTGAGATTGAATTCTCAATTAATATACTGATGTATATGATTTCCATCATGTTGTCTATATGTATTGATTTCATTATATATATGAAATGCATGTGTTGCTTGATTTGCTTACATTGTATGTTATAACATGTGTCAACATGCTTGTATTGTTTACATTCATTCTTGTTACTCTCATATGATTACTGATGTTGATTTACAAATGCTTGAGGCTATGACCTAGTCCAGGCAGTCGGTAATGGATTGAATTCGTGGTTGGCTTCTATTTACCACGAAGGACGCGTCGATGAACGCGAGTCATGTTTTGGACAAGCGGCAATGGTTAGGTCACACGAAGTGTTTCATGTACTTCATGTCGCTCAGCTTGAGATGCGCTTGTACTAGTCGAGCCCGTCAAGTAACCCGACTGACCATTATATGTTCACCATGTATGAATCACAACTGCTTAAACCTAGGGTACTGAACTTACCATTGAAAATCTTGTTAACCATGGTACCTTGATCCATAAATACTCATGAGCCGGGCATGGTGGTATGAGACACCATGGTCGAGCTGTCGGCCTACGCTGGGGTCACAAACATCCCCGTAGTGACCAGTGAGCACATTTGACTCATGAGCCGATTGTGGTGGTATGGGACACTACATTCGAGCTATCGGCCTACTCTGATTTGTGCGAGCCCTTTGTAGTGACCTCGAGCGTATTCTGAGTCTACGGGAGGCTACGAACCTTCCATAGCAACGAGAGTACATTAGGCCTGTATTGATAAGGTGATGGGGGAGCGGTGCAACGAGTGCGAGCAATAGCCCTGACAGCCCTTGCAGCGACCTACAAATATAACATCGTATGAGATTACTAGGAGTGACGACCCTAGACAGGATCTCTGTTGGGATTGATACAAGAAAAGTACCTTAGTTTTCCAATATTACTGTATGAATGGACTAATAACAACCCGGTAATCATATCCACACGCACTGCATGTGCCTGGAAGATGTGGAGCACTGTGGGAAGAAAGCATGCCGCGGGCGTGAGATGGTGTCATATGAGGGAGTATGTCGGTGAGGGAATCCATCATGTCATTTCATGCTTGCATTAACAACAGTATCTAGGAATGTTTGATTGCTTGCATTACTATTATCGCGTGATTGATTTGAGAACATGATAATCTTTGCTCTATGATTCCACTGAGTCGATCACTCACTCCCACGTTACAGGACGGTGTTTGCAACACCTACCAGACTCTATCTTAGATGCAGGCGATGAGGCGATACAGGACGCGGAGCCGGATTACTACGAGTATCAGGATGAGTTCTCGTATATGCAGTTCGCTGACGGCTTTGCGTAGGTGGCCTGGATCGGCGGGACATGCTAGTTGGACAGTTATATGACATTTTATTTTTAGTTTATGACATGTATATGAGACTTAGAGATGTATTCATACTTTGGAGACAGTTTGAGATTATTTTGTTTTCATTCAGTGATATATATATCTTTCAGTCTTCCACTTGTGTTTTATCACTGGATCTGGAGTATGAATTGCAGTTTTGGTATAATCTTACTCATGTGAATGCTCTAACTCAGTCAACATTGAATCATAATCATATTTGTTGCATAAGTGATGGTCTGGAACTCGGGAGTCGGGTTTCTACACGACCCCCAATTTTCAGGGTGTTACAGGTTATCTCACATGAGCGCACGGCATGTGTAGGATTGATGTATGACTGGATTGTATAACTCATGCATCATGCATTTTGTGATATGACTACTGTATGCTCTAACGATATCAGCGTCGTAACCTCCACAGGCATATCGTGGATGGTCAGATGAGACATCGAAAATATTTGGTTATAGCATACGGCACCATTAATGTCCCTGGATGAAAATTTTTAAACCTTCATGGCCAAGAGACTCCCCAACGTCGAGACCGAGTAGATGTATATGAGCGCATGAGGGTCATATACCAGTATGTCGCGTCTCCCACTGTGTCGTGGTCGGTTGGGAGGGGGTGTGACCTTACCTGCCTAAGTGAGGGGGCAATATCTAGGTTGAGTCTGACCAGCTTGATAAATGGGTCAGCTATCAACGAGTCGGGCCCGATATTGGTAGGCGGATAGTGAGGTCTCTTCTACTTATCCAGTTGTGCACTCGGATAGGGGCGACAAGCTGGCGTAGAGTGTAATAGACCCCAGTGATGATCTCAGAGATGAACGATATTGATATGTGGAGTTATTGAGAAAGAGTTACATATTCATTCATTTATTCACTATCCACTCGGGCTGGTGGTGCACAATTATTTGTTACGTGTACATTCGCAACGGCCAGAGATTCTGTCGAGGCGCGCGACTAACCTGAGATCAGGAGTTTACCACATTGAGTCTGACTATCCAAATTTAGGCATGGGATTAATTTGAATAAAAGTCTCTTGTAATGAACCCTCTAGCCTGTGATACTATGTACTATCATCCCGACTTCACACTCCAACATGGTCATTTCATTCGCACCACATATTGTATTACATCTGCGGTATATGATATTTTGGGTTATTGTGTCTCCGCATTTATATGGTCTAGATACGACTGACGGTATTGATGAACTCATCAGGAATTGTATATTACATTTCATCCTCGACATCTGATATTTGGCTCTTTATGACTCCTCATTTGCATAGCTGTAACGCCTTGAAAATCGAGGGTTGAGCAGAAGCTCAGCTCCCGAGTTCGAACGCATCACTTATGCAACATAGATAATGATGATTGAATGTTGTTCATATTAGTGCATTAAACATGAGTGAGATTATACCAAAACAACATGTCATACTCCAGAGATAATTAAATTTCGCAAGCGGAAGACTGTGATAGATATATAAAATATATAAACTGTTATAAGTCTCCAAAGTGTGAACATGTTACCTGGTTAAATATATCCATGTATACTCCACGAATGAATAAAATGAATATACATGGGTGTTTCAAAAGTACAAAATAACAGGTGTATTGGCATTTAATTAGTAACCCTGTAAACCCGTTGATCAGAACATGGTCTATATAGACCCGCCAGATAGCTGCATATAGGAGAAACCCTCCTCATCACCATAAAAGTCCAGCTCCGCTTCGTAAGTATCGCCATCATCTGAAATTAAAACAAGGTCTGGTAGGTGTTTAAAATATCGTCCCATAAAATGGGAGTGAGTGATAAACTCAGTGGAACAATAAAGTAAAGGTTAACATGTTATCAATTCAGTCAAGCAGTAATGATAATGCAATACAACAATCAGGTCTTAAGTACTCTTGTTAATGCAAGAATGATATGAAATAATGATGCATGCTCTCGCCTACGCTCCCTCAGCGACTTCATTTCATGATCGCGACATGAAACACTTCCTCAGTGCTTGATCTGCTACGCCAAACGTACACGTAATGTGGTGCATGTACGTGATTAGCCAGGTTCTTACTTAGGTTTTTCATACAGCAGGATTGAAAAGCTAAGGTACCTTCCTTATATCAATTCTCAAATAATGATCCATTCTAGGGTCGTCAGTCCTAGTAAATCTTATACGATGTTGTGGTTCTAGGTCACTATAAAGGGCTTTTCACCTGATCAGTGTAGGCTTAGTTTATACTCTAGTCGCTATGGAAAGGCTCTTCGCCTCAACGCAGCCTCAGAGTATGCTCGAGGGAACTACAAAGGGCTTGTCTCCTGATTAATGTAGGCCGACAGCTCGAATACAGTGTCCCATACCACCGTATTCGACTCACGAGTCTGGGTTGCTCACTGGTCACTATGGGGAGGCTCGTCGCTCCAGCGTAGGCCGACAGCAGGACCACGGTGTCCCATACTACCATGTCCGGCTCATGAGTCTTAGCGGATCGAGGTACCAAGGTTAAACGAGATTTTCACTGGTAAGTTGGTACCTTAGATTCTAGCAGTAGCGTCTATAAATGGTGAACACACAATAGGCCAATCGGGTTACTTGACAAGTTCGATTGGTACGAGCGTATGCAAAATTAATGACATGGAGCCCTAACCACTGTCGATAATCATCATACGACTCGGATTCACCGAACGCATCAAATGTGGTGAGACTAGCTCGGCCACTTAAACAAGAATTGCTACTGATTGTCTGGACTACGTTGTAGTCCTAATCACAGTAAAATGCAATAGGCATTCTTGTGTACTAATTAAAATAGCATATAACAGCCAATTCAACTATAAATCTCATATATGCATGTTAACGAACACGTAAAGTACATGTCACCATACATAAGTGTTCATTCATAAATTACGTAGTAGTAAGATAGATTACATAAAGGAAACGGTAACTATATACAAGGTAATTGAGAAACCCATCTCAATGGGCTCATTAAATACATTTCAGCGAGCATTTACTCATTCAGGCATTTTATCAAACACTTAGGCTACACACTTCACGTACATATAATAAATTTGTTAAAACACATATTATAGCAAATCCTTTCACAAGGGAGTTATCACACATACAACAATCATGTATTCTCAAACATCAATCATAACAAGCACTAATAATCATTCCATATTCATTTAATCATTTCAACAAACACCTAGTATGCATTAAAATCAACGTAGTTTACATATATATGTAATATAAAGAAAACATCGTATCTAAGCATATGTGACAGCAATCAAGTTAGTCATAAACCATTACAGACATTGAAAGCCTTGAAAACCATAACCAAAACATTTATAGTCCGCACCTTTCGCCGGTAGACTCGTAACGAGCTCGGTTTGAACACGATCTCTTTGTCTACTGCAAAATGACAACCCGCAGCATGAAATAGGTTAGCTACTTCACCATTTACTCTATTTGAATCCCTAAAATAGGTTAGGGTTAGGATTTCTTACCTAAGAATTGAGTCGAAATCGCCGAAATAGCGATACGGAAGCAGTGGTTAAGCACGAGGAATGGAAGGGATCGAATCTTAGGAAAAACTCTAATTCTCTCTCTCACTTTCTCTCTCTTTCCTTTTTTCTTTGCTCTCTTCTCTCTCCTAGGTTTTCAAATTCGTATGAAATTAGAGAGGGGTAGGTTTAGGCCTTTATATAGGCCCAGAACTGATCTCAATGGCCCCAGAGCCATGATATACTTAGGTTATAGCCAAATACGGGCCATTTCGGTCCAACGGAGATGTTCTGGAGGCCCCTTTTCTACATGTAGTCGGACTTAAGCTCTCTGAACATAGATCTAGATTAGGCTAAGTTTTCAGTCCGATCAAATCAGTGGATTGACCACGAGAGATCAGTTTCAGTTCAACGGTCATCGGTACTCAATTAGGGCCACAAGTGCACTGACCTGTGTTAAAAATTTTTCCTGATCTGAGGGTGCAATTGGGTCAGATTCTGACGGTCTGAATTCTTAAATTTTTCCTGCAAGCAAACCAACTCAATTCACTTAAGTTTTAGTTCATTTCTTAAGGGTATTCGCGTTTTCTCACACACTTCGCTCCGGGCCCAAGTAAATAGCTTAGTGATACTATTTGGACATGATTTTTGAGATGGTTTTCAAGTCCAGGAAGGCGGTCATAAATGTATAGCTTTGGGATAATCAGACTTTCGACGCGCTGTCCATGTCCGATATGGAGTTTCGTCGTGCTCCCAAGAGCAACCGGGTTTTGAGATGGGTCCTAAGTTTCAGGGTAATGTAGCGTCAATGATTCTACACATTTTAGGTCTTATAGATCATATTTAAAGCGTTCGAACTAATTCTAGTGATTGTTCAGTTTAACACTTATCTAATTCATGCCCTAATTACGACAGAATAAGGTCCTAGGGTAGTTCTACGTCCCTTTCTGGTACTTTTAGTTGGTATATTATTTTAATTATTTTTTAGTAGTTCTTCATCAAGTTCACTTCATCTCAACCAAATTTTATTAGATTTCGTGTGTAAAAAAAATTCTAAAAATTTCAAAAGCAGCAGCTGTCCAAACTAATGATTTTCAAACAGTTATCACAATAACCTATATATAAATATATTAAATATTTTTTACTTATTTTTATATGAAACTAGACTTATCAATCTTCAATCTAGCTATTAAATCATCTAAATTGGAGTTATAACGAGGGAGATATGATTTTTTGAAGTCAAAAAAAAATTGAAGAAAATGAGTAAAAAGGGGATTTGAGACTTTGAGATTGAGTTCCGAGAAGTCAATTAAGGTGTTATGATCGATTCATTATCCAAGGACGTATTTTTGCAAGTTGGCAAAAATTCAGGATGTTACAATCTACCCCCTTAAAAATAATTTCGTCCCTAAAATTGTCTAAGGGAGTACATAAAGATTTTATGATTCCTTTTACCTAAGCTTTATTGACTTCAATTTTATATGTGTAGTAGGGTGTATACTATCTATGCTAGTTTGGATTACTTTAGACACCCTCCTTAAAACATTTTCTCCTTGAAATTGGCTAAGGCTCCTATTGGGTCCGTATTCCACAAGCACATTGTAAATACACTGACCTCGGTTATTGTAATTCAGCTCGTACCCATTGTTAGGCCTATTCTTTAATGTGAATCGGTTTAACACTTGAACCCTAATTGTTTTCCTTTCAAAGACTTCATTATTGACATTCTAAGAAAGATTTAGATCCTATTTAGTAGCCTGTCCTTACGCACAGCTTGGATCAATTTTCTTCGATCCTTGGCCAGTGGGACAGGGGCCAACCATGCTTCCACTGCGCCACTTTGATACAATGGATGTATAGACTGACTTAACTAGATTGGGCTCATGCTGTTCTACCCCCCTTAAAAATTATTTCTACTCTCAAGGCTCAAGAATCTATGTCCTGATCCGTATGTCGAACCAATGTGTAATTTATGACCTATCCTTGACACAAAATGGGAAATGATCTCTCAGTACATTGGTCTTCCTTTCATTGATAACGTGTATTATGGCATTGGTACTTATGGTTATAGACCATTCATTATTGTATTATGGCATTGGTAATTAAAATTCGACCATTCATTATTGTGTTTTGGAAAAACATATAAGCTGATGTGTTCATGATATCAAATCCATCCATCAAGTAGCCCTCTAATGTTTTAATTAGATCCCGAAAACCATTCTCATCCATAATTACTTAGGTGACCACACTATGTAAAAGAAAAACCTAAGACAGTGTCAATAACGATGGTGGGGCACCCAAGTTTCTAATGAGATGTGTATCTTATAATCATTGAACAACGTCCATATGAAAAATCAGTTTAAAGGTGAAGATTCACAAAGTTTTTCCATATGTGTACAATATAACGTGAATAAGCACGAATTTTCATGATTGGCAAGGTTCTGGTCTCATTAGACTGAGCTGCATGTGTTGCATGAACAATCTCCCTCCCTCCGGAGCGGATTAGATACTGAACACTTTATTAGCCAAGAGGCTACTGAAGTGACATGGTGAAATAGGATTGGTTGAATGCGAAGAGTCCGTTGCCTTACAATTAATGATGTTTCCATTAGAGCTCCGTTAAACGACTCTCTCCATTTGGCAGAGCACACACTCGACCACATCAAGGTAAACGCCATTTTCAAGTCATTTCTTTTATTGGCTCTCCTGCTGAAGTGACGTCATCACTTTCCGTGGGCGCCACCATGATGTATGTATCGTATTCACACCGCCCATCCATTTCACGAGATCATTTTAGGGCATAATCCAAAGAGTGAGAAAGATCCAAATTTCAAGTGCACCCCACAGCAGAAAATAATGGGGATTGAATGCTTACCATTAAAACCTCTTTGGGCCACAGAAGCTTTTGATCAAGCTAATATTTATGCTTTACCTTATTCCATGTATTTATTTTTTATTTTTTTAATTTTTTGAACTTATAAAAAAGTTGGATCTCAAATAAACATCATGGTTGACCCAGGAAGGTTTCAAAGGTGGTTGTCAGTGTCCCACTTTTTTTCCTGGTGGGGTCCACTTGAACTTTGGATATGCCTAATTCTTTGGCTCACTCTTTAAAATGATCTCTCCAAATGGATGGATGGTATGGATACAACACATACATCATGATGGGGCCCAAAGAACGTGGAAATGTTACATCAGTAGCCAGAGTCGCTACGGTCTGGTTAAGTAGCCAACCGACTTCCATTTCCAATGGATGTGGATAGGGGTGTACACGGGTCGATCCGAGTCGAACTAGGCTACACCCGGCCTGGCCTTGTCACCAGCTAAACCCAGCCCGAACCCGGCCCGACCAGGTCACCGGGCCAACACGTCCAGGCCGAACCTGACCCGATTAGCAATCTGGCGAGTTCGGGTCAGTTTCGGACCTTACAGCAAGTTCATGGGAAGTGCTTTTGCAAGTAATCCGTATCCCATTACAAGGCCTTCGATCAACGGTTTAGATAGTTGAACTATATACTTCACAAAAAATCTAACTAGTCAGGACATTATAATTCATTTTTGTATTTGGATGAATATAAGCCGTTCAAGTTATACGTCTGTGAGGTGAACGAGTTATTGTCACTTGAAAGATAGGCGGTGAACTATCCCAGAAGGGTAAAGGGGAAAGGAATGGGTAGAGTTTTGAAATACACACACACACACCCCACTTGACTGAGTCGGGCCGGGTCGGGCTTCGGGCCAAACTGCGACATATCCGAACTCAGTTTCGGGTCGAAGAAAATGGCCTATCTCAACCCGAACTTAGTTCCTGATCGGGTCGAGTCGAGCGAGTTAACCAGGCTAGCCCGGTTCGTGTACAGCCCTAGACATGGATTGTGGCCAAAGCCATCAACATGAACTTCCTTCAACGACAAGTTAGGTGGGGCACACCATGATGTTTGTGAGAAATCCAGTCCCTCCATCCTTTTTTCCATATCATCTAGGCCAAAAAATGAGCAGATAGAAAACTCATGTGGGCTGTACGGCTGGAAACAGTAAGTAGGAGAATTCCTGTAGTTGAAAATTCCCCGGGTCCACCATGATGTATATATGCCATCCACAT
Organism: Magnolia kwangsiensis; assembly: GCA_037074715.1. Taxonomy (NCBI): domain Eukaryota; kingdom Viridiplantae; phylum Streptophyta; class Magnoliopsida; order Magnoliales; family Magnoliaceae; genus Magnolia; species Magnolia kwangsiensis. The sequence goes on along the minus strand of CM073572.1, from coordinate 43,460,927 downwards.
GGTTCACGAGGTTATTCTCACCGAGATGAACCGAAATTATAAAAAATTAGCATAATCCAAAAATTTGTGGCTGCTTGAATGTTTCAATGGCGGAAGCTCAATCCTCACCTTTTCTTACCGTTCTATGGGCCCTACCCTGATGTATGTGTTGTATCCACACCATCCATCCGTTTGGAGAGATCATTTTAGTGAGTGAGCCAAAGAATTAGCCAGATCCAAAGTTCAAGTAGACCCACTACAGAAAACAGTGAGACGGCGACGGCCACCATTGAAACCTTCCCAGGGCTGACCATGATAGTTATTTGAGATCTATCTTCTTTATAAGTTAAAAAAGGCATGGAACAAGGTAGAGCATAAATATTAGTTTGATCGAAAGCTTCTACGGCCCGAAGAGGTTTTAACGGTAAGCGTTCAATCCCCATTATTTCATGGGGTGGGGTGCATTTGAAATTTGGATCTTTCTTAATTATGCCCTGAAATGATCTCCTGACATGAACGAACGGTGCGTATACAATACATACATCATTGTCCAACGGAAAGAGCATGGAGCAGAGCTTTAGTTGTAAGGTAATATAGTACAATACATGCATCATTGCCCAATGGAAAGAGCATTTACCCTTCCATGGTCGAGTGCAGAGCAGAGCAATTAATTGTAAGGCAATAGCCCCTCCGTCTACTAGTTCGGCAGTGACACAGATTGCCTGTGAAAGCAGGTGACTTTTCTTTTGTTTTTTTTACACGCACACACACCATCAACTCTCAACGAGTTGTTGAAACTCCCGAGAGTCTACCACTGGAGTGAGAGAAAGCACGTGACGCTTCACATGACGCTTCGAACGCATATGACATCACCATGCGTTGGAGCTGTTTGGGTCTCAACCGTGATGTTTTTATAGAAAAACTGAATCTGATGTGCCCAAACATCTTTGTCCGGATACCAGAATTAAGCCTGATCTATTATGAGGTGGGCCAAACCAATGGAGCATACTAGAAAGGCAACGCATACCATACAAACTTCCAGATCAAATATGGGGTCGACATTGTTTTGTATATCCAATCGAAACCATCCATCAGTTCCAAAAAAAACATGATAAAGGGAGACACAACAAAAAAACAGGACTTTTCTGAAAATTCAGGTGCTACGTTGATCTCAGGCGTGAGAGTACATTGCTCCCCATGGCGCCTCACACATAAATTTTAGACCAGCATAATTCTTTCGTGGAGGACCGTGAACATGAGCCTTCGAGCCAGATGCATGGCGGAGATTCCACATGCGCATTACGGGTGGGCCTACACCGAGAAAAGCAAGGTAACATCTCTCTCTCTCTCAATCTTTTTAAAAAATAATAATAAATAAATAAAATTGACTTTTCTCTTAGAAGGCACCTTTTCCAGCTACTAAACTATCAAGAAATTGGAGCCTCTTCGGCTACCTCTCTCTCTCTCTCTCTCACGTCAGTTGCTCTGTTTTCTCTAAAAGAAGCCACAACACGCCTCCGATTTCAATGTCAATTTTGGAAATTTTCAGCCATATATCTTTTTACGCGGGAAAATTTCTTGCATAAAAGATGGGGCTGCCATCTACTAAACGTTGGCCACCTTCAAGTGGCAATGCATGCAATCCAGACCATTCGAGCTGTGGGCCCAACAGATGATACCAGCATAGCCAGAACAGAGTACACCCGATTTTACAGCTTTGCGTTTGGACCAATGAACATTTGCTCCTCAAGGAATTTGGAATTTGGATTTCCGGCTTAGTACCATCTCTCACAATCGTGGCCCCAATTTGGACGGTGTGGATTTATCCAAGCGTTTTTTGGAATATTTCAGCTTTTTCTCTTCTTCTTTTTTTGGCGGGAAAATGGATTTTCTTCTTACAGTTCCAATTAATCTTAATAGGAGAGCAGGGAGCTTTTTCTTTTTCTCTCTTTTTTTTTTTAAAATTCCAAAGATGTACGGAAATTCTAAAGTTAATACCATCGGTTTTCCACTGTTATTGCTAGCAAACCTTTTCCACATACCGTACTTCCTTTTGGATCTTTTATTGGGTTCTCTTTTGATAAAGGAAGAAATTGGATGTCTTTTTCACTCATGGAAGGATTCCGAGGTTGTTTCCTTCGTTACTAAGACACTCTTCTTCTTCTTTTTCCATTTCTTATGGGGAGTTTTATATATTATCATCATGGGATTAGATTAGATTAGACGAAGAAAGTATTGGAAATTGCGTAACTGGGTTGTTTCAGGAGTGAAGGAAGGACGATGAACTCAGACGGTAGAAAAGGCCCATTTTTTAGAGATCCTAATTTGATCGATTTGGTCCTCTCGTGGAGAGGATTTATGAAATCGGACGGTCGGAAAGGGTACAGGTATCCCAGTTTGATCGATCTGGTCCTCTCATGGTCTATTGAAGATATCTTCGATGAGAAGCGCTACATAGATAAGGTCTCCTCTCTCCTTCTCTCTAAATATTTGCAGCTTCTTTCCTCTAACAACCCTTTTGATTTGGTGGAAGTGATACACGTTGGAGGTAGGCGGTGAGGGCATTTTTGTCATTTTCCTCGGTTGGCGCTTTTTTCATGATGTCTGGCGGGGAGGCGAGTTGCTTGTCACCCACGCAAAAGGATGGAAGCTACACGGGGCCTACACAGATGTCCATGAGAAATGCACCCCGTCCATCGGTTTCTCCAGATCATGTTACGGCATGATCCTAAAAATGTGGCAGATCTAAAAGTCAAGTGGGTCACACGACAGGAGACAGTGAAATGTAAATGCCCACCGTTGAAACTTTCCCTGGGCCTACCCTTATGTTTATATTTCATCCAAACCGTTTACAAGGTCATTCCCACTCGAATGAACTGAAAAAAAAACAAACATTAGCCTGATCCAGAAAGAACATAGTTTTCAACTGTGGATATTCAATCCTCATTGCTTTTGGTATCGTGTGGCCCACTTGAGTTTTGGATGTGTCTCGTTTTTGGGCTAATGCCCTATCATGGTCTTGATAAACCGATGGACGGGGTGGATTTCTGTTGAACCTCGGGGCGGGCCCCACGTAGCTTCCGTTGGTGGGGCAAAGGCAACTCGCGTCCGTTTGGAAGGCATGCATTTGGAAATCGAACACGTGGCTTAAAATAAGGCGTCCAAAATTGCGTGTCCCGCTGGACGTTTTATCACCTACTTGAGAATTTGTGGTAGGGGATCGATAAGTCATTCTGATATCTGGCTTGTGAGTTGGGATGCGGATTAGCTACTTCACCGGACAGTAGCGAGTCTAGCGACTTAAATGACGTCACCACGTTCTTTGAGCCCATGTATGTGTTGTTGTATCCACGCCATCCATGCACTTGGAGAGATCATTTTAAGGCATAGCCAAATAATGAGTTAGATCCAAAGTTCAAGTGGACCCCACCACAGAAAACAGTGGGGACAGGGACGGAAGCGGATTGGCTACTCTCCCTGCCACCAGCCAATGGTTGGTGGTCGGTTCTCTGTGGACCCCACCATGATGTATGTGTTTCATCCATGCCGTCCATCTATTTTCCCTGATCATTTTATGGTATAATACTAAAAATGAGGTATATCACAATCTCAAATGGACCACATTACGGGAAACAGTGTTGAATTAACGTCAACCATTAACAACTTTTTGGTGGCATAAAAGTTTTGAATCAAGCTGATCTTTGTTTTTTCCCTTCATCTGGATCTGTATGACCTAATCAACAGATTGGATGTCAAATAAACAGTACAGTGGGCCTTAGGAAGATTTTAATGGTGGATATCCAATCACTGTTGTTTTCCTGTAGTGTGGTCCACCTGAGATTTATATCCCTCTCATTTTTCGAATCGAGCACTGAAATGATACGTAAAAATGGATTAACGGAATGGATGAAACACATACATCATGGCAGGGCATACATAGCACCGACCACCAGCCACCGGGATAGTGTCAGGGGGAGTAGCCAATCCGTTTCCGACAGGGACACCCACCGTTGAAACCTTCTTAGGGCCCACCATGATCTTTATTTGAGATCCAACCTGTTTATAAGTTAGCACAGACATGGAATAAGGGAAAACACAGATATCAGCTTGATCAAAAACTTCTGTGGCCCAATAAAGTTTTTAATGGCAGGGGTTTAATCTCCAGTGTTTTCTGTGATGGGGTCCACTTGAGCTTTGGATCTTTCTCGTTCTTTGGATCATGCCCTAAAATGATCTCTCCAAATGGATGTACGGTGTGGATACAATACATATATCACGATGGGGTTCACATAACGTGGTGACGTCACTTCAGTGGTAAGACTCGCTACTGTCGAGTTCAGTGGCTAATCCGCATCCTGGGAGTTGTGACCGTTCTCCGACGAGTGCAGTCCTTCCCATGTTTGTGCCACGTGTCAGTTTTTTAGTGCGTGAGTGTTACCTGGCATTCTCTGTTAGCGTAGCAAGTCGCCAGAATGAGAACGCGACCATCCGTTTGACGTTTGGGCTTTTGGTCGTCGTCGTATTTTATATAGCTATTGGCGCGGAGACTTTACAACGTGCTCCTGCTTCCGGTTTGTTCAGTGGAAGCTTATGTTTCCGTGAATCCAAACCGTTGATATGATGTTACTCACGCAGTTTGGCGGATGAAGGAATCCCGATGAAAGATCCTAACAATAGAATATGTGACCTTTGAACAGTTGCCGCATTTTCTTTCTTAACCGTGTATCTACTGGCCACCAACTGAACGGTTAGATTTATTTTTTCGAAATTTTCGCGATCATTGTATGATACCTTCTTAAAGACTTTCGGTCAACACCTTACCAAAGGCTCGGGCATCGGCACATGCTGCATCTTTTTCTCGGACGCGGATTAGCTACCGACAGGTTGATAGCGAGGCTATCAAGTGACGTCCCCAAGTTATGTGGGGCCTACCATAATGTATGTACCCCGTCCATTTATTTGGAGATATCATTTTAGGGCATGAGCCAGAGAAAACGAGGCGGATCCAAAGCTGGAATAGACCCCACCACAGAAAACAGCGGGGAGAGTGACACTGACCGTTGAAACCTTCCTAAGGTCATTAATGATGTTAATTTGAGATCCAACCTGTTCATATGTATAGGAGGATTTTTTCTATATGCAGGTTCTGATCGACGGGGTTATAGGGTTACTGATTAGATGCCAATACACTTGGTATTTTGCATTTTTTTTAAGCACTCATGTATATTCTTTTACTCCATTTTTAGAGTATACTCATGTATATTTTGCATTTTTAGACTATACTCGTGTATATTTTAGAGTATACTCATGTATATTTTGCATTTTTAGAGTAAAAGAATATACACGAGTGCTTAAAAAAAATGCAAAATACTAAGTGTATTGGCATCTAATAAGTAACCCTATAACCCCGTCGATCAGAACCTGCATATAGGAGAAATCCTCCTCATCATCATAAAGTCTGGCTCTGCTTCACAAGCAACGCCATCATCTGAAACTAAAACAGGGACTGGTTGGTGTGGCCAACACTGTCCCGTAACGTGAGAGTGAGAAATTAACTTAGTGGAATCTATAAAGCAAAGGTTAACATGTTATCAATCCAATCATACAGTAATGATAAAGCAGTACAATCAAACATGTCCTAGATACTCTTGTTAATGCAAGGATGATATGAAGAATGATGCATGCCCTCACCACAAACTCCCTCATGCGACATCATCTAACGATCGCGGCATGAATCACTACCACTGTGCTCTCACAACAACGCCAATGGCATATGCAGTGCGATGTCATAAGTATGATTACCAAGTTCTTATTGGTCCTTTTCATACAACAGGATTGGAAAGCTAAGACACCTCCCTTATATCATTTCCCAACGTTGATCCATTCTAGGGTCGTCAGTCCTAGGAATCTTAAACGATGTTATAGTTCTAGGTCGCTGCAAGGGCTGTCAGGGCTGTTGCGCGCAATCGTTGCTCCTCTCCCCCATCACCTTATCAATACAAGCCTACTTATATGTAACATCCCGAAAAATCGGAGGTCGAGCATAAACTCCACTCCCGAGTTTCAAAACATCACTTATACAACATTTTTAATGATGGATGAATGTTGTTCATATTAGTGCAGAAAACATGAGTGAGATTAGACCAAAACAGCATATCATACTCCAGAGACAGTTAAATTTCTCAAGCAGAAGACAGTAATAAATATATAAAATGTATAAATGATTGTAAGTCTTCAGAGTGTGAACATGTTACTAGGTTAACTAAATACATGTATACTCCAAAATAGAAAGAAAAGAATATATATGGGCGTGTAAATAAAAGACAAAATACCAAGTGTATTGGCATCTAATCAGTAACCCTGTAACCCCGTCGATTAGAACCTGCATATAGGAGGAATCCACCTCATCATCATTAAGTCCGGCTCTGCTTCGCAAACATCGCCATCATCTGTAACTAAAATAGGGACTGGTTGGTGTGTACAACACCGTCCCGTAACGTGGGAGTGAGTAGCTAACTCAGTGAGATCTACACAGCAAAGGTTAACATGTTATCAATTCAATCAAGCAGTAATGATAAGGCAGTACAATCAAACAGATCCTAGATACTCTTGTTAATGCAAGGATGATATGAAGAATGATGCATGCCCTCACCACAATCCCCTCTGCGACATCATCTAACGATCACGGCATGACTCACTTCCTTAGTGCTCTATCACCAACGCCATTAGCACATGCAATGCGGTGTTATGAATATGCTTACCAAGTTCTTATTAGTCCTTTTCATACAGCAGGATTGGAAAACTAAGACACCTCCCTTGTATCATTTCCCAACGTTGATCCATTCTAGGGTCGTCAGTCCTAGGAATCTCATACGATGTTATGGTTCTAGGTCGTTGCAAGGGCTGCCAGGGCTGTTGCGCACAATCGTTGCTCCTCTCCCCCATCACCTTATCAATACAGGCCTACTTATATCCTCAAGACTACAACAGGACTCGTTGCTCCTATGCAGTATCAGGATAAACTCAAGGTCACTACAAAGGGCTGTCAGGGCTGATGCGCGCAGTCGTTGCTCCACTCCCCCATCACCAAACAGTGTAAGCGGACAGCCAGAATATAGTGTCTCATACCACCATAATCTGCTTAGAGTAGGGTGCTCACTGGTCACTACGGGGAGGTTTGTGGCCCCAGCGTAAGCCGACAGCTCGACCACGATGTCCCATACCACCATGCCCGGCTCATGAGTCTTAGGGGATCTTGGTACCATAGTTAACGGGAGTTTCACTGGTAAGCTCAGTGCCTTAGATTCAAACAGTGGCGACCAAACATGGTGAACAAACATCGGTCAATCAGGTTAGTTGATAAGCTTAACTATGCCAAGCGTACGTTGAGTTGAACGACATGGAATGCATAAGCACTCCGTGTGGCCTAACCACTGCCGAAGACCCCAAGCACGACTCAGATTCGCTAAACTCATCCTACGTGGCGAACAACCTCAACCACCATTTACAGAACGATTACCGATTACCTGGACTGTAGCACAGCCCCAATCACATACACATACAATAACTAGCATATGATTCATATTCTGCATCCATATGGACAATCATGAAGTACAACTTAAATGTAAACAGTACATACAGGAAATTATACACACATGTAACATGATTCAATTAAACACATAAGTCATGGAGGAAATCATACACTTATTTAGCATGGATAACCTAAGTTACATGATTCATGAAGGGAATCATACACATCATTGATGTAGTTGAGAATCATATCTCAACCCGCATATAGGTACATCTTACTAACTCCTAACTCATTCAGACACTTTTACATACACTTAGTATACACATTACATCATACATATTATGTATCCATTAGCATATGTATTAGGGCAAATCCTTTCGTTAAAGGAGTATCGCCCATACAACAATCATATATCCATGACAATTAGTCATGACGAGCATAAAAGCAAATTCCATACTCATTCAGTCATTTTCACAAACACTTAGGCTACGCATACTAACTACATATCGTATGTTGATATATCATGTATTTGACCAAATCCTTTCACTAGGGAGTTGCCCCATATATCACTTGCATATACCCACGACGGATAATCATAGCATGTATGAATCCGGGTTTCGTATTCATTTAAACATTTTCACAAACACGTGAGCTACACACTTTAACATATACGGCGTATATTGGCCGTGGCGTGATTTAGGGCAAGTCCTTTCGCTAAGAAGTTGTCACACATGCAACAAGCATATATACACGGCAAATAATCATGTTGAACACAAATCCAAATTTTGTACGTATACGGTATTTTCTACAAATACGAGGAATACAGTATATTCAACATAATCAACGTATAACTGAAAAATGAAACGGACGGCACTTTATACATGTGAAATAACATCCTAAGTAAGAATAAATCATTACTTAACATTGAAAGTCTTGGTCACCGTAACCTAAACGCATATAGTCCGCACCTTAAACCAGAAAATGCGAAACGGAGTTGATTTAGATGATAAGTCTTCGTCAACGGCGGATTGACAACCTATGGCAAGAAATAGATTAACTATAGCTTCACTACAGCTATTCTAAGCTCCAAAACAGGTTAGGGTTAGGATTTCTTACCTAAGAACGGAGTTGGAGTCGCCGGAAGAACGATATAGTAGTGGTATTGAAGCACGTGGAGCAGCAGGGAAGAATCTCAGGAGAAAAGCCCCAACTTCTCTCCCACTTTCTCTCCCTTTTCTCTCTTCTCTCTCCTAGGGTTTTCCCCAAATTCGTATGGGAGGAAGGAGTGAGGGCTAAAGGCCTTTTTATAAGCCCAAAAATGACGAAAATAGACTTGGGGCCAAGGTATACTTAAGTTATAACCAAATCGGGTCTGTTCCGATCCAACGGAGCATTTCTGGAGGTCCTGTTATCAAATGCGGTCGGACTTAAGCTCACTAACATTGGATCTTTAATCAGTTAAGTTTTTAGTCTGATCGGATTTCTAGATCGTCCGTGGCGGACCAGTTTCAATTCAATGGTTACCGAACTCCGATCAAGGCCACAAGTCCTTGGACATGTAAGGGCAAATTTTCCTGATCCGAGGGTGAAATTTGGTCGAATTCTGACGGTCAGAATGCTTAAAAATAACACACAAGTGAAACGTTCCAGATTCTAATTTATTTTCTAAAAATCTTCCTTTTCTCACTCTCTTCACTCCGGACTCAGTAAAATGGTCTCAGGATATCGGTTGGGCTTGATTTTTGAAATGATTGTCAAGTCCAACTAGGCGGTCATAATGGTCTAAGATTATAGATATCGGACTTTCGACGTGCGGTCTAAATCCAATACAAAGTTTCAAAGGGTTCCTGAGAACAAACAGGTTTAAAGTTTGATCCTAGGTTTTAGGGTAACGTAGTGTCAACGATTCTATAGGTTTTGGGTCTTACAGATCGTATTTAAAGTGGTTGGTGCTTATTTCACAGGAAATCTAGTGTAGCGCTAGTTAATACACGTTAAATTTCTAAAGAATTAGGTTCTAAATGATTTCTCTGGCTTTGGAATCGAGTTATGAGAGTGATATGGTTGACCCATTGCCTAAGGACGTCTAACCCCAGGTTGGCAAAAATCCGGGGTGTTACATTATATCCTCAAGACTGCAACAGGACTCTTCGCCTCTATGCAGTGTCAGGATAAACTCAAGGTCATTACAGAGGGCTGCCAGGGCTGTTGCGCGCAATCGTTGCTCCACTCTCCCATCACCAAACAGTGTAGGCAGACAGCAAGAATATAGTGTCCCATACCACCATAATCTGTTTAAAGTAGGGTACTCACTGGTCACTACGGGGAGGTTTGTGGCCCCAGTGTATGCCGACAGCTTGACTACGGTGTCCCATACCACCATGCCCGGCTCATGAGTCTTAGGGGATCATGGTACCACGGTTAACGGGAGTTTCACTGGTAAGCTCGGTGTCTTAGATTCAAACAATTGCGACCAAACATGGTGAACAAACATTGGTCAATCGGGTTAGTTGATAAGCTCAACTAGGCCAAGTGTACGTTGAGTTGAACGACATGGAATGCATAAGCACTCCGTGTGGCCTAACCACTGCCGAACACCCCAAGTACGACTCAAATTTGCTAAACTCATCTTGTGTGGCGAAAGTAACCTCAGCCACTACTTCCAGAATGGTTTCCGATTGCCTGGACTGTAATACAGCCCTATTCACGAACAAAGCTAATAACTAGCATATGATTCATGTCCTGCAGTTATATAAACAATCATGGAATACAACTTGAATGTAAACACAGTACATGCAGGAATTCATACACTCATATAACATGATTTAACTAAGTACATAATCCATGGAGGAAATCATACACTCAGTTAGCATGAATAACCTAAATTACATAATTCATGGAGGAAATCATACATACAAACCTTACGGTTGAAATCCATATCTCAACCATTTTAGCAAGCACACTATACTAACTACCAACTCACTTAGGCATTTATTCAAACACTTAGGTTACACTATTCAACATACACCACATATGTCGACACCGTTGCAAATTAGGGCAAGTCCTTTCGCCAAGGAGTTGCCGTATACATATTAAGCATATAACAACGACAATTTATCATGGCAATCAATTCAGCAAATTCTATACGTATACGTGTATTCTAACATATACATGAAATACGGTGTTTACAATATACAGCATACGTATACGGAAGACAAAACAAACGGCACATTTGGCATGTGTAATTGCATCCATAGCATGAATAAATCATTAACTATCATTGAAAGGGTTGAAAACCATAACCTAAGCGCATATAGTCTGCACCTTAAGCTAGAAAAGACGTATTTAGGTTGATTCAGATGACGTATCTTCGTCAACGGCGAATACGCTACTATGGCAAGAAACAGGTTAGCTAGAATGCTACTACAGCTAGCCTAAGCTTCAAAACAGGTTAGGGTTAGCTTAACTTACCCAATAACGGAATCAGAATCGTCGGAAGAACGATTCAGATACGCCGGTTTAGAGTATAGATGCACTAGGAAGGATCCTACGGAGTTTCACCGGATTCTCCCACACTTTCTCTCTCTTTTCTTTTTCTTAAATCTCTAGGGTTTGGAAAATTCGTATGGGTTAGAAAGCTAAGGGTTTAAGGCCCTTTTATAAGCCCAAACATAACGAAAATGGACTCCAAGTCAAGGTATACTTAGGTTATACCCAAATCGAGATCTTTCTGATCCAACGGAGCGTTTCTGGAGGTCCTGTTATCAATTGCAGTCGGACTTAAGCTCACTAACATCGGATCTTTAGTTAGTTAGGTTTTCAGTCCGATCGAATCTCCAGATCGTCCGTGGCGAACCAGTTTCAATTCAATGGTTACGGGGACTCGATCAGAGCTACAAGTACTATGACATGAAAGGGCCAATTTTCTTGATCCGAGGGTGAACTTTGGTTGAATTCTAACGGTCAGAATGCTTAAAAATAAAGCGCAAGCGACATGTGCCAGATTTCATAAAAATGGAATTAATTTTTCTAAATCCTTTCCTTTTCTCACTCTCTTCACTCCGAACTCAGTAAAATGGTGTCAGGACATCAGTTGGGCTTGATTTTCGAAACGATTGTCAAGTCTAACTAAGCGGTCATAATGGTTTAAGTTCATCGCTATCGGACTTTCGACGCGCGGTTCAGGTCCGATACGAAGTTTCCAAATGGTCTCGAGGTCAACTGGGCTTAGAGATTGATCCTAGATTTTAGGGTAACGTAGCGGTAACAATTCTAGAGGTTTTGGGTCTTACAGATCGTATTTAAAGTGGTTGGTGCTAATTTGACAGGAAATCTAGTGTAGCGCTGACTAATTCACGTTAAATTTCTAAAAAATTAGGTTCTAAATGATTCCTTTGGCTTTGGAATTGAGTCTTAAGAGGTTACCAAGGTATTATGGTTGACCCATTGCCTAAGGACGTCTAATTCCAGGTTGGCAAAAATCCGGGGTGTTACAACAAGTCATTTGAGGATGGAGAAGTGTTGTCGGCTGTGATTCCATGAGTGAATCTGAGCTATCAATGGATCTTAGATTCGGGCACCTCGTTCCATATGACTTGTTCACTCCCCAAGTGTAGGGTTGTGATGTAGTAATAACTCGGTAAGACCGAGGTCGAATCCCAAGGGACTGAAACTTGTACGTTATCTAAAACTCACTAGAACTAGAACTAGGCTAAGATGAATTCTAAATCAATTAGCAATGGTGGAATACTTACAGAATAATTAATCTAAAACTTAGGAAACAAATCAGAGATAGGAAACTAGGGATTCAGAGGATCCACTTGTAGAGATCAGGGAGAACTTATGCTTGCATCAAAAATTATGAAAATTACTGAACTGCCGTTGATCTAGTTTTCAAAGAGATGAAAGGTGTATGAATTAGAATGGATTCCATCACCAAACCATGCCCAAAGACTATGGCAAACAACAGAATCAAACTAATTACCACTCAATCACATATATGTAAGTTAGGAAGGGTACCGTCATCCGACCATGCCCAGGAGTATATGGTGAACAACAGGGCTTCCTGACATCATAAACATTAAAGAGAACGGAAATATTCAAAGCCATTGCAGACCCATTGTAATTTTAGTCACAACAGACCATTAAAAACCTAAAACATTCCCATATTAATTAACTAAAATCAACGTCAATTCATGCATTAAAATTTAAATAAAATCAAATCTCCCATCTCACTACAAGCTTCACCTCTTAGCCCTAGCTAGGAGGATTTAGCCTGCCATGGATGGGCTCAATCCAAATAAATAAAGAGAAAAAGAAAAGGAAAAGAAAAGGGAAAGAAAAAACCAAGCTCCTCTCTCTCTCCTCTGCCCACGTTGAAACCCAAGCTCGAGCCCTCTGTTCTTCCTCCCCAAGACCTGAATGAATGCTCCCCACGTCCAAAAACCTCCTTTTATAGCTGCTGGAAGGCTGGAGTCAGTGACAGAGTTGTAGCAGGACACGGAGTGCAATTTTCGCAGCCAAGTTCGGTACCATGAAACACGCCACTTTCCTCACTCAAATTCCAAAGAAACACCGTCCCTTAGTACTTTCTTGGGTCCTCTACATGATAGACGGTTCAGATCTGCCATATGATCAAAGATGGTGGGCCAAAACTGTCCGGAAAAGTCGGTTTTCGCGGATGTGCGAAACCTTTCGCACCATTTCGCTGTTGTGGTCGGTGGACCCCACAGAAGCATTTTCTGGAAAATCTACCTCGTCCATTGGATTCAGAACGAAATTTCAGTCAAGAATGGGTGGTTTTGAACGTCCATTGACGTGGCCCAAAGAAGAAATCACTAAAAGATCAGATTTGAACGCTACCGGGCAGCCCTTTTGTGGCCTCTGTATCTCCCACGTGTGCATGCATGGGTGAAAAGTGACAACTTGGTTTTGTAGTGCTCATGGCTGTCTACACGGTGGACGGTTTGGATTGAGCTTATGGGGCACGTGTGGGGCCCACAGCTGATCGCAAAAACGGCCAGCGGCCGTGCATGACGCGGTGCGAAAGCGGAATTTTCTTCCGCTGTGATGATCGGTGGGGTCCACTTAGCTTTCTTTTCGAAAATCCACAACGTCCATTGGCTTCAGGACGAAAAACCGTCCAGGAATGCTGAGACTAGTTTGATTCTAGTGTGGCCCACAATAATTTTTTTATTCTGCCATCCATCCTGCGCTGAACGGATAGGATCCTGCAATCTTTTGCATGGTCTTGAAAGGTCACCTAGGTGATGATTGTGGCCACCTCCTGAGGCAATTGGACGGTTCGGATCATTGTACCAGATGATGTGTGGGTCCCACAACGAAAAAACGAGCGGCCAGCGTCCGTTCGCTGGCCGCTTTACGCAGAGAGGAGAGCCAGAGACGGGTCAACTTGGGTCAGCCGGTTTTGGGGTTGCCGTGCACGGCGTGTGCACTTGTGCACGGTGCACTCACCACTCAGGTGGGGCCCACTGTGCTGTTTATAAAAAAATCCATACCGACCATCCACTTTGTAATATCATTTTAACCGTCCAGAACACTTTTGAAGCATATCCATAACTCAGGTGGGCCCCAATTTGAGATTTTATGGGCTGATCTATCCGTTGGGAAACTTCTAGGGTGATTCAATGGATGATTTTTGACGTGTACGGTTAATTTATGGTCCTTAGGCGACGTATGAAGTTTCGAGCCGAACGGATGATGGGAACCTCGTGATCTTGCATTCTGGACGTCCTTCAGGCCACTTGAGCTTCAATTTCTAACTTTTCTCGGATTTCTGACCGTGTATATTTGTCAATCTTGGTCCCCTGGAGTGTGTCCCTTGCCTTTGGCGTCATCAGATCGTTAAATCTCAACTTTTAACGTCCTTTTTCCATCCATGCTCATAAAATCACTTTGCCACACAAGAATGAGAAAACGAGCCATTAGACAGTATTATATTCGTAAATCCAGACAATATCTGGGGTCTAATATGCAATATTTGACCCTCAACATGACTCCACATAGAGATTATTTCTATACATGTCAATCTTGTGATGGTGACAAAGTTTACATGGTTGATGATAAAACATGTAAAATTATGTATATTGGATATGTTATAATTATTATGTTTAAGGGTATCATACATATAGTTTCTGGTGTGTGGCACATACCGAACTTGTGGAAGAGTCTTCTATCATTGGGAAAGTTCGATGAAGACAGCTATAAATTTTTTGGTGAAATGAGTCAATAGGAGATTGTTAAAGGGCCGATGGTGGTGGTGAAAGGAGAGTTAATGGTGACTTATATCGTTGGATTGGGGATACCATGGTTGGTGATATCGTGACAAACTCTACTACAATCTGGCACAGGCGGTTGGGCCACATAAGCAAGGATTAAAGGTACTTCTTAATTGAAATTTACTTATTGGTTTAAAGTCTATTAATTTAGATTTTAACAAGGATTGTTTATTTGGAAAGCTCGATAGAGCTTGTTTTCCCTTATCTACTGCTAAAAGTAAGAATGTTTTAAATCTAATTCGTTCTGATACTTGGGAGGATCCAGTCAAATTCTTGGGATTTTGAAATACTTTGTTTTTATTTATTTATTTATTGATGATTTTCCTAGGAAGGTATGAGTTTAAATGTTGAAAAGGAAAGGCGATGCTTTTGTTTGCTTTTTCAAGTTAAAGCATTTGTTGAAAATCAAAAGGCAAAGAAAATTAAGTGTATGAGAACTGATAACGAAAGAGAGTACACCTTAAAAGAATTCAATAATTTTTGCAGTGAGCATGACATTAAGAGACACTACATGATCCCTAGTACTCCACGGAAGAATAGA
The DNA here is from genome assembly GCA_037074715.1 of Magnolia kwangsiensis. Lineage (NCBI taxonomy): Eukaryota > Viridiplantae > Streptophyta > Magnoliopsida > Magnoliales > Magnoliaceae > Magnolia > Magnolia kwangsiensis. The sequence continues at coordinate 43,445,578 of CM073572.1, read as the reverse complement.
ATTGTAGAACGTATGAATTGTACGCTTATTGTTCGTGCTAGGAGCAATTTTTTTTTTTTTTTGGGCGGAACCCGTCAATGTGGCTTAAGCTGAATGCAAGGTATAAAAAGTATATTTTTCCTAGCTATGTAGATGGAACAAAGGGGTATAGATTGTGGGACCCTACTACCCACGAGTTAATTAGTCAAGATATGGTTTTTAATGAAAATTCGCTATAGAAAGACAGAATTTTCGAGCTCAAATTCATAAGAGAATAGGAATCTTTCAATGATTTTTAAAATCAGCCTACCGATTTAGATGATCAGCAAGTTGATGATAACGTCAAAGATGAAGCTAATGAAAAGCATGCATATGAGATATCGGGTGCTGAAACTCAAAGTGATCAAGGTAGATCGAAGGAGCTACAAAACTTTTTGTTTGGCATAAGGATTATGTTATGGCTTATGCTTGCATGACAGAAGAGCACAAGCCTTGTTCATATTGAGAGGCATGTGAATTTGTGGATGCTAGCCAATGGTCAATGTCCATAAAGGAGGAGATGAAAGCTTTACATAAGAACAAAACTTGGGATTGGTTGAATTACCCAAAGGAGGCTATTGGTTACAGATGGGTTTATGAGCTGGAAAAAAAAATACCAACGGGAATGTTAAAAGATACAAAGCCTGATTAGTGGTAAAAGTTTATGCTAAGAAATCAAGTATTGACTTTAATGAAATTTTCTTTCCAGTTGTCCATTTGATTACTATTCGTATCATATTGAGTACAACAATGGTGCTTAACTTGGAGTTAGAGCAGTTGGATGCAAAAGTTGCTTTTCTACATATAAATCTTACTGAAGAAATTTATATGACTCAACTCGAAGGTTTTATTGAAGAAAATAAGAAGAATCTAATTTATTAGCTAAACGAATTGCTTTATGGTTTAAAGCAGGTACCAAGGTGTTTGTATAAGTAGTTCAATTCCTTGTGAGCTTGAAATTTTGGAGATGTGAGGTGGACCATTGTGCCCAATGTTCGAGTGTCGATATCGCTACAAGTTTTGCTTTCCGGAGTTAAAGATATAATATCGTTATCGTCGATAACTGAAAATACAGGGAAAAAGGGAAAAACATGGGGAAAACAATGGAATTTTTTAATGAAACTTCAGGACATGCCTAAATACACATATTTGCATATTTAGGAATAAAATTTTGAAAAAAAAAAATATACATAATAAGTTTTACGAGGGCTTAAAAGTATCTTATATTATAATAAATCAGTCTTATTCCACAACAATTACTTAAATCTTAAGCAAACAAAGATGTATAACGCATTCATACATTATAAATTCATGCATAAATAAGCATATGATTTATAAACACAATACATTATAAATTCATGCAGAAATAAGCATATGATTTATAAACATAATACACATGCATGACGATCTAACCATCCAACGATCCATCACATCCAACCACTCATCTGACCATCCATCCATCTAACCGTCCAACCATCCCATCCATCAAACCATCCAACCATCCAACCATCCATCCCATCTATCCTTCTAAACATCCATTCATCCATCCAACCATTCCATCGATCCTATCCATCTGCCCATCCATCCATCCATCCCATCCAACCATCCATCTCATCCCATATCGTTCATCAGGTTAATCTTATTGGGATGAACCAAAACTATAAAAATATTAGCCTAATCCAAAACTTCAGTGGCCCCATGAATGTTTCAACAATAGACGTTCAATCGTCAATGTTTCTTATGGTGTGGTCCACCGAAGATTGAGATCTACTTTAATTGTGGGCCAACACTCTAAAATTAGTAAGCAAAACAGATCCACGGCGTAGATATTCAACACATACATTGAGGTGGGTCCTATGGTCAACGTTCCACCCACATCACCGGTTCAGGGTCACAGCTACGACATGTCCCTCAAAATACATTGTGCAACTTGGCTACGGGCCAGAACCAGCTATGTTAGTGGAACCTTAACCATAAGGCCCACCTCAATGAATGCATTTTATATCCATGCCGTCCATTCGTTTTTCCAATTTATCTTAGGGCATGGTTAAAAAAAATAAAGCAGATGAAAATTGCAGGTGGACCACACCACAAGAATAGTGGTTGTCGACCATTAAAAACCTTTTGTGGGCCACAAAAGTTTGGATCAAGCTGATATTTCTTTCATCCTTTCATCCAAGTTTGTTTGACCTTATCAATAGGTTGGATGGTCAAAAAAACATTACGATGGACTAGGAAGTTTTTAATGGTGAATGTTCAATGACCATTATTTCATCTGGTGTGGTCCACCTGAAATTTGTATGTTCTTCATTTTTGGGGCCACGCTTTAAAATAAGCTAGCAAAACAAATGAATGGTGTGGATATACAATGTACGTATTGAGGCGGGCCCTCCAGTTAGTGTCCCACATAGGATTGCAACCAACAAATTGCGTACCACACAACTCCAATGATATACCAGAATTTCTTTTCAATAGATCAAGATTAGAAGACCTCAATTAGCACCCAATCTTGCCTCCGACACTGTGTAACAAAAACCAACAAAACTGTACGGTCAGTTTTTTAAGACCAGATCCGTACGAACGTACGACACCCAAGAACACCAAAAGGGAACCATGAAAAAAAAATACAAAAACTTACCAACAGATAAGGATCAAACTATGAAGAACATCGGATCTGATCTTCTTAGATCGTCCAGGGAAACCAAAAGAAATCACCACACATAACATAACTCTAAATTGGTGAGGTTTGTATTATCCCCAAGCCCTTAAAGAAAGCAACAATATATATCAACTAAAGAAGAGTACAATATACAAGAATACCCCTATATAGGCATAGCCACCTAACATGGACCAAGGGGTAAAAGAGTAAAAATATACTACAAACAATAATACAAAGATAATATAAACAGGTGATGGGACAAACCCTTCCACCACTGCCATCCAGCCGTACAACCTAGCCACGTGTGGCACGTAGGGCTGAAAGTTGGGCGGGTTCAACCTGACCAACCCATGACCAACCTGACATTGGGTTGGGCTTGGGTAGGATGTATTGGGTTCGGTCTTGGGCTTGGGCTGTACAAACACCAACCTGATAAAACTTGGGTCGGTCTTGGGTTGAGGTATCAAGTTGCCTGACCCAACCCGAACCCGATCGATACATAAGTCATAAATTATAATTGAGTGCGGATCGTCTGTATTGAAGGCACAAGAATTTCCATGCCGTTGGGTTTCATTGGTCCACGTCATTTCCTATGACTCAAAGCTAACGAGATACATTGGATTTCTCTCTCCCAAATAGATTGTGTGCTACATGACACGACTTTCAAAGGAGTAGTTGTGTTATATTTTAGCTTATTTGTTTAGAAAAAATGAAGTTCTTTACAATAAATAACTACATATATAATTAATAAAATCATAGGTACAAAAAAGAAGATGAGTATTGAAAATGTAATAACGAAAATATTAGCATGTATCCACCTGACCGAGCCCGCTTGGGTTGGGCATGTGTTGAGAATTCCCAACCCGTGGTTGGGTTGGGTTAGGGTTGAGGTATAGGAACCTTGGGTTGGGCCAGGGTTGGGCACCGACCCAACCCAACCTGCCCGACTTTCAGCCTTTGTGGCACGTGTGGCGTGGACAATCATATATGTTTAACATCCCCCTGCAAACTGATGTTGGGTATCAACCAGCAGCAGTTTGCCAAAAGGAATATCGTGCGGAAGGTAGCGTCTTAATTAGAATACTGGCAATCTAATCCTAGGACACCACATGAAGAAGAGAAATGATGCCCGACTCATACTTCTCTTGGATAATACAAACAGGTGAGGGGACAAACCCCTCCACCATGGCCATTGAGCCATACAGCCTAACCACATGTGGCATGGGCAATCATATATGTCTAACACTATCTAGTTTTTTTCCTAATGTTTGCATATTTTGAACTATTGGATATGTTAGTTTGCTTCACTCAAATTGGGGTACTTAAGTTGTTTTAATTAAGTGATTGAATATTTGTGCTCCTCTCTAGGCAATGACATCCTCTCCCTCGAAAATTGTTAGTTGCTCCCCTACAAGGTTAATTTGGTCATAATATGTTTCTATAGAGCTCTCATCAATTCTACAATGACTGAATTGTCCTTGTGGGGGTGGAAATAACTACTACTTTCTCATATCTTCTGTTTTATATATATATATATATATATATATATATATATATATATATATATATATATATATATATAAACTGTATGTTGTATTCTGTCTATTTTGTCATTTGTCTCTTCTTTCTTTGTAGGTGAAGAAGATACCGGAAACATTTCCATCAGTTGAGGATTATGTTGTGTCATATATCTTCCCTCTGATAGAGGAAACACGTGCAGACTTGTACTCTAGTTTAGAAGTGGTCTCTGATGCTCCTTTTGCTGAAATAACAGTTATAGAGGAATCAAAGCACACATCAGATTTGTCTTACTTCATTGAAGTTAGTGGTTGGAAACGTGGATCAGGTTTTGGCAACAATGAAATTTACAAACCAATCCCTGGGGATATTTTGATTCTTTCTAATAGGATTCCGGAGGTTGCAGCGGATCTTCAAAGATATGGCACGACTTATTTTCTGGCATCAGTTACTGATCCTGAAATTCTTTTTATTGATGAAAAAGAAAGTTCAAAGTCAGTTACTTTGTTTACTGAAGTTGAATCGGACAAAGAATACCACAAGGGTTTTGAAATTAAAGTATCAAGGAGGATCGAAGTTGCAGATGGAATGGGGAATTCACTTCATGCAATTTTTCTTAGAAATTTAACGACAAACAATCGGATATGGAAAGCTCTAAGCTGGGAGATTGATGAGGACAACGAAAATCTGAATATGATCAGAGAGGTTTTGTACACCAAGCCCTTGGTATGTAGACCTGATTCTTCTGCATTTTCTGTAGCATGGCATGGAAAAATGGCAATCCATATGCATGGACTCTACTGTAGTGGCATACATGTATCTTATCAGAACAGTCCAATTTTTATGTCCCATTTTTCATGGTTCATAACTGAAAATCTCAGTAAAAAGATGACCAGAATTACCCAAGTTGTGACCTTCAAATAGATGATTTGGTTTAAGGTACTTGTGCCATGTATATGGTGGCTCTTGGGTTGTCAAACGGCAATGCCTGGCTTGGTTTGGCTTTGATTTTGAGCTGCACCTGTCTGGATGGGCATACACTGCTAGCAATAGCATAATGAATAAATCAGTATTACTGTTGTTGCTATTCATACTTGCTTCTGCATATGTTTTCATGAGCTCTTCTGCATATTTTTTATTGGCAGTTATACTATGTAACATCATTCTTGATTTTCACTCAAGGCATAATTTTCTGATGGATTTAAAGTGTAATGGTTTTTATATTTGTCTTGTCAGGACGTGAGCACATGCAATGACTGTTCTTATGGACTAATAGATGTTTGGTCTACTAAATTCTATGGCGATTTAATCTCTTTAAATTTGAATGCCTCACAAATGGATGCAATACTAAGTGCTTTATCGGCTATACAGTGCAAGCATTTGCATTCATTCAAACTTATCTGGGGCCCACCGGGGACAGGAAAGACAAAAACCATTAGTGCATTGCTGTGGGTGCTCTTGGATATGAACTGCAGGACCCTTACATGTGCACCAACAAATGTTGCAGTCACACAAGTTTGCTCATGTCTCCTGAGCTTAGTCAAAGAATATCGTGGATGGGATAATGAAAACGGATTCTCTTGTTTTTCCTTGGGTGATGTGGTGCTATTTGGAAATAAGGATCGAATGTCAATAGATGAGAATTCTCAACTTGAAGAGATATTTTTGGACTATCGTGCTGAACAGCTTGCCAAATGCTTTGCACCCGCATCTGGATGGAAACATATGCTAGTTTCATTGATATCTTTACTTGAAGATTGTGTCCCTCAGTATCACACTTATTTGGAAGACGAAACAGAAGAGGAGACTGTTAGTTTTAGGGAGTTTATAAAGAAGCAGTTTAAGGCCATTGCAGTACCCCTTTCTGACTGTATGAGGCTTCTGCGGGTCCATTTAGCTAGAACTTTCATTTCTGAAAATGAATCTGCAAACATCGTTGCTCTTTTCAGTTTGCTTGAAACTTTTGGAAGTTTGTTGTGCACCAGAGGAGTTTCCAATAAAGAACTAGAGGAGCTTTTTTTGCCTGAAGATCCATTGAGTGAATATTTTCCATCTAAAGATGTGCCACATAGTGCCCATTCCATGTTTGAGGGCTCTGCCAGAAAAGCTTTGGACAAAACAAGAAGAGAATGCCTTCGTATTTTAGGAGTTCTTAAAGACACTCTTCAGTTACCCCTTACAGCTAGTGAGGAATGGATAAAAGCAATCTGCTTGAAGAATGCTACACTCATTTTCTGCTCCGCTTCTACTGCTTCTATGTTGCGCCATTATGAGATGGAACCTTTGGAAGTTGTGGTTATTGATGAAGCTGCACAGTTAAAAGAATGTGAGTCGGTTATTCCACTTCGAACCAAGGGTATACAGCATGCTGTTCTCATTGGAGATGAGCGTCAGCTGCCTTCTTTGGTGAAGAGCAAGGTCTGGGTCTGCTCCTCTATAAAATTCTACAATCTCATTTCATTTTTATTTTGCTTCATTTATCTTTTGGGCTTGATTATTTTATTTTAGGTCTCTGAGGAAGCTGGGTTTGGGAGAAGTCTTTTTGAAAGGTTGGGTTTGCTGGGGCATCAGAAACATCTGCTCAATATGCAGTATCGTATGCACCCTGCAATAAGTGCTTTCCCGAATGCCAAGTTTTATGGTGGCCAGATTTTGGATGGTCCAAATGTCACAGATGCTAGCTATGAACAGCATTATCTTCAGGGAAGTATGTATGGTGCTTATTCATTCATACACATTGCTGATGGAAGGGAGGAGAAGGATGATGTTGGAAATAGTTGGAAAAATATGGTCGAGGTGGCTGTTGTCTTGAAAATAATCAGAAGCCTTTTTAAGTGTATGAGTACTTTTTGTTGATTGCTTTGTTTCTGATATTGATATTTCTGGTTCTTCAGTGTTCCTGAAATATTAATGTGACATTTTCTTGTTGTAAATTTCTTCTTGATGTTAACTTTGTCAAATTTAGTTTCTGGTACATTGAAATTTTCTTTCCGAAACTATGTTGTACTGGTAGTTATAGAACAATTGTTGATTTCTAGTTATCAATATGCAAGGAAAACAGGAGAAGGATAATATAAGATCTATTAGAGGAAAAGGAAAAAGATTAGAAAGAAAATAGGAGAAGCTTTCTTACATAGGATGAGGGTGTGGACCCATGGTCTTAGAGGAGAAATGGGTCCACACACTGCTACCTAGTAGAGGATACATGCACGGGTTATAAGTTTATAACGTTGTTTTGATACCATGATTAATTTTAGCTTTTAAGTTATCTTTCATTCAACAATGTAATGAAGCCCAATATGGAAGATTTCCATTCAATGTCGATTAGAAAGAGATCATATTAGTTACGACTTGCAACCATACAATTCAGATCAATTTGTTACAAAAATCAAATCTTGTCTCCCTTTGGAATCAAATCTATTGATTGTGGAGATCTATGGTGGGCCCACCATGGGATGATAGGCCATGTGAGGAAGAGTGATTACTCCATTAGGTGTGATGGGTATGTTACAGATGAATGTGCAGGACAGCTGTACTCATCTGAGGTAATCATTGATTTCTGTGAAAGCAATAATCTGACTGTGAAAACGTGCCAAATCCTATGGATAATATGGAATAGAGCCTTGCATATTATTTCATTGTAAGGGCTCTTTTGGCAGCATGGTTTGAACTTATGGAATTGAGTAGATTTTTGTCTGTATAGAATTGAATGGATTTGAAATCAGAGCTTTGAGGTGGGATTTCAAAAAGAACTCTTTTGGGGAATTTGGATCCCTCCCAACTTCCTAGCTACCAAACGCCCAAAAAACAACAAATCTGTCTCATTCCACTCTGCCAAATGAGCCTTAAGAGTATCAACAATGGATAATTGATACTTCTCCATTGACACTCTTCTAACATTGTACTTCGTTCTTTGTTCTGTCTTGTGTTTGGATCCTTGTTCCTTCTGAGGTGGATGATTCGTCATCATCTGATCCTCTTTGTAATGAAATTCTAATGTTTCCTCTCTTTAACAAAATTATCATTACCATTTGAAGAAAAAAAAATATGCTAGCTCTCATTGCTGGCATGTCTATCTTGTTTCTTGTTTTTCATGTGATAAGTCTTCAAGTGTTGAATGCATTTTGAAAGTCAAATCTTACAAAAATTGTTGGCTTGTGTTGATTGGCCTCGCATAATTTAAAATTTCTAAGGAATGAATTCATCGCTTATGAATTAATTTATTGAATTTTATATTAGATGTTTCTGCTGGTTTTGTTCATTTTAGTGTAATGTTCTCAAGGTGGGATATATTCTCGTGATTTGCAAGACTTACTGTACATATTCACTCAGTGCTGTAATAAATTTTCCTTTTGTAGCATGGGAAGGTACAAGGCGAAGCCTCAGTATAGGAGTGGTGTCCCCATATAGCTCTCAAGTTAATGCAATTCAGGAGAAAATTGCAAAACAGCATGAAAATCACGATGGCTTTTCTCTAAAGGTTAGGTCTGTTGATGGGTTTCAAGGTGGTGAGATGGATATCATTATACTTTCAACTGTCAGGTCCAATAGCAAGGGATCAGTTGGGTTTCTTGCAAATTTTAACCGAACAAATGTGGCGTTGACAAGGGCTAGGTATTTTTCGCATACAACCCCACCGGAAATGTTATCTTAGTTACTAGTCCCATCTGGAGGTGTTCTCGGTCATTGTTATTTACCTTGAACTTCTTTGTTTAAGTCTAATCTTAATTACTAGTCCCATCTGAAGGTGCTTTTGGTCATTGTCTTTTGCCTTTGATTTTTTTGAACTTTTAGTTTTAGTCAAGATTTCTATTTAATTACTTGCTTGCTTGCTTGTTTTCATCGTAGGCATTGCCTTTGGATTTTGGGAAATGCATCAACCTTGATTCAAAGTGATTCTGTTTGGGAAGAATTAGTATATGATGTGATGGAAAGACGATGCTTCTTTAATGCTGAGGAGGACAAAGGATTGGCCAAAGCAATTTTACAAGTTAAGAATGAACTTAATCAGCTTGACGATTTGCTCAAACCGGACTCTATACTTCTCAATACGGCTAGATGGAAGGTATGATACTCAATTGTCTTAGCGGTACTTCCTTTCTTCCATGGATTTGTTGGGGTTGACCTCACAAATCTCAATGGAACTCTTGAAATGATTTCAAATCTTATTCTTTTCTGGTATGTTCATCTATATTTAGGTTGGTCAAATTTCATTTGTTTTGGTTGGAGAAAGAAGTGTATTATTTTTGGTGCTCCATCAGGATACCATTCCACTTGGATCCTATTCCCCTTAGTAAGATAGGGTTAGGGAGTCTGCTAATCGTATTTGCAGCAGAAACTTGATTCAAATCCTTATAAATACCACACAGACATGCATAAATTAAATAAACAAAGGACTTTAGTTGACAAACCAACAAGCTACTACAGAATGATCCCGTGTTGTCAACTGCATGTGATCTTACCATAAATTTGAGCTTTTGTGGGGCCCACTGTAATATCTTTGTGGCATCTAAATCGTGCATCATGCATGCCCTCTCATGCTGGGCAGGAGCCTGAGAAGTAGCCTGATTCAAAACTCTGGGGGTACACACCACAGGAAACAATGTAAAATGACAACTAAAACCTGATGGATGTGGTACATTTCTGTACATTCAACTATATTGGATCATTCTTGCAGCTAGTTGGATGATAAAGTTATTGTCCAACTAGCATAAAATTAGCGAAGCATGCTGGGTCTGTACAAACTCTAAAGCATTCAATAGGTTCGCTCCACAATGAAGGTCACCTAGAGCAAAAATAGGCCAATCCACTCATTAGGTGGGCTGTGAATGTATTTTGGATCAGATCAGTGGTTGTATCTACTATGTGGCCTGCGTTGTAAGTGAATCAGCGTCCCTGCCCCAGCATAAGGTATTATTCATAGTAGGGCCAACCTTCTGGACAGTTTGATGACATATACACTCGTCAAATCCTCAAAATTTTATGCTGGTTGTGTGGTTACTTATCATCCATCTAGTACTGTGTGGAACCTTGTACTGCACACACAAATTCTTTCTCAGTCTGCGCACACGCATGCGTGCAGCTTCTGTATTTATTTGGTATAGAAAGTTTTACTAATTTTATCATGATGTGTAGGTTCTTTTCAGTGATGATTTCCGAAAGTCTATTGCAAAGTTGAAGTATCTCCAGATCAAACAGGCAGTGATGCAATTGTTACTGAGGCTTGCTGATGGTTGGCGTCCAAAAAGTAAAAGTCTTGATTTTCCAGACTCCTTTCAGCTTGCAAAACAGTGCCGGGTCAGAGAGTTGTATCTCATATGGATGGTTGACATTGTAAAGGATGGAAGATATTTCCAGGTGTTGAAGGTCTGGGACATTGTACCAATGACAGAAATCCCAAAACTGGTGAAGCGTCTTGATAACGTGTTCGCAATGTACACTGACGCTTATATAAAGCACTGCAAAGTGAAATGTGTTGAGGGGTATGTTCGAATTAAGGGTTTGGTCATTTCTTATAATGGAAAATTGGAAAGATGTGAAAATGTTGCAGGCGTTCCTTCTCCAGACCATTTACACTTCTAAATTGGCATGTGCATTTGTTTCACACTTAGTCTTGTAGTGATCTGATTAGCTTGCCTTTCATCGCCTTTTTTTTTATCTGTCATGTTGTTCCACAAAACATCAAAAATGAAAAATGATGCCCTTGGTTTTAGAAAAAAAAGGTCCCCAAGATTCCGTTTTCTGTGAAATGGCAATGCTCTGATAAATTTTCTGACAAAGGTTTTATCAATTATCTAAACCTTTCTTTTTCTTTTTCTTTTTCTTTTTTCCCATTTCAGTTCATTTTTGTCTCATGATCTTCTATGATATATCAAAAATAAATTTCGAAACTTTTTTGAAAATGGCCATTAAGACTTTGATTGGTATGAAATTGCAAAATTTTGAGAATTTTTTCAACATGACCTGTAATTTCTCTTCAATTATCAAAACATCATGCAGTCATAATTCCTGCTTACAAACAGTGTTCCAAATATTGGTGATATTATTGATAATATTCACGATATTATCAGTATCCCCAGGTTAACGATACCAAAACTGCTGGAAGTATAAAAAGTTCTAGATATCACAGATATTTTCAATATTATCAGTAATACTTGGTGGTATTGTCAATTTGAGCTATACTTTGAAAAAAATCCCTTATAAAAGTTCCCTTGTATCAGCAATACCATCAATAATATCCTCAATACCAGTGATAATAACCCCGATACCAAGGAAACATCCACAAATCTGCGAAAATTGAATAAAAATTGGAAAAATTTTCAAAAAAAAAAAAAACTTCATTTTTTGGTTTATATATATATATATATATATATATATATATATATATATATATATATATATATACATATATATATATATAGTTCCTTAGGTGATTTTGATCACTCTTGGTTTTTATTGAATAAAAGTTTGGAAATGGGGAGAAATCTTGACTCGAAATGAAGACAGATCGAAACTCTAAAGGTGAATGAAAACTCCATAAAAACTTTATTTTTTTCAAATATTAGCATGGATTGTAATGGAAATACATGCCTTTGTGGCGAAAAAAAAATTAACACTTGAGTGAAAAATGGGGAAAATTGGAAAACTCCTAATTTTTTCATTTTTTATATTGGAAATGTGTTATTAACTGTTATGTAATGAGGAAATTTTATATGTTAATGACTGTTGGCCCATTGATTGGCTACAAATTTGTATATTTATTTTATACTTATCTTTTTGACAACACATGGTTAGGGCCTTATAAAATGGAAACTTATTATATATAGTTGTCTTTTACGATATTTTTATTTTTACATGTCTAAACATGTGTCTCTTAACATGTCCTGAAGTTTCACTGAAAATTTTCACCTTTTTCCCAATGTTTCCCTTGGACGGCGATATTTTTTCCGCGTATTGGCAATGCCAATACATGTTTCTGTATCCTCGGTCATGGATACATAATGATACTGATACTCTGAACACTGCTTACAAAACCTTACCATGTGAATTTACTGTTGCTATTTGGTATATTTCCTGATTTTCTTGACTAGAATATCATCCTCTTGAAAGACCGTTAATTTTCTTCACCCACTTTTTCTAAGGAAGTTGCAGCATTCATAATGATTTGTGAAGAAACAGAGATCTTTGTTTTGGTATTTATTTCTACATCAGTTTTGAACTTCAAACTCTTCAAAGTCGTGATGGTGGTTTGTTGGTGTAGACTATGGTTATTTGGAACGGGATGAGCATTTGGTTTTGGGGTGGGGAATGGGATGAGGTCTCAGTTTTTGAAGGATTTTTGGTTAGGGGAGTGTAAGCTGCAAGATCAGTTCCCCAATTTGGCCTGCAAGGCGGTGGATTTGGATATCACCTTGAATGGATGTTTTGTGCTTGAAGGGTCCCAAGGGATGTGGCTTCCTCCATTTTGCAGAAATCTACGGATGTTGAAGCTGAAGAGTTTCTCTCATTGCTATATCTCTTAGCTGGCACTCCTTCAGAGGAGCTGGATTTGGTGCGGTGGAAAGGGAGCTGTTCAGTAGTCTTTTTCGTGAAATCTTTCTTCTCTCTTTGGTGCTTCGGCTAGGAATGGGAGAGTGCATTCTGCAGTTTTGTGGTCCTAGGGGGCTCCTTCCAAGGTTGTGGCTTTTCCTTGTTTGGTTAGTTGGGAGAGGGTCCTAACAATTGACAATTTGCAAAAGCGGGGTTTAATTCTTGTCAATGCTTGCCTGCTTTGCTTGGGCAACGAGGAACCGGTTCTTCATCTTTTCTTACAATATTCATTCTCTAGAGAAGTGTGGGATAGATTCTTCGTGGCTTTTGGTGTGTCTTGAGTTTTGTCTAGGGGTGCACATTGAGCCGTTGGATCCGTGTAACCGGACCGAAACCGTTGGATCGGTCCGGTTTGGTCTGGTTCCAGGATGCTAACGGTCCGGTTCCGGTTCCAAAAATCTCAAAACCGTTGATTACAGTTCGTTTCCGGTTTAGGTCCTTGTAGAACCGATCCGAACCGTTGAACCGAACCGTGCCATGAATCGTAGATCCGAACCATGGATCCGAGCATTCCTTAAAAAAAAAAGAAACCCTACAGTTCACCCTTAAAAAAAAAAAAAACCTTATCTGCCTTCAGACTTGCGGCTGCGGTCGTGCCCCTCGCCCCTCACTGTTGTTGGTGCATGGGTAGAAATCGCCTGGCCTTCCGTTGATTGTATAGGCGTCAGAGATATTGGGTGCACCTCCACTGAGAGTAGCCTCGTCCTCTACATCCACCACGTTTGCGTTCCACCACTCCCTTGTATAAGGGTATTTTAGTCATTCAAAAAATAGAAAATTACAGTGTTGGCTGGTTGGAGGCCATCGTTAGTGATTCTAGACCATTGGATATTGTTGATGAGACTTGGATTACCGGCCCAGTTAAAAGCAACCCAATTGGATGATCTAAGCTCTGATCTTGGCAATATATGATGGGTCTTGATATCCATCGATCCATGACGATGAAAGGCGAACCCACCTAAGTTCTATGGTGAGAATGTTTTCTTACCTATGACAATGGGGAATTCCTTGTGAGGTTTGATGAAAGGATAGGATCGACCGGCCCTAGGATGAATGATCAAAGCACCGTAGCAAAGATACATGGGCATGCCACCAAAGTGTCCCTTCCTGAGCTGTGACGTTGAACCTGTAAGTGTAACTGTTCCCGAGAACCGTGGAACCGATCCGGAACCGAACCGGTTCGGTTCTAGGGTGCTAACGGTCCGGTTCCGGTTCCAAAAATCCTAGAACCGTAGGGAACGGTTCGGTCCCAGTTTCATCCCAAAACTGGACCAAACCGAACCGTGTGCACCCCTTGTTTTGTCTAATTCTATTGTAGGCTTCTTTAGTTAGTGGCATGGTGGAGGTGTTGGAGCCTTGGGCCGTGCAGTTTGGAAGTATTCTCTCCTTGCAGGCCTGTGGTCTACTTGGGGTGAAAGGAACAATAGATGCTTCAGAGATGTTTCTGGGAATGCTAAGCTTGGTCGATGTAACCAATGTTTTAAATATCGACGATATCGGCCGATATATCCCACGATATATCTTGTATCCCACCTGTGCGATATGAAACACATAGGTAGCGCCAACATATCCCACACGTTTGATCCACTGAGCATTTTCAATTTTCGATCCCTTTTTTATTGAAATTATTTTAATAAGTGTCAAATGGTTACAAATCCATTGGTTATTCATGTTTTGCATGAAAAATCATGGAGTTGGAGCCTTGATTTCGATATTCAATTATCCATTGGTTTTTCATGTTCTCCATGTTTTTTTAGAAATTTTCCTTCAACCAGCTGTCAATTGAGACTAATTTCAAAGTATTTAGGAGTATATGATGAAATGATCATCACGTACACTCTAATTTCAAAATTTGAGTGTAGGTGGTCCGATTTGGGGAATTGAGGATAATTCAAAATTTTCCAAATTTCTCCCTAATTGCTTGCAATGTTGCACTCCAAACATGGAATCAAGCATGTATGAGGACTGATCTACTGATTTGTTAAGTCCTTGTCAATTTTTAGAAAATAAAAATCATTTTTAATTAAAAATGATTTAAAATACTATTATTTTTTTTGGAAATTTCTCTTCAATCTTCTGTCAATTGAGACTAATTTCGAAGTATTTAGGAGTATTTGATGAAATGATCATCACATACACTTCAAAATTTATGCATTCAATTTGAATATAGTTGCATTAGTTTAATCAAACAACGCATAACTTAGGACCCTATACAAAGGAAACCTATTATGTGCACTTCTTTTTTCAGATGTTATGATTTAAAAATGTGCATTAAGGTCTTTTTAAACAAGCCCTGAAGTTTCATTGAAAAATTCAACCAAAGTGCGATAAATTACCCGATACAAAGAATATATCCCGTGTGATAACTGATATGTATCTGTATCCCAAGGATGCGATACGTAACACGATACCGATATTTTGAACATTGGTTGTTACTTGTCAAGTCTAGATTGGTCCATGCTATAGTTTTCTGTTTTGTTTTTGTCAATGTTTTAAATATCGACGATATCGGCTGATATATCCCACGATATATCTCTTATCCTACCTGTGCGATATGAAATACATAGGTAGTGCGATATATCGCCCTGTTCAATTTGGTGAGTATTTTCGGTTTTCGATTTTGCTGTAAATCATGTTAAATCAATGTCAAATGTAAACAAATCTGTGATTTTTCATGTTTTGCATGAAAAATCATGGATATGGAGCTTTTGATTTCGAGATTTGGGGGAGATGGGCCAAGTTGTGGAAAGTTGAGAAAAATTGAAAATTTTCTTCAAATTTTGTGTTTCAAACATATATGTAACCTAATCTAGTGATTCTTCTTTTTCTTTTGAATGTATTTCTTGTGTTTCCATACATGTCTTCTTACCTTTAAAGGTTATATGAATAGACTTTAAATATATTTGCATCGGTTCAATCAAATAGCGCATAGATTATGACCCCATACAAAGGAAACCTATTATGTGCACTTGTTTTTTGTAATTTTTTTTAAAAAATTATTTCTAAGTGTGTACTCATGTCTTTTTTTAACTATCCCTAAAGTTTCATTGAAAAATTCGACCAATTTTTCAATGTTTTCTTGTGTTACCAAACAACAACGATATATTATGCGATATAACCGGTATATCCCACGCGATAACCAATATGTATCCATATCCCAAGAGTGTGATACCTTATGCAATAACGATATTAAAAACATCGGTTTTTGTCTTCTTTGTATTCTTTTGCGGTCTTGCTGCTTTTTTAATAAATTGCCATCCTTAAAAAAAAAAGTCTCTTTTTTGTTTGGTTATTTCTATTCTTTCTTCACATAAGTGAATTCATCATTGCTTGTACTTAGAATCTTCTTAATGCCTTCTTTTTGTCATTTGTTCTAGGAAACTTGAAGTGCCAATGAGCTGGAATATAGGACATGATATCATGCGGTATAAGAAACTCAGCAAATCTGAACATTTGGCGGATGTGGGAAGTGCCAGAGTTGAAGAGTATATGGAGAACTCCAAAGTCAGTGAGAGTTTGTTATTGATGAAATTCTACTCATTATCGTCTGGAGTAGTGAAACACTTGCTCACTGATAATGAAGGGAGAGAAATTGATATTCCATTTGAAGTAACTGACCAGGAAAAGGAGATAATGCGCTTTCCTGGTAGCACCTTTATTCTGGGAAGGTCAGGAACTGGGAAGACAACAGTACTGACAATGAAGCTGATTCAAAGGGAGCAACAATTTCGTCTTTCTTCAAAAGGATTATCTGATGTAAAGTTTGGCTTGTCTGAGGTTGTGTATGAGAAGAGTGAGCTAAGTAAAGATCCTGAGGTGGTAAAGGAAAATTTCTTACGCCAGATATTTATCACTGTCAGCCCAAAACTTTGTGCAGCCATAAGGAGCCACATATGTCGACTCCAAAGGTGTGTTGCATGCATAAATTTTATGTTCGTCTTGGAATTATCATGTTGTGGTTTTATTGTTTATTCATGCTGCCCTCTGTTCAACGTTAGTTTCATATTTAAATGCCTTAATAGATACAAGGGAGGGGATTGAATATTTTATTCATCATGGGGTGAACATCAAATGACCATCTAACCATAGCAAACATCACATCTATGCTAGCCTACCAAGAACTGCATGACCATGTTGGAAGTTAGGAACATATGATCTCTTCTGTTCAGCCCCATAGTTGGCAAACCAGGTCAGGTAAATTGGGTTCAACTGAGTCAACCAGGCCATGTCCCTAATTAGGTTCAGATAACCAAGCCCATCCTGGTTCTGGCATGGACTTAGGACTCATCCACCAGGCCTGGTCTCAACTCACAACAGTCCACCATGCCTAGGAACATTTTTTTTTTTTTTAATGGTTTTTTTACTACTATATGTTTTGCGATAAAAGAAATCGTAAAAATGTTTCCTTGACCTACCTGGTCGATCCATTGTGTCCCGGTTTGACCCCACCCATTTACAGACTGAGAACGACAACCTAGGCCTGTTTTGCAAATTATGCTGTTGGGCAGGTTTTTAAAATAATATATTTAGTAATTGATAAATATTACAAAATGTTTTTCAAATTTTTGATTAATCAATTAATCACTTCATATTCCTTGTCAGATAAGTATTATAATTATGCGCACCTTATCATCTCATTAAAGATGGGTCTCCACTAGCAAGTTGGTGAATGTTGTTGGTTGTCAAGGAATGCTACATGCATGTATATTATTTAGCCATATCATAGTAACTTCCCAACAATGCATATCCCTTGAATCACCAACAACACTTTGATTGCACGCCAGGTTATTATCACTTTATCCTCATAATGTAGGACAGCGTGGCCTACATTATGTGCCAAGTAGTCTGGAATGATTATGTGCCAAGTAGGTAAATTGGTCCGAAGCATGCATTTTCATGTGGAATAAATAACTCTTTAAATGTAACCATATCATGACCATAGTCTTATTTCTTTGTCAAGCATGTGATACTTGATGTGCTCGGCATTCATGTCAAGTAACTCCTAAAATCATATTTCTTAGTGAATTCACGGATCTCCACAATCTTGGAGTGCATCTTATATGGAATCTCAATGTTTGGTGTAATGCGCTGTGCCATGGTTGTGAGAGCAATTGATTTGCTGAAATGTTCTTGCTTTCAATCCCACAAATTTTCAATCTTTAAAGGAGATGATTTCTTCTTTTATCTGGGGGACTTTCAAACTGCATAGTGTAATTCCCTGTTCATACAATTGTTGTGCTTAAGTTTCATATCTCCACTTGAAAATTGGTTTTCAGTTCAGTTTATTAAGACCCTAATTGGTTTTACTATCTTATGTTGTTCCTTTTCGGGAAGTGATACATATTTCATTTATTGCTTTCTGCATTTACCATTATTTATTGGAGTGACTTCTAAAATATTGTGATTTTGATTAGGTATTATCTGATTTTTCCTTTTAAAGCCAAGTAGATCTGATTTATTGTTTTTGGCTCCAGCTTTACTTCTGGTGGTGACTCTTCTGGTAGTGCTAGTTCTACTGATATGCATGATATCAGCGACAGCTTAACTGATTTCATAGATATTCCCGATAGTTTTATTGATATACCACAAAGGCATTATCCTCTTGTTATTACCTTCCAAAAGTTCTTGATGATGCTTGATGGGACCTTGTCGAACTCGTACTTCAATAAATTTCACAGTGTAAGGGAGCTTTCTATGGATACAAGAGGAGTTTCAAAGTCTCCTGCCCTCTAAGCGTTTATCAGAAGCAAAGAGGTTACCTATGAACGCTTCATAGCGACTTACTGGCCTCATTTTAATGCACAGCTGACAAAGAAGCTCGATCCTTCAACAGTATTCACCCAAATCATTTCACATATAAAGGGAGGATTAGAGTCAGGTGACACCTTGGATGGTAAACTTAGGAGGGAGGGTTACCTTTTGCTTTCTGAGGGCCGGGTGTCCACTTTAAGCAGTGAAGAAAGAGAGAGGATTTACAACATTTTCCTTGATTACGAGAAGAAAAAAGCACAGAAAGGAGAATTTGATTTGTCTGATTTGGTGACTGACCTTCACCAGCGACTTCGTTGTGAAGCCCATGTTGCCAAGACGGTAGAATTTGTTTATATCGATGAAGTCCAGGACCTAACAATGAGACAGATAGCACTTTTCAAATATGTATGCAAAAATGTTCAGGAAGGCTTTGTTTTTGCTGGCGACACAGCACAAACTATTGCCAGGGGAATTGATTTCAGGTTCCAAGACATAAGATCTCTCTTCTACAAAGAGTTCCTTTATGGAATGAGTAGTGGATCCAAGGAGAGAGGGAAAGAAAAGGATAATCTAGTCTCAGAGATTTTCCATTTAAATCAGAACTTCCGAACTCATGCAGGTGTACTGAAATTGGCACAGAGTGTCATCGACTTGCTCTATCGCTTCTTTCCATTGTCGATTGATCTTTTAAGTCCCGAGACTAGTCTCATATATGGAGAAGCACCGGTGCTACTTGACTCTGGGAATGATGAGAACGCCATTATAACAATTTTTGGGGGTAGTGGAAGTACTAGGGGTGTGGTGAATGTAGGGTTTGGAGCCGAACAAGTGATTTTAGTTCGTGATGATTGTGATAAGAAGCAAATATTTGACCATGTTGGAAAGCAAGCTCTTGTTCTAACAATTGTTGAGTGCAAAGGGCTCGAATTTCAGGTGGTATATAGCACTCTATCAATTTGACTGTTTACAGGAATTAATGATCCTCTACCTGAATATATGCATGGTGTCTCCACCCGTTAGTTCCTACTTCCTATAATTGGGTCTAACGGATCATTGATCGAGACCGGTGGTCTGATGGCCCCCACCTTAATTGGACAATGCCCTCTCCCTCTCTCTCTCTCTCTCTCTCTCTCTCTCTCTCTCTCTCTCTCTCTCTCTCTCTCTCTCTCCATTGTTGCACCCATGTGATCAATGGTCTTGATACCAAATTGTGATATTTTCTTATAGGAACTAGAAAAAATGGGTATGTTACGTAAAGGTAACGGTGGTGCCTCTTACTCAATATGGGCTGCAATGGCAGATTTGAAACCAACAAAAAAAAGGCCCACAATGGGCCAATATGAAGCCATAACAGACCGATACAAGTCTGAAACGGGCCTCTTACTGACAGTTGTAGGGCCGATACATTTTTTTCTAAAAAAAAGAAAAAGAAAAAAAAAAAAAACAAAACAAAAAAAGAAAGACCATTATAGGGCCATACTGGCTGTTACAGGGGCTGCTCATATCGTAACATCCGTTACGTCACCGTTACTATTATTGAATACCTTGCACATGCCTGAGGATCTTTTAATTCCTCCATTGCTTATGAATGCATTTGGTTGGGTTTTGTTCTTAGATTCCCATCTTGTTGCTTGTGCAGGACGTACTGTTATATAACTTTTTTGGTGCTTCACCTTTGAAAAATCACTGGAGAGTAATCTATAATTATATGGAAGAGCAAGATCTTCTTGAGTCCAAATCGAGGTCATTTCCGTGTTTTGATAGTTCCAAGCACAGTATCCTTTGTTCAGAACTGAAGCAACTATATGTCGCCATTACTCGTACAAGGCAACGGCTGTGGATTTGTGAGAGTATTGATGAATTCTCTAAGCCCATGTTTGACTACTGGAAGAAGTTATATCTTGTGCAAGTAAGACAACTGGATAGCTCGCTCGCGCAGGCTATGCGAGCAGCAAGCACTCCCGATGATTGGAGGTTGCGTGGTATCAAGGTGTGTATTGTTGTGATTTCGGTTTTGGTAGCTAGGGCTGTCAATTTGCATTTTTGGCCATATCTGATCCAGTTGCATTTATGGTTGTCACGAGTCAGTATTGTTCTGATTTTTAAGATTGAAAAGGAAATGGGCTTGTATTGTGCCTGGACATTGACAGACCCATCTGCAGCTTCTTCTTGCATTTATGATTTGCATAATATTCCCAATTGTTGTGATATCTTATAAAACACATGCCTCTGTTTCAATTTTTCAACAGCTTTTTAATGAGCATAACTTTGAAATGGCGACAATGTGTTTCGAACGAGCTGGAGATGAATTCAGGGAGAAGTGGGCAAAAGCAGCTGGCCATTATGCTCATGCTGAACGTATTCTTTCTACGAATTTTGAAGAGGCTCGGACTGCATTGACACAAGCTGCTGAGATTTATGTATCCATCGGCAAGGCTGAAACAGCTGCAAAATGTTTTATAACATTCAAGGAGTATGAAAGAGCAGGTCTGATTCATTTTTTACATACCCTATTTGTTTGTAAAGATGCATTGACTATCTATACTGGTAGCAGTTTGTATGATTCTGGTTTAGCTGATTTCCTGGTTTTTCTCTTTGTTATATCAAGTGCAATTCGGTTCCACACCCAGCCTATTTATAATCGGGCCTGGATTTCAGCTCCAGACCTGATTTTGGGTCAGGACCAGGTTGAAATAAGATTTGTCAGTGAGAGTTTAGGTTGGCGCTAAGATGATCTAGTGCAGATACATTTAACTAGTGTCCCAGCTTTTTTTGGGTCTGGTTTGAGTCGGTTTTGCCTACCTCGGATTCCTCTTTGAGATGGACTTCCTATTTAGCATCCTGCCACATTATTTGTTAGGTTTTTTGGTTTTAGTAACTGCCTTAACTAAAGGAAGCTACTTAAAATGAAATTTCTACTTTTAGAATCTATTTATGAAAATGTAAGAGGTAATGAAAGACAATGAAGTCTAAAGGGATGGGTCTGAAGCGGGTCCTGGCTGGTTCTATTTTTGGGAATTCCATACCTATCCTTTATATATCTAGCTACTAATGGTAGATGAAAAGAACAAAAGACATGATCCTTGAAAAAACAACACATTTTGTTCAATTGCAACACACTCTTCAAGACCGGCACAACAAAACCATGGTTTTAAGACCAGTCAACTTGGATTCCATACAACAACTGATCCAGTTGGATGAGTAGCGACTCAACTTAGGACTGAACATGTCGATCCATGTCACCAAGTTAAAAAACCTTGGTGACTTGGTCACTGCACATGCTGAAATCTGTAGTTTACTGAAAATAAATCCACATTCTATTTGTATGTATGGGTTTAGAGTCCTTTATACAAGATCTAAAACATTCAAGAAGTACAACCTCTTCATATTGTTCCTTACCATATAAATCAAATCTCCTCACGCAATATAGTGAAAACCCTAATTAAACCAAATAGGATTGGAATGTAATTGAAGTAGAAAATAAAAGGAATCCAAAACTTTCTAAAATCAGCTTATACTCTAACAGCGGGGCTCCTATACAAAGATATATGGCTTTTAGATGGCATTTAGCTACTGTTGACTGTACCGCCTGTATCTCCTCTCAAAAAAAAAAAAAAAAAAACACACACACACACACACACACCCCGACACGCCTATCATCAGATGACATGAAGGATCCACTCTTGCATTGCTTTAGTATAAATATGTTTGATGTGTGGCCTGGGCGCGTCACTTTGAAGGCTTCAAGTCTTAGCCCATTTAATTTTCGATGTGATGTTTTGGAACACGTCCAATCTAATGGGTTGAAACTATGTTCCCTTTTGTTTATCCTGTTCAGTTTACCTGTGACCCATTTGCACCTATAACATTGAATATTTAGCTCCTTGCAAACATCATATGATTGGTGATTTTCCTTCTTCATCTTCTTCTTCTTTTTTATTGCAGTTTTCTTTCTATATAATGGTGTTAATCTCATGCCACATATCTGAAACAGGAATGATTTATTGGGAGAAATGTGGTGTGTCAAAGCTTGAGGATGCAGGGGACTGTTTTGATATGGCCAAATGTTGGCTTCTGGCTGCTAAGGTATATGCTGAAGGAAAATGTTTCTCCAAGTGCTTGTCTGTTTGCACCAGAGGAAAACATTTTGATTTGGGTTTGAAATTCATAGAACAATGGAAGGCAGACTCGTCCTCAGACGATTTCAGGGGTCAAGAAGTAGATAGGGTTAGAACTTCATTCTTGGAGATCTGTGCACTCCACTATCATGAGCTTGGAGATTCTAAACGCATGATGAAGTTTGTTAAGGCTTTCCCTTCTATGGACTTGATCCGTACTTTCTTGAAGTCAAGAAATTTTCTTGATGAGCTGGTTGTGATTGAGATGGAATCAGGAAACTATATGGAGGCTGCCGACATTGCGAGAATGAAAGGCGATCTCCTACTTGAGGCTGACATCCTTGAGAAAGCTGGACATTTCGATAACGCATCACGCTTGATTATCCTTCATGTTGTTATGAGCTCTCTTTGGGCAGGAGGAAGGAAGGGTTGGCCCTTTAAGCCATTCCCACAGAAAGAGGTTCTCTTAATGAAGGCGAAATCGCTAGCAGAGAAAGCATCAAATTTCTTCTATGAGTCCATTTGTGCTGAGGTAGGTGTATTGTCAGACCAAGCCACCAGTTGGTTGAACTTGTTGGATTACTTAAATACTGCTCGCAAATTTCAAAATGTCAGACTGGAAATATTTGCTGCCCGTAAAATTCTTGACATCCATCTACAGTCAGAACCCTCAAATTTTCATTGGGAATCAGCAGCAGTTTTGGATTTGGGCAAGCATGCGAATGAAATGGCAGCCCAAAATTCCTTCTCTGTTGAAACATTGATATATTTTTGGAATTTGTGGAAGGAAATGATTCTGAATGTTTTATCTTATGTTCAACTACCCAGAATATCTGTTGCAAAAGACTGCTCGGCATATGAAGAATTTTGTTTGGAATATTTTGGAGTGCAGAAACAGGATAATCAAAATACCTTCACTGTGCTCGATTCAGAGGCATGTTGGATTAAAGTGAGTGATAATGGTTCTCTGCAACGGGATCGGAACATGGTTTCGATGAATGCACGTCAGTTCATGTCATGTTCACAGGACTTTTTTGCTTTGGAACTGCCCTCTGTTGGCATGAAAGTACTGGAGAGACTTGAGTTTCTGCATGGTTTTTCTACCAAGAAAACTTTGCCGTTATTTTGCCAAGGACAAGTCATCCTTCATATGTTCAGCACTGCAAAATTTCTAAACGAATCCAAATTACTTGACTTGAAATACTATGTTGGGAAGCTAAAAAGATCGCTTGCACTGTCTAGGAGATTCTTTCTTGATATAATCTTTCCGCTTGATTGTGGAAAATCACTAACAGAGAGCATGGTTGCTTTGCGTGAGAGTGGGATTGCTAGAGATATAATCGAAGAAATCATCATAGAGAATCTCAGTCTTGAGAATGGTAGGTTGACACACGGTCAGATTGGACGGGCTGTGATGCTAATATTTATCTCTGGAAGGTTAACTGAAGAATTGTACCAGAAGATCAAGATCTGTTTGGATCAGATGCCACCATGGAAAGCCTTCGTTGAACTGCTGAAGACTTACATGGATATCGGCTTTGAACGAATTCCTCTACTCTGCAAATTCCAAGAAGCTTTGGCAAGCACATTCACAGCATCTTGGAGAGAATATGATTACATATCCCCGCACTGTTTTATGTATCTATTTGAGTGTCTTATGTTTTTGGCATCATCCTGCATGGGAGGCGGCAGCTTCTTCTATACTACCAAATCAACTTTCTTTGAAATGGCTACTTGCGAAGTCTGGAAGGGTTCTTTGGGTCCCTGTTTGGAAGCTCAAGATGCACAGTTTCTAAGTACGGCAGCCAAATTGCTGGAATTCATGGCAAGTTCAGCTGAACTGCTTCTGAATGATAAACAGGGCCTGAGGGAATGGGTCAAGAAGTCCGCGCCCTATTCGTACTATCATTTGCTGATGTCTAGATTAGTTGTCATAATCAGTTTAGCTTATCTGAACTCTGAACGGGATCTTTCTAAAATTTCAATGCTGCTTCTTAGGAATGAAATTCTTTCAGATTTGCCTAAGCAGTTCTCTGATAAGCTTCGAAGAGGTTGGCGAATGAGAGATAGAGGTCAGTTTTTAAGAATTGTTGCGGAAGCGTTGGAAGCAACTGGCAATCGTTTAGTGGTTGTCAGCTCAGAAAACAATCGCTCAGAATTCTTGAATCTGAATGCTTTGATTGTCACCCCGGAGTCGATTCAAAGCAGTGAGCATATTATCCGTTTACTGTTTCGGAAGGACCCAAAAAGCATCCAGTTGAAAGATCGCAAGCATGTAGAGCAAGTTGGAAATTCGAGTAGAACCGAGCATTCTTCCAGCAGAGATGATACTGAACTCCCTTTAAATAATCCTGCGAAGGAAAGTCGAGTTTCGGAGATTACGAATGAAATAGATAACAGTGTTCTACAAACAAAATATGGTCAGTTGTGGGATAGATTTGATATGTTGTGGGAATCATATGATATTGTCCTACACATGAAAATTGGAGGTGAAGATGCAAGTAGCCTTGCATTCAGTGTTTTCAATCCCCGTAAAGACAAGGTCTCTCATCCACCCCACGTAATCTTACACTCTAATCGTAAATGTTCTAATGAATGGTGTTATTTGTGTTGTTTAGGCTCTGGTGGACGAATCCATCCACATCCTTGATGCTGCAACAGCCCTCTTGAGTCAAAAAGAACATGAACAGAATCTTGATGCCAATTTGGCCGAAGAAATGAAAAGTATGCTCAGTGAATTGAAACAGCTCTCTAATGCTTTGGATGCAAGGTCAGCAACCTTTTTTGAGTTGTTGTTTTTTATTGTTTTAGGGTGCGGTTGTAAAATTATCATGCAATTTCATTATTAATCAGTCTAGTTTGGTGCGTAAGTTCATGAAAGTGAAATTTGGTGCAAACAAACTCACCTGTCTCCATAGTTTACAATATTAGGTGGTGGCAACTAAGTTAGAGCTTTCTTCTTTTTGCTGTAGCTTACAGTAACATTAAAATGATTTGAATCCAAAGTATTAAATGTACAGTTATCTGATTTGTCATGGAATTGACTATCGTCCCTCTTTTTTTTTTTTTTCTCATTTGGGTCCTGTTTGGGAGATTGGTAAATATTTGGGAGGAAGTACCTTCTAAGTAAATGACGTACTCCCCTGTTGGAAGTTCGTTTTTGTTGGAAAACATTTTCCTAGAAAGTGCTTTCATAGAAATTGTTCTAATAAATTCTCTCTAAATGCTTTCTTGGAAAAAATAACTTTCAAAGAAAATTTCCCTTTCTATCCATTTATTTTCTAGCTCCCAATCAGGTTGAATTGTTGCACTTGACTCTCTAAACCAATTTCTTCGTAGTTTTCCATTCTTTATTTCTTTCTCCACTAGTTTAGTAGGATTCTTATTTATGTTACATGTTTGTCATTTTCCCGAGTTTTTGTGTTTTCTTTTAACATAAAGCAAGTATAACTTACTGCATGTGCTTCATAAGTTGAAATCACCACGTCAGATATCCCATTATCCCAAAGGTGTTAATTTTGTGAAAACAGCATCCTCAATGTTGTAATAACAAAGTTTTGATGGGCCATTTCCTTTGCCGGGATCCTCTTGCAAAAGCCTGCTAATAGGAAAAACCTCCAACATCATTTTTGTGAGGAGATGGATGGCAAGGGCCATCCATTGAAAATTCCAAGCAACGGTTTGTTGAGTGTTTGATCCAACAGGCATTGCTTAGTTCAGCAGGGTTTCTTATCCACAGAAGGATCCGCTGTAGTTTTTAACTGTTCACTTGCCATGATTTAGTGGTTCTCTATTTCAGTCTCTTGTTTTGAATGGTGAGTTTCATCTACAGGAAGGAGGATCTTAGGAACAAAATTCCGATGATGTTGATGCTTTGTCAAAGGTTACGGGAGCGGAGGCCGAGACTGCAGCCCATCTTGGACTCATTATTTTTACCAGGTGACCAAAACACCGTGGAGGGCCCTGCTACATCTGCTTTGAGTGACCAGAGTCAGGGCAGCAAGGGAAAGGAAATTTCTGCAGAGGTTACGGCACCAGCAACATCTGGTCCAAGCAACCAAAGCAAGAGCAACAAGGCTAAGGAAAATAACAAGTCTAGGCAAAAGAGAAAAGGTAAGAACAAGAAAAGATAAGTCAAGATAAGTCTTCTTCTTTTTATAGTACAAGGCTTTGTGTAAATGAAACAAGTTAAAAACAAAAAAAATGAAATGGACCTCCATTTATATATGGAATTTCAAGGAAAGAGACTGATGAGTTATAGGTGTCCCTTTTGTGTAGAAATCCCCCAAAATCAGGCCTTATGCTAATCTCGATTTTGGCGGGTCCCACACCATTTGTCAGATTCAATAGTGGACATTATAGTCCACCTAATTGTGCAATTGTGCAAGTGCATATGGCAGTCGAACTAAACCATCCAATTTTTGCGGACTTCTAATGGATGGAATAGATGAAAGCAGTTGGGTGTTCCGAAATTCAACACTAACGTTGATTAAGCTGATCAGCTTACATACAATGGGTTCTGCAATTGTGATGGTTTAAATTGAATTGTTTGAATTTTCCATATGGTTTTGGAGCTCACTCACTTTCATTCAAGCTGCTGTTAAGGTAAGCCCTGCATTGAAATCATTGGACAAAGGCTGGCTGATCCATTCCTGAACACTACAGAAAACAGTTTGCCTGCAAACAACTTGCTCAATGAGTTTGTAGTGGACCATCTTGATTCACATGCCCAAATATTTTCAAGATGGTGCTTGCCTTAGCAGCATGGATATTCTACACTCCAAAGCAGGTTCATGGTGAAAGGTAAAGATGGCAGAGGAATAGTTATTCTGCAGTATACATGTTGTCTTCAAAGTGATTTGAATGAAGAATTGCAGGAGTCGATTGGGTGTGGTAAGTTCAGGGTGTCATGATCCCCATTGGTATAGAAGCCTAGCTTGATAAAGTCTATCAATTTGGTTCTTAGCAAATGGTATCAGAGCTAACTATTAATCCCTTGCAAGCCCCAAAGGAGGTGATTAGAGTAAAAGCTGCAGCAGAATCTTCACACATTTCTATATGCAGTGGAACAAAACAAACAAACAATTTGGATTACTCAATCATGCCCCTACTTGTCGGAATAAAATGTTGATTTTTAAGTGACCATCCAAACATGCAATTTAAATTAGAACATAAGAAAGGAATTTTAATTGAGCCACGATCGATTGATTGGTTACAATGAACGATTGATCCAAACATGGAATTTTAATTGCTCCAATCCCTCACAATTTAAAATCAGGCTTAATAGACGTAAAGGTCATGTGTTATAGATCGATAGGTTCCTGGCATATGAATTGGCTAATCATTAGGTGGGTCCAACTGTCAAATAACCTGGCCCATAAATCTAGCTGATACACCAATCATATTGGCGACAGTCATTTAAGAGAAATGGACGGTATATCCAACAGACAGGTGTGGCACACCCATTGAGTTGACCAGCATAACTTTTGGGTGGGGCGTGTTTGCATAGTGCTCCGCATGGTTCATTGCCCGGCCCCAAAAATGCTCCATGTAGGCATACATGAAGTCATTGTTGTATTTGATGTCTTAAATCAAATCAGATTCCAGGTCTCTCAATTCCAACAACAGATTGTTCAATGTCACTTTCGATATCATTGAACAGTGCTCAATCCCATCGAGATTTTTTAAATCTTCTCCAATTGGTCACTGAACAATTAGGGTGTTTTTTCGATGCCATCAGAGGGTGTTCGATGACATCAAAGGAAAGGTTCGATGCCATCGAACATTGCTCGATGCAATCGAGAATTACTGAAAAATCATATTTTGTCTCGGGACAGTTGATGTGTTATTTCGATGCTATCGAATGATTAGTTTCGATGACATTGAAGACTGTTTGATTCCATCGACAAAATCGATGAAGATTTTTACAGAGCTACGAATTTATAGGATTTGCTTATGATTTCGTTTGGGATTCTTCCATATGTGTGTGTGTGTGTGTGTGTGTGTGTGTGTGTGTGTGTGTGTATATATATATATATATATATATATATATATATATATATATATATATATAGGCACGCTCACCTACGCACGTGCGCACCTTCACACGTGTCATGGGTGTTGAATTTGAACGGTCCATAAGATGCGGAATCCCATGAAACCACAGGGGGTGAATTTTCACCCTGATATAAGATTTTGGTGGGCCATAGCAAAGAGAAATTCAAATCAAAGGGAATAAACTGTTTGCATTTTTCATGGCCCACCGAAGTTTTGGATCAAAATAAAAATTCGTACCAGGGAGTTTCATGAGGTTCTACTTCATGTGGACTGTTCATATTTGCGAGACTCATCAGATATGATGAGTTCTCAAAAAAGTTCGTATGTAATACGTACGAACTGGTTCGCAAGTGTGTGTGTGTGTGTGTGTGTGTGTGTGTATAGATGTAAACACAATTGGAAGGTATTCCAAGAGTTTTTTAATTGTTCTAGGGTTTTCAAGGGTATAGCAAGGGTTTGATTCAAGATTGTTCGAATCAGGTAAGCTCTTTTCCTTTGTAATTTTTTGCTTTTATAGTGATCATCTATCGCTTTGTGCTATGATTTTTTCTTGCAATGGTTTTTCCATATTAAAATCCCTGTGTGCTCTTTGTGTTTGCTTGGTGCAATAGATTGCTTCTTGTGATTCTACTTTGTGATCTTCCGCGGCCCCCCAACAAATGGTATCAAAGATATCATTGGGGCACATGCTTGAATTTGTATGGAGAAGTATCAATGGCTGAAAATCTGAAGTATGACATAGAGAAGTACTCAGGTAAAACTAACTTTGAGTTATAGAAGATCAAGATGATTAATTTATTAACTAAGCAAGGGCTTAATGAGGCTCTTGAGGAGCGACGTGCTTTTATGGATGATGATTAATGAAAGACTCTAGATAAGAAGGCAAAATCCTCAATCTGATTGTGTCTAACGGATGAGTTTCTCTACAATTTCATGAGGGAGAAAGTCACGGCGGCATTGTAGGCGAAATTAGAGGATGTTTGTAATGCCTCGACTTTTCAGGACCCGAGTATATGACACGTTTTCCAAAAACTCAAGTGTTAACTTTAAAGGATGGTCAAATTTGAGTATACATTTTTTTTTTCTAACTATCAGAGTAAGCAGATGAGCGTAGAATGGACAAACAAGTATAAAGGAAAAATTGCAACTACATTTAGAACATACAGAGGTTGCCCATAATGACTTATACAAAGCAATGTCTTTACAATAACAAATATAAGATCACACACATGTGAAATTTAAAAGCATATAAAACATAAACGAAAGTCACAAAATCGTGCAGCTTCCTTGACAGGTACAACCATGTGTCCTTGACCACCATAACGACTCCTCATCAGCCTCTACTCACATATCACTCAAGCCACTTGTGCTACCTGTACGGTTATATTTTTGATTAATGAGTGACCAACTTAGTGTAAATTTTTCTTAAGATTACACACCGCCGCATTAGAAAAGTATAGTTATAAAATAACAACGCAATCAAAACAACACATGATGCAGTCTTTTTAAATAAATGGGTGCGTGAATGCATATCGACCTGGGGATGCACATCCAGTCTGACTTGGGCTCGTCACCCATGCAATCATCGACCTGGGAATAATCATCTAGTTGGAACAAGGGTCGATAGTTAATGGTCTTGGAGCTAACGAAAACGATACCCTAACAACTATAAGACATGTGCTACAGCATCCAGAATTAGCCACCCGTCATCGCCAATATGTTATGGATGCATGATTAACCAATCCATTATTATTCCAGTTACAATCATCCAATTTAAATAAGCTCAAGGTCATTATGGGGGCTCGTCACCAACGTATGCCGATAGATCAGGCATAGGTCCCATACCACCATCCCCGGCTCATGAGACTACTATCTTAGGATGTTTAATGGAACCCCGTCGACTAGTGGCCAATCATATTACAATACATGGGGCTTACCATCGCATGGTTACATAGTATAAAATATTGAACTCATGTAGAGAAAATACCAGAACAAGCCACATAGGGCGATATCAAAACAAGCCACATAAGACAAATACCAGAATAAGCCACCCGCCATCACCAATATGTTATGGATGCATGATTAACCAATGCATTATTATTCTAGTTACAATCAGCCAATTTAAATAAGCTCAAGGTCATTACGGGGGCTCGTCACCAGCGTATGCCGACAGCTCAGGCATAGGTCCCATACCACCATCCTCGACTCATGAGACTACCATCTTAGGATGTTTAATGGAACCCCGTCGACTAGTGGCCAATCATATTATAATACATGGGGTCTACCATCGCATGGTTGTATAGTATAAAACATTGAACTCATGTAGGAAAAATACTAGAAAAAGCCACATAAGGTGATATCAAAACAAGCCACATAAGGCAAATACCAGAATAAGCCACATAGGGCGAGTATCAAAAATATGCAAAAAAAATACCATCCTTGAAAACCATTGGACACAAGAACCCTAGATGGTAGGCCCACATCAACGATTAATTTAAACCACCATTCAATAACCACTAAACCGAAGGTCCATTACTATCACAACCAGTCGGGTTACATCCCAAGTATGAGTGTACACATATAGGTGGGAGTTTTTCACTGGTGTACAAGTTTAAATTCCATAAGCAATCCACAAATAATCCACAAGCATGAACAAATATGCAGGATAAACATTAAGCATATAATATAACAATTTAATTCCAACAATTAACACATGTGATTATGAAAAGGAGATATCAGTTACAAGTTAAAATAAAAAACTATAACTTAAGCTAATGAAAAAATGAAAAGCTTAAGGGGAAGAATCAGCACCTTATGTTTTGAACCGTTTACGTCATCGCTAGAAGTGCGTGCACCCTTAGGGTTGACCCTACCACGAGTTATGAAATTGTACAATTAGATTTGAATTCTATGCACCAGTTAGGGTTGAGATCATGGCCTAAGGTTTGGATTAATTATCCTTACGAATTGATGTATAATTACAGTTTCATCCTTGAGTTTAATCCTAAACTTGATTTTAGGGTTTCAAATCATGAATTTTATTAACATTAATAATAATATTATTATTACTATTATTATTATCATTATAGTACGAGGGATCAAATACCATTGTAGATCCAAATCTCATACACTATGTAGGTTTAGGTTATTGTTCTATAATTTAGGTTGCTTAGGTCTAGGGTTTTATCCTAGAGTTTAGGTTTAGGCTAGATCTTTAAAGTTGAACCCTAGTGGTGTGTAATTAATCATAATGTTAATTTAATAGTTATAAAATATTTATTAACATTAATGTTACGATTGGTGCTAACTATCACAGCAACGATAATCATCATGATGATATTAAATTATACAATCTACTATTAATGATAATATTCAAGCATGATAACTAAAATGCTAATATTCAATAATTGTAGAATTTCTTATTTATTTATAATAACTAATATAGGTGTTGGGGGAAAAATATGACAAGTTCTGAGACTCGGTTATGGAATGGACCAACTCTACTGACACAACCCGAGGGAGTAGGTCAGACCGAGACAAGATGAAGCCTAAAGGAGACACTCAGGTCGGATAATAGGAAGTGAATCCCGATCGAGACTTGAAGAGTCAAGAGCCATAGGCAAAAAAGTGTAAGACGCATAAAGCTGACTCAGCTAACGAGGCAGCAACGTCTAAATGGACCGAATAAGGCCCAAAAGCCAAAAGCCACCTGACCGACCATAAAATCGAACCATGCAAGGCCAATTACAGTGTTAGCTATCGGATTAAGGAAGGACGTCGGTTCTAAACCGACTCTATTTCGTCCGATAGTAGGCAAAAAGCCTCATCCTTATAGCCAGTCAGACTGATTTAATATCAGAGTTGGTTCAAGCCGAGCCAAGCAAGGGAGAGACGGTGTAAGTTTAAATATTGTCTCAAAATTCTTGTAGAAGGATTCTCGATCCTGAAAATCTCAGGATCGGGAAGTATCCATAAACGGATTGCAAGTAAATCAAATCTCCTAAAAATCAAGGAGAGAATCCGCACACACTGGGACCTCTGGCTCTTATAAAAGCAGGTCTCTCCTGAATCAAAGGTACGCAGAAAAATACCTTTGAAAAAACCTTCTTCCTGGTCCCATTACTGACTTAGGCATCAGAAGTTCCCTAGCTTTAACCAGGGTTTCCTTCGTTTCTCATCATTGTGCAGATGAGAAGTATAGGGAGAGGCGTATTAAGTTTTTCGCATCAACAGTTTGGCGCCGTCTGTAGAAAACAGAATAAAAAGTCATTTTCTACGCTTTAACCAGAAGCTGTAAACGTGTTTTAATGGCGAGAACTAGAAGAACGGTCCAAGAAGAACCGGATGAAGCCGCTATCACTAGACAACCGGGTGCAAGCATAGCCCAAGGGTCTCAAGATCAACCCGACAACCACCAAGGTTCCGTACCTCACCCAACGACCTTTGCAGCGACTAACGCCCAGCGGAATCGAGGCAATGGGCGGTTGGATCGGAAGGTCCAAGAGCTCAGAGCCGATATAAACGTTATGAAACAAATGTTAGAGCAGATGCACCATTAGCAAATGCAGCAGCTTCATCAGGGTCAGGCGATGAACATTCCGCAACAAGTTGCTGACCCTCAACCCACCATTCCGTGGTCCCTTCCATAGCCGAGTCAGCCCCATGACTAGTCCGAGCCAGCGCCCGCTCATTTCGCGACTGTCGTGCTCCCCCCCACTGATCTCCAACACGAGATAGATCGGAGGAGGCACAACCGGCCTTCGGTTGAGGGTGAGGAAAACTGTGACGATCCCTGAAAAGCTGACCTCCAGGACTTCCGGAAAGAAGTGCGGGAAGAGATTGCAAACATGAAGTAGGGTCGGGATGCACATCAAACAAGGCTCGAAACAAAGGCGTCCCCATTCATTGATGAAGTAATGCAGGCTCGGTTACTAGAAAGGTTTCGTCTTCCACAGATTACACCATTTATAGGTAAAACTGACCCAATTGAACATATCGAATGCTTCTGGACATACATGGAATTACATGATGCTTCGGAAGCCATAATGTGCCAAGCATTCTCCCTCACCTTAGCTGACATAGCTCGACTTTGGTTAAAGTAGCTGAAACCGAAGTCTATCAGTTCATTTGCGGAGCTCAGTGATGCCTTCCTCACCAATTTCATTGGTGGAAAGAAGAAGTTAAAGCTCCCTGCGCATCTGAACAACATAGTTTAAAAGGAGGAAGAGCTACTGAAAGACTACATCAATCACTTCAACTTTGAGTCACTCCAAGTTCAGAAACATTCATGGGAGACAACACTCAATTTACTCATGCAAGGCGTTAGAGATAAGCCATTTCTGGCATCCCTAGACAAGAATCTACCAATGATTCTGGCCAAGTTTATGACTCGATCAGATAAATACACGGATATTGAGGAAACACGAATCATGCGTGAGGCTGCTCAGAACGCAAAAGCCCCGATCAAAGAGAGCCAAAAAGGGAGTTGACTCGGCTGGAGGGAAAAAGCGCAAGGATAACCGAACGCGCGATGAATACAAGTCGGGAAAGTGATTCGACCGAAAGTTTTCTACATATACCCCGCTTAATAAACCTCAAGAGCAGGTGTTGTTGGAGATTAAAGGTGAAGGATTCGTCAACTGGCTGAAAAAACTTTGAAGCAATCCCAACCGACGGAGTAAGAATAAGTACTGTCACTATCATCGCGATCATGGGCGCAATACGAGTGACTGCTACTACCTCAAGGAAGAGATCAAAAGGCTCATCCAAGAAGGTCGACTTAGAGAATACATCGAAAGATAAGAGACAGTGGAAGAATGCTTGGGTGATAATCGACCTACGGAAAAAATCTGAACTATCGTCGGTGGCCCTCAAGGTGGAGGCGACTCTAATAATGCCCGAAAAAATCATGCCAGGAGCATCAGTCGGCCTGAGTCCGAGATCCTCATCTTAGGTTGGCTTACAAAGGAAAAGAAAAGAGAGAAGTACTGCATCTCATTCACCAATAAGGATGCTCGAGGCATCCATCAACCCCACGATGATGCGTTAGTCATTACTCTCACTATCGCAAACCAAAAGGTTTCCACATACTTGTTGACACAGGATCGTCCACTGATGTGCTGTTCACCCAAGCATTCGACAAAATGGGAGTTCAACGATTGGCATTACGACCGGTTCATACCCCATTAATTGGGTTCTCAGGAGGACAAACAATCCCAGAAGGAACCATTTCACTGCTGCTGACTGTTGAAAACCCTCCACACCAAGCGGCAGTAATGGTCGACTTTCTGATAGTTGATCAGTCATCCGTTTACAATGCTATACTCGGCTGGCCGTCTCTAAGTCTTCTTCAGGTCATGGTATCTACATATCACCTCTCCATGAAATTCTTGACTAAGTCGAAAGTAGGAGTCATCAAAGGAGATCAACAAGATGCACAGCGTTGCTACGCAACAGTCGTAAAGGCCCCAACCGAGGTATCCATGATTGAGACACTGGATCCTCGGGTCGAGACTCATGAACGAGGAAAACCGGTGGAAGACCTTATCTCAATACCCGTGATCGAGACAGATGAATCTAAAACGGTGTAAATTGGCTCGTCTCTGTGATTGCCACTGAAAGATAATTTGATAGCCCTGCTCCGACGATACGCTGTATTTGCATGTAGCCATGAAGACATGCTAGGAATCAATCCATCAGTAATCACTCACCGACTTAATATTGATCCGACATACTGGCCAATCCGACAGAAATGATGTCCACTCTACCCTGAAAGGTACGCTATCATTGAAGAAGAGGTCGGTACGCTTCTCAAGGCCAAATTCATAGAAGAGATATACTACCCAGAATGGGTAGCTAATGTTGTACTTGTAAAGAAGGCCAATGGGAAGTGACGAGTCTGTATTGACTATACCGACCTAAATAGAGCATGCCCAAAGGATAACTTTTCTCTGTTGAGGGTCAAATATTGCATATTAGACCCCAGTTATTACCTAATTTTTTGAGCATGATACCGGTTAACGCCCTATTTTAATCATGTTCGTGATGCAAGGTGAATTTAAGAGCTTGGACTGAAAAGGATACTAAAAGTGTGGATTTAATGCTCTGAAGTCACTAAGGCGAGAGATGGACTCCAGGGGACTGAGATCGAAGAGTTTACACGCCCGGGATTCGAGGAAATCCAATATTTCACGCAAAAGAGGCCTAAAATTCATCCAGAATGCAAGATTACAAGGTTCTCACCATCCATTCAATTTAAAACTTCATACATAGCCCAAGGACCATAAATTAACTGTACACGTCAAATTTCATCCGTTCGATCCCTATTGAAGTGGCCCAACGGACAGATCAGCCTATAAACCATTGATTTTAGGCCCACCTGCTATTTGGATATGCTTTAAAATTGGTTTCAACGCGTTAAATGAGCTGACAATATGGATGGACGGAGCGGATTTCTCACGAATATCTCCATAGGACCTCATGTATATCACGTGTGCACGGTGCACAAGTGCACTGGATTTCTCAAAATCAGTCAACTAACGCTGATCGACTCCCTCTTCTCCAACTCAAAAAAGGACACAGCGTCCTCCCATTGTCCGTCTGTTTCTCACTAGTGGGCCCCACTCATACATATCATCAATCTGGATTGTCCATTGTGTACATAGGGGGGTATTAACCTCACCTAGGTTCCCTTCTGGTCCCATGTAAGCGATCGTGTGAATTTCTCTTACAAAATGCAGGACGGATGGCTAAATAAAAATTCCGTGGGCTGCACTGAAACAGACCCAAAAATCATCCATGTTCGACCGATTTTGCGAGGGGAATCCAATGGACAGACTGGATTTTCCATATGATGATGATCAGGGACCCACCAAATGTCACAGCACGAGTCACGTAGGCTCTGTTTCACAAACAGAGCCTGTGGACAAATCTTGTGGGCCACCGCCGTACTTCAGGAGTCTGATCTGGACCGTCCATCAGAAGCCCACGCTTCCTATAATCCAAGCCTAGATGAATGAACTGTAGGAAGTAATGAAGATCAGTTTTCAAACCATCTAAAAGAAAGATGAACGGTGCAAGAAAAAGCTCTATAGGCCACACCGAATGCAAGTCATACCACGTCATTTCTGACTAGTTTTTCATTCTTCATATAATGGACGGCTTGGGTTCTTTCGCTGAATCAGGAATGGGCCCCACCAAACAACTAGCATAAGCTCTGTTACAAACGTTGTTGTGCGTAAGGAAAACGCATGCCTACTGCGCTGCGTAAAGAAAACGCATGCAGGAAGTTCTTCCACCGACTTTTCTCTTCTATAAAAAGAGAGAGCAAGAGAGAAAATTCATTCAGATCCATCAGTCGGCTAGGAACGTTAGTAACAGAGAGAGAGAGAGAGAGAGAGAGAGAGAGAGAGAGAGAGAGAGAGAGAGAGAGAGAGAGAGAGAGAGAGAGAGAGAGAGAGAGAGGGAGTAGTTTTGTTTATTTGTTTTATTTATAGTTTTTTCTATCATGGTTTTCCTGAGATCTGTTCCAATCATGTTAGGCTAGACCTCTTAGCTAGGGCTAAGAGGTGAAGCTTGTAGTGAGATGGGAGACTCCATTTTATGCCTTTAATTTAATTGTAATTTATGAATTGAACTTGATTTTAGTTTAATTATTAAGGGAATGTTTTTAGTTTTTAATGGTCTGTTATGACTGAAATTATAATGGGTCTGTGATGGCTTTGAGCATGTTCCTTTCCTTTTTATGTTTATGACGT
This sequence comes from Magnolia kwangsiensis, assembly GCA_037074715.1. Lineage (NCBI taxonomy): Eukaryota > Viridiplantae > Streptophyta > Magnoliopsida > Magnoliales > Magnoliaceae > Magnolia > Magnolia kwangsiensis. Next base: position 43,408,112 of record CM073572.1, on the reverse strand, counting down.
CAGGAAGCCCTATTATTCACCATCGTCTCCTGGGCTGGTTGGATGACGGTACCCTTCCTAACCTTCATAGCATGTTGATTGGTTGGTAATTAGTTTAATTTTGTTGTTTACTTTGTCTCCTGGGCATAGTTTGGTGATGGAATCCATTCTAATTCATATACCTTTCATTTCTTAAAAACTAGATCAAAATAAGTTCAATTTGATTTCTATGGTTACATTCCTTAACTGGATGAAGATGGGACTCTAAGTCCAGTCGAGTTTTTGATGTAGGCATAAGATCCCCCTGATCTCTACAAGTGGATCCTCTGAATCCCTAGTTTCCTTTCCCTGAATTCTTTAAGTTTTAGATAATTATTCCATCATTATTCCTCAAATTACCGTCGATTTAGATTTCATCTTAGTCTAGTTCTAGTTCTACTAGTTTCAGATAACGTACAGGTATCAGTCCCTTGGGATTCGACCTCTGTCTCACCGAGTTTATTACTACATCACAACCCTATACTTGGGGAGTGAACACCTCTTCCGAGGATCGATCAGTTAGTGGATAACATTGCGGGACACAAACTTCTTAGTTTTATGGATGCTTATTCAGGGTATAATTAAATTGTAATGCATTAATTTGATAAATCTAAGACTACCTTTGTCATTGACAAAGGTCTTTATTGTTATTGTGTGATGCCGTTTGGTTTGACAAATGTTGGAGCAACTTATTAAAGATTAGTAAATAAAATCTTTGCCCGGCTAATTGGCCAAACCATGAAAGTGTACATTGACGACATGCTCGTCAAAAGTGTACATGCGGCCGACCATATAGTCGACCTAGAAGAAATGTTTCTGATCGTACGCAAGTTCCACATGAAGTTGAATCCGAGCAAGTGTGCCGTTGGTGTAAGCTCGGGAAAGTTCCTTGGATTCCTGGTTAGCCAAGGAGGGATCGAGGTAAATCCGGAGAAGATAAAGGCATTGCTCGACATAGAGTCTTCGAAAACAATTGAGACATACAAAGGCTAACCGGATGAGTTGCCGTACTCAATCACTTCCTTTCCCAAGCTACCGACAAATGTCTCCAGTTCTTCAAACAATTGAAGGGACGACAAATGGTGGATTGGACATAAGAGTGTGAAGCAGCCTTCCAGTAATTGAAGTCTTATCTTGGATCTCCACCTCTCTTATCGAAACCTGAACCAGGGAAGCTCTACTTTTGTATCTCGCAGTATTTAAGGCAGCAGTTAGCTTGGCCCTGATATGGGAGCACAAAGGAAAGCAACTGCCGGTCTATTATGTCAGTAAAATACTATTACCAGAAGAGACAAGATACTCACTCCTGAAAAAAGTGGCTTTAGTCCTAGTGGTCTCCTTGCTGCGATTTCGGTCATATTTTCAAGTTCATACCATTGTCGTTATGACCGACCTCCCATTGCGTCAGATTCTACAAAAATCGGAAGCCTCCGGCCGACTTACTAAGTGGGCGATAAAACTCAGTGAATTCGACATTCAATACAAGCCGAGAGTAACAATCAAAGGGCAAGTCGTGGGTGACTTCATTGCTGAACTAACACCACAAGCAGACTCAATGATTGAACACTCTACTGTGCCCACTGAAGAATCCATGACCGCTTCTCCTGAGTCATCGCTCGACCCAAACCCTTGGAAATTGTATGTTGACGGTTCCTCCAACTCTAAGGCAAGCGAGGCAGGAGTAGTTCTAAAAACTCCCGATCAAACCTACATGCAGTATGTGTTCACTCCCCAAGTGTAGGGTTGTGATGTAGTAATAAACTCGGTAAGACTGAGGTCGAATCTCAAGGGACTAATACCTGTACGTAATCTGAAATTAAATAGACCTAGAACTAGACTAAGATGTAACTAACTCAAGTGTAATTTAAGAGAATAATGATGGAATATTTATCTAAAACTTTGGAGAAATCAGATGTAAGAAACTAGGGATTCAGAGGATCCACTTGTAGAGATCAGGGAGATCTTATGCCTGCATCAAAAACTTAACTGGACTTAGAGTCCATCTTCATCCAGTTGAAAGGTGTAATCATGAAAATCAACTGAACTGCCTTTGATATAGTTTTCAAGAGATGAAAGGTATATGAATTAGAATGGATTCCATCACCAAACCATGCCCAGGAGACAAAAATAAATAACAGAATTAAACTAATTACCACTCAATCAATATGCTATGAAGGTTAGGAAGGATACCATCATCCGACTATGCCCAAGAGACGATGGTGAACAACAGGGCTTCCTGTCATCATAAATATAATAGGAAAGGAACATGCTCAAAGCTATCGCAAACCCATTGTAATTTCAGTTATAACAGACCATTAAAAATTAAAAACATTCCCAATAATCAAACCATTATCAAATTCAGTTCATAAATTAAAACTAAATTAAAAACATAAAGTAGAGTCTCCCATCTCACTACAAGCTTCACCTCTTAGCCCTAGCTAAGAGGTTTAGCCCATAAACATAATTAGGCTAATCTCTTAAACAAAATAAAATAAATAAAAGAAAAAAATAAAAGAGAACAACTCTACTCTCTCTCTCTCCTCTGTGCTCCACGTCTAGTCCCCAAGCTCTCCCTATTTTTTCTCCTTTTATAGAGGTAGTAGGGGCGGTGGCTGGTCGGTTGTTTGGTTGGAGTCAGTGTGCATAGTGTTTACACAGCCAGCTACGCAGCAACACTAAGATAGCTACGTTTGATAGCTTTTAGAGAATCCTACGACCAATAGTAACAAGATATGCCTCCTTGGTGGTGGTCGTGACCCCCTTGGACATCTTCTGGACGGTCTGGATCTTTCATCTATCCATCTCCATGATCGCACAACGGCCCATAGCGGCCGGTTTCCTCGGCATGCGCAGGCTGCGAAACGGTCTTACGCTGGTTCTTGGTGGGGCCCACTTCAGCTGACGTTTGAGAGATCTACGCCGTCCACCAGATTACTCTTGAAATTTCATATGGAATTATGTAGTTTTAGTCTTCTTTTGATGAGGCCCACAGGATTTTCTTGAAACCGTCAATCTACCGTTTGGACAGTCAGATTTTCTCCTATTGCTTTTATTTTAGATTTTCCTCTTAGACCTAAGTTAGATGGGCCACGTGAGTCACATGGACGGTCCAGATTGTCCAACCGATCATATCCATGATCATATAACGGCCCAAAACAATCAGACGTCGAATGTGCGTATATCTTACACAGGAAGTGCGCTGAGGTGTTCGGTGGGCCCCAAAGGGTGTTTTCAGAGAAATCCACCCCGTCCATTGGATTCTTGGTGAAAAACCAGTCAAGAAGGATTAGTTTTTATCGGATCTTAGTACAGTCCACTGTATCAAACCAACTCACCGTTAATCTTGCGATTTTCGACGATCCACGTGTATACATGTGTATGGGGCCAATAGGTAGAAGAGGGTCAAAACTACTCCACAGACACAATGGATGGTCCGGATCATCTGTATGGATGATGAGTGGGGCCCACTAGCTATTTCAATGTCGGACAACGTCTCTTACTGGACGTGTGAGGGAGAAGGGACAGGTCAGCCCCTTGTTTGACCGGGCTGACCGTCCAATGCACATCCAGTGCACGTATACACCATGTACATGTAATGTACATGTGGGGTACTTTGCGATATATCTGTGAAATCTTCTCCGTCCATTCATTTTTTCACCCTTTTTAAGGGGTTGAGACCAAAATTTAAGCATATCTAGATATCAGGTGGGCCCCACTTAAGGATTTAAGGGGTTGACCTGTCCATTTGGCAACTTCCACAGCTATCCAATGACTGATTTTTGACGTGTATGGTTAATTTATGATCCTCATACCACATATAGTGTTTTGAGTTGAGCTGAATGGATGGTGGGAACCCTGCGAACTTACATTCTAGACATCTTTCGAGCTATTTGAGCTTCAGTTTCTCAATTTTCTTGGATTCCTAGCATACAAATCTGTCGATCTTGGTCTCCTAGGGTCCGTCCCATGCTTTGGTAAATTCTGAGCATTAAATCTCAGCTTTTAGCACCCTGTTTCAGTCTAAGCTCCTAAAATCACCTTGCAACACAAACACGATTAAAATAGGCTGTTAAACAGTATCATGTTCAGAAATCTAGCCAATAACTGAGGTTTAATATGCAATATTTGACCCTCAACAGTATGCCTTAAGTCTTGGATTTCAAGCCTCGAACAATACAGCAGAATATGAAGCGTTACTGCTCGACCTCCGACTCGCGGCCAGTTTAGGAGTTACGCATCTCAACGTTTTCAGCGATTCACAGCTTGTTATCAATCAAGTCACCAGGGTGTATCAAACACAAAAAGAATAACTGAAAGCGTATGTGGAGAAATCCAAAGAATTGATTAGCAACTTCTAGCTTTGTGTCGTCACTCGGATCCCTCGAACTGAAAATGCCAAAACCGATCTATTAGTGAGACTTGCATCTACCGATGAAGACGACATACCCAGGTCCGTTCCGATCGATTACGTTGCTAAGCCAAGTATCAATGAACCAGCTAGCTCGACCGTACACACAATTGACTGGAACCTACTTGGCTCGACCTGATCGTCCAATATCTTGACAATGGGGAGTTGCTTGAAGATCGTGCGAGGCTCGACGATTGAAGATCCGAGCTTCCCATTACTCCATACTTAACGGGATGCTATATAAAAAAGGTTACTATGCTCTGTTGCTGCGGTGCTTAAACCTTAACGAAGCCGACTATGTATTACGAGAAATCCACGAAGGGATCTGTGGAAACCATTCCGGAGGGCAATCTCTTGCACATAAAGTCTTACGTCAAGGATATTATTGGCCGACTATCCAGCACGATGCTCGTAAGCTTGTCCAAAAGTGCGACAAGTGCCAGTGATTCGCGGCTATCCCGAGGTAACCTTCTGAAGAACTGACTCCTATGACTGGTTCTTAGCCCTTTGCACAGTGGGGAATTAACATTATCGGACCGCTCTCTATGGGGAAAGGCCAGACCAAGTTCGTTGTCGTGGCAGTAGACTACTTCACAAAGTGGGCCGAGGGAGAGCCATTGGAAAAAAAATCGAACAGAAGATCACGGACTTTGTATGGAAAAACATTGTTTGTCGGTTCGGGATACCTCAGACCATTATAACTGACAATGGGAAGCAGTTTGACAATAGGAGCTATCGAGATATGTGTGATAATCTCGGGATCAGAAACGTTTATTCATCGCCCCATCATCCTTAGAAGAATGGACAGGTTGAAGCGGTTAATAAGATCATCAAACAACATCTCTAAACCAAACTCGACCGAGCCAAAGGAGCATGGGATGAGGAACTCCCGAAGTATTGTGAGCATTCCGAATCACAGTTCGAACCGCAATAGGAGAAACTCCTTTCTCCCTTAATTATGGCTTAGAAGCCGTCACCCCAGTCGAGATTGGGTTACCTTCAACCCGAGTTAGTTCATTCAATGAAGAAAATAATGAAGAACTCCTAGCCCTCAGACTCGATCTAGTGACGAACAAAGGGAAAGAGTTCGGCTACGAATGATGGCTCGGTAGCAACAAGTAACTCGGTTCTACAATGACCGAGTTAAGGTCAGGCATTTTCATGTTGGGGACATGGTCCTCTGAAAAATATTCTCCAATACTAAGAAAGTTGGTGCGGGTACACTGGGACCCAATTGGAAAAGACTCTATGTCGTCTTAAGTACCATCTGACCGGGAACGTACTGATTGGAAGACCTAACCAGGCAATTACTACCTCATCCGTGGAATGTCGAGCATCTAAAAATCTATTACCCTTAGATCGGCCTAACGAAGAGTTTGAAAAGACTCAAAAATGGCAAGCATGTAAACTGAGTTAAAATGAATAAAAGGAAACCAAGTATATTCATTCATCAGTATGTTTGTTACATCGAGTTATATCTTGCTTCGGCATTACATTTGTAGAGTGAAAAGGGTTAAAGGCAAAAGAAAGATCGGCCGTGACGTGTGAGCTTCTTCCTCGTCTGAAGTTATTCTCGAGCCTGCCTAGGAGTTTAGTGTGCTTAAAGTGTTGGTGTGAGTGCGAAAAGCCGAGTGCTGGCGTGAGTGTCAAAAACCAAGTGCTAGTGTGAGTGTCAAAAATGAAACCCCCAAAGCTCAGCTACTACCACCACTTGGAGCAACCTCTGGAACTACCTCGAGCTTAACCTTGACACCAGCCGTAGCGTCAGCAGACCCAATAGCCTCAGCCTCCAGGCCCTCAGGCCCGCAGGCACCTTCATCAAACCCTGAGAGATCGAGATTGAGAAAAGCTTCTCGCATTAGACGGATACATTTGGTGTACCCCGCCCGATACAAAATGTCCCTCTCTTTCGCGAACTCTCGGGACTCGAGGAAAGCCTTTACAGCCTGATCTTTGGCCTACATGACCTGATCTTTGGCTTGCTCAATGGATGCCTCGGCCTCGGCCTTGACCTGATTCAACCTATCTTCACATGGAGTATAAGCCAGACGAAACCGCTAACTCTCCTCCTGAGCCTCTTTTAGCAGAAAGGCCGTGCAGGCACAATTGGTCTTGACATCCTCGACAACCTTTCTGGTAAGACTCAAGTCGCTTGACAGCACACCGACCTGAGTCAGGGCACCTTCAAGTTGCGTTTTCAACTCCATAACTCGTTTCTCAGCATCAAAAAGATCCGAGCTACTCCTAAGCATGCAAGGGGTAAACCGCAAAAAGAAGACTTGAGGTCAGAAATAAGTTGTTAAGACTAAAGAGCACTTAAAACGTCAAGTACCCTACCTCAAGTAGCACCTTCGCCGCATGAGTAAGAACCCGCCTCGAGGGGGTGTTACAGAGGCCAACATAATCCTTCTCTCTCCCATGAGAGATGACCCATGGGACGAGGGCCGACACATCTCGTAGAAGGAGAGAAGGTTCCTTTTGAGTCATCTCCCCTCCTGAGGTCTCCCCTCTCAGCTCCTTTCTCAGTTTCGAGACCCGCTCTGCAACGAGTCCTGACTCAGAAGCCACCTGAGACTCAGTAGGGACCGCGTCCATCTCTTCCGTCTTCCCTTCTGGATCAGAAGTACGACAACGGTTAGGACATCCGGGTAGGGGCGACCGAGGCGGATGACTCCCTAGCCTTTCGAGCCGTCTTCGATTTCTTCGAAGGCCGAGCTTCCGACAGAAGCGCCGACCTTGGAGGAGCCTTCACCTTAGAAGCTAGTTTCAGAAGGGACCGAGTTTTAGCCATATCTATGTTAGATAAAGTGTAAAGTTGGAAAAATTTAGGAGAAATGCATCAAAGTAACTAGAGGATACCTGTCACGGACGAATCTAAGCCTGTAACATTCCAAAAATTGGGGGTCGAGCAAAAACTCCACTCTCGAGTTCCAGAAAATCATTTATGTAACATTTTCAATGATGGATGAATGTTGTTCATATTAGTACAGAAAACATGAGTGAGATTAGACCAAAATAACATATCATACTCCAGAGACAGTTAAATTAGCAAGCGGAAGAATGTAATAGATATATAAAGTATATGAACTGTTGTGGGTCTCCAGAGTGTGAACATGTTACCAGGTTAAACATATACATGTATACTCCAAAAATGATAAAAAGAATATACATGGGTGTGTAAGAAAAAGGCAAAATACTAAGTATATTGGCATCTAATCAGTAACCTTTTAACCCCGTCAATCAGAACCTGCATATAGGAGGGATCCTCCTCATCATCATCAAGTCCGGCTCTGCTTCGCAAGCATCGCCATCATCTGCAATTCAAAATAGGAACTGTTTAGTGTGCGCAACATGGTGAAGGTTAAATATTGCATGTTAAACCTCAATTATTACCGAATTTTACGTACATGATATAGGTTAATGGAATATTTTAATTATGTTTTTATTGCAGGATGAAATCAGGAGCATTGACTGAAAAAGGATATTAAAAGTGTAGATTTGATGATCTGAAGTCACCAGAGCAAGGAAAAGACTCTAGAAGACCAATATTGAAGGATTTACACGGCAGGGATCTGAGAAAATTAAGTCATTCGCATTAAAGAGGAGCAAAATTGGTCCAAGAATGCAAGATCACATGGTTCCCGCCGTCCAATCAATTTGAAACTTCATATATGGGATGAGGGCCATAAATTAACCATACACGTAAAATTTCATCCATTGGATCACTATGAAAGTGCCCCAACTGATAGATCAGCCCATAAACAGTTGATTCTGGGCCCACCTGATATCTGGAACTGCCTCAAAATTATTATTGACGGTTTAAATGAGATGAGAAATAATTTAGACGGTGAAGATTTCTGAAAATCATCACAGTGGACCCCACATGAATAAAGTGTGCATAGTGCACAAGTGCACTACACGTGCATGGAAAATGGCAGAGACAGTTGACCGTCTCTGACCGAAAAAGAAAGAAAAAAAAATAAAAATTTTCGTTTTCTTCAGCCAACGCACGTTCGCTGGCCCTTTTTGCGGTCGATAGTGGACCCCACACATGACCGTACGGATAATCCATACCATCCATCTTGTAGAGGGCTTCGAGAGCTACAAAATCATGATAACCTTTTGCATCCATGCATGCACATGTGTGCGATACAGGGGCCACAAAAGGGCTGCCCTGTAGCGTTCAAATTTAATCTTTTAGTTATTTCTTCTCTGAGACATGCCAATGGACATTCAAAACTATCCATCCTTTACTAAAATTTTGTCCTGAATCCAATGGATGGGGTGGATTTTCTAGAAAATGCTTCTGTGGGGCCCACCGATCACAACAGCAAAATGGTGCGAAAGGTTTCGCACATCTGCGAAAACTGACTTTTTCAGGCGGTTTTGGCCCACCATCTTTGATCATATGGCAGATCTGAACCGTCTATCATGTAGAGGACCCAAGAAAATCCTAAGGGACGGTGTTTATTTGGAATTTGAGCTAGAAAAGTGGCGTATTTCGAGGCACCGAACTTGGCTGTGAAAAAGCTTTCAATGGGCATGCATAGCTTTCCAAATCCGATTCAAATCCGATTTTCACCACTCCAGCAGCTATATAAGGAGGTTTTGGATGTGAGGAGCATTCATTCAAACCTTGGAAAGGAAGATTCAGAGCCAAGGAGGAGAGAGAGAAGGAAGAAGAGAGATAAGGGAGATGTTTTTAATATTTTTATTTTATATTTCTTTTTTTTTCCTAATTAATTTTATGGATTGCTAAACTTCTTAGCTAGGGCTGAGATGAAGCCCCTAATTTGATTGATTCTTATTTATGTTGAATTTATTTTAATTGGATTGATTTGTTTCTTTTTCTAGTGTGCTTTCCTGAGATTTCTGTACTTCTCCATTCTATGAGCTCGACCAAAGTCTAGATATGGATGTTGTTTGGAATATTACTCTAGGTGCTTGTGTCTGACCATGAACAGGTTTCCTATAGAGGAAGAAACAGGATTTACATCTCTCCATGCCTGACCATGGATGGAAAGATGTGATCCATATGCTTTAAAAGATTATACATTCTGTGTGTCCGACCAAGGACATAGGATGTGCTTTGTTTATTAAATTTATATCAATCTGAATTAGAATAAATCAACAGGTAAAATAAGGGTTAGGATAATTAGGAGTGGATTCGAAAGTCCTAGTCTTCTCCTGGATTGAATTTTTCTCATAGTGCTCGTAGTTATTTTTCATAGATTTATGCTAGTTTACTTAATAGTTTGTTAAACTACTCGTTGGATTAGTTAAGAAGAGTCTTAAATTTCAAATTATGATAACCAGTCCTCGTGGGAACGATCTCGCAATACGTACCATATCTACATCTGATTCGTATACTTGCGAGTTAAAATCATTTAAATCAGATTGGTTTAAATTAAAACATCAAGTTTTTGGCACCGTTGCCGGGGACTGTTTCGGTCCAAATTGAATTTAGGATTCTCTCTTATCATAATTCATAGCCTTAGGATTTTACTAACTATAGGTTAAAGTTATTTTATTTTATTTTAGAAACTAACATCTTTCCTGTTTTATAGGGTCTTGACTTGAACTTCTAATTTTGGTAATCCCTTTCAAAAATTCTCTACTTTTTCTAATTTCTATTTTTTAGGAATTTTCTAATTCTAGGCTTTCTTCTTAGAAATTTTTTAATTTTTAATTTTAGATTTAGATTCTTCTTTCAATTAACTTTCTATTTTCTAGTTTTAGAAAATTTTCCCTTTTTAGAAACTAACCGTTGCTTAAGATTTTTTTTTCTTTCTAGCATTATTTTAGGAAATTGCTTTTGTTTTTATTTTTTATTTTTATAGGAATTGAAGAAGGAAGATGTTAAATAAGATTGTCTTCAAAAGGAGAAGCTACCAAATCTTCAGACATCCATCACCTTCTTTTCCGGGTTCTTTCTTCTAATTCTTGTTTACATAACTTTCTCTTGTTTTTAGGAATTCATAATTTTTAGTTCTAGTCTTATTTCTCTTAGGTTGCATCTTAATTTAGTTTAGTTCTCTTTCCTACATTTCAGTTATTTAGTTTATGCTAGGGCGTAGATCTTTGAACATAGAACTAGCACCCTTTGATCCTGAAATAGAAAGAACTTTTCGTAAAAGATCTAGAAATATCCTATTCAAAATGACGGACGAGAATGCAATTAAAGCGCTTAGAGATTATTCAGCTCCTGTCCAATTTAATGCGCCTTCATGCATAGTGTTGCCAGCCACCACGACATCACACTTTGAACTTAAACCAGGGGTCATACAGTTGTTACCATCTTTCTATGGTTTAGACAAAGAGGATCCATATCATCATGTAAAAGAATTTCTAGACATTTGCTCGACCTTTAAGTTTCAAAACTTCTCAGATGATTCAATCCGTTTGCGCCTTTTTCCTTTTTCTTTGAAGGATAAGGCAAAAGCATGGTTGAATTCTCTAGGAGTTGGGACGATCACTACATGGGATCAACTGTCTAAGAAGTGCTTAAACAAATTCTTCCCTGTTCACAAAACGAATGCTCTCCGTAGAGAAATCACTAATTTCACGCAAAAAGAGGGAGAACACTTTCATGAATGTTGGGAAAGATGGAAGGAGTTGCTCCTTAAATGTCCACACCATGGCTTTGAGAAGTGGCAACAAGTTCAATACTTCTATGATGGTTTGACACCTCAAAACCGTCACATGGTTGATGCCACCAGTGGAGGGTCATTCATGACCAAAAGTGATGTCGAAGCATGGAATTTTTTTGAAACCTTGTGCGAAAATTTTCAACAATGGGACTACTTAAATAGAGCTGAAAGAAATCCCCAACTGCCAAAGAAAGGTGGTATATATGAGATAGGAGTCACGCCAAATATTTATACCATACTTGATAGCCTGACACAGAAAGTCGATGCTCTGATGTTAAATAATGGACCTCCACAAACAACTCAAATCGAGTCATGTGCTATATGTTCTAGTCTTGGCCATCCTACGCAGTCGTGTCCATCTGGTGCAGCATTTCCTGAATTTCTCTCTAAACAAGTACATGCTATGAACACCTTTCGGAGACCTGGGAATGATCCTTACTCAAATACCTACAACCTAGGGTGGGCTAGACATCCAAATCTTTCTTGGGCAAAAGGACCACAACAAGGAGGACCATCTGAAAATCCTCCTATGCAACCTTACCCACAAGTTGGTAGTCAACAACCTCAACAGTTTCCGCAATATCAACAAGCTCCTGCACAATCTAGGAAACCATCTCTTGAGGATATACTCAATCTTTTTATGCAGAGTTCTCTTCAATTTCAAAAAGACACCCAACAAACTTTACTAGCTAACCAGCAAAGCGTACATGCGAATGCTCAATCTATTGCCAAGCTGGAAGTTTAATTGGGTCAACTTGCTGCCATAGTGAGTGAGAGAGAGAAAGGGAGGTTCCCTAGCCAACCTGTGGAAAATCCAAAAGGACAGTTTGAGATTGGCTCTAATTCAAACTAGGAACAATATCATGAGCAAGCCAAATCTATCATTACCCTTAGGTCCGGTAAACAGATCAAGAACAAAGTAGAAATGCCTAAGGAAGAATCAAATTCCAAACCGGAAGAGCAAAATGAAGCGGAGAGACATACTATTGCATCTAGAGTCCAAAAGCACTCTGACCCTCTAGAAACCACTCCTGTGCCATCCTATGTGCCTAAAGCACCTTTTCCTCAACGTCTGGCACTAGTTAAGAAAGGAAACAACTTTAATGAGATATTGGAGATGTTTAAGCAAGTGCAAATTAACATTCCATTGCTTGATGCTATCAAGCAAGTCCCTGCTTACGCTAAGTTTTTTAAAGATTTATGCACTCAGAAGCGTAAGATACATGTTCATAAGAAGGTCTTCCTTGCAGAGCAACTCAGCTCTATGATTCAACATAACACCCCTCATAAATTTAAGGATCCAGGAGCTCCTACCATTTCTTGCGTCATAAGAGATCATAAGGTTGAGAAAGCATTGCTTGATTTAGGGGCGAGCGTTAATTTGTTGCCATATTCTGTATATGAGCAGCTAGGACTTGTGAACTGAAATCAACTAAAATAACACTACAACTAGCTGATAGATCTGTCAAGGTGTCCCGTGGTATTATTGAGGACGTGTTAATCCAGGTTGATAAGTTTTATTTTCCTGTGGATTTCATCGTTCTTGATACTCAGCCTGTCCCGAATCCTATGAGTGAAATCCCGGTTATCTTGGGACGTCCATTCTTAGCTACATCCAATGCTATTATAAATTGAAGGAATGGAGTCATGAAGTTGTCTTTTGGTAACATGAAGATTAAACTTAATGTTTTCAATGATGGACAACAACCGGTAGACTCGGATGATATTTTTGAGGTGAACATGATTGATAGTCTAGTGCATGACTCTTTCTTTAAATCTTTCGAAGATGCACTGGAGACTTGTCTAGTACATTTTGGCACAGACTTTGACATAGAAAGTTCCATCGAAGAAGTCAATGCATTGCTCGACTCTAATTCTACAATGGATACTACAAAATGGAAAGCGAAAGTGGAACTTCTTCGGACAACAACCGGCAGACTCGGATGATATTTTTGAGGTGAACATGATTGATAGTCTAGTGCATGACTCTTTCTTTAAATCTTCCAAAGATGCACTGGAGACTTGTCTAGCACATTTTGGCACAGACTTTGACATAGAAAGTTCCATCAAAGAAGTCAATGCATTGCTCGACTCTAATTCTATAATGGATACTACAAAATGGAAAGCGAAAGTGGAACTTCTTCCACCATTTGAGTCTAAACCGGTCCAGTCTGTTGAGAAACCACCTGAACTTGACCTTAAAAAATTACCTGAAACTTTCAGGTATGCATTTTTAGGTCCTTTTGAGACTCTACTTGTCATCATAGCTTCTAACCTCGATAAGGAACAGGAGGGAAAGTTGCTTAATGTTCTTAGAGAACATAGGGCAGCTATTGGGTGGACAATAGCAGACATAAAGGGAATAAGCCCCACTGTGTGTATGCATCGTATTCATCTTGAGAAAAATATAAAAACATCATGTGAAATGCAAAGGAGGCTTAATCTTAACATGAAAGAGGTCGTACGGGCGAAGGTGCTTAAATTGTTAGATGTTGGTATCATTTACCCTATTTCGGATAGCACGTGGGTTAGCCTAGTTCAAGTTGTTCCAACAAAGTCTGGGATTACGGTGATAAAAAATGATGATAATGAATTAGTACCAACCCGCATGACTACGGGTTGACGAGTTTGTATTGTTTACCGTAAACTGAACCTGGTCACAAGGAAGGATCACTTTCCTCTTCCCTTCATAGATCAGATGCTAGAGAAATTGGCAGGGCATAGCTATTATTGTTTCCTGGATGGTTATTCCGGGTACAATCAGATTCCCATTGCTCCCGAGGATCAAGAGAAAACCACATTTACATGTCCTTTTGGTACATATGCCTATCGGCATATGCCATTTGGGCTATGTAATGCGCCCGCTACTTTTCAACGATGCATGATGAGTATTTTTTCAGACATGGTTGAGCATTTCCTCGAGATTTTCATAGATGATTTTTCCATTTTTGGCTCTTCCTTTGATGAATGCTTATACCATCTATCTCTAGTTTTGAAAAGATGTAAAGAAACGAACCTGGTATTGAATTGGGAAAAGTGTCATTTTATGGTTCAAAAAGGGATTGTACTCGGGCATGTTATTTCAAGTAAAGGCATTAAAGTTGATAAAGCCAAGATTGATTTAATTTTTAGTCTTCCTCCACCTAGAACAGTGAAGGAAATTAGATCATTTTTAGGGCATGTAGGATTCTACAGGAGATTCATTAAGGATTTTAGCAAAATTTCTCGACCCTTGTGCAGTTTATTAGCTAAGGATGTTGCATTTGACCTTGATGATGATTGTCGGAAAGCTCTTGACAAGTTAAAGCTTTTATTAACTTCTGCTCCAATCATCCAACTACCTAATTGGAGTTTACCTTTTGAGCTTATGTGTGATGCTTCTTATTATGCTGTTGGAGCCGTCTTAGGACAACGATTGGACAAAATACCTCATGTCATTTATTATGCTAGTAGGACTCTAAATGATGCTCAACTGAACTACTCTACCATTGAAAAAGAGTTGTTGGCAGTGGTATTTGCTCTAGACAAATTCAGGTCATATCTCATTGGATCGAAGGTTATAGTGTTTTCAAATCATGCAGCATTGAAATATTTTCTTTCTAAAAAAGATGCTAAACCTCGATTGATTCATTGGATTCTCTTGCTACAAGAATTTGACATTGAAATTCGGGATAAAAAGGGTTCCGAAAATGTGGTAGCCGACCATTTGTCTAGACTTGTCTTGGAGCCCACAGTGGATCTTGTACCAATGAACGAGTCTTTCCCTGATGAACAACTTTTAGCTATTTCTCAATTACCTTGGTATGCTGACATCGTAAATTATCTTGTTACAAGTCAGATTCCTTCTCATTGGACTAAACAGGATAAATCCAAATTTCTTGCTGAGGTTAAACATTTCTTCTGGGATGATCCATACCTATTCAAACTCTGTCCTGACCAGGTCATTAGGAGATGTGTACCTGAGAGTGAGTTTCATAGTATAATCTCCTTTTGTCACGACCATGCATGTGGTGGTCATTTTGGTTTAAAGAAAACAGCAGCAAAAGTTTTACAAAGTGGATTTTATTGGCCTACACTTTTTCGAGACACACATGCCTTTTGTTCTGCATGTGATCAATGCCAACGTATGGGTAATATTTTTCGTAGAAACATGATGCCACTTACCAATATTCTCATTATTGAGATATTTGATGTTTAGGGTATTGACTTCATGGGTCCGTTTCCCCCATCATTCGGTTATATGTATATCCTTGTGGCCGTCGATTATGTCTCTAAGTGGGTGGAAGCAGTGCCATGTAAAACGAATGATCACAAAGTTGTGGTCCGCTTCTTGAAAGAAAATATCTTTTCTCGTTTTGGTACTCCTCGGGCAATCATAAGTGATAGTGGTACTCATTTTTTCAATAAACCGTTTGAATCTTTAATGAAGAAATATTCCATCACCCATAAA
Source organism: Magnolia kwangsiensis (assembly GCA_037074715.1). NCBI lineage: Eukaryota > Viridiplantae > Streptophyta > Magnoliopsida > Magnoliales > Magnoliaceae > Magnolia > Magnolia kwangsiensis. Next base: position 43,392,586 of record CM073572.1, on the reverse strand, counting down.
GTTGCAACTCCATACCATCCACAAACAAGTGGTCAAGTAGAAGTTTCGAATCGGGAGATTAAATAAATTTTAGAGAAAACAGTTCGCCCTGATCGTAAGGATTGGTCACAACGTTTGAATGATGCTCTTTGGGCATATCATACAACATTCCAAACCCCGATTGGAATGTCTCCCTATAGGCTTGTCTTTGGGAAAGCATGTCACTTACCTGTGGAATTAGAACATCATGCTTATTGGGCCATCAAAACCTTTAATTTTGATTTGCACAAGGCTGGATCGCACCGTAAACTTCAACTCAATGAGTTAGAAGAAATTCGAAATGAAGCATATGAGAATGCGAAAATTTATAAAGAACGAACGAAATTTTTTCATGACCAATCAATTCTTCGCAAGACATTGGAACCGGGTCAGAAACTCTTATTCTATAATTTCAGGTTACGCCTCTTTCCTGGAAAACTACGTTCGCGATGGTATGGTCCTTATCAGGTAGTAAAAGTATTTCCTCATGGAGCAGTTGAGATTAAAAATCTTAAGGACGGAAATATTTTTAAAGTAAATGGTCAAAGACTGAAACCTTATTTGGAGGATTTGGTTAATCAAGATGTTGAGGAAGTTAATTTGGAGTACCCAGGTTTTCAAGATTGATTAATTCATGGTCTATTTTTGTCTGGCTGAAGACATTAAACTTAGCGCTCCTAGGAGGCAACCCAGCTTTTCTTTTTATTTCTTTTTCCTAGTTAGTTATTTCAATGTTTGTGGGTAACATTGCTGTAAACCCTCACGAGACTACAATTCGTCCACTAGGGGTAACCTAGGGGTTTAAAGGCTTATTGCATACGCTAAATGCAATCGAGAGCACCTGCGAAAATGGTATAGGTAGGCTTTTCTTTTGTGATTTTATTTTTATTTTGTTGATTTCTCTCTTGTGCTGACTCGCTTTTAAGTTGATATTTTTGGAAAAGCCTCTTAAATTCTCCGTCTAGGTACTATCTTTCCATCACTCATTTACTTTTGTTGTCCCATGTACATTGCATGCTTATTTCTTTTACATTGACGACAATGTAGATTTTAGGTTGGGGGTGGGAGATTAGGTAACCTAATCAGTATTTTCTTGGTCTTGAGCAAAAAGTGTGAAAATGTTTACAAATTTTTACATTTTTTTAAAATTTTCTAAAATTTCTTATGAATTTGAAGTGACTTTGAAGGATAGTTGTGATTTTAAAATTAAAAGATACGTGATGTTGGTAATTTATGACTCTTGGATTTAGTTGTCTGTTAGATTTCACATTTAAGTTTGAATTGTTAACCCGTGATTAGAAGCTTTAAACATTGATTAAGTCATGATTTTGCATATCACATCTCGCTTGCACATTAAGGTTTCGATTCAATATTGAATGATTAACTTGGTAATCACAAAGCATGAAAGGAACTAGCCAATATAAAATTTCATGTGCAGTAAAGAAGAATAAAAAGGGTAAGTCACATAATCTTTACCATAAGTTTGCTCCCTATGGGTGTAGATTCGATCCCCCATGGTTGATAGTTAGAAAAGAAGTTAGGTGACAAGTTTTCACCATAAGTTTGCTCCCTATGGGTGAGGATTTGATTCTCCTCTTCGGCGTTACTGTTCAAGAAAATCAAAGGCTGGTAGAATGAAAAGTTAATCTGTAATGCTAGTGTTGGTTTCAGGTTTGATTGTCATGAATTCCAATGATATCATGAAATTGACAATCAGATCTCTTAATAATTGTGAGCCGAGATTACAATATACACTCGTGGAACTCAATGTTTAGAATGTTCTAATTAATGGATTACTGTTTTGAACTTGTTCATGTAGTTCACTATGAGCTTGATTCCTGGAGAAAATTTCACATACCATTCATGAATCTTAGAATTTTTACATTTTAACTATCTGTTCACAAGTCACTTGAGTTTATAAGAATTGCTCTTTTATTTTTGAAATTATTTTTCGCATGTTTTGCTCGGGACTAGCAAAATGCTAGTTGGGGGTTGTGATGAAGGTTAAATATTGCATGTTAAACCTCGATTACTACCGAATTTTACGTACATGATATGGGTTAATGGAATATTTTAATTGTATTTTTATTGTAGGATGAAATTAGAAGCGTTGATTGAAAAAGGATATTAAAAATGTGGATTTGATGATCCGAAGTCACCAGAGCAAGGAAAAGACTCTAGAAGACCAATATTGATGGATTTACACGGCAGGGATCTGAGAAAATTAAGCCATTCGCGTTAAAGAGGCACAAAATTGGTCCAAGAATGCAAGATCACATGGTTCCCGCCGTCCAATCAATTTGAAACTTCATATATGGGATGAGGGCCATAAATTAACCATACACCTAAAATTTCATCCATTGGATCACTATGGAAGTGCCCCAACTGACAGATCAGCCCATAAACAGTTGATTCTGGGCCCACCTGATATCTGGAACTGCCTCAAAATTATTATTGACGGTTTAAATGAGATGAGAAATAATTTAGACGGTGAAGATTTTTGAAAATCATCACAGTGGACCCCACATGAATAAAGTGTGCATAGTGCACAAGTGCACTACACGTGCATGGAAAACGGCAGAGACGGTTGACCGTCTCTGACCGAAAAAGAAAGAAAAAAAAATGAAAATTTTCGTTTTCGTCAGCCAACGCACGTCCGCTGGCCCTTTTTGCGGTCAATAGTGGACCCCACACATGCCCCGTACGAATAATCCACACCGTCCATCTTGTAGAGGGCTTCGAGAGGTACAAAATCATGCTGACCTTTTGCATCCATGCGTGCACATGTGTGCGATACAGGGGACATAAAAGGGCTGCCCTGTAGCGTTCAAATTTGATCTTTTAGTTATTTCTTCTCTGAGACATGCCAATGGACATTCAAAACTATCCATCCTTGACTGAAATTTTGTCCTGAATCCAATGGACGGGGTGGATTTTCTAGAAAATGCTTCTGTGGGGCCCACCGATCACAACAGTGAAATGGTGCCAAAGGTTTCGCACATCCGCGAAAACTGACTTTTTCAGGCGGTTTTGGCCCACCATCTTTGATCATATGGCAGATCTGAACCGTCTATCATGTAGAGGACCCAAGAAAATCCTAAGGGACGGTGTTTATTTAGAATTTAAGCTAGAAAAGTGGCGTATTTCGAGGCACCGAACTTGGCTGTGAAAAAGCTTTCAATGGGCATGCATAGCTTTCCAAATCCGATTCAAATCCGATTTTCACCACTCCAGCAGCTATATAAGGAGGTTTTGGATGTGAGGAGCATTCATTCAGACCTTGGAAAGGAAGATTCAGAGCCAAGGAGGAGAGAGAGAAGGAAGAAGAGAGATAAGGGAGATGTTTTTAATATTTTTATTTTATATTTCTTTTTTTTTTCCTAATTAATTTATGGATTGCTAAACTTCTTAGCTAGGGCTGAGATGAAGCCCCTAATTTGATTGATTCTTGTTTATGTTGAATTTATTTTAATTGGATTGATTTGTTTCTTTTTCTAGTGTGCTTTCCTGAGATTTCCTTACTTCTCCATTCTATGAGCTCGACCAAAGTCTAGATATGGATGTTGTTTGAAATATTACTCTAGGTGCTTGTGTCTGACCATGAACAGGTTTCCTATAGAGGAAGAAACAGGATTTACATCTCTCCATGCCTGACCATGGATGGAAGGATGTGATCCATATGCTTTAAAAGATTATACATTCTGTGTGCCCGACCAAGGACATAGGATGTGGTTTGTTTATTAAATTTATATCAATCTGAATTAGAATAAATCAACAGGTAAAATAAGGGTTAGGATAATTAGGAGTGGATTCGAAAGTCCTAGTCTTCTCCTGGATTGAATTTTTCTCATAGTGCTCGTAGTTATTTTTCATAGATTTATGCTAGTTTACTTAATAGTTTGTTAAACTATTCGTTGGATTAGTTAAGAAGAGTCTTAAATTTTAAATTGTGATAACCAGTCATCGTGGGAATGATCTCGTAATACGTACCATATCTACATCTGATTCGTATACTTGCGAGTTAAAATCATTTAAATCAGATTAGTTTAAATTAAAACATCACAACATCGTCCCGTAACGTGGGAGTGAGTAATTAACTCAGTGGAATCATAGAGCAAAGATTAGCATGTTCTCAAATCAATCATGCGATAATAGTAAAGCAATTAATCAAACATTCCTAGATACTGTTGTTAATGCAATATGACATGACATGATGGATGCCCTCACCGACATTCTCCCTCATACGGCACCATTTGCGTCCGCGGCATGCTTGCGTACCGCTCAGTGCTCCACATCTTCCAGACACATGTAATGTGATGTTGATATGATTACCGAGTTATTATTAGTCCTTTTCATACAACAATATTGGGAAACTAAGGTACTTTACTTATATCAATCCCAACACAGATCCTGTCTAGGGTCATCACTCCTAGTAATCTCATACGATGTTATATTTGTAGGTCGCTGCCAGGGCTGTTGTTCGCACTCGTTGCACCACTCCCCCATCACCTTATCAATACAGGCCTAATTATCCTTAAGACTGCATCAGGACTCGTCCCTCCCATGCGGTGTCAGGATAAACTCAAGGTCACTACAAAGGGCTCGTCACCAATCAGTGTAGGCCGACAGCAAGAATATAGTGTCTCATACCACCATAATCTGCTCAGAGTAGGGTGCTCACTGATCACTACGGGGAGGTTTGTGGCCCCAGCGTAGGCTGACAGCTCGACCACGGTGTCCCATACCACCATGCCCGGCTCATGAGTCTTTGTGGATCAAGGTACCATGGTTGACAGGGTTTTCAATGGTAAGTTCAGTACCCTAGGTTTAAGCAGTTATGACTCATACATGTTGAACATATAATGGCCAGTCGGATTACTTGACGGGCTCGACTAGTACGAGCGCATCTCAAGTTGAATGACATGAAGTGCATGAAACACCTCGTGTGGCCTAACCACTGCCGCCAACCCAAAACACGACTCGCATTCATCAACGTGTCCTTTGTGCTACCTAGAAACCAACCACGACTTCGATCCATTACCGACTGCCTGGACTAGGTCATAGCCCTAAGCATTAGTGCATCAACATCAATAAACATAGGTGAGTAACAGAAATGAAGTACAACATTGTAAGCATGTTGACACATGTTATAACATACAACTTAAGCAAATCATCCCACACATACATTTCATGTATATAATGAAATCAATACATATAGCCAACATTATGGAAATCATTTACATCAGCATATTACTTGAGAATTCAATCTCAAAACTCCTACACAACATTTACTCAATACATACTAATACAAGCATTTATAGAAACACTTAGACTACACACTTTAGTCTACATAGCGTATGTCGACTCAAAGTGCGCTTAAGGGCGAATCTCTTCGCCAAACCAATCATGCACGCATTCCTAATATTCTAACATGATAAATAGCCATGGAAAACATTTTATCAAAATATGGACGTAAGCAGTATTTCCTACAAATGACTAAAATACCCTAAATCTTATATTTACCATACGTTTATGAAACGAAAAATGGACAGCATGTTGTACATGTCAAACGGCGTTGCCGTAGATAATCTACTATTAAACGACATTGAAAGCTTTGAAATCAGTCAATCAAAGCGTCTAAAATCCTCACCTTTCACTTTAAATGTGTATCGTTTCGAACGGAGCGTATATGCTTCGTCAACGGCGTACAGGCGACCTAATACACAAGTTGTATAAGCTACTTTGCTATTTGAATCGACGGAATGCTAAATCAGCAAGTGTTTAGGGTTTTCCTTACCTAAAAATGCGTTGGAATCGTCGGGAAAGTGATTGGAGTACGGTGCTTTGGCACGTGCAGCAGAGCAGCAAGTGGCGGGAAGATCTCTCCCACACTCTCTCACAAACTCTCTTTTTCTCTCTCTCTAGCTAGGGTTTCTAGCAAATTCGGATGGATGAGATATGTGAGGGTTTAAAGCCCTTTTATAGCCTAAAACCTTCCCAAATTAGGCTTGGGAACAAGGTCTACTTGAGGTATAACCAAATCGGGGCTGTTCTGGTCCAAAGAAGCACTTATGGAGGTCCCCTGGCCGAATGCAGTCTGACTTAAGCTCATGGATACTGGATCCTGCTCACGCCCAGTTTTCAGTCCGGCAAAGTTCGCAGATCGCACGTGGCGGTCCAGTTTCAGTTCAGCGGTCATCGCACCTAGATCAGGTCTACAAGTCTCGTGATATGAAAGAGAAATTTTTCCTGATCCGAGGGTGTAATTTGGCTGAATTCTGACGGTCAGAATGCTTAATAATAACGCGCCAAGTCACGTGGTAGATTTGAATTAAAATTTTCAAATCTAACCCTTTTCTCACTCTCTTCACTCTAGGCTCAATGAAATAGCCTCTGAACGTCGGTTGGCCTTGATTTTCGAAATAATTGTCAAGTCCAGCCAAGCGGTCATAACGGTCTAAGATGGTAGATATCGGACTTTCGACGCGCGGTGTAGATCCAAAACAAAGTTTCAAAGGGTTCCCGAGAACAAACCGGTTTAGAGTTTGATCCTAGGTTTTAGGGTAACGTAGCATCAACGATTCTACAAGTTTTGGGTCTTGCAGAACGTATTTAAAGTGATCAGGGACAATTTCACAGCTACTCCAGCGTAGCGCTAGCTAACTTACGCTTAGTTTCTAAAGGAATTAATCCTAAGTGATTTCTTTGGCTATGGAATTGGGTTCTGAGCGGTTACCAAGGTGTTTTGGTTGACCCATTGCCTAAGGACGTCTAATCCCAGGTTGGCAAAAATCTGGGGTGTTACAAAGCCCAAGAGAAGAAGACGCTCTGGTTGAAGAAGATTCTTCCAAGATCGATCCTCTAGACTCAGCACCCACAGTTCCTTGATCCGAGTTAAAGTGTTGGCTCCTAACTTTGGCCTTTTCTTGAGAATCTCTACAGAACACATTCAGTCAGACTCAGAAATATCATGGTAAGAAAAGACAGAGAAGAGGCATGCCGAGTCACCTGCTTCGGAGAATGCTCGAGAAATGCAAGTTAAAGAGCCCAAAATCGGTAGTCTCCCAACGACCGCATACCCAAAACCACCTCTCTCTCTAGTGCTTGTTGGAGGTAGGAGGATCGGTTATCAAAGAGTCACCCTTGTTCCGCCAAGTGCTCAAAAAGTACCATCTAAGCTGTTGAGTATTTGGCCGTACTTGGTACAAATAAAGAAACTCATCAATGGTCAGTGGGAGCTGCTCTGCCTCAGCCCAGAACACTGAACATCCGAATAAGTTCCTCCACCCATTCGAAACTATTTGCCCGGGAGCAATGTGAAGTCGGGAAAGAAAATTTCGATCAACAGGTTGAAGGGGGAGACGCAAGCTACATATCATGACGACTTGGAAAATTGTGACCATCTAAGGAGGAGGATGGTCGGGAAATTCACTTGGGAGGGGGAGGTGAAGAATCACAGAGTCAGGGACATGGTACCCGACTCGAATTCTGTCTTAGTCTGCCTCGGTCAAGACCGAAGGGATAGGACATCTCTGCGCGTCTCTGACATTCCCTCCCTCGAAAGCCTCTCCTTCTTCATCAACCGACTCAACGACCCATGCCGATCTCCTAAGAGGAACCAACTCAGTGGTTTCCTCAAATTCTTCATCCTCTTCTTCCAGGTCATCCCCAGAAAAATGAAGGGTAGGTCTGTCAGGGGCATGCATCAGGCCAGAAGGACCTACCAAAGCAGGGTGTTCCGATGAAGTTCCAATCACTCTCTCAGAGATCCAGAAACCTTCATTGACACTAATCTCCATCTTCGTCAGCAATGAGGGCGATTCCGAGACATTTCAGAGATTTCTCGTTTCGTCCTCATCACTGAAAATCCCCTCCTGGGGACTTGAAGAATGCATTGCCATTAAAAGTCGAAAAGGAAAGGGAGGGAAAGAAAACTCACCGGAGAGGTGAAAAGTGCACAGGGAAGTAAAGAGAAAAAGAAGGACGGAAATAATGGAGAAAATGACGGAATGTGAGGATAGGCAGGGGAAAGGGGGAGAGAAGAGGAGAAAATGGAAAAAAAAAAGGAGCGGATGCACGGGAATGGGAAATGGATCCCGCTCCTCCCTTTTATAGCCCTGCCACGTGGCAAAGGCATTTAAGGAGGAGTCGAATCAACCCCCGCTTCGACTCCCCAACTCGACGCGTGGTGCACGCCAACTAACACAAGCAACGCCCTCGCCACATGTCCGACGCTCATAAGCGGACGAAACATCTTGACGGCCGTCCGCTCGTGTGACCTCGAGCAACAAACTGACGCACGTTAGAGATGATACACAAAGCAGTAAATGCTCTATCATAACCTTGGTCCCCAGTGCAAATCGACTTAGAAACTCATTACTCCTTTAGTGTTAACATAGCTGACACAAGGAGTAAGGGGGCTTACTATTGGGAGAAAATATGATAAGTACGGAGACTCGGTTATGGAATGGACCAACTCTACTGACACTGCCCGAGGGAGCAGGTCAAATCGAGACAAGACAAAACCTAAAGGAGAGACTCGGTTCGGATAGTAGGAAGTGAATCCCGACCGAGACTTAAAGAGTCAAGAGCCATGGGAAAAAAAGTGTAAGACGCATAAAGCTGACTCGGCTAACGAGGCAGCAACGTCCAAAGGGACCGATTAAGGCCCAAAAGCTAAAAACCATCTGACCGATCATAAAATTGACCCATGCAAGGCCAGTTACAGTGTCAGCTATCGGATTAAGGAAGGATGTCGATTCTAAACTGACTTTGTTTCGTCCAACAATAGGTAAAAAGCCTCATCCTTGTAGCCAGTCGAGACTGATTTGATATAAGAGTTGGTTGAGACCGAGCCAAGCAAGGGAGATGCTGTAACTTTAAATACTATCTTGAAAATCTTATAGAAGGATTCCCAATCCCGAAAATCTCGAGATCGGGAAGTATCCATAAACAGATTGCAGTAAATTAAATCTCCTAAAAATCAGGGAGAGAATCCCCGCACGCTGGGACCTCTCGCTCCTATAAAAGCAGGACTCTCCAGGATCAAAGGTACGCAGAAAAACACCCTTGAAAAAACCTTCTTCCTGGTCCCATTACTGACTTAGGCATCAGAGGTTCCCCAGCTCTAGCCAGGGTTTCCTTTGTTTCTCATCATTGTGCAAGTGGGAAGTACAGGGAGAGGTGTATCAAGTTTTTCGCATGAGCAATAGGCATGGATAATCTCCTAATAGTTAATTACGCTATATAATTGCAAATATCATAGTAATACTAATGATAATAAATAAATACCAAGACTTATTATTTATGATGACAAAATATTAATAGTTAACAATGAAAATTTTTATTTTATATGAAACACTAATATCGATCTAGATAACTTACTAATTGTTATTTATTCATAATATTCATCATCCTAATAATGATGGAATGGAAAAAAAGTAAATTGAAATTGAAAGAATTTCGATATGGAGGAGAGACGTGGACTCACCTTAGTCGACTCGGTTCAAGTCGAGTTGACTCGGCTCAACACAACTACCCATCTACTCTCTTTCTCTCCATCTCTCTTTCTTCCTTCTTTCTTTCCTTTATTCCCCAGGGCAAACTGGGCCCAATCTTGGCCCAACAGTGGCTATCCTGTTTGTAGCCCAAACTGATTCAAGGTGAGGCCCACTGGCTAAATGAGGGCGACCCACTGTTTCACATGGAGTGCGGCCCACCTGATCTTAGTGTGTGGCCCACCCACCCTATGGCCGGGTCTGGCTCAATCTTGCTACCCAGGTGGAGATTGTTTTCATCCAAGTTTTCATGGCCTGTTTGTGGGTTGTTTCAGCTCGAATTGAAGGCCCAGCTAAGAGTTGTCCTCAGCTCAGATTGTGGCCCATTTGGAGGACTTGTTTCCCTCAGCTTTTGGCCCATATAAAGCCCTATTTTCAGCTTTGATTCAGACCAACCTCGGCCTGGATTTCTGGCCTGAATGATTGCTTGATTCCATCCCTTCTATATGGCCTGCTAAATGCTGTTTTTCTAGCCCGATACACGGCCTGATGCAGGCCTGGACTTCAGTCCATTTACACAGTATCCAGGGTGTCGAATTCTTGGTCCGGACCTAGCCTAGTTAGAAGGCTGCTGGTGGAGAGAAATGTGGACATCGACATTTTCTGCTGACTTGACCTAACTCAAGCTGCCGGGGTCGGCCTAGTGCAACACTCAACATGCCCTCCTCTTCACTCTCTTCCCTGTCTCTCCTTTTTTATTTCTCTCTTGCCCCCTTTTTTTCTGCTACTGCTGGAAGCATCTAGCAGCACTCAAACCAATCAGCGCTGTTCGAGTAGTCTGCTCAACTCGGCTCGAGTCGTGGGTGGTGCAACAGCCACAACAACAACCGCACCCCTGTTTTCTCACCCTCATTATCTCCTGATTTCTCTCCCTCATTCCTTTCTTTTCTCTCCCTTTCTTTTCCAGTCAGAGATGTCCCACAGAGGGACGGTAATCTGGCCAGACTTGACTCGATTTGAGTAGTCAAGTGTTGTGGGTTAGCGAGGAAGAAGACGTTGCTGTCAATGGCGTCCTCGCCATCACCACCTTCTGCATAAGGACGCAACCCAAACCAACACAAGACGCGTCGGTATATATCATATACTTGACCCCTTACTCTGGTAATACTAGCACAGGGGCAGACGTCAACTTGTCCTTCAATTCCTGAAAAGCTGCTTCGGCCTTCTCAGTCTAGGTAGACTTGAGATCTTTCTGAGTCAGCTGAGACAACGATCTGGCTATCTTAGAAAAGTTCCAAATGAAACATTGATAGCAACCTGTTAGGCTAAGGAAACTCCTCACCTCAGTAACTGAACCGGGCTTCTCCTAGTCCGGAACTACGCTACCTTAGCAAGATCCACAGTTATCCCTTCCTTGGACACCATATGTCCCAGGAACTTGACTTCTTCTTTCCAAAAATTATACTTCTTGTACTGCGCAAACAACTGGTTCTTCCTGAGAGTATCGAAGACTGCTCGCAGGTGCTCCTCATGCTCCTCCCGACTCTTGGAGTATATCAGGATGTCATCTATAAATACGATGACGAATCGGTACAAGTATGGTCGAAATACCTGGTTCATCAAGTCTATGAACACGACCGATGTGTTCGTGAGTCCAAATGACATCACAAGGAACTCGTAGTGCCCAAAGCTGGTCCTGAAAACTGTATTCTGCACGTCCTCATCCTTGACGCGTAACTAATGATACCCTGACTGTAAATCAATCTTTGAAAAATATTGTGCCCCTTTCAACTATTCGAACAGATCATCTATCCTGGGCAAAGGATACTTGTTCTTCACTGTCACTTGGTTCAGTCTGCGGTAATCAATACACAATCGCAGAGATCCATCCTTCTTCTACACAAACAACACAGGTGCTCCCTATGGAGACATGCTAGGTCGTATGAAGCCTGCATCTAACAGATCATCGATCTGTTTCCTCAGTTCCTCCATCTCACATGGAGGCATGCTATACATCGGCAGTGAAATGGGTATTACACCAAGCACTAAATCAATAGTAAAATTGACCCCGCGCTGAGGAGGTAACCCAAGTATCTTTCTTAACACATCCTCAAACTCCTGAACTGCAGGCGTATCCCCAAGTGTCAAACCATCAATACTCTCCAATAGAGAAGTGTAACAACTCAAACGGGAAGGGTGATTGACCTGAACCAGGAAAGTAAAAGCTGTGCCCTCAGGTCCATGGGTTGTCACGGCCCTAGCCTCATAATTAATCTTTGCTCTCAACTTAGTGAGCCAGTTCATACTGAGGATAACGTCGTAATGATATAGGGGGACAACAATCAGATCGACTAGTACTACCCTGCTTCCTAAATCTATCGAGCAACCCTCGTAAATCCTGGTAACGTCAGAAAAAGTTTCTGTGGTGATAAGGATTCTCACTCCTTTCGTAGGAGCTGTACCCAACGCTAGTCATTTGACTGCTACGTATGATATGATGGAGGTAGTGGACCCGGTGTCCACCAATAAGAAGACTGAAATACCTTGGATCTGTGTCATGACCTCGAAAGCCATTGGTGTTGTGTCCACTGTCTAGGATGCCTCCACTGTAAGTGAATGCACCCGAGCCTGCCGTAGACGGTTCGGCTACGGTACCATAGGTCGCTGAGGCGGCCTAAATCGAGATGCAGGGGGTTGAAAAGATGGATGTACTGGTGCTTACCGTAGAGGTGGAGTTACAATCGTCTAAGGAAGCGGGCGGTTGATCCTCTGAGGTGGTGAGAACTCGTTGTTCCTCATCTTGGTGAAATAGTAGGTATCTGTGTGGCCCGACCTCTTGCAATAAGTGCAGCACAATTCTGGTCGCCTCACAAGAGCTGGTGAAGCCACGAGCCTAGGAGGTGAGTCTTCCTGGGGCCTCTTGTTGAGGAATGGCCTGCTCGACAAATCCGGTCGCGGCCTAGGAGCCATAGGCACACGGGTGCAGGATAATCTATCCCTATCCTGCTCAGCTCGAAGAGACATGCCCACTAGCTCAGCATAGGTGGAAATGCTAGCGCAACACATCTTCGAGCATATCTCGGTCGCAAGCCATCTGAAAACCGCCGTATCTGCATCGACTGGTCAACTAATATCAACGGAGCACACCTAGCCAACTCCGTGAATCTATTCTCATACTCTGCAATAGACATCCCTCCCTAATGGAGGTGAAGGAACTCACTTTCTTTCTTGTGTTGATACGTGAGAGGAAAGTACTTCTCGTGGAAGCACGTCTCGAAGGCCTCCCGCGTCCATACATATCCGACAGCGATGGTCCGAAGGACGCTGTCCCACCAGAGGCTGGCCTCTTTCTCAAACATGTAGGTGACTAGCTTCACCTACTCTGCCTCAGTGTAGTGCAGCGGCCTCAGCATCTTAGAGATGCGGTCGAGCCAATACTCGACCTCCTTGGGTCTATGAGTACCCACAAAAGTAGGAGGTCGAAAGCGCTGTAATCGCTCAAATAGGCCGCTAGCACTCATATTACCCGCAGGCTACACAAGAGGTGTAGGCGAGATTACACCCATGCTCTGGGTAAAGACCCCTACAATGGTGGCTAAAAACTGTTGTTACTGCTGTTGTTGCTGCTGCTGTATCAGTAGCATCTTCTGCTCCAACCTATTAATAGGAGGAGCAGACTAAGGCATGTTCGGCATCGAAGTAGACACAAGGTTCTGCTCAGGAATCGATGGTGCAACAGGTGTAAGCCCATTAGTGGGGCCAGTAGCCAGTTGAGGATCCGGCATAGTATTGTGAGTTGGGCCTAAACTGGGGTCCATCTCGCTATCGCTCAGGGGAGGTGCCTCGTCAATCAAATCGCCAAGAGTGAGATGTGTCGTACTCTGTGTGGCCTGTGGCATTCCTTATATACAACATAGGGTGCAACCCAGGTCAAATTCAGCATACTCACAAACTCAACTACACAGCATGAACAAATAGTTTAAAGGAACTTCATGCATTTCATTTAATAAAATTGTCACAATACATGAGATACAACGTTACATGAATCATGACAGAAGATGTATATAAGCTAATCTAAGCAAGGCTTTACACACTAAAACCTACATACCAATCTATCACATTATTATGCCTATCAAGGCTATTCAAAGAAATAAGAAATGAAACACACACAAAGCAACTAAAAGGACGACTACATGTGTGACTAGTCATCAGAATCTGGCGATGGTGGAAGTGCACCCTTGTCCTGTACACAGTATAGGATAGCCCTCAAGGTACGAGACACCTTCTTGAATTTTCATTTCATGAAGGCCTCATTCTCTTTAAGCTTCCGCCTTACTTCAGTCTGAGTTTCCTGAATCTCCTGCCTTAAAGAGGCTTGGCCTTCCTTAAGTTGAGCCAAGTGGGCTTCCTTGGCAGCCCGATCGCTGACATGCGCCCAAGTAGCAGGAGGAGAGCCCTCATCCGAACCCTGGGCCTTCTCTTCCTCTTCCTCACTCTCTCCTTCGTCACCTCTTCCCTCTGACTCATCCTCTTCCTCTTCACTCTCTATCTCATCCCCATACTCATCAAGTCGGGCTTGACGTTATCGAGGGCCTATCCCCATGTTGTTGAGCGTAGTCTCATTGATGCAGTGGATCAGCGCAAGGTCATCTATGTTAAGTCTATAGGCGAACTCTCGAGAAATTTTGCATATGAGTCGACCAAATGGAAGCGAGATATCATTCCTGGCAGAACGCACCGTTTGGACTATCTGGAGTAGGGTGAACGTAGGCTGACATAACTTGTCTCCCTGTCTAGCCCTATATAGAAAATCTACCATCAATTGAGTATATTCAGTATGGTTGCCCCACTTAGGGTACACGTTGTACGTGAATATGTGGTGAAGTAAGCAAAAATTGTCTGTCAAATCCATCACGGGGAGGCTTCTGCCTTCCTTCCAGTAAGATAGTCGGCCGTAGAGGTAACGCGTGCGGCAATCTCTTTCTCGCTCGTTCTTGAGAGGCTTACAGCTAGCGTGCACCTCCCCACGTGGGATTCCCATGATTCGGGACACCAAACCTACATCGACTATTTCTTCCCATCTTTCAAATGGAATCTTGAACTACAGAGGCTCTAGCGTAGGGTCTCGTATATGCATATAAAAGACTCGAACCGTGTTCTTACATGTGTGAGACTCACCCTCGAATATGGGATCCCATCCAGCATCCACTAGGTGGTCCATCATTGGATACAACTCAGATAGCTTTTCATCCATATGAACCTCAAGCACAACCCTGCGACCACCAAAATGGCCGTGTTCAAAACCCGCCGATAGAACTTGCTCAAGTGGGAGTCAGGGATCGAGCTCTCGCTTCGACCTTCGCTCCTAGGCGACGCTTGTGCTAGCTTCGGCACCCGCCTTCTTCCTCGGATGGGTAAGGCAGCTAGGCCTGACTTCATCCGTAGAAGCTCGTTTCTTCCCCATAAGGGAAAGAATCACTGAGAGAGAGAAAATGGCCGCCACAAGCTCAAAAAGAACCATTTGAGTGAGATAACAATGGGGAATAGGGTGGGTTGTTGGATTTGGAGATATATGAGACACAAATATGATCTTGTGTGCTCAAAAGGAAGAAAATGAAGGAGATAGAAGATGGGGTTTGATGAAGGTGATGGAGGTGTGTGTAGAATGAAGGGAGTGAAGGAAGTATGAGAATGAAAGAAGTATTAGAGAGAGGGAAAATGATTTTTTTTGGAGTTTGGAAGCTTGAATAGGTGAGAATGGGAGAAAGGAAGCCAAAAGGGAAAAGTATAGGGGCTTCCACACCCTCTCGTGGGCCCCACATGCATGGGGGGACCGGCTCGACACCGGCCCGTTGCGGTCCGATAGGCCCAGACCAACCCGGGCGCGGTGCCGCCGCAGTCCGCTGGACCCGGTGCGGTGCCACCATGGTTGGGCGGTGGCCACCCCCCTCCTGGGGTGCCGTATGAACGCGAAAAGCCCCTGGGTCCCAGTGTTTTGTGTAATTTGGGCCCCCCTTCCGTTTAAAGCAGTTCAAGTCCCTATCTTGCGTATATTTACGTGTTTCGGGTTGTTCGGGTGCAGAATTTGTCAAATCATTGTCTAAACCCGTCGATTGATAGTCTGAAAAAGATCTAGGGTCACCACGCATAATCATAGATGCGTATGGGCCACGACTTTAACGGTCATTCGCTCGCTGCGAAACCAGGAATCCTACAATCATTTCTACGCTTTGTCGCTCCCCCCTAAGTCAAAGTACGTCAGTGTACATCGTGTGACCATAATCCAGGTCCATTTTAATTCAAATAATGCTCTGATACCAACTTGTAACGCCCTAAAAATCAGGAGTCGAGCGGGAGCCCAACTCCCGAGTTCTAACGCATCACTTATGCAACATAAAAATAATGATTAAATGTAGTGCATTAAACATGAGTGGGATTATACCAAATTAGCCTATCATACTCCAGAGACAGTTAAATTATGCAAGCGGAAGACTGTAATAAGTATATAAAATGTATAAGTGATTGTGAGTCCCTAGAGTATGAATGTCACCAGGTTAAATAATTATAAGTATAGTCTCTAAATATACAAAATTAATGAAGTGTAATGTCATCTATCGATATCCCTGTGCCCCGATGTGCAACTCTAGGTCTACATAAACTTGCCCGATAGCTGCATATAGGAGAACTCCTCATCATCGTAGAAGTCTGGCTCGGCCTCATACGTCGTGCCAGTATCTGCATCTAACACAGAATCTGGTTGGTGTTTAAAACACTATCCTAGAACGTGGGAGTGAGTGATCAACTCAGTGAAACTATAAGGCAAAGGTTAATAAGTTATCAATTCAATCAAGCAGTAATGACAAAACAGTACAACAATCACATCCTACGTACTCTTGTTAATGTAAGAATGGTATGCGTTAATGATGTATGCCCTTGCTTATACTCCCTCAGTGACAACATCTTATGATCGGGGTATGCACCACTCCCAGTAAACATGCACTTCCTCGCCAAAGCACGGTGCAATGTAATGTATGGTCGTGTTAGCCAAGTTCTTAGTTAGATCCTTTCATACAACAGGATTAGGAAGCTAAGGTACCTCCCTGTTATATAACCGACCCAATAATGATCCATCTAGGGTCGTCAATCCTAGTTATTCACATACGATAGATGCTTCCAGGTCACTACAGAGAGGCTCGTCAACTCAGTGGAGGTCTGGTTTATATTCTAGTTTATTACGGAGAGGCTCGTCACCTCAGCGCAGATTTAGAGTATGTTTGAGGTCACTACGAGAAGCTCTTCATCTGATCGTAGGCCGATAGCACGAATACAGTGTCCCATATCACCGTATTCGGTTCACGAGTCTGAGTTACTCACTGGACACTACGAGGAGGCTCGTCACCCCAGTGTAGGCCAACAGCTCGACCACGGTGTCCCATACTACCATGCCCGACTCATGAGTCTTAGCGGAACTTGGTACCAAGGTTAAATAGGTTTCATTAGTAAGTTGGTACCTTAGATTCAAGCAGTAGCATCCATACACGGTGAACATACATCGGGTCAACCGGGTTACTTGACAAGCTCGACTGGTACGAGCATACGTCGAGCTGATCAACATGAAGCGCATAAGCACTCCATGTGGCCTAACCACTGCCGCCAAGTAGCGTACAACTCGAATTCTCGTGGCTAAACAGTTCGGCCACCGATCACAAACCATTACCGATTGCCTAGACTACGTCGTAGCCCCATTCACACTTCAAACAATAGCATTCACGGGTGATTGCCAAAGACAACATGTGACAATCAAATCTGAATATAAATCTTAATTGAACATTTCAACAAAATACACACTACACATGTTACCATACATAAATATTTCATCCATAAATCACATAGTAGTGAGATAGGTTACATAAAAGAAACTGTAACCATAGATGAGGGAATTGAGAATCCTATCTCAACAACCTCATTACATATATTTAAACAAGCATTTTCTCATTCAAAAATTTTATCAAACACTTAGACTACGTATATCATCTACATGTGATAAAGTAAGTATAACATGTATTATAGCAAATCCCTTTGCAAAGGATTCACCATACGTACAATAATCATGTATTCTCAGTTAATAAACATGGCATGCATAAATCATAATTCCATACTCATTCACACATTTTAACAAACACATGGAATGCATTCAAATCAACATAGTTCACCTGTATACATAATATATGGAAAACGTCGTATCTACGCACATATGACAACAATTAAGTCAGTCATAAATCATTACTAACATTAAAAGCCTTGAAAATCATAACCTAAACATTTATAGTCTGCACCTTATGCCAGTAAACTCGTAACGAACTCAGTTTAAACACTAGGTCCTCGCCTATGGCAGAACGACAACCTATAGCATGGAATAGGTTAGCTACTGCACCTTTTACTCTATTTGAAATCCCTAAAACAGATTAAGATTAGGATTTCTTACCTAAGAACGAAGTCGGAATAGCCGAAAAACGATACAGACAAGGTGGTTAAGCACGTGGAGTAGCAGGAAAAGATTTCAGGAACAATCTCCAACTTCCTCTCTCACTTTCTCTCTCTTTCAAAAAATTGTATGAAAAGGGAGAGAGAGGGTTTAAGACCCTTAAATAGGCCCAAAACTAATGGGAATGGCCCCAGGGTCATGGTATACTTAGGTTATAGCTAAAGACTGGCCGTTTCGGTCCAACGGAGCTGATCTGGAGGCCCCTTTTCTGCATGCGGTTGGACTTAGGCTTCCTGACATTGGATCTAGGTCAAGTTAAGATCTCGGCCCGATCGGTTCAGTAGATCGACCGCAGGGGACCAGTTTCGATTTAACGGTAACCGGTACTCGATCAGGGCCACAAGTATATTGACCTGTGTTGGAACTTTTCCCTGATCCGAGGGTGTAACTGGGTCAGATTCTGACGGTTTAAATCCTTAGATTCGGCCTGCAAGTGAGTGACTCAATTCACTTAAGTTTCAGTTCGTTTCCTAAAGATATTCACGTTTCTCACTCACTTCGCTCCGGGCTCAAATTGTGCGCTTCTTGATACTTTTAGGACTTGATTTTTGAGACGATTATCAAGTCCAGTAAGGTGGTCATAATCGTATAGTTTAAGAGAATTGGACTTTCGACGTGTGGTCCAGGTCTGATACGGAGTTTCATGATGCTCCCGAGAGCAACTGGGTTTTGAGATGGATCCTAAGTTTTTAGGTAATGTAGCATTAATGGTTCTACTTGTTTTGGATCTTACAGATCATATTTAAAGTGATTAGTGCTAATTTCACAGATAATCTAGTTTAGCACTTAGTTAATTCATGTCTAATTTCTAAAGGATTTGGTCCTTAGTGATTTCTACCTGAGGTGGTACTCGGGTCTTTGTACAGATTTTTTCGAGACGTTACAATTCTCCTTAATTGAATTTTTGGACTTTTATGTGGGATATGAAATTTGTGTAATTGTTTCTGAACTAACGTGATCTTAAGCCTGAAATCTCGCATATCATATTTAATTTTCATATCCTGCATCAAATGCATATCTCTTGAATCACCAATAACACTATGATTACACACTAGGTTATTATCACTTTATCCTCATAACATAGGACAGCGCAGCCTACATTATGTGCCAAGTAGTCTGGAATGATTATGTGCCAAGTAGGTAAATTGGTCTGAAGCATGCATTTTCATGTGGAATAAATAACTCTTTAAATGTAACCATATCATGACCATAGTCTTATTTCTTTATCAAGCATGTAATACTTGATGTGCTCGGTATTCATGTCAAGTAACTCCTAAAATCATATTTCTTGGTGAATTCACAGATCTCCACAATCTTGGAGTGCATCTTATATGGAATCTCAATGTTTGGTGTAATGTATTGTGCCATGTTAGACAGGCTCACATACCTTGTATAGCTAGTATACCTTGTATAGTTCGTTTTCATAGGTAGAAGATTCTGATTTTATTATTTTTCTTGTATAGATGACTGTAATCTTTATATATTCAACCCCTTTAGGTTGTCTCAAATACAAAAAAAGCTTCAGCTCCTCTCGGTTTTCATGGTATCAGAGCTTTACTGATCCGAAACTGCCCCATGGTTGTCAGAGCAATTGACTAGCTGAAATGTTCTTGCTTTCAATCCCAACAAATTTTCAATCTTTAAAGGAGATGATTTCTTCTTTTATCTGGGGGACTTTCAAACTGCAGTGTAATTCCCTGTTCATACAATTGTCGTGCTTAAGTTTCATATCTCCACTTTAAAATTGGTTTTCAGTTCAGTTTATTAAGACCCTAATTGGTTTTACTATCTTATGTTGTTCCTTTTCGGGAAGTGATACATATTTCATTTATTGCTTTCTGCATTTAACAATATTTATTGTAGTGACGTCTAAAATATTGTGATTTTGATTGGGTATTATTTGATTTTTCCTTTTTAAAACGAAGCAGATCTAATTTATTGTTTTTGCCTCCAGCTTTACTTCTGGTGGTGACTCTTCTGGTAATGCTAGTTCTACTGATATGCATGATATCAGCGACAGCTTAATTGATTTCATAGATATTCCTGATAGTTTTATTGATATACCACAAAGGCATTATCCTCTTGTTATTACCTTCCAAAAGTTCTTGATGATGCTTGATGGGACCTTATCGAACTCGTACTTCAATAAATTTCAGAGTGTAAGGGAGCTTTCTATGGATACAAGAGGAGTTTCAAAGTCTCCTGCCCTCCAAGCGTTTATCAGAAGCAAAGAGGTTACCTACGAATGCTTCATAGCGACTTACTGGCCTTATTTTAATGCACAGCTGACAAAGAAGCTCGATCCTTCAACAGTATTCACCCAAATCATTTCACATATAAAGGGTGGATTAGAGTCAGGTGACATTTTGAATGGTAAACTTAGGAGGGAGGGTTACCTTATGCTTTCTAAGGGCCGGGTGTCCACTTTAAGCAGTGAAGAAAGAGAGAGGATTTACAACATTTTCCTTGATTACGAGAAGAAAAAAGCACAGAAAGGAGAATTTGATTTGTCTGATTTGGTGACTGACATTCACCAGCGACTTCATTGTGAAGCCCATGTTGCCAAGACGGTAGAATTTGTTTATATCGATGAAGTCCAGGACCTAACAATGAGACAGATAGCACTTTTCAAATATGTATGCAAAAATGTTCAGGAAGGCTTTGTTTTTGCTGGCGACACAGCAAAAACTATTGCCAGGGGAATTGATTTCAGGTTCCAAGACATAAGATCTCTCTTCTACAAAGAGTTCCTTTATGGAATGAGTAGTGGATCTAAGGAGAGAGGGATGGAAAAGGATAATCTAGTCTCAGAGATTTTCCATTTAAATCAGAACTTCCAAACTCATGCAGGTGTACTGAAATTGGCACAGTGTCATCGACTTGTTCTATCGCTTCTTTCCATTGTCGATTGATCTTTTAAGTCCAGAGACTAGTCTCATATATGGAGAAGCACCGGTCTACTTGACTGTGGGAATGAGGAGAACGCCATTATAATAATTTTTGGGGGTAGTGGAAGTACTAGGGGTGTGGTGAATGTAGGGTTTGGAGCTGAACAAGTGATTTTAGTTCGTGATGATTGTGATAAGAAGCAAATATTTGACCATGTTGGAAAGCAAGCTCTTGTTCTAACAATTGTTGAGTGCAAAGGGCTCGAATTTCAGGTGGTATATAGCACTCTATCAATTTGACTGTTTACAGGAATTAATGATCCTCTACCTGAATATATGCATGGTGTCTCCACCCGTTAGTTCCTACTTCCTATATTTGAGTCTAATGGACCACTGGTCAAGACCGGTGGTCTGATGGTCCCCACCTTAGTTGGACAATGCCCTAAATGTCTACCACCCTCAATCCATTGTTGCACCCATTTGATCAATGGTCTTAATACCAAATTGTGATATTTTCTTATAGGAACTAGAAAAAATGGTTATGTTACGTAATGGTAACGGTGGTGCCTCTTACTCAATATGGGCTGCCACGGCAGATTTGAAACCAACAACAAAAAAAAAGGCCCATAATGGGCCAATCCGAGGCCATAATAGACCGATACAAGTCCGAAACAGGCCTCTTACTGACAGTTGTAGGGCCAATACATTTTTTCTAAAAAAAAAAAAGAAAAAGAAAAAGAAAAAAAAGAAAGACCATTATAGGGGCATAATGGCTGTTACAGGGGCTTCTCATATCGTAACATCCGTTATGTCACCGTTATTATTATTGAATACCTTGCACATGCCTGAGGATCTTTTAATTCCTCCATTACTTATGAATGCATTTGGTTGGGTTTTGTTCTTAGATTCCCATATTGTTGCTTGTGCAGGACGTACTGTTATATAACTTTTTTGGTGCTTCACCTTTGAAAAATCACTGGAGAGTAATCTATAATTATATGGAAGAGCAAGATCTTCTTGACTCCAAATCGAGTTCATTTCCATGTTTTGATAGTGCCAAGCACAGTATCCTTTGAAGCAACTATATGTAACATCCCGAAAATCGGGGGTCGAGCATAAACTCCACTCCCGAGTTTCAGAACATCACTTATGCAACATTTTCAATGATGGATGAATGACGGCGGTAATAGTACATAAAACATGAGGTGGATTAAGCCAAAACAACATATCATACTATAGAGACAGTTAAATTTCTCAAGCGAAAGACTGTAATAAATTATAAAATGTATAATTGATTGTAAGTCTCCAAAGTGTGAACATGTTACCAGGTTAACTAAATATATGTATACTCTAAAAATGAAAAGAAAGAATATACATGAGTGTTTAAATAAAATACATAATACCAAGTGTATGGGCATCTAATCAATAACCCTATAACCCCGTCGATCAGAACCTGCATATAGAAGGAATCCTTCCCAACATCATAAAGTCCGGCTCTACTTCGCAAGCAACGTTATTATCTGAAACTAAAATAGGGACTGGTTGGTTTGGCCAACACCATCCCGTAACGTGGGAGTGAGTAATTAACTCAATGGAATCTATACAGTAAAGGTTAACATGTTATTAATCCAATCAAGCAGTAATGATAAAGCAGTACAATCAAACATGTCCTGGATACTCTTGTTAATGCAAGGGTGATGTGAAGAATGATGCATGCCCTTACCACAAACTCCCTCATGCGACATCATTTAACGATCGCGGCATGAATCACTACCACTGTGCTCTCACACCAACGCCAATGGCACATGCAGTGCGATGTCATGAGTATGATTACCAAGTTCATATTAGTCTTTTTCATACAGCAGGATTGGGAAGCTAAGACACCTCCCTTATATCAATTCTCAACATTGATCCATTCTAGGGTCGTCAGTCCTAGGAATCTCATACGATGTTATGGTTCTATGTCGTTGCAAGGGCTGTTGCGCGCAATCGTTGCTCCACTCCCCCATCACCTTATCAATACAGGCCTATTTATATCCTTAAGACTACAACAAGACTCGTCGCCCCTATGCAGTGTCAGGATAAACTCAAGGTCACTACAGAGGGCCGTCAGGGCTGTTGCGCGCAATCGTTGCTCCACTCCCCCATCACCAAACAATGTAGGCCGATAGCAAGAATATAGTGTCCCATACCACTATAATCTGCTCAGATTAGGGTTCTCACTGGTCACTACGGGGAGGTTTGTGGACCCAGCGTAGGCTGACAGCTCAACCACGGTGTCCCATACCACCATGCCCATCTCATGAGTCTTAGGAGATCTTGGTACCATGGTTAACTGGAGTTTCACTGGTAAGCTCAGTGTCTTAGATTCAAACAATAGTGACCAAACATGGTGAACAGACATCGGTCAATCGGGTTAGTTGATAAGCTCAACTAGACCAAATGTACGCTGAGTTGAACGACATGAAATGCATAAGCATTCCGTATGGCCTAACCACTGCCGAACATCCCAAGCACGACTCAGATTTGCTAAACTCATCTTGTGTGGCGAAAGCAACCTCAACCACTACTTGCGAAACATTTTCCGATTACCTGGACTGTGGCATAGCCCCATTCACATACAAGGATAATAACTAGCATATAAGTCATATTCTGCATTCACATGAACAACAAATGAAGTATAGCGTGAAAATGTAAATAGTACATGCAGGAATTAATACACACATTTATCATGATTTAACTAGGTACACAATTCATAGAGAAAATCATACACTCATTTAACATGGACAACCTAACTTACATGATTCATGGAGGGAATCATACACACAAATACTGTGGTTGAAATCCATATCCCAACCATCTTAACAATCACACTTTACTAACTACTAACTCACTTAGGCATTTATTCAAACACTTAGGTTACACTATTCAACATACATCACGTATGTCAACACCGTTGCAAAGTAGGGCAAGTCCTTTCGCCAAGGAGTTACCGTATACATATTAAGCATATAACAATGACAATTTATCATGGCAATCAATTCAGCAAATTCCATACGTATACGTGTATTCTAACATATACATGAAATACGGTTTTTACAATATACAGCATACGTATCCGGAAGACAAAACAGACAACAATTTGGCATGTGTAATTGCATCCATAGTATGAATAAATCATTAACTATCATTGAAAGGGTTGAAAACCATAACCTAAGCACAAATAGTCCGCACCTTACGCCGTAGAATCGCAACGAACTCGACAGAGACTCTAAGTCTTTGTCTACGGCACAAAGGTGACCTGTAGCATGAAATAGATTTGTTATTTTATCACCTACGCTATTCAAACCTCTAGAACTGATTAGGGTTAGGTTTTCTTACCTAAAAATGGAGCCGAAATCGCCAGAAAAAATGATACAGAAGTGATAGTTGAGTACATGGGATGACAGGGAAGAAGCCCTGGATCGAACACCAACTCTCTCTCACACTTTTTCTCTCTTTTCTCTCTCTCACTCTCTAGGGTTCGGGAAATTCGTATGGGTTAGAAAGCTAAGGGTTTAAGGCCCTTTTATAAGCCCAAACATAACGAAAACGGACTCCAAGTCAAGGTATACTTAGGTTATAACCAAAGTGGGTCTGTTTCGATCCAACAAAGCATTTCTAGAGTCCTGTTATCAAATGTGGTCGGACTTAAGCTCTCTAATATTGAATCTAGGTCAAGCTAAGTTTCAGTCCGGTCGGGTTTCCAGATCGATCGTGGCGGACCAGTTTCAGTTCAGCGGTCACCGAAACTCGATCAGGGCCACAAATGCTATGACATGTAAGGGCCACCTATCCTGATCTGAGGGTAAATTTCGGTCAAAATCTAACGGTTAGAACGCTTAAAAATAGCGCCCAAGTAACATGTGCCAGATTTATTAAAATTATATTTAATTTCTAAATAAATTCACTTTTCTCACACTCTTCACTCCGGACTCAAGGAAACAGTCTCATGACATCATCTGGACTTGATTTTTGAGGTGATTGTCAAGTCCAACTACGCGGTCATATTCATCTAAGTTTGTCACTATCGGACTTTCAACGTACGGTCCAGGTCCGATACGGAGTTTCCAAATGATCTCAAGGGCAACTAGGCTTAGAGTTGGATCCTAAATTTTAGGATAACGTAGCGGTAACAATTCTAGAGGTTTTGGGTCTTACAGATCGTATTTAAAGTGGTTGGTGCTAATTTTACTGGTAATCTAGTTTAGCGCTAGTTAATTCACGTTAAATTTCTAAAGAATTTAGTCATAAATGATTTCTTTGGCTTTGGAATTGAGTTCTGAGAGTAATATGGTTGACTCATTGCCTAAGGACGCCTAACCCCAGGTTGGCAAAAATCTGGGGTGTTACAATCTACCCCCCTTAAAACATAATTTCGTCCCAGCTAAGGGTAATGAGTCCCTAGAGAGACTTTAGTATTGACATTCTAAGGAAGGTTCAAATCCTATTTAATGACCTAACCTTACGTATAACCTAAATTAACTTCTTCGATCCTGGGCCAGTGGGGAAGAGGCCAACCACGCTTCTGCTGCGCTACTCTGATCCAATGGTTGTATTAGATAATCCTAAGTAGATTGGGCTTAATACGTTCTACCCCCCTTAAAACTTAGTTCTACTTAAGGCTCAAGAATCTATGTCTTTATCTGTATGTCGGAACGAGGTATAATTTAGGACCTATCCTTGACATGCAATGGGAAATAACCTCTCACTACATTGGTCTTCCTTTATTAATGATGCGTTCTATGGCATTGGTACCTATGGGTGTAAAAAGGGGCCTAATCTCTATTGTAGTTGAGTTTAGGGGCAGGTGTGGGTTGGTGGGAAGATGTCTAATTCTACCCAATAAGGGCTCTTTCTACGATCCTGACTTATCCTCTTTAATACCATGATAGGATCTATACATTATTAGTACATAAGGAAGTTGGACAAAGCAAGTTGGATGATATGTATACCAGAATAGTCTGCGATTTGGGACCTAATTCTTAACTTTCTATTGCTCATTGAGACATTTCTAGAGCCTAAAAAGATAACTTTCTATCGGCTGTAGGTTCCTAACACTCCTCAAGACAAAGTAATAAGTTTTTGGTTGTAGGTGGTTGGGCCAACATGGAAGAAAAGTTGTGTAGTGGGTCTGAGCCGGATACATAGACTTTCTACTTAGGACAGAAAATTTGTCGTATCAGTTCTTAATCCTAGTCGATCCCGATCTTCTGCTTGATCAGAGCATTGGATTTATTGGTAACTACCAGGATTAAGAAGTCAATTCAAACTGCGAATACATCGCTTATATGCAGTTCCTTTACTCCGCGTTCCTGATTGCAATAAGTCCTTGGGAGGACACTTCTAAGGGGCGTGCTAGTTTATCCTAGCGTCCAATCCGAGGGATATATAAGTTTTTTTTCTAAGCATGAATAGTCTCTAAATTGAAACAGCTTTCCTAAGAGTTATTAAGGATGCCTATACGTATCAAGGGAATCCAACAAAGGAACAAGATCTCACTCAACCAAATCGAACCTACTATTCCTTAATGTATAGCCCGTCTTTACACTACTTAATAGAATTGGTAGCCTAGTCTATAACTTACTAACTGTAATCTAAATTCTAAGCTTATACGCTAAATGGTTTCATACCATTTCTACTACAGAGAATTGTTCTATCACTCGGGGTCAAGATTGTGAGACCCGTATCTTAGTCCGTACCGACCTGTAGACTTCCGCGGTCTTACCGGTCGAATTTCGGCAGCCTTCGACCCTTAACCGATGCTTACGTACGATCCTGATTCATATGCCGACAACCCAAGTCGACTCAACCCAAGACCTGTACCCTAGCGACCGCGTCATTGCCGCGATTCCAATGCCGCGACTCGCGTGCCGAGGCGATACCTTGGTCAAGAGATGTGGGCCAACGTTCGGTGCGAGGAAAATGCCACGCGTTGTGAAACTCAAGAGAATCTATACGATGTGTCACATCATTCACATCAATCCCATCAATCAATCATCCATCAATCCATCACATGTCAAGTACATGTCAAGTACACATCACTTTCACCCCTTTTCCCAAGCAACCACAAAAGTCTTCCAAACCCATACCTCTCTTACACAAAAGGCTTCAAAAGTCAAGGATTTCTTACACCTCTCATACCTCTCTTACACAAAAGGCCACAAAAGTCAAGACTTTCTTACACAACCATCATTCATCCATCCATCCATCTCTCTCTACAACACTCTCTCTCTTTCTCATTTTCTCATCTCATTCTCTCAAGCAAAACCCCTCCTACGTATAAGCCTCTCCCACTCTTCCTAAACTCCAACTGTGGCCCACCTCTTCACCCCATGATCTCCCTATCCTAACCCTCCATTCCTCATCTCATCCATTGAAGTTGAAGTTAAGGTGCTAAGGAACCCCTAGGAGCAAGAAGATCAGACGGTGGGTGCTAGATCATGCTAGTTTTTTCTATTTTTGAGATGGGCCAAGTGAGGCCAACCGATCAATGGTTTGGATCTCACTTGGGACCCTAAAATGTGGCCGATGGCCCACTAGGATCATCATGATCATTCCATGATGGGGCCATTCTCCATGGACCCCATCATGATGTTTATTTCATTAGAAAGGTCATCTAGACCATCCATATTGGTGGGGAAAGGATCCCCACCGTTGATTTTAAATTTTTTGTGGTCCCATGTGTTAAAGGACCCCTCCGATTGTATAATTTCTTCAAGGGAGGGCTCATAGTAGCGGAACCCTCCATTACAAAGCGTGTCCCACTCTCCATCTCTCTCTCCCTTTTTATTTCTTTTTATTTTATTTTATTTTATTTTATGTAATAGGTTTGTGTGGCCCACTCGAATGGACCCCACCTTGAGGTATTTTTGTCCAAGTGTTCTTCAAGTGGGGCCCACCTTAAACACATTGTACCCACCCACTCTCCATGTGGTGGCCCACCTCAATGCATATCCAAGCCTAAACCGTCCAGCGTCTGGGACGCTGGACATCCCTGTACAAAGGAAAGCACAAATATAAGCTTGACTCATAGCTTTGGGAGTGGGCCCTTGTGTAGGCTCCACCTTGATGTATATCCCCAATCTAAACCGTCCATCCTCTTACCAGCAGTATTTTAGCCGTTGAGCCAAGGATTGGGGTTGATCTGAGCATCTGGTGGGCCATAGCATTGGAAACATTGGTGGTTACCATTGAAGAATTTCCTGCCACTCCTGTGCATCCAAAAATTTCAAACTTCGGACTCATTTTGCCTGTTGCGAGCCACTGAACGTAATGGCCGGGGCGAATTTTTGTGAAGCGGGCCCCACATGCGAAAAACCACCGGAAAACGGGTTTTCCCCAGTTTTTGAAAGAGGCAGAGCCTCTGCTCTCTCTTTGTTGCAGCGTTGGGCGGGCGGTCGTGCAGCCACCCACAGCTGTTGCCGTGGGCCCCACCATGATGTATGTGAAGATCCACGCTGTTCATGAGGTGGGTCCCCTCCTCAGGTGGGCCCCCTCCAAATTTCAGCTCGATCTAGAACTCAGGTGGCCCACACCACATGAAACAGTGTGAATTAAACTCTACCATTGGAATCTTTTTGGGGCCCACAGAAGTTTCAGATCAATCTGAAATTTGTGTTTTCACTCCATCCAGGTCTAAGTGACCTTATGAACGGGTTGGATGGCATCCAAACATTACAGTGGGCCCCACATGGGACCCACAATGATGTATGTGTTTTAAGTCCACCGTCCAGGCGGACGGTGGCACCCACCTTAATGCATTTGTACTTCCACCGTCCAGCGGACGGTGGGGCCCTTTGTGAGATATGTGTTCGGTCCTCACTGTCCAGCGACAGTGGAACCCGCCATGATGCATGTGACGCATCCAGACCGTCCATCCACTTGGTGAGATCATTTCAGGGCATGTATTGAAGATTGGGTGGGCCACCTATGTTTGGGTTAGGCCCATTTGATTGTGTAAAGGCCTATGGGTTAGGCCCATTTGATTTATTTAAAGCCTAGGGGTTAGGCCCATTTGATTTGCAAAGGCCTATGGGTTAGGCCCATTTGATTTATTTAAGGTCCATGGGACTAGGCCCATTTGATATATCCCAAGGCCCATGGGATTAGGCCCATTTGATGTAATTTAAAGCCCATGGGATTAGGCCCATTTGATGTAATTTAAAGCCCATAGGATCAGGCCCATTTGATGTATTTTAAGGCCTATGGGTTTAGGCCCATCTGACTTAAATAAGGCCTATGAGTTTAGGTCCACCTGATATGCATCGGGCCCATGTGATTAGGCCCATATTAATATACTCTGAGGCTTCCTGGATTGTGATCCATTGCAATGTACCTACGGCCCATTGATAAAGCCCAGTAATGCGGCCCATTTGATAAACGTAAGGCCCACTTGATGCATATAAGGCCCATTGAATGTGACCCATTTGATATATTTAAGGCCCAATGGGATGTACCTAAGGTCCATTGCAATGCGTGACCCCAACACAGAGTATGTAACGATGTTCACGACGATCGTGCCTTAGGAGCAATATTGGTTTGACGTCCACATTGAGAGTGTAATGCTGGTTGGATGTCCACATTACGACTCTCCTTAGGGCCCATTGTTAGGCCCGTACTTATTGTGTATAGGCCATCCAGGCTCATCTACATTGTAAGGATAGTTCATCTCATTATAATATGTTTAGTATAGTTCCATGACTCATGATCATACGCATCATATGTATGCTTGACGTGAGAATTGTCTGATCATAGCATATTCCTTCGGGCAAGTTGTTTATGGGCTCTCGGTTAGGCGGTGCTTCCCGACATGAGCGCACGATACGCGCATGATTTGTTGCATGATTGGATAGTGTGATTCATGCATTTCGCATTGTGTGACATGGTTATTACGCCCTAGCGACATCGGGGCCGTAGCCTCCACAGGCGTATCGTGGTTGGCAGGATTGGATACCAAAAATCTCGTTTTACATGGGGTGCTATAGATATCCCTGGGTGAAAGTCCCTAAACCCTTATGGTACCA
Source organism: Magnolia kwangsiensis (assembly GCA_037074715.1). NCBI lineage: Eukaryota > Viridiplantae > Streptophyta > Magnoliopsida > Magnoliales > Magnoliaceae > Magnolia > Magnolia kwangsiensis. The sequence goes on along the minus strand of CM073572.1, from coordinate 43,362,573 downwards.
AAAGGTTGCTCCAACGTCTAGACCGAATGGGTAGATGAGCGCTGAGTGTCGATTACCAGTTGGTTATGCTCTCCACTGTGTCATGGTCGGTTGGAAGGGGGTGCGGCCTTACTCGCCCGAGAGTAGGGGGCAATGCTAGGCTGAGTCTGACCAGCTCGAGGAATAGGTCTGCTATCGACGAGTCGCGCCCGATATTGGCAGACGGATAGTGAGGTCTCTTCCACTTACCTTATAGCGCGTGACGTGGCGGCAATCTGGTTTAGAGTGTACTAGACCCCGGTGATGTCCCAGATTTGAGCTGTATTAATGTGTGGACATAGATGAGGATTTGTATGCTTGAGTTGCATTTCACATCGCATGGCCTTGGGATGGCCGATATCATTCATGTCTTGCATCGCATAGCCTTGGTATGACTCATGATATTATGGATCCATCTGCATATTCCGCATTACTCTGACATTGCATGTTCATATTACTACCTTGCGCACACACTTTCACCACCCTCTAAGCTTTCTATAAGCTTATGCACGACTGTTGCGTGCAGGTGACGTTGGTTTGCAGCAGCGCTGAGGCAGGAGCACGTTGCAGATCATTTTGGAGTTTTTATTCTTTACCATTATATTTCCCTTTATGCTCATTGTACTTGTAAAGTTTTTGATCATAGTGGAAATGTAATGGAGTTCTTGGTTGTTGTTTGTGGGTTATGCCTTTGGTTATGCTTATTACGAATCAAACTGACGTTGAAAATCCTCCTCGTAGTATCCCAGGATCAGAACCTGGCGAATGGGCGCTAGGAGCCGAGAATGGAGTTCTACGGAGGCTATCAGCGCCGGATTCGGCGATCGAGAATTTTGTGAGCCCAGTTTCCGAGTTTGGGGCGTGACAAAGATTGTCTAATTGGAATTGGATTTCCTATTAGATCTTTCGAAATCTAGGAGTACTAACTCTAGGTCCAAAACTCTAAATGTCCTAGCACTAGTTGGTCACTGTTTTATAGACTAAGCTACTGTGTTTGGTCTCGCACGACGATAATACATAAAGACCGAGAAGATGACTATAACTAGCTCATAAAGAGTCATGGAAAATGTGATGAAAGAAAAGAGAAAGGGCTGACCTAATGGGTTCCTACGAATCTAGGTCTAAAAGAGGAATGAAATGGGTCAAAGAAAGGGAAAATAGAGGAAAGAAAAGGATAAGATAGAAGAGGTTGGGGGCTGGCACGTTTTGGAGCTTCAAATGGGAGTTTGGGAGCTCCAATCGCAGAAAATGAATGAAGTAGTTGTTGGATCTGGTGGAGAACGGTAGAGGGATAAAGGAAATAACAGAAAACGAAAGAAGAGACGATTGGAAAGAAGGTTGGAGAGAGAAAGCAGCACGTGTAGAGGGAAATGAGAGCTTGGAGGGCTAATTTGTGAAGGATATATGGGATTTTGAATGAATGGGTGGCTGAACCCTGGACCAAAGGGTCCCATTTAACCCCAAAGCTCATCGGCCCGGGCAGCTTGGCCCGACTAGCCCGCTGACTGGCGACCCCTCGCCGTCCTTTGGACACTCTGGCGAGGCCTTGCTAAAGGGGCAAGGCCCTCCTACCCCCCTAAGGCCAAAAACATGTGGGGCCCACCCTGGGACTCCCTGGATGTGTTAGATTTGAGCCTCACCTCCGTTTCGAACCGTTTCGAGTAGTTTCGGAACTAACCTGATCTCTGTTCAAAATTAGCGATTTCTAACGGCTGGAATGGACTAAAATGTGGTCTATACCCGTCAATTGATGGTATAAAAGCGATTTGGGGTCCTTGTGTGTGATCAGAAGTGTGTACGGACTCGATCTCAGCGAGAGTTTCTAGTAAACCTTTGCCAACAAACAACTGGGGGTCCTAAATTTGTTTCTAGATTATTCTCGCACCCACTTACATTAAATTGGCGTCAGCGTGCAGTGTGTGACCATAACCCAGGTCCAGTTTAATCCAAATCATGCTCTGATACCATCTGTAACATGCCAAAAATCAGGGGTCGAGCATAAACTCCACTCCCGAGTTCCAGAACATCACTTATGCAACATTTTCAATGATGGATGAATGTCGGCGGTAATAGTACATAAAACATGAGGTGTATTAAGCCAAAACAACATATCATACTCCAGAAACAGTTAAATTTCTCAAGCGGAAGACTGTAATAAATATATAAAATGTATAATTGATTGTAAGTCTCCAGAGTGTGAACATGTTACCAAGTTAACTAAATATATGTATACTCCAAAAATGAAAAGAAAGAATATACATGAGTGTTTAAATAAAATGCATAATACAAAGTATATTGGCATCTAATCAATAACCCTGTAACCCCGTCGATCAGAACCTGCATATAGAAGGAATCCTTCCCAACATCATAAAGACCGGCTCTGCTTCGCAAGCAACGCCATTATTTGAAACTAAAACAGGGACTGGTTGGTGTGGCCAACACCGTCCCGTAACGTGGGAGTGAGTAATTAACTCAGTGGAATCTATACAGCAAAGGTTAACATGTTATCAATCCAATCAAGCAGTAATGATAAAGCAGTACAATCAAACATGTCCTAGATACTCTTGTTAATGCAAGGGTGATATGAAGAATGATGCATGCCCTCACCACAAACTCCCTCATGTGACATCATCTAATGATCGTGGCATGAATCACTACTACTGTGCTCTCACACCAACGTCAATGGCACATGCAGTGCGATGTCATGAGTATGATTACCAAGTTTATATTAGTCCTTTTCATACAACAGGATTGGGAAGCTAAGACAACTTCCTTATATCAATTCCCAACATTGATCCATTCTAAGGTCGTCAGTCCTAGGAATCTCATATGATGTTATGGTTCTATGTCGTTGTAAGGGCTGCCGGGCTGTTGCGAGCAATTGTTGCTCCACTCCCCCATCACCTTATCAATACAGGCCTATTTATATCCTTAAGACTACAACAGGACTCGTCGCCCCTATGCAGTGTCAGGATAAACTCAAGGTCACTACAGACGGCTGTCAGGGCTGTTACGCGCAATCATTGCTCCACTCCCCCATCACCAAACAATGTAGGCCGACAGCAAGAATATAGTGTCTCATACCACCATAATCTGCTCAGAGTAGGGTGCTCACTGGTCACTACAGGGAGGTTTGTGGCCCCAGCGTAGGCCGACAAGTCGACTACGGTGTCGCATACCATCATGCCCGACTCATGAGTCTTAGGAGATCTTGGTACCATGGTTAACGAGAGTTTCACTGGTAAGCTCAGTGTCTTAGATTCAAACAGTAGCGACCAAACATGGTGAACAAACATCGGTCAATTGGGTTAGTTGATAAGCTCAACTAGGCCAAGCGTACGTTGAGTTGAACGACATGGAATGCATAAGCATTTCGTATGGCCTAACCACTGCCGAACATCCCAAGCACGACTCAGATTCGCTAAACTCATCTTGTGTGGCGAAAGTAACCTCAACCACTACTTGCGAAACGTTTTCCGATTACTTGGACTGTGGCACAGCCCCATTCACATACAAGGATAATAACTAGCATATGAGTCATATTCTGCATTCACATGAACAACAAATGAAGTATAACGTGAAAATGTAAATAGTACATGCAGGAATTAATACACACATTTATCATGATTTAACTAGGTACACAATCCATAGAGGAAATCATACACTCATTTAACATGGACAACCTAACTTACATGATTCATGGAGGGAATCATACACACAAATACTGTGGTTGAAATCCATATCCCAACCATCTTAACAATCACACTTTACTAACTACTAACTCACTTAGGCATTTATTCAAACACTTAGGTTACACTATTCAACATACATCACGTATGTCGACACCATTGCAAAGTAGGGCAAGTCCTTTCGCCAAGGAGTTGCCGTATACATATTAAGTATATAACAATGACAATTTATCATGGCAATCAATTCAACAAATTCCATACGTATACGTGTATTCTAACATATACATGAAATACGGTATTTACAATATGCAGCATAATTATCCGGAAGACAAAACAGACAGCACATTTGGCATGTGTAATTGCATCCATAGCATGAATAAATCATTAACTATAATTGAAAGGGTTGAAAACCATAACCTAAGCGCATATAGTCCGCACCTTACGCCGTAGAAACACAACGAACTCGACAGAGACTCTAAGTCTTTGTCTACGGCATAAAGGTGACCTGTAGCATGAAATAGATTTGCTATTTCATCACTTACGCTATTCAAACCTCTAGAAATTATTAGGATTAGGTTTTCTTACCTAAGAATGGAGCCGAAATCGTCGGGAAAAACGATACAGATGTGATAGTTGAGTACATGGGATGGCAGGGAAGAAGCCCTGGATCGAACACCAACTCTCTCTCACACTTTCTCTCTCTTTTCTCTCTCTCACTCTCTAGGGTTCGGAAAATTCGTATGGGTTAGAAAGCTAAGGGTTTAAGGTTCTTTTATAAGCCCAATCATAACGAAAAGGAACTCCAAGTCAAGGTATACTTAGGTTATAACCAAAGTCGGTCTGTTTCGATCCAACGGAGCATTTCTTGAGGTCTTGTTATCAAATGCGGTCGGACTTAAGCTCTCTAATAATGGATCTAGGTCAAGCTAAGTTTTCAGTCCGGTCGGGTTTCCAGATCGACCGTGGCGGACCAGTTTCAGTTCAGCGGTCACCAAAAACGATCAGGGCCACAAATGCTATGACATGTAAGGGCCACCTATCCTGATCTGAGGGTAAATTTCAGTTGAAATCTAACGGTTAGAACGCTTAAAAATAGCGCCCAAGTGACACGTGCCAGATTTATTAAAATTATATTTAATTTCTAAATAAATTCACTTTTCTCACACTCTTCACTCCGGACTCAAAGAAACAGTCTTATGACATCATCTGGACTTGATTTTCGAGGTGATTGTCAAGTCCAACTAGGCGGTCATATTCGTCTAAGTTTGTCACTATCGGACTTTCAACGTGCGGTCCAAGTCCAATATGGAGTTTCCAAATGATCTCGAGGGCAACTGGGCTTAAAGTTGGATCCTAAATTTTAGGGTAACGTAGCGGTAACAATTCTAAAGGTTTTGGATCTTACAGATCGTATTTAAAGTGGTTTGTGCTAATTTTACAGGTAATCTAGTTTAGCGCTAGTTAATTCACATTAAATTTCTAAAGAATTTAGTCCTAAATGATTTCTTTGGCTTTGGAATTGAGTTCTGAGAGTGATATGGTTGACCCATTGCCTAAGGACGTCTAACCTCATGTTGGCAAAAATCAGGGGTGTTACACTATATGTCGCCATTACTCGTACAAGGCAACGGCTGTGGATTTGTGAGAGTATTGATGAATTCTCTATGCCCATGTTTGACTACGGGAAGAAGTTATATCTTGTGCAAGACAACTGGATAGGTCGCTCGCGCAGGCTATGCGAGCTGCAAGCACTCCCGATGATTGGAGGTTGCGTGGTATCAAGGTGTGTATTGTTGTGATTTCGGTTTCGGTAGCTAAGGCTGTCAATTTGCATTTTTGGCCATATCTGATCCAGTTGCATTTATGGTTGTCACGAGTCGGTTTTGTTCTGATTTTTAAGATTGAAAAGGAAATGGGCTTGTATTGTGCCTGGACATTGACAGACCTATCTGCAGCTTCTTCTTGCATTTATGATTTGCATAATATTCCCAATTGTTGTGATATCTTATAAAACAGATGCCTCTGTTTCAATTTTTCAATAGCTTTTTAGTGAGAATAACTTCAAGATGGCGACAATGTGTTTCGAATGAGCTGGAGATGAATTCAGGGAGAAGTGGGCAAAAGCAGCTGGCCATTATGCTCATGCTGAACGTATTCTTTCTACGAATTTTGAAGAGGTTGCATTGACACAAGCTGCTGAGATTTATGTATCCATCGGCAAGGCTGAAATGGCTGCAAAATGTTTTATAACATACAAGGAGTATGAAAGAGCAAGTATGATTCATTTTTTACATACCCTATTTGTTTGTAAAGATGCAGTGACAATCTATACTGGTAGCATTTTGTATGATTCTGGATTAGCTGATTTCCTGGTTTTTCTCTTTGTTATATCAAGTGCAATTCGGTTCCACATCCAGCCTATTTATAATCAGGCCTGGATTTCAGCTCCAGACCTGATTCATTAATGTTTGGGTCAAGACCAGGTTGAAATAAGATTTGTCAGTGAGGGTTTAGGTTGGCGCTAAGATGATCTAGTGCAGACACATTTAACTAGTGTCCCAGATTTTTTTGGGTCTGGTTTGAGTTGGTTTTGTCTACCTCTGATTCCTCTTTGAGATGGACTTCCTATTTAGCATCCTGCCACATTATTTGTTAGGTTTTTTGGTTTTAGTAACTGCCTTAACTAAAGGAAGCTACTTAAAATGAAATTTTTACATTCAGAATCTATTTATGAAAATGTAAGAGGTAATGAAAGACAATGAAGTCTAAATTATATTGGGAATCTAAAGGGATGGGTCCGAAGCGGGTCCTGGCTTGTTCTATTTTTGGGTGTTCCATACCCATCCTTTATATATCTAGCAAAGAATGGTAGATGAAAAGAACAAAAGACATGATCCTTGAAAAAACAACACATTTTGTTCAACTGCATCACACTTTTCAAGACCGACAAAACAAAACCATGGTTTTAAGACCAGTCAACTTGGATTCAGTACAACACCTGATCCAGTTCGATGAGTCGTGACTCGGCTTAAGACTGAACAAGTCAATCCATGTCACCAAGTTAAAAAACCTTGGTGACTTGGTCACTGCACATGCTGAAATCTGTGGTTTACTGAAAATAAATCCACATTCTATTTGTATGTATGGGTTTAGAGTCCTTTATACAGGATCTAAAACATTCAAGAAGTACAACCTCTTCATATTGTTCCTTACCATATAAATCAAATCTCCTCATGCAATATAGTGAAAACCCTAATTAAACCAAATAGGATTGGAATGTAATTGAAGTAGGAAATAAAAGGAATCCGAAACTTTCAAAAATCAGCTTATACTCTAACAATGGAGCTCCTATACAAAGATATATGGCTTTCAGATGGCATTAAACTACTGTTGACTGTACCCCCAGTATTCCGGGCACAAAATAATTTTAAAAAAAAATTTAAAAAATAAAAATAAATAAATAACACATACACACACACCTGCACACGCCTATCATCAGATGACATGAAGGATCCATTCTTGCATTGCTTTAGTATAAATGTCTGATGTGTGGCCTGGGTGCGTCACTTTAAAGGCTTTAAGTCTTAACCCATTTAATTTTCGATTTGATGTTTTGGAACACTTCCAACCTAATGGGTTGAAACTATGATCTGTACCTTTTGTTTATCCTGTTCGGTTTAGCTGTGACCCATTTGCACCTATAACATTGAATATTTAGCTCCTTGCAAACATTATATGATTGGTGATTTGCCTTCTTCTTCTTCTTTTTCTTCTTTTTTATTGCAGTTTTCTTTCTATATAATGGTGTTAATCTCATGCCACATATCTGAAACAGGAATGATTTATTGGGAGAAATGTGGTGTGTCAAAGCTTGAGGATGCAGGGGACTGCTTTGATATGGCCAAATGTTGGCTTCTAGCTGCCAAGGTATATGCTGAAGGAAAATGTTTCTCCAAGTGCTTGTCTGTTTGCACCAAAGGAAAACTTTTTGATTTGGGTTTGAAATTCATAGAACAATGGAAGGCGGACTCATCCTCAGACGATTTCAGGGGTCAAGAAGTAGATAGGGTTAGAACTTCATTCTTGGAGATCTGTGCACTCCACTATCATGAGCTTGGAGATTCTAAACGCATGATGAAGTTTGTTAAGGCTTTCCCTTCTATGGACTTGATCCGTACTTTCTTGAAGTAGAGGAATTTTCTTGATGAGCTGGTTGTGATTGAGATGGAATCAGGAAACTGTATGGAGGCTGCCGACATTGCGAGAATGAAAGGCGATCTCCTACTTGAGGCTGACATCCTTGAGAAAGCTGGACATTTCGATAACGCGTCACGCTTGATTATCCTTCATGTTGTTATGAGCTCTCTTTGGGCAGGTGGAAGGAAGGGTTGGCCCTTTAAGCCATTCCCACAGAAAGAGGTTCTCTTAATGAAGGCGAAATCGCTAGCAGAGAAAGCATCAAATTTCTTCTATGAGTCCATTTGTGCTGAAGTAGGTGTATTGTCAGACCAAGCCACCAGTTGGTTGAACTTGTTGGATTACTTAAATACTGCTCGGAAATTTCAAAATGTCAGACTGGAAATATTTGCTGCCCGTAAAATTCTTGACATCCATCTACAGTCAGAGCCCTCAAATTTTCATTGGGAATCTGCAGCAGTTTTGGATTTGGGCAAGCACGCAAATGAAATGGCGGCCCAAAATTCCTTGTCTGTTGAAACATTGATATATTTTTGGAATTTGTGGAAGGAAATGATTCTGAATGTTTTATCTTATGTTCAACTACCTAGAATATCTGTAACAAAAGACTGCTCAGCATATGAAGAATTTTGTTTGGAATATTTTGGAGTGCGGAAACAGGATAATCAAAATACCTTCGCTGCGCTCAATTCAGAGGCATGTTGGATTAAAGCGAGTGATACTGGTTCTCTGCAACGGGATTGGAACATGGTTTCGATGAACGCGCGTCAGTTCATGTCATGTTCACAGGACTTTTTTGCTTTGGAACTGCCCTCTGTTGGTATGGAAGTACTGGAGAGACTTGAGTTTCTGCATGGTTTTAATACCAAGAAAACTTTGCCGTTATTTTGCCAAGGACAAGTCATCCTTCATATGTTCAGCACTGCAAAATTTCTAAACGAATCCAAATTACTTGACTTGAAATACTATGTTGGGAAGCTAAAAAGATCGCTTGCACTGTCTAAGAGATTCTTTCTTGATATAATCTTTCCGCTTGATTGTGGAAAATCACTAACAGAGAGCATGGTTGCTTTGCGTGAGAGTGGGATTGCTAGAGATATAATCGAAGCAATCATCATAGAGAATCTCAGTCTTGAGAATGGTAGGTTGACACACGGTCAGATTGGATGGGCTGTGATGATGATATTTATCTCTGGAAGGTTAACTGAAGAATTGTACCAGAAGATCAAGATCTGTTTGGATCAGATGCCACCATGGAAAGCCTTCGTTGAATTGCTGAAGACTTACATGGATATCGGCTTTGAACGAATTCCTCTACTCTGCAAATTCCAAGAAGCTTTGGCAAGCACATTCACAGCATGTTGGGGAGAATATGATTACATATCCCCGCACTGTTTTATGTATCTATTTGAGTGTCTTATGTTTTTGGCATCATCCTGCATGGGAGGCGGCAGCTTCTTCTATACTACCAAATCAACTTTCTTTGAAATGGCTACTTGCGAAGTCTGGAAGGGTTCTTTGGGTCCCTGTTCGGAAGCTCAACATACACAGTTTCATAGTACGGCAGCCGAATTGCTGGAATTCATGGCAAGTTCAGCTGAACAGCTTCTGAATGATAAACAGGGCGTGAGGGAATGGGTCAAGATGATGTCCGCACCCAATTCGTACTATCATTTGCTGATGTCTAGATTAGTTGTCATCATCAGTTTAGCTTATCTGAACTCTGAACGGGATCTTTCTAAAATTTCAATGCTGCTTCTTAGGAATGAAATTCTTTCAGATTTGCCCAAGCAGTTCTCTGATAAGCTTCGAAGAGGTGGGCGAATGAGAGATAGAGGTCAGTTTTTAAGAATTGTTGCGGAAGCGTTGGAAGCAACTGGCAATCGTTTAGTGGTTGTCAGCTCAGAAAACAATCGCTCAGAATTCTTGAATCTGAATGCTTTGATTGTCACCCCGGAGTCGATTCAAAGCAGAGAGCATATTATCCGTTTACTGTTTCCGAAGGACCCAAAAAGCATCCAGTTGAAAGGTCGCAACCATGTAGAGCAAGTTGGAAATTCAAGTAGAACCGAGCATTCTTCCAGCAGCAATACTGGCAGAGATGATACTGAACTCCCTTTAAATAATCCTGCGAAGGAAAGTCAAGTTTCGGAGATTACGAATGAAATAGATACCAGTGTTCTACAAACAAAATATGGTCAGTTGTGGGATACATTTGATATGTTGTGCGAATCATATGATATTATCCTACATATGAATATTGGAGGTGAAGATGCAAGTAGCCTTGCATTCAGCATATTCAATCCCCCTAAAAACAAGGTCTCTCTCTCTCTCTCTCTCATCCACCCTACGTAATCTTACACTCTAATCTGAAATGATGCAAAGAATGGTGTTATTTGTGTTGTTTAGGCTCTGGTGGACGAATCCATCCACGTCCTTGTTGCTGCAACAGCCCTCTTGAGTCAAAAAGAACATCAACAGAATCTTGATGCCAATTTGGCCGAAGAAACGAAAAGCATGCTCAGTGAATTGAAACAGCTCTCTAATGCTTTGGATGCAAGGTCAGCGACCTTTTTTGAGGTGTTGTTTTTTATTGTTTTAGGGTGTGGTTGTAAAATTACATGCAATTTCATTATTAATCAGTCTAGTTTGGTGCATAAGTTCATGATATTTCATGAAATTGAAATTTGGTGCAAACAAACTCACCTGTCTCCATAGTTTACAATATTAGGTGGTGGCAACTAAGTTAGAGCTTTCTTCTTTTTGCTGTAGCTTACTGTAACACTAAAATGATTTGAATCCAAAGTATTAAACATGGAATTGACTATCGTCCCTTTATTTCTTTTTTCTTTTTTTCTCATTTGGGTCCTGTTTGGGAGATTGGGAAATATTTGGGAGGAAGTACCTTCTAAGTAAATGACGTGCTCCCCTGTTGGAAGTTCGTTTTGTTGGAAAACATTTTCCTATGAAGTGCTTTCATAGAAATTGTTCTAATAAATTCTCTCTACATGCTTTCTTGGAAAAAGTTACTTTCAAAGAAAATTTCTCTTTCTATCCATTTATTTTCTAGCTCCCAATCAGGTTGAATTGTTGCACTGGACTCTCGAAACCAATTTCTTGGTAGTTTTCCGTTCTTCATTTCTTTCTCCACTAGTTTAGTAGGATTCTTATTTATGTTACATGTTTGTCATTTTCCTGAGTTTTTTGTGTTTTCTTTTAACATAAAGCAAGTAAAACTTACTGCATGTGCTTCATAAGTTGAAATCACCACGTCAGATATCCCATTAGCCCAAAGGTGTTAATTTTGTGAAAACAGCATCCTCAATGTTGTAATAACAAAGTTTTGATGGGCCATTTCCTTTGCCGGATCCTGTTGCAAAAGCCTGCTAATAGGCAAAAACCTCCAACATCATTTTTGTGAGGAGATGGATGTCCCTTGCCACCCATTGTAAATTCCAAGCAACGGTTTGTTGAGTGTTTGATCCAACAGGCATTGCGTAGTTCAGCAGGGTTTCTTATCTACAGAAGGATCCGCTGTAGTTTCTAACTATTCACTTGCCATGATTTAGTGGGTCTCTATTTCAGTCTCTTGTTTTGAATGGTGAGTTTCATCTACAGGAAGGAGGATCTTAGGAACAAAATTCCGATGTGTTGATGCTTTGTCAAAGGTTACGGGAGCGGAGGCCGAGACTGCAGCCCATCTTGGACTCATTATTTTTACCAGGTGACCAAAACACCGTGGAGGACCCCGCTACATCTGCTTCGAGTGACCAGAGTCAAGGCAACAAGAGATAGGAAGTTTCTGCAGAGGTTACAGTGATAGGTCCCAAACATAGAGTGCAAGTGCTATAATAATTTGTTTTCTCTTTGGGTGAGAAACGTACCACAATTTGAATGTAAATTACTTGACTTTCTTTAAGGAAAACATTCCTTGCTTAAATAAGCAAGGCCACGTACAAACAATCCAGAATAAAAGAGAAGTTAAACACTAACAAATGAATTTCAACACACATAAAACAGAGAGCACTTCTGCACGCAAACTGCATGTAACTGTCATGACTCAGTCCACTCCTGCATGTAACTGCCAGCCATGACTCCATGTACTGCACTTCATGTAACTGCTAGCCATGACTCCATGTACTGCACGTCATGTAACTGCCAACCATGACTCATGTAACTGCCAGCCATGACTTCATGTACTGCACGTCCCTGCACATCCTCATCTTATCCCAGATATTTGGGATTTGGTTTAAGGCCCCTCTCAAATCATCATGGCCTATCAATACCCTCCCGATTAAGTGGACGCTTGTCCCCAAGGTCCATAAAAGGAAAGCGTTCACTCAAAGACTGGCGGGTCTCCCACGTGGCGTCCTCGACTGGTAGATGCTTCCACTGGACCAGATTGTCTTCTTCAAATTTATTTCCTCGTTAGACCCAACAAGTGTCCAATATATTCTGCGGTTTAAGGATAACGGCCCCTTCATCATTCACGGGTGGTAGTTCCTTTGAAGGAGTCACAAGCTCACCCACGTATTTTTTTAAGAGCGAAACGTGGAAGACAGGATGAATGCGGGCTCCTTCCGGCAATTGAAGTTTGTATGTGATTGCCCCAATTTTTTGTATCACTGGATAAGGACCGTAGAAGCGGCTAGCTAGTTTTTGGTGGGCTCGTTTGAAGGCGGTCTGTTGTCTATAGGGGTGCAACTTAAGAAACACCATATCACCAACTTCAAATGACACATCTCGACGTTTTTGATCCGCCAACTGCTTCATACGATTAATGAAAGTCTCCAGGTTGCTTTTGAGTTGACGTAGCAGCTCGTCGTGAGCCTTTAGGCTTTGGTCTACTTCATGCACCGAAGAAAACCCAATATGGTAAATGGGAATGGAAGGAGGTAAACGCCCATATAATGCCTAAAAAGGGGTCATGCCCATGGACACATGATACGTAGTATTGTACCAGAGCTCAGCCTAAGGAAGGTAGTTACTCCACTTGCATGGCCACTGATGAACCATACCCTGGAGGTATTGTTCAACATAGCGATTGACAACTTCTGTTTGTCCATCCGTCTGTGGGTGATAGGCGGAACTGAGTTGTAGCTTGGTTCCCGACATTTGAAAGAACTCCTGCCAGAATTTGCTGATAAAAATGGGGTCCCTATCGCTGATGATGGACTTGGGTAGGCCATGCAATTTAATAATTCTGTCTACAAACTTTTCAGCCACGATTTTAGCAGTAAAAGGATGAGTTAAGGACAGTAAATGAGCAGACTTACTCAAACGGTCAACAACTACTAGGATTGTGTCCTTGCCGTGGGATGTTGGCAGTCCTTCAATGAAGTCTAAGGTGATGTCGTCCCATACTTGACATGGAACGGGTAACGGCTGTAGGAGACCAGCTGGAGACAATGTTTCAGACTTCACCCTCTAGCATGTTTCACATTTTTTTTTTATATTCTTGCACCGCTTGGTACATTTATGGATAGTAGAGTTGTTGGGCTAATTTCTTGAACGTCCGCAAGACCCCGGAGTGTCCTCCTATTTTTGTATCGTGCATTTCATGGAGTAGTTTCGCTCGTAATGTTGCTTGAGAAGGAATGACTACTCTCCCTTTAAAGAAAAGCAATCCATCACGCCACGCATACGACCCATCTAGTTGAGCCTGAGCCACGTGAGTTAGAGATTGGATGTAAGAGTCTCCCTCATAAGCTTTTTTAATTTCATCCCATACGATCACTGTCGGTACATGCAAATGGTGAAGAACTAGACTACCAGACTTGCGTGAGAGGGCGTCCATTGCTGAATTCTTGCAGCCCGAGCAATAAATAATCTCGTAGTCATAGCCCATTAGCTTGAATACCCATTTCTGCTATTCTGGCGTAGCCACACGCTGCTCCAAGAAATATTTCAAGCTACACTGGTCGGTGAGAATGAAGAATTTTTTTCCCAGGAGATAAGGTCACCATAAGTGTATAGCTTCCACAATGGCAAGCATTTCCTTGGCGAAAGTTGACCAAGATTTTTTTGTAACCCCTAATGCTCGACTCATGAATGCTATAGGTTTGCCTTGCTACGATAAAACTATGCCAATTCCCTCTCCAGATGCGTCGGTTTCAATGGTAAAAGAGTCATTGAAATTAGGCATAGCTAACGTCGGAGTAGTTGTCATTGCTTGTTTGAGAGCCAGAAAGGCTGCGTCAACTTCATCATTCCAGCCAAATTTTCCCTTCTTGTGCAAGTTGGTCAGGGGTCACGCTATAATGCCATAGTTTTGAATAAACTTTCGATAATACCCTGTCAAGCCTAAAAAACCACGTAACTCAGAAATATTAGTGGGGGGTGGCCATGCGACCATGGCTGCAATTTTACTGTGATCGACCTTCACTCCTTGATGTGTGACAATGTGCCCCAAGTATTCCAGTTCCTGTTGGCCAAATACGCATTTGCTTGCCTTGGCAAAGAATTGGTGTTGTCGCAAAGTCTCTAATGTTTGCCGAACATGCACCAAATGTTCATCCCATGTGGGACTATATACCAGAATATCATCAAAAAAATCCAAAATGAACTTTCGAAGGAAGGGTCAAAATTTTGAGTTCATGATGGCCTAAAATGTCGAGGGTGCGTTACAAAGGCCGAAAGGCATTACGAGATATTCGTAATAGCCATTATGAGTACGGAAAGCAGTTTTGATAACATCGGAAGGATTCACTCTTACTTGATGATAGCCAGCTCTCAGATCAAATTTAGTGAAGTAAGTAGCGCCATATAATTCTTCCAGCATATCGTCTACTGTCGGAATGGGAAAACGATACTTGACGGTGGCGAGATTAAGTGTGCGATAATCTGTACAAAATCACCAACTGCCATCTTTCTTTTTTACTAGTAATACCGGCGACGAGAAGGGATTGGTGCTAGGACGTATGAGCCCCGAATCTAGCTAGTATTTCTTGGACCTGCTTTTCGATTTCAGCTTTCTGGAAATGGGCGTACCTGTATGGGCGTACATTAATCGGCTCGGTCCCCTCTTTCAATGTACCCCACGCGGTACCTTGAGAAGGTTTTGATCAAGTATGGGATGAACAAGGCAAAGCTGGTGAGCGTACCCCACGTGGCTCACTTCAAGCTTTCCTGAGAATAATATCCTAAATCTAATGAGGAAAAACATGATATGTCTTTTGTGCCTTATTCAAACGCAATGGGTAGTTTAATGTATGTCATGGTCTGTACGAGACCAGATGTTTCACATGCAGTTGATGTTATAAGCAGATACATGTCAAACTCCGACAAACAATATTGGTAAGCAGTGAAATGGCTACTTCGATACATTTGAAGTATAAAAGACTACGTATTAACTTTTGAGAAGATAGTGACAAAGTTTGTAGGGTATATGGATTCAGATTACGTAGATAGTGTGGACTTCAGAAAGTCAACTTCAGGTTACACGTTTGTATTATTGGGTGGATCAATGAGTTGTATGTCAAAGCTTTAGTCCGTGGTGGCTCTTTACACGACCAAAGTAGAGTACATGACAGTGATGAAGGCTTTTAAGGAATGTGTTTTGTTGAAAGGCATGATAAATCAGTTGGGGCTTCAGTAGGAGGTCATACCGGTTAATCGTGATAGTGAGAGCGCTATTAATTTGGCTAAAAACTCAGTTGATCATTCACGTAATAAACACATTGATATTTGTCACCATTTTATCCGATAGGTGCTTGAAGTAGGCGTGACTTTGGAAAATATTCACATTAGTATGAATTCGATAGACATGCTCACCAAGGTGGTTCCTTCAGAGAAGTTCAAGTATTGTGCAACTTCTCTAGTTTGATGAAGGTATAAAAGGAAGACGGAATATGCACGAGAAGCATCGATGGAGTTATGATGCAAGGCAGGGATAAATGAAGAGGACAAGAAGCTATATGTTTGATGATTGCAGACATGGTGAAGATTGTTGCATTTGATGTCTTAAATCAAGTCGGATACAAGGCCTGTCGATGCAATTGACAGTCTGTTCAATGTCACCTTTGATGACATCGAACAGTGCTCGATCCCATTGAAAATTTTTAAATTTTCTCTAGTTGGTCACTGAACTATTTGAGCGTCTTTTCGATGTCATTGGTATGTGTTTGATGACATCGAAGGTTTGTTCGATGCAATCGGAGAAAATCGAAATTTCTAATTTGGTCTCTGGTCAGTTTGGGTGTTAGTTCGATGCCATTGATATGACTCCGATGTAATCGAAGGATAAGTTTCGATTACATCGAAGTGTGTTCGATGCCATCGAACCGATCGGCGTATATTTACATAGAACTGCGATTTTTTAGGATTTGTTTCCGATTTCATTTGAGATTACTTCTTGGCTTATAAATATGGATATAAATGGGATTGGAAGGGTATCTTGGGGTTTCTAATTCATTTGGAGGGTTTCAAGGGTGTAGCAAGGGTTGATTCGAGTTTGTTCGAATCGAGTAAGCTCTTTCTTTTGTAATTTCTGCTTTCATAGTAATATCTGTCGCTTTATGTCATGGTTTTTCCCGCAATGATTTTTTCACATTAAAATCGTGTCTTTTTCGTGTTTGCTTGATGTAATTGGATTACTCTCTAGATTCTTCTCTGTGTGCTTCCATAGTCCCCCAACAAAATATGATTAAATAAATTAGCTTCAATATTCCAAATTAGTACACGTATGTGATATTCGACATACTAAGTGTTATAAGTCCTTTGAATTTGTAAAAAATAAAAATAAAAATGAGAAAAGTCTTAACCTTGGGTGACATAGGAACGCAGGGATCACAAATGAGCAAGTCACTAACATTTTTTAATTGTCAATTTAGGTGACCATTGTTTGGACAGTTTGAATCATTTTATCAGTGTGATTTGAGTGATGTGGTTAATTATATTGTTTCGAGACATCATAAGCATACCAAGTGTACAGTAGATTAGTAACACAGTGACACCTTTGTTACTTGTATGGCTTTCTACTTTTAAAAAGGGATCCAAAAAGAGTTTAGCCGGCCCTTGTGGAATTTGTATAGATTCAGCCCTACTCTATGACGGTTGGATGAGCTGAATTCAACACAGACCTCTCTACCATTTGGATTTCAATAAGGGAAAAATAAAAAATCAAAATCAAAAGATGCTTCTTCTTCTTTTTCACGATTTCAATCTTCGATTGAAAATCGAGAACAGCCGACAATGATTTCTGAAGACAAGAAGGGGCGACGGCCACAACGATAACCACAGCGAAAATCCTTGGAAGAACCAAGCAACCAGAGACACCAACAACGAAGATGGAATGAGGCTCTGGGGGATTGTCGTGTTCGGCCTGATCGGCGCCACTGCTACTACTTTCGCAGTTGGCCAGTTGCGTAGGACAGTTGACTGGTTCTACACTCAGTTTAACAGGTCACAGTTATATTCATCATGGAGGGGAGCAAAGGGTAGCTCAACTAATAGTTTCAAGGAGGAAGCCTGGAAGAGGAATGCAAGAGGAGTACGAGGAGGAAATGGAGAGAGTGGAGCGTATAAGGCGCATGCGGAGCGTATTCAACAGAGAGAGAAATAAACATAAGAGGAGCTATGAGAGTTGGAGGGAAAATGATCCTGGTGCCTACCACCAGCATTCCCAAAGAGATGATTGGTATTGGAAAGCTGATACATCCTACAAAGATCAGAGAGCTAATTTTAGACAAACTCCTAGAGACACTGGAAATTATTCGATGTCACATCACTACTCTGTTTTGGGGCTTGACAGGTCAAGATCAAAGCCATATTCAGAGGCTGAGATTAAGATGGCTTTCAGAACAAAAGAGGCTGAGATTAAGATTTCTTTCAGAACAAAAGCGAAGGAGTACCATCCTGATCAAAACCAAGATAATAAAGAGGCTGCGGAGACGAAGTTCAAAGAGGTGCTGACGTCCTACGAAGCTATAAAATTAGAAAGAAAGAATGGGAATTCCTGATTGGGTGAAGCAGTGCAGAAAATTGTAAATTCAGAGAGCAGCAGCAGGCAAAGTGGATCAGTTTGAATGTGGTCTACATCAATTGTATCAACTTACCATAATTGTTTTGCATGTTGTCTCTAGCTATATATTCTCTCTGGAGATTGCCCAGGGTTCAGGAAGCTGTTAATGAGAAATGAGTAATGAGAGGGTAGGTCTTTTGACTCTCTTTATCATGTATTACATGAATACACAAAGGCATGCATTCCCTGCATGGCAGTACTCTTTGTACAATACAGGAGGTTCTTAAAAGTATATTATTTGCCATGGTGGGTTCGAGTCCTTACCTCGGTGGTAGACTCTGTTGAGTTTCTACACGAGGTCTTGGATTCGATGCCCATAGGTAGTGAAATCCCACTAAAAAAAATTCCAAAAAAGACATTTCACATGAATCACTGGAAAACAAAGGAATTTCAAAGCACACTGAAAAATAACTTTTCATTTACCACTAATTTTATGGTGCCAAATGACTAAATAGGAACATTAACCTCCAATTACCTCTAGGTACACCCTAATACAAGGTGCCAAACAACACCTCGGTGAACAGGTTCATGAAAATTACATACTAAATTGGGCCCACCATAAATCATAAAGGTCCTATGATGTCCATTAATATTTATATTATGACCCAAGATAGTCTTTCATCAGCCTCCTATTTCAGCCCCAGTGAAAATGAGAGGCCAAAACTGATGGACTAAGTGGATGGCATGCACACATATTGGTGGGCCACTCAGATGTCAATGAGCAAAACAATGGTGAACTAACAATTTAGTCTAACATTACCTTTTAAAACAAGATAATCCTAAAAGGGAGCCATATATCTATAGGTCACCATGATATATTTTTGACATCCAATCCATCTATCAGGTTCGTATCCTCATGGCAACTCTTGCAGTTCAAATACCATATCCAAAGTTTATTTAGGCCACTAGAAATAAATAAGTGATAACTAAAACCTCGAGAGTTGTGGATCGACAATCTGCTTCATATCACGCAACAACATAGTTCCAATATTAATTTGGATGATTTGGATTCACAAACATAAGAGTCACATCTACCTAGAGAAGTGAATGTGTATCATTGAAAGTACACAATCAAACTTCAACTTATAAAGGTAAGGCTGACACGCCTAAAATACAACCATCGTATCTTTGGAAGCGGATTGGCTGGTGTACCATAGCCAGGGTAGATACTTGTCTTGCGAAAACGAGCGCGGAATCTCTTCGAGCTCTGAGTTGTACGAACAGTTCAAAAGAGGTCAAAGTTACATGACCTAAAAAAGATTTATTTATTATATCCAGGCTATTTATTAATTTTTTGAGATCATTTGAGAAAATGAGACAAAAAATGAGTCATATCCAAATCTTAACTGGACCACACCACAAATAGCAGATGGGGAATAACTTTCACCATTAAAACATTCATAGGACCCACCATAGTTCACGAGGTCAAAAAGAAAATTTCGTATTGGTCCAACACTTCTGTGACTTCTAAAAGAGTTTCAATGGTAAACGTCGATCCTTAGATCTGTCTTATTTTCTGTCTCAAGCCTTAGAGCTGTCCAAATGGATGGACGGTTTGCATATAACACATATCTCATGATATGACTCACAAAATTTGCTGACGTCGGGTGTGTGGTACACCAGCCAATCCTTTTCCGGTAGCTTTATCTCATTTGGAGTCATCCAATAAATCATTTTTTTTTTTAACTACACGTGCACACACCCCCACACACTCACGCCTTAGTGGAATTCTACCACTTACGGGTACTCGAACCCTTGACCTGATGTTTGAAACTGCCAGAAGTCTACCAACCGAGAAAGAGAAAGGACCCAAACTTAACCTTTAATCTTTTGAATATACACGGGATAGTCAAACTGTCAAATAAGTTCAACTTGATACATCTAAACGGAGAGCCTTAATTTGGACGCTTAAAATTGGCTTAATTGCATGCCACGTGTAAAATTCTTGAAAAATCAGTACTGCTTGAATATCATTCACTGTGCTCTGCCAAAGCAGCAAAGTTTTTTCTCTAGAGAACATTATGGCGCGGGTGTGAAAGTTGGAGTTTTAGAAATCCATATAAATTGATGTGTGGATGATATTAAATCTGTCCAACTAGTAGGTCATCTGTCTATCATTACACATTCACCCAGTGGACCGGGATTGTCTCCTACCCGTCCGTCTCTAGCTAAGAATAGGCAATTTTGTTGGTGGCCCACCATGATGTATTTTTTATCCATGTTGTCCATCTTCTATCAAATCATTTCAAGATATGTGCATAAAAATGAGGTAGATCCAACTGTCAAGTGGACCACACCAAATAATAAGCTTAGGTTGCACTAAATGCACAAAGCATTAAATATAAATTGCATTAAATACAAGAGTCATCTTTGGTGTGGTCCACTTGAGCATTGGATCTGCCTTATTTTGCTCACATACCTTAAAATGACCTGATATAAAGATGGACTGCATAGATCAACAGATACATCAGGGTGGGCTCTCCCATAAAATTGCCCATTCCTAGCTAGAGGGGGTAGGGCGCAATATGCGTCCCACCTCAACACACACCAGAATGAGTGTCGAAACTCTTGAGGGTATCACCGGGCCTTGAGTAGGTACCCTTAGTAGTAGGGGTGCACATGGTTCGGTTCACTCCAGTTCTAAGGTGAAACTGGAACCGAACTATTCCCAACAATTCCAGGAAAACTAGAACTAGAACCGGATCGTTTGGCCTAGAACCGAATCGGAACTAGACCGTAAAAAACCGATTCAGTTTCGATTCGGTTATACAGTTTTGGGCTTTTATAATTTAGTCCAATTGTGTAACGTCTTGGAAAAAAAACCGTGCATTGACCCGAGTACCACCTTTAGCAGAAATCATTTAGAACCTAAGTCTTTAGAAATTTAACGTGGATTTACTAGCGCTAAACTATATTACCTGTGAAATTAGCACCAACCACTTTAAATACGATCTGTAAGACCCAAAACCTAAATAATTGTTAACGCTGCATTACCCTGAAATCTAGGATCCAACTCTAAACCCAGTTGCTCTCGAGAACATTTGGAAACTTCGTATTGGACCTGGACCGCACGTCGAAAGTCTGATAGCGATGAACTTAGACAGTTATAACCGCCTAGTTGGACTTGACTATCACCTCGAAAATCAAGACCAAACGATATCCTGAGACCATTTCCTTGAGTTCGAAGTGAAGAAAGTGAGAAAGCGAAGATTTTTAAGAAATTAAATATGATTTTAAGTAATTTGAGTCATGTCGCTTGCGCGCTATTTATAAGCATTCTAACCGTTGGTTATTGACCCAAATTCACCCTCGGATCAGGAAAGGTAGCCCATACATGTCAAAGTACTTGTGACCCTAATTGAGTTTCGGTGACCATTGAACTGAAACTGGTCCGCCACGGACGATCTAAAAATCCGATCAGACTGAAAACTTAACTTGCTTAAGATCCTATATTAGTGAGCTTAAGTTCGACCGCATTTGATAAGAAGACCTCCAGAAGTGTTTCGTTGGATCAGAAAGAGCCCGATTTGGTTATAACTTAAGTATACCTTGGCCCTAGGGATATTTCCGTCGCTTTTGGGCTTATAAAAAGGCCTTAAACCCTCTTTCTCAAATCCCATACGAATTTTCCAAACCTTAGCCAATTTAAGTGAGAAAAGAGAGAAAGTAAGTGAGAACCTGGTATTTCTTTTTGGCATTCTTCCCAGTTCGTCTATGCACCAATCCAGAGAATCTGAATCGTTATTTCGGCGATTCTAATTTCGTTCTTGGGTAAGTTAATCAGACTCTAACCTATTTTAAAACTTAAAATAGTTTAAGTGATGTTGTAGCTAACCTAGCCTATCCGCCGTTGACAAAAACTTATCGTCTGAATCATATTTGTTACGCGTTTTCTGGTTTAAGGTGCGGACTATATACGTTTATGTTATGGTTTTCAAGACTTTCAATGTTAAATAATGATTTATTCTTGACGAGGATGCTATTACACATGCTAAATGCGCTATCCGTTTTAATTTACGTATATGTATAACTTATGTTATAACTAGAGTATTTCATGTATATGTTAGAATACCCGTATATGTATGAAATTTACAGTTATGATTGCCATGATTATTTGACATAGATATATGATTGTTATGTATGCGACAACGCCTTGATGAAAGGATTTGCCCTAATATGTAATGTGGTCGACATACGTGATGTATGTTGAATAGTGTAGTCTAAGTGTTTGAATAAATGCCTGAATGAGATAGTATTCAGTAAAGTGTGATTTATAAGTTTGTTGAGATATGAATCTCAATTACCTTGCTTGTGTGTATGATTTTCTTCATGAATTATTTTGCCTAAATTGTTCATGTTAACTGTGTGTATGATTTTCTCTATGTACTGTATTCATGTTTAAGTTATATTTCACTACATATTTATATGAATGTAGAATTCGAATCAAACGACTATTATTAAGATTGTATGTGTTTGAGACTATATTATAGTCCAGGTAGTCGGTAACAGTATTTAAACTGGTAGTTGAGGTTGGTTTCGCCACGCAGGATGTGTTCGACGAATCCGATTCATACTTGGGATGTTCGACAGTGGTTAGGCCACACGGAGTGCTTATGCATTCCATGTCGATCAATTCAACGTGCGCTTGGCTTAGTTGAGCTTATCAACCAACCCGATTGACGGATGTATTTTACCATGTTTGGTCGCTACTGTTTGAATCTATGGCATTGAACTCATTAGTAAAAATCTCGTTAACCTTGGTACTGCAATCCGCTAAGACTCATGAGCCGGACATGGTAGTATGGGACACCGTGGTCGAGCTGTCGGCCTACGCTGGGGCGACGATCCTCCCCGTAGTGACCAGTGAGCATCCTACACTCGTAAGCCGATTATGGTGGTATGGGACACTATATTCGTGCTGTCGGCCTATATTGATTGGTGAAGAGCCCTCTGTAGTGACCTCGAGTATATCCTGACACTGCATTTGGACGACGAGCCTTATTGTAGTATTTAGGATATAATTAGACCTGTATTGATTGGTGACAAGCCCTTTACAGCAATCTAGAATACTACTATCGTATGAGATTTCCTAGGACTGACGACCCTATAATGGATCATTGTTTGAGAATTGATATAAGGGAGGTGCCTTAGCTTCTCAATCCTGCTGTATGAAAAGGACTAATAAGAACTTGGTAATCATACTCATAACATTGCACTGCATGTGCCGTTGGCGTTGGTGTAGAGGACAGTGGTAGTGTTTCATGCCACGATCGTTAGATGATGTCACAAGAAGGAGTTTGTGGTGAGGGCATGCATCATTACTTCATATCATGATTACATTAATAAGAGTATTTAGGACATGTTGATTGTACTGCTTTATCATTACTGCTTGATTGAATTAATAATATGTTAACCTTTGCTGCATAGTTCCACTGAGTTGATCACTCACTCCCACGTTCTAGGATGGTGCTTAAACACCAATCAGACTCTGACTTAGCTGCGGGTGACGGTGATGCCTGCTAGGAGGAGCCGGAGTTCGATGAGGACGAGAAGGCATTCTCATTCATGCAGTTCTCAGGCGGGTTCATATGAGCCTTGTCCTGATTGGCGGGGATTCTGGGATATGATTGAAGTGATCGATCACATTCTGATTATGTATTTTAAGACACAGTTTGTACTTATTTTCCAGGCAGAGCACATATATTTTGGGGATTGTTTTGGTTTATATATTTATTTAAGACTTCCTCTTGCATTTTCTCACTATCCCTGAATTATGTCTGCTGATTTGGCTTAATCTACTTCATGTTTTATACACTAATACAGACAACATACATCCATCATTAATTATGTTGCATAAGTGATGTTTATGAACTCGGGAGCTGAGTTATGCTCAACCCTTAAATTTTAGGGCGTTACAAGTTGGTTTCAGAGCATGATCGAGATTAAACTGGACCTGAGTTATGGTCACACAATACACGTTGATGCTACTTTAGCGTAGGAGGGTGTGAGAAAAATCTAAAAACAGGTCTAGGACTCTCAATTTTGTTTGTTGGAGAAAGTTTACTAAAAATGATCACCGAAATCGAGTTCATGCACACTCCTGATCACACACAACGACCCCAAATCACTTCTAGACTGTCAATTAACAGGTTTAGATCGTGTTTCAATCCATTTCAGCCGTTAAAATTTGATAATTATCCATATGTTTCAGTTTTATTCCGAAACGACTCGAAACGAGCCAAACCGGGGTCAGGGCCCAATCGGGGTTGTTTTAAATGGACCCAGGGTAGAACCCATAGCTTTTTGGACCCAAGGGGGGGGGAGGACCTCAGCGGAGGGGCGAGCCCTCGCTGACCGGCGGGCTCGGCTGGGATGGGCCATCGGATCGGCACCATTTGGGGACTAGTGGGACCCAATGGTCCATGGTTCTTCAACTAAAACCCTCCCAAACACCTATCTCCTTTACAAAACCCACCTCTAAGCTCTCCTTTTTCTTCAAAACAGCTCCTTTCTTTCCCAAATCTCCCTTCCAATCCATCTTTCTTTCATTTTTCTTCAAGCCTCATATCCTTCCACCATTCTCAGCAATATCCATCTTCCAACCCTCTCATTTCCTTTGATTTGAGTTCCTAAATCCTCCCATTTAAGTCTCAAATTCGTGCAAACCCACTAGCCAATCCTATTTTGACATTTTCCTCTCTATCCCCCCTTCATTTGAGCCTTTACATCCTCTTTTGAGGCTCAAATCCGTGAAGACCCAAATAGTTCATCCCTTTCTTTCCTTTTCTTCATTTTTTCATGGCCTTCATGGAGGTTGTTATGGCCTTATTCTCTATTTCCTCCATCATTTCTTTCATGGGGAAGAAGAGAGCCCCCGTAGATGAAGCCGGGCCTAGTTGCCCAACCTGTTCTAGAAGATCGAGAGGTGTCTCCGCTAGTTCAAGTGCCACTTGTGAATTGTAAATGAAGTGAGATCTAGATCCCCATGCTCCATTAGGAAGATTCATGTTGGCAAAGTTGTCCCATGGCGTGTATGAGGGCCGTAGGGTCCTTTTTGAAGCTCATGTTGATGCGCGACTGCTTGGCAAGTTCTTGTTGTTTGAGCATCTGGTTGAAGCCAAGTGGGGTTCGTTATTTGAGGGTGAGCGTCGTGCTAATGTGGGTACTGTTCGAGCTTTCTATGCCCACATTCGAGAGCCAACGCTGGAGCCCTTGCAGTTTAGAATTTCAGTTGGAAGAGATCGGGTGGCTACAGTTGATGCTGCTTTGATATCTCGTCTTCTGAATGTGCCACTTGGAGAGGTTCATGCCAGTGAGAAGAATCTGAATAGTGCACGTGAGAGGGATCACCGCACACGATTCCTTTGTAGTCGTCTAGTTGAATGGCAGCCTAACAGAAGCCTCTAGCGACGAATATGACAGACGACTTCCGTTTACTTCACCACATCTGTATGTTCAACATTTATCCCAGGTAGAGCAACCACAATGAGTGCACACGCCTGATGGTGGATTTTTTGTATCAGGTGGGGTAGGGAGAGAATCTTTGTGTGCCTACATATGTCTTGTGACAGATAGTCCTTATTGCACATTCGAATAGAAGGACTGAATCTCTCCCGTTCGGCCGACTCATATGCAGGATTGCACTTGAGTTTAGCTGCAGACTTGGGGCAGAATTTCTGGCACCAGTCCATTACATTACCGAGACTACTCTTAATCAGATGGAGATTGGGCCTCGGCAGCGGTAAGCCCTACTTGAGGAGAGCGAGGATGAGTCTGAAAGCGAAGAAGAAGAGGAAAGCAATGGAGAAGGTGGAGCAGAGATAGAAGAGGAAGAAGAGTAGGACGAAGACGAAGAGGAGGCTCAAGATACTGATGAGAGTCCCCCTGCGACTGAGGAGCATGATCATGATAGGGCTGATAGAGAAGCCCGTTTGGTTAGGCTTAAGGAGGGTCAGACTACCCTGCGACAGGATATTATGGATATGCGGGGCCTCGTGAAGCATAAGTTCAAAAAAGTAACCCGCACTTTGAGGACGATCTTGTGTTGTCTGCAAGATAAGGGTGTCCTTTCTCCATCGCCAGATTCTGATGAATAGTCCTTTATGTAGTTATTGTTTGTCTATTTGTTGCTTGTTCTTGTGTGTGGTTTGGTAGTTGTTTGGTAGTCTGATAGTTGTTTAGTGTTTGAAGCTTAGTTGTTTTGCTCACATGTTTTCTCCGTCACGATTCATGTAATGCTGCACTTCATGTATTGTGACATTTTGTTAATGAAATGCATGTTGTTTCTTTAGCTTGTGAAGTTAATGCTGTGTGGATGGACTGTGTGAATGTTAAATCTCATTGGTTGCACCCTCTATTGTGTGTAGGGTATGCCACCTAAGGGCTCGAGGACTTCGCCCCGTCTCTCTCTCTGGGTGATTCGCTTGACGGGGCCCTTGCCTGAGCGATAGTCATATGGACCCCCATTCGGGCCCATCTCATTCTGTTCTCATGCCGGTTTCTCAGCCGGCTTCTGGCTCTGCTGCTGGGCCACTTCCTGTGACACCTTCTGTTGTGCCTCTTGTCACACCTTCGATTCTTGAGCAGAACTGTGCGTCTGCGTCAACGCCTTATACATCACAGTCCGCTCCGCCTCCTGATAGGCTAGAGCAGATGATGTTGTTGATGCAGCAGCAGCAGATACAGCAGCAACAGCAGCAGTAGCAACATCAGATTCAGCAGTAGTAGCAGCAGCAGTTCTTGACCTCCATGGCTGGTATCTTTGCTCAGTCGATGGAGGTGACTCCACCTGCCTCGCCTTTACACCCAGCTGGAAATACTAGTGCTACCGGCACATTCGAGCGATTTCAGCGCTTTCGGCTTCCTACATTTTCGGGTACTCACAGACCCTAGGAGGTTGAGTATTGGATTGACCGCATCTTTAAGTGCTGAGACCGTTGTACTGTTCCGAGGTGGAGCAGGTTGAGCTTGTCACCTTCATGTTTGAGAAGGAGGCCAGCTTGTGGTGGGACAGTATTCTCCGCATGGTTACGGAGGGTTTTATATGGACGTTGGAGGCGTTTGAGACCCGCTTCCACGAGAAATATTTTTTGATCACTTACCGACATGAGAAGGAGAGTGAGTTCCTTCGCCTCCGACAGGGAGGGATGTCGGTGACAGAGTATGAGAATTGTTTCACGGAGCTGGGCAGGTATGCTCCTTTGATTCTGGGTGATCAGCCGTTGCGGATGCGGCATTTTTCTGAGGGTTTGCGGCCCAAGATTCGATCAAAGATGTGCTATGCGAGCATCTCTTCTTATACTGAGTTGGTGAGCATGTCCCTGCGAGCTGAGCAGGACGGGGATAGGTTGTCCCGTATGCACGCACCTATGGTTCCCAGGGCGCGACCTGATTTTTAGAGTAGGCCTTTCCTCGATAAGAGGCCTCCTGTTGATTCACCGCCAGGGTTTATAGCATTTCTGCCCCTGTGAGGCGTCCTGATGTGTGGTGCAACTACTGCAAGAAGCCAGGCCATACTGAGGTCTCTTGTTTCTCCAGGATGCGAAATAGTGGTTTCTCCCCACCTCAGAGGATCTGTCGTCCGATGCCTCAGGCTATTTCTGCACCACCCCTTCGATCAGCACCAACTCATCCTTCTTTTTAGCCACCAGCACCCCAATTTAGGCCGCCACAATGTCCCATGGTACCTCCACCGCATCACCCACAGCAGACTCGGGTTCATGTGCTCACAGCTAAGGCGCCCGAGGCAAATTCAGCACCGTCATCTTTTGAGGTTCCCACTCACATTTTAGATACGCCTATCTTCTTATTGGTGGACACTGGGTCCATTATTTCGATTATCTCTTGCGCTGCAGTCAAGCGACTAGGTTTAGTTACGGCTCCTACGAAGGGAGTGAGACTCACGACAGCTACAGAGACTACTTCAGACATTACACGGACCTGTGAGTCTTGCTCGATAGATTTGGGTAGCAGGACAGTGGTCGTCGACCTGATTGTCGCCCCACTGTGTCACTATGACGTTATATTCGGGATGGATTGTCTCACGAAGATGAGGGCAGAGATTGATTGCGAGGCCAGAGTTGTGACAGCTTACGGACCTGAGGGCACGGTCTTCCCATTTCCAGTTTAGGTCAGTTGGTCTTGTCAAGTTAGCAGCTATGCTTCTTTGTTAGAGAGTTCTGATGTTCCGACGTTAGGAGTTATACCAGTGGTTCATGATTTCCCTGATGTGTTTGAGAAAATTCCAGGGCTTCCTCCTCGGCGCGAGATTGGCTATCACTCTTGTGCTCGGTGCGACACTTATTTTTCTGTTGACGTATCATATGCCTCCATGTGAGATAGAGGAACTGAGGAGACAGATTGATGTATTGTTAGAGGCAGGCTTTATTCGACCGAGTGTGTCACCTTGGGGAGCACCCGTCTTGTTTGTGAAGAAGAAAGACGGTTCCCTGCGGTTGTGTATTGATTATCGCAGGCTGAATCAGGTGACAGTGAAAAACAAGTATCCCTTGCCCAGGATTGATGATCTGTTTGATCAGTTGAAGGGGGCACGTTATTTCTCGAAAATAGATTTGCAGTCTGGGTATCATCAGTTGCACGTCAGGGATGAGGACATGCAGAAGACTGCGTTTAGGACCAGTTTGGTTATTATGAGTTCCTTGTGATGTCGTTTGGACTCACGAATGCTCCGACCGTGTTCATGGACCTGATGAAACAAGTGTTTCGACCGTTTTTGTTCTGATTCGTCATTGTCTTTATCGATGACATTTTGATATACTCCATGAGTCGAGAAGAGTATGAGGAGCACTTGAGAGCGGTATTGAATACTCTCAGGGAGAATCAGCTTTTTACGTAGTATAAGAAGTGCGATTTCTGGAAGGAAAAAGTTACGTTCCTGGGACGTGTGGTGTCCAAGGAAGGTATAGCAATTGACCTCGCTAAGGTAGTTGCGGTTCAGGATTGGAAGCAGCCCAGTTCAGTTACTGAGGTGAGGAGTTTTCTGGGTCTGAAAAGTTACTATCGACGATTCATTCGAGACTTTTCCAAGATTGTCAGACCGTTGTCTCAGTTGACACGGAAAGACTTGAAGTTTGCCTGGAATGAAAAGGCTGAAGCAGCTTTTTAGGAGCTGAAGGACAAGCTGACATCCGCCCCTGTGTTAGTATTGTCAGAGCAAGGGGTTAAGTATACTATCTATACTGATGCGTCTCGCGTTGGTCTGGGTTGTATCCTTATGCAGAAGGACAGGGTGATTGCTTATGCCTCGAGACAGTTGAGGAAGCACGAGAAAAATTACCCTACGCACGACCTAGAGTTGGCATCTGTCATTTTTACATTAAAGCTCTGGAGACATTACCTCTATGGAGAGGAGTTCGAGCTCTTTTGCGACCACAAGAGCCTTAAATATATATTCTCGCAGCAAGAATTGAATATGAGGTAACGCCGATGGATGGAAACCTTGAAGGACTTTAAGTTCGAGGTCTCCTACCATCCAGGCAAGGTAAACTTATGGCAGATGCGTTGAGCCGCAAGAAGACTATATAATTTGCGGCTCTGCTTATGATTGCAGAATAGGATATGGTAGAGTTTGTGTGAGACTTTGAGTACAAACTCACGGTGGAAGAACCGTATGAAGTCGTCGCACATGTTCATGTACAGCCCCTCATTGATGGTCAAATTATCGAGGCTCAGGTAGGCGATGAGCTTCTGGTGAAGATGAAAGAGCAGGTTGGTACAGATGAGGACTCTGAGTGGACTATTGGTACGGATGGGGGCTTGTGTTATAGAGCCTGCCTATGCATCCCAGACATTCTTGACTTGAGACGAGAGGTTCTCGAGTCAGCCCACAGTTCGAGGCTTGCGATGCATCCAGGTAGCACGAAGATGTATCAGAACATGAAAAGATTGTACTGGTGGGACAATATAAAGGTTCACATTACTGAGTTCGTATCTCGTTGTCTCACGTGTCAGTACGTTAAGGTAGAACATCGCCGACCTCCTAGATTGCTTCAACCCATGCCCATAGTTAAATGGAAGTGGGACTTTATTTCTATAAATTTTATTTCTGGACTGACGAAGACGAGGAAGGGACATGACTCTATTTGGGTGATCATTGATAGGTTGACAAAGTCAGCTCATTTCCTACTGATCAAAGTTACGAATTCTACAGACGAGTTGGCTAGATTGTACATCAAGGAGATTGTACGTCTGCATGGAGTTCCCTTGGAGATTGTGTCAGATCAAGACACGCGATTCACATCTATCTTCTGGACTCGTATCCAGGAAGCGATGGGTGTGAAGCTAAAGTTCAGTACCGCGTTCTATCTGTAGACAGACGGACAGACGGAGCGTGTGAATCAGGTGTTAGAAGATATGTTGCGAGCTTGTATATTGGATTTCAAGGACAGTTGGGATGATTGTCTTTCTTATCCAGAGTTCGCGTATAACAACGGTTTTTAGGTGAGTATTGGTATGGCTCCCTATGAGGCACTGTATGGTTGCCCGTGTAGAGCGCCGCATTGTTGGGCAGAAGTGAGCGAGAAGACTCTGATTGGCCCAGAGTTATTTCAGGCGACCTCATAGAAAATTGACATTATTAGGCGTCGACTGCTCTCAGCACAGAGCAAGTAGAAGTGCTACGCCGATACGAGACGGCGACCGCTTGAGTTTGATGTTGGGGATCATGTATTCCTTAAGGTTTTCCATATGCGAGGAGTTCTTTGGTTTGGTAAGAAAGGGAAGCTCACGCCGATATTCATTGGCCCATTCCAGATACTTGATCAAGTAGGGGCAGTAGCGTATCGCCTTGCTTTGCCCACACCACTCACAGGCGTGCATAATGTATTCCATGTGTCTATGTTGAAGAACCCATATTATCAGATGGGAGCAGGTGCAGTTGAGCAAGGATGCCACTTATGAACTGCGATCGACACGTATTTTGGATAGGAAGGATCAGGTATTCGTAGCAAGGTTATCTCACTTGTTAAGGTACTGTGGACGCATCATAGTGAAGAAGAAGTTACTTAGGAGACTAAAGATGAGGTCAGGAAGAACTATCCTCAGATCCTCGAGGAGTATGAGAAGGTACGAATTTCGAGGGGGGTAGATTGTAATGTCTTGGAAAAAAACCGTGCATTGACCCAAGTACCACCTTTAGCAGAAATCATTTAGAACCTAAGTCTTTAGAAATTTAACGTGGATTCACTAACGCTAAACTAGATTACCTGTGAAATTAGCACCAATAACTTTAAATACGATCTGTAAGACCTAAAACCTATATAATTGTTAACGTTACATTACCCTGAAATCTAGGATCCAACTCTAAACCCAGTTGCTCTCGAGAACATTCGGAAACTTCATATCGGACCTAAACCGCACGTCGAAAGTCTGATAGCAATGAACTTAGACAGTTATGACCACCTAATTGGACGTGACTATTACCTCAAAAATCAAGATCAAACAATGTTCTGAGACCATTTCCTTGAGTCTAGAGTGAAGAGAGTGAGAAAGCGAAGATTTTTAAGAAGTTAAATAAGATTTTAAGTAATCTGAGTTGTGTCGCTTGCGCGCCATTTATAAGCGTTCTAACTGTTGGTTTTTGACCCAAATTCACCCTCGGATCAGGAAAGGTAGCTCATACATGTCAAAGTACTTGTGGCCCTGATCAAGTTTCGGTGACTGTTGAATTGAAACTGGTCCGCCACAGACGATCTGAAAATCCGATCGGACTGAAAACTTAACTTGCTTAAGATCCTATATTAGTGAGATTAAGCCCGACCGCATTTGATAAGAGGACCTCCAGAAGTATTCCGGTGAATCAGAAAGAGCCCGATTTGGTTATAACCTAAGTATACCTTGGCCCTAGGGCTATTTCTGTCACTTTTTGGCTTATAAAAAGGCCTTAAACTCTCTTTCTCAAATCTCATACGAATTTTCCAAACCCTAGCCAATTTAAGAGAGAGAAAAGAGAGAAAGTAAGTGAGAACCTGATATTTCTTCTTGGGATTCTTCCCAGTTCGTCTATGCACCAATCCACCGAATCTGAATCGTTATTCCGGCGATTCTAATTCTGTTCTTGGGTAAGTTAATCAAACCCTAACCTGTTTTGAAGCTTAGAATAATTTAAGTGATATTGTAGTTAACATGTTTCATGCCTTAGGTAGCCTATCCGCTGTTCACGAAGACTTATCGTCTAAATCATATCCGTTACGCATTTTCTGATTTAAGGTGCAGACTATATACGTTTAGGTTATGGTTTTTAAGATTTGCAATGTTAGATAATGATTTATTCTTAACGAGGATGCTATTACACATGCTAAATGCGTTATCCGTTTAGATTTACGTATATGTATAACGTATGTTATAAATAAAGTATTTCATGTATATGTTAGAACACCCGTATACGTATGAAATTTGCTGTTATGATTGTCATGATTATTTGACGTAGATATATGATTGTTATGTATACGACAACTCCTTGATGAAAGGATTTGCCCTAATATGTAATGTGGTCGACATACGTGATGTATGTTGAATAGTGTAGTCTAAGTGTTTGAATAAATGCCTGAATGAGATAGTATTCAGTAAAGTGTGATTTATAAGGTTGTTGAGATATGAATCTCAATTACCCTGCTTATATGTATGATTTCCTCCATGAATTATTTCGCCTAAATTGTTCATGTTAACTGTGTGTATGATTTCCTCCATGTACTGTATTCATGTTTAAGTTATATTTCACCACATGTTCATATGAATGTAGAATTCGAATCAAATGACTAATTGAGATTGTATGTGTTTGAGACTATATTACAATCTAGGTAGTCGGTTACAGTCTTTAAACTGGTGGTTGAGGTTGGTTTCGCCACGCAGGATGTGTTCGACGAATTCGAGTCGTACTTGGGATGTTCGACAGTGGTTAGGTCACATAGAGTGCTTATGCATTTCATGTCGATCAACTCAACGTGCGCTTGGCCTAGTTGAGCTTATCAACCAACCCGATTGATCGATGTATTTTACCATGTTTGGTCGCTACTGTTTGAATCTAAGGCACTGAATTCACTAGTGAAAATTCCGTTAACCTTGGCACCGCGATCCGCTAAGACTTATGAGCCGGACATAGTGGTATGGGACACCGTGGTTGAGCTATCGGCCTATGCTAGGGCGACGAGCCTCTCCGTAGTGACCAGTGAGAATCCTACACTCGTGAGCCGATTATGGTGGTATGGGACACTATATTTGTACTGTCGGCCTATATTAATTGGTGACGAACCCTCTATAGTGACCTCGAGTATATCCTGACACTGCATTTGGGCGACGAGCCTTATTGTAGTATCTAGGATATAACTAGACCTGTATTGATTGGTGACAAGCCCTTTATAGCGATCTAGAACAATACTATCGTATGAGATTTCCTACGATTGACAACCCTAGAATGGATCATTATTTGGGAATTGATATAAGGGAGGTGCCTTAGCTTCCCAATCCTGCTGTATGAAAAGGACTAATAAGAACTTGGTAATCATGTTCATAACATTAATGTAGAGCACAGTGATAGTGATTCATGCCGTGATCGTTAGATGATGTCGCAAGAGGGAGTTTGTGGTGAGGGCATGCATTATTACTTCATATCATGATTGCATCAATAAGAGTATTTAGGATATGTTGAATGTACTGCTTGATTGAATTGATAACATGTTAACCTTTACTGCATAGTTCCACTGAGTTGATCACTCACTCCCACATTCTGGGATAGTGCTTAAACACCAACCAGACTCTGACTTAGTTGCAAGTGACGGTGATGCCTGCGAGGTGGGGCCAGAGTTTGACGAGGACAAGGAGGCATTCTTATTCATGTAGTCCTCAGGCGGGTTCATGTGAGCCTTGTCCTAGTTGGCGGGGATTATGGGCTATGATTGAAGCGATCGATCACATTCTAATATATGTATTTTGAGACACAGTTTGTACTTATTGTCCAAGCAAAGCACGCATATTTTAGAAATTATTTTGGTTTATATATTTATTTAAAACTTTCGCTTGCATTTTCTCACTATCCCTGAATTATGTCTGCTGATTTGACTTAATCTACTTCATGTTTTATGCACTAATAAAGACAACATATATCCATCATTAATTATGTTGTATAAGTAATGTTTTGAAACTCAGGAGCTGAGTTATGCTCGACCCCCGAATTTCAGGGCGTTATAAATTACATAGTTGAATTTTATAATCCAACCCAATTCTATAATTTTTTATAATCCAATCTAATTACATAGCTTTTAAGAGACAGAGAGGTCATGAAAGAGGGGGAGAATAAAGAAAGATTAAGTTTTTTGTAAAATAAAATTTAAATATTTATTTACTTAGGAGTTCGGTTCTATGGTTCCGTTCATTGTCCAATTCAATTTTACAGAACCCCAAACCGAAAATCAATCCAAACTAATCAGTTCTTTGATTTTCAAAACTGAAACTAGTATACTTCATAATTAGACCAAATCGTGCAGTCTAGTCAGTTTCTGGTCGCCCTCTCAAATTTTCATTAGATACCAAAAGTCATTCTTAGAGGTCTACATGAGTCAAATCGAGTCAAGCTTAGAACAACTCGACTCAGCTCGGCTTGGTCCTTGAGCCTGACTGGCCAGCTTGGCTTGGTTCGATCAACAACTCGGGCCAGTTCGAGCTAAGATCGAGCCTGTGCAATATTTTCACAAACACATGAAAGCGCACTTTCAATTTCTTACTGAATGTAAAACATCAGCAGCTGCTTATAGGTATTTCATCAAACACCTTACAAGTAACATCAAAATTAAGGAAAAAAAAAGTATTTGTTTCATATGCATACCTTCATTGCCACAAGCCACTACTTTGTTGAGTCATTTCATCTAACACTTGGTGAGCAACATCAATAACAAAGTAACTGAGTCACCGAACTAGCTCAGTTTAAGTATAATTTGAGTTGGGCCTCGATCTAAGTTGAGTTGAGTCGAGCTCGAGCAAGCTCGAACTCAATTTTAAACAGAGTTGAAACGAGATTTTTTGAGTTGAGTCGAGCGATCTAACCGAGCTAACTCGATCGGTTCGTGTACAGCCATAGTCATACTCCTCCATAACTTAAGTGAGCCATACTATGTAAAAAAATGCGTAAAACATTATACATAAATTTCCAGACGTCAGACGCATCTTAGAGTTATTGGACAACATCCATATGAAAAAATACAAATAAAATCAGTTTTTAAAGGTTTAGATTCAAAAAGTTCTTCCACGTGTGCAGTATGATGTGAGCAAGCGCGAATTTACGTGATTGAAAAGGTTCCGGTCGAGTTGCATGTGTTGCATGAATGATTCCCCCTCTACTAGTCCGCGGGAGTACGTGAAATCATCCCCCATTGCATGTAGTTACCGTCCATTGGAGCTGTTTGGGTCTCACCCGTGGTGTTTTTATGGAATCCACACCGTAAATCTGGTGTTCCCATACATACTAGTCTGAGATACCAAAATTCAGCCTGATCTATATCTGAGGTGGGTCACACAAATGGAGGACATTAGGGAAGCAATGCATGCCATACAAACTTCCATATCAAATAGGGTGTCCACATTATTTTTTATAATCAATCCAAACCATTCATCAGGCTTGAACATTAATATATTGGCCTTAAGCGTGAGAGTACATTGCTCCCTATGGAGTGTCACAATAAACTTTAGACTAGCATAATTCTTTTGAAGGAGCGTGAACATGAGCTTTCGGAGTAGATGCATGGCGGAGATTCTACGTCAAATTACAGGTGGGCCCACACCGAGGAACGCACAATTACTTCACGTGCGCTCAGACGCATGTTAAAAAACCCCATAGCGATGCGAGAGGAGATTCATGGAGGAGAAATTGACCACTGTAATGCCACCTGTTACCCAGCGTCTTTTCCAAAGTAAGCCTTTCTGTACGGACACACTATGTACAAGCGAAAATGCCTTTGGATTCACATCCATAGCTACGGATTATAACCATAGCTATAGGTACTAAGCCACTAGAATAAGGAATACTTTCGTCTGCAAATAGTGTGTCCGTACACATTGGTTTCCTTTGTAAAAGTAAAGTTTGGGAGTGTGTTAAAAGGACGCCGGGTAAAACATGGCATGTACAATGGTCAATTTCTCTTCATGGAGGCGTGAGCCACCTACCTTTAACAGCGAGCGGATTAGCTGTTACCCGGGTAATACCCTAGTGAGTGTTACCCTAACCATGTGGGGCTCACATTTATATATTTTTTGCATATCCACTCCGTTCATATGTTTTCTAATATAATTTTAGACATGAAACGAAAAAGAGAAATTTAGGACTGTGGACCCCACCTTTTAGCCTGCTTTTTTTTATGATAGAAGACAAACTTTCTTTTGCAACTTAGACTAGTACGTGCTGATTACGAATATTAGGACGAAAATACCCCTCCTTTTGACGGCTTCTTTTCTTTTCCCTTTCAACTGTTTCCTTTTCCTTTCACTTTCCATTGCTACTTTCCTACCGTTGCTTTCGGCCCTTTTATTCGTCCGGTTAGAAAGACAAAAATATCCTTTTTGTGAGCCCCTTATTAACATCTGTCTTATTCTGAAAATAGTCTGTCCGGTGAAGAAAGCACACAGCAAAGGTATATTTTAAATTCAATTGGGCCCACATTGAATGTACGTGGCTGGTGGTCGGTGCTCTGTGGGCCCCACCATGGTGCTATGTGGGCCCTACCATGGTGTATGTGTTTCATCCATTTTTTCCACTCAATTTTCCCTAATTTAAGGGGTTGAGCCCCAAATTAGATGGAAATTTGGCTGGTGGCTCGCTAGAGGAAAACAATGGTGATTGGATATCCATAATTTAAATCCTCCTGAGGCTCACTGTACTCTTTGTCTGAAATTCAATTTGTTTTTTAGGTGATAAATACCTAGATGAAGGCTAAAAACAAAGATTATCTTGACCCAATACTTTTATGGCCCCCAAAAAGTTTTTAATGGTCGATGTTCGTTAAACACTGTTTCCTATAATGTGGTCCAATTGAGATCAGGATATACCTCAATTTTTGTATAATATGATAAAATGATCTATAAAAATAGATGGACGACATGGATGAAACACATACATCATTATGGGGCCCACAGAGCACCGAACACTAGCCATTGGCTGGTGGTAGGGGGAGTAGTCAATCCGTTTCATGTAGTATATCCACGCCGTCCGTCCATCCGTTTTTCCATTTAATTTAAGGGGTTGAGCCCCAAATTGAAGCATATCAAAATATCAAGTGAATCATACCATGGGAAACAGTGGGCATAATGATTTTCTAGTTTGCCCCGCTGATTTCATGTTTCCCCCGCTCAATTTCATGTTTGCCCTGCTGATTTTTTAGTTTGCCCCGCTGATTTCATGTTTCTCCCGCTTAATTTCATGTTTGCCCTACTGATTTTATAGTTTGCCCCGGTCTCCAACCCTATTTCCTAAACCTAAACCTTAACCTATTCTCAGTTCCATAAACCTATAACCGACACTTATATTCTAAACCTAAACCTATAACCTAAATGTATTCTTAAATCCCTAAACCTAAACCTACACCTAATCCTAATCTAAACTCCTTAACCTAAACCTTAACTTGAAAACCCAAACCTAAACTCGGTCTCGAACCCGATTTCCTAAACCTAAACCTTAACATATTCTTAGTTCCCTAAACCTTAACCTCTAACCTAACTTAAACCTAAACCCATAACCGACACTTATAACCTAAACCTAAACCTATAACCTAAATGTATTCTCAAATCCCTAAACTTAATCTTAATCTCAACTCCTTAACCTAAACCTAAACTTGAAAATCCAAACTTAAACCCGATCCCGAACCCGATTTCCTAAATCTAAACCTTAACCTATTCTCAGTTCCCTAAACCTTAACCTATAACCTAACTTAAACCTAAACCTATAACCTACACGTATAACCTAAACCTATAACCTACACTTAGATGAGCCCACGTTGAATGTATGTAGTATATCCATGTTGTCCATCTAATTTTAGCGGTTGAGCCCCAAATTGAAGCCTATCATAATATCAAGTGAGTCATACCACGGGAAACAGTGGGCATAATGATTTTCCAATTTTCTCCGCTAATTTCATGTTTCCCCCGCTCAATTTCATGTTTGCCCTGCTGATTTTATAGTTTGCCCCGCTGATTTCATATTTCCCCCGCTCAATTTCATATTTGCCCTATTGATTTTATAGTTTGCCCTGCTGATTTTATAGTTTGCCCCGGTCTCCAACCCGATTTCCTAAACCTAAACCTTAACCTATTCTCAGTTCCATAAACCTATAACCGACACTTATATTCTAAACCTAAACTTATAACCTAAACCTATAAGATAAATGTATTCTCAAATCCCTAAACCTAAACCTACACCTAATCCTAATCTCAACTCCTTAACCTAAACCTTAACTTGAAAACCCAAACCTAAACCCAGTCTTGAACCCGATTTCCTAAACCTAAACTTTAACCTATAACCGACACTTATAACATAAACCTAAACTTGCAACCTAAACCTAAAACCTAAATGTATTCTCAAATCCCTAAACCTAAATCTACACCTAATCCTAATCTTAACTCCTTAACCTAAACCTTAACTTGAAAATCCAAACCTAAACCCAGTCTCGAACTCAATTTCCTAAACCTAAACCTTAACCTATTCTCAGTTCCATAAACCTTAACCTCTAACCTAACTTAAACCTACACCCATAACCGACACTTATAACCTAAATGTATTCTCAAATCCCTAAACCTAAACCTACACCTAATCATAATCTCAACTCCTTAACCTAAACCTAAACTTGAAAACCCAAACTTAAACTCGATCCCAAACTTAATTTCCTAAACCTAAACCTTAACCTATAACCTAACTTAAACCTAAACCTATAACCTACACCTATAACATAAACCTATAACCTACACTTAGATGGGCCCACATTGAATGTATGTAGTATATCCACGCCGTCCATCTAATTTTAACAGTTGAGCCCCAAATTGAAGCCTATCATAATATCTAGTGAATCAAACCATGGGAAACAATGGGCATAATGATTTCCCAGTTTACCCCACTGATTTCATGTTTCCCCCGCTCAATTTCATGTTTGCCCTGCTGATTTTATAGTTTGCCCCGCTAATTTCGTTTTTCGTCGATATATTTCATGTTTGCCCTGCTGATTTCCCAACTTGTCCCGCTCAATTTCATATTTGCCCCACTCAATTTCATGCTTGCCCTGCTCAATTCCTAGTTTGCCCCACCCAATTTGATGTTTGCCCTGCTCAATTTCATGCCTGCCCCGCTCAGTTCCTAGTTTGCCCCGCTCAATTCGTAGTTTGTCACACTGAATTTCTTATTTGAAATTTAAGATGCAACCGATTGGGTCCTTCTAACCTTGGATCAATCCTACTTTTTATCTACCCTTCTTAGACCTAACATTTGTTTGATTTTAACCTAATCAAGTTCCGAAATGATGCTATAATTGCAGTTGCAATTGGAAGTGATAGATGACATAGGAGAAGTAACTATCTTTAACTCTAAAATGGCCATTTCAACCATATAATCAGCAATCGATCATTTTCTGGTTTGTCCCTTTGCTTGGTACAGAGTAAAGAGAAATGACTGAAAGCAGTCTAACAAACTATACTTTAGCTCAGATAAGATATGACCCAGTTCTTTGCCGAATCTTTTCCCAAACTATATTTTACATTTTTATCGTTAATATTTTTTTCTCACCGAAATACACAGCCAAAACTTCCCTGCTCTTGTGTCTGATTTTTTCTCTTTTTTTTTTTTGCTGTGAAGAGTAGTTTTATAGATTGGTTAAATGCTCAATTGGTGTAAAACTTGCCAACTGAAAGAAGCAATCTTTTAATGAAACAAATTTTTGTTGAGTTTGATCTTGTTCTACTAGCAAGTACTTCCCTCGCAAAGGTTCATGTTGCTCACATGCATGATGGCAAAAAAGATGTTGTAAAGGTAATTTTTGGCGTTCTTCCATTTGCATAGGCAACTAGAGCTTCAAACTCCAGATTGAAAATCTCTATGGCATAAATTTCTAACTTTTCATATTAAAGGTTACAATCTTTATGACATTCTTCCTTTTTTTTTTCTTTTTTTTTTGGGGGGTTAGCTTGTTAGTACACACCATGTCAGTGCACACACTCGCTAAGTTTAATATTTCCCCAGCTGAATTTCTAGTTTGCCCCGAATTTCATGTTTCCCCCGCTGAATTTCATATTAAAGGTTACAATCTCTAGGGACCAGCCATGCTAGGACCTTGCATATGGTGGACCTGATTTGCACATCGCCGCATGTATTGTAGAGAGATGGCTCTACCATATTCTGGTTCTTCTGGCTCCACTGTCTCATCTCCCTATATGTACAGTGTCATTGCTTTGCTATGTAGTTGTAGTTTGCATTAACCACTTCTAGTCCGAGAACTCTAATCCAGAAGCTGTGGGTTGTCCACTGGACTGCTAGTTGACTTGTCTTGTTTCACCTCTAGCATCATGATTTGTTTATCCAGAACACTAAGTAAATATAAAAAGCATTGCCAGACCCAACTAGTTCACATAGAGTTTACCAAGTACATCTCCATCTTGATATTTCTAACAGTAATAGGATAGAGGATCATGCAGTGAACATTTCATTTTCAATTGTAACAGTTTTACCTGCTGGGGTTCATAGAATCAACGTTAAGGTCAGGGACTAGACTAATATGAGCAGTTTTCCACCACTTCTTAACTGTTGGTAGCTCATCAATGTAATGTGACAAATGTTTATCAATACAGACCATCCAAACCACGGTCCCTTTGGGATGGAGCATATGCGGAAAATCAACTGATTGGGAAATACTAACCACCCAATTGGCAGCGTTTAGATGGATAGTTCAAAAGAAAGTTTTCATTCCATTCGTCCAAATCATAGGTTGAAAAGGCACAGTTGTGCAGAACTAAGGTCAATGATAATAGTTCCTTATTAGTATCCTTGTGTTTCCAGCTGTATCTTTGACAAGTGCTGGAAATACTTTGAATAATCTGTTCAGGAATCACCTTAATCAGGTACAAAACTCTCCCAATTTTAGTGGCATTCTCAAGAAAACTCTCAAAAGAAAAGATAGAAAAAGAAAAATGGCATCCACAAGCAAGACTAATGAACCGCTATGTAGTTCAAGCTTCATCATCGTCATTGTTATCATCCAAGCCTTATCCCAAACTAATTGGGGCTGGCTACATGAATCTTGTTCTGCAATTCCTCTCTATTGAAGGACCATATCCCCAGTTAAATCATAGGTCATCAAATCTTTTCTTGCTTCTCTTTCTCTACCAACATTCTTTTGGGCAATGAGAGCACAAACTTCTACCAGAGGGAATTTTACGCCCCCATTGCCAATCCCAAGCCTGGATAAAGGAAGTGGTTTGCTTCAGGCTGGCAGCCAATGTCAAAATTTGGTCATATCTTTTCCGCATGTATTAAGCTTATGTATTCGAATTTGTTTGTTTATTTATTTATTTATTTATAAACATTTAAAGGTTTTGTAATTCTGATGGCGTGAGTGAAGAATCACTTATTTGTTATTCATAGGATTTTCATCAATTGTTTCTTTATCAAATGGATTTTGTTCACATTTGTTCAATCCCATTTTTATAGTTTGCCCTGCTCATTTCATGTTTGCCCTGCTGATTTAATAGTTTGCCCTGCTCATTTCATACTTCCCCTGCTCAATTTCATGTTTGCCCCGCTGAGTTTCCAATTTGTCCCGCTCAATTTCATTCTTGCCTTACTAATTTTTGTGTTTGCCCCACTCAATTTCATGCTTGCCCCACTCAATTCTTAGTTTTCCCCGCTCAATTTCATGTTTGCCCTGCTTAATTTCATGTCTGCCCCGCTCATTTCCTAGTTTGCCCGCTCAATTTCATTTTCAACCTGCTGATTTTCTAGTTTGCCCCCACTCAATTTCATGTTTGCCCCCGCTCAAAACCTAAACCTAAATGTATTCTCAAATCCGTAAAACTAAACCTTAACTTATTCTCAATTCCCTAAACCTTAACCTATAACCTAACTTAAACCTAAACCTATAACAAACACTTATAACCTTAACCTAAACCTAAAACCTAAATGTATTCTCAAATCCCTAAACCTAATCTTGAAAACCCAAACATAAACCCCATCCCGAACCCGATTTCTTAAACCTAAACCTTGACCTATTCTCAGTTCCCTAAACCTTAACATATAACCTAACTTAAACCTAAACCCATAACCGACACTTATAACCTAAACCTAAACCTGTAACCTAAACCTAAACCTACACCTAATCCTAATCTCAACTCCTTAACATAAACCTAATCTTGAAAACCCAAACCTAAACTCGGTCCCGAACCCGATTTCCTAAACGTAAACCTTAACCTATTCTCAGTTCCCTACACTTTAACCTATAACCTAACTTAAACCTAAACCTATAACTGACACTTATAACCTTAACCTAAACCTGTAACCTAAACCTAAACCTACACCTAATCCTAATCTTAATTCCTTAACCTAAACTTAAACTTGAAAACCCAAACCTAAACCCGGTCTCCTAAACCTAACCTATAACCTAAACTTAAACCTATAATCTAAACCTATAGCCTACACTTAGGTGAGCCCACATTGAATGTATGTAATCTATCCAC
This sequence comes from Magnolia kwangsiensis, assembly GCA_037074715.1. Taxonomy (NCBI): domain Eukaryota; kingdom Viridiplantae; phylum Streptophyta; class Magnoliopsida; order Magnoliales; family Magnoliaceae; genus Magnolia; species Magnolia kwangsiensis. The sequence continues at coordinate 43,319,940 of CM073572.1, read as the reverse complement.
GCTGTCCATCTAATTTTAGCGGTTGAGCCCCAAATTGAAGCATATCAAAATATCAAGTGAATCATACCACGGAAAACAGTGGGTATAATGATTTTTCAGTTTGCCCCATTGATTTCATGTTTGCCTTGCTGATTTTATAGTTTGCTCTGCTCATTTCATGTTTCTCCTGCTCAATTTCATGTTTACCCCGCTGACTTTCCAGTTTGTCCCGCTCAATTTCATTCTTGCCCTGCTAATTTCTGTGTTTGCCTCGCTCAATTTCATGCTTGCCCCACTCACTCAATTTCTAGTTTTCTCCTCTCAATTTCATGTTTTCCCTGCTCAATTTCATGCCTGCCTCGCTCATTTCCTAGTTTGCCCCACTCAATTTCATGTTTGTCCCACTCAATTTCATGTTTCCCCCGCTCAATTTCAGTTTCAACCCGCTGATTTTCTAGTTTGCCCCCACTCAATTTCATGTTTGCCCCCGCTCAAAACCTAAACCTAAACCTATAACCTAAATGTATTCTCAAATCCCTAAACCTAAATCTTAACTTATTCTCAATTCCCTAAACCTTAACCTATAACCTAACTTAAGGTTTATCCATAAACCTAAACCTTAACTTATTCTCAATTCCCTAAACCTTAACCTATAACCTAACTTAAACCTAAACCTATAACCTACACTTATAACCCAAAACCTAAATGTAATCTCAAATCCCTAAATGTAAACCTACACCTAATCCTAATCTCAACTCCTTAACCTAAACCTAATCTTGAAAACCCAAACCTAAACCCTGTCCCGAACCCAATTTCCTAAACGTAAACCTTAGCCTATTTTCAGTTCCCTAAACCTTAACCTATAACCTAACTTAAACCTAAACCTATAACCTTAACCTAAACTTGTAACCTACACTTAGATGGGCCCACATTGAATGTATGTAGTATATCCACGCCATCCGTCTAATTTTAGCAATTGAGCCCCAACATATCAAAATAAGATCGTAAATCATACCATGGGAAACAGTGGGCATAATGATTTGTTTTCATGTTTCCCCCGCTCAATTTCATGTTTCTAACAACATTCTCCAAAGACTTGTGCATGATGCCTTCCTCCTTTGAGACTTTTCAATTCTTCTCTCATTAGCACTGACAAGTGAGCTTTCAAATACGGTTCATCAAGAGGAATTCCATAGAGAATCATTCTTAATGCAAGAAAATCATCCATGTCAAAGGTATTCAATGCAGCTACAATTGTAAGGACTAGAAATTAGTGGAATTTAACATAGAAGGTGTCAAAAATATTTTTTAAAAGAAAAAATTGCCCAAAGAACAGTTTTTTAGGTTATTCAGCTGGAATAAGTGAATGAACAAGTGCATTTCATCCCGCTTCCAACGACACATTTAAGAAGTCTTATGTATAAAACATACCTCTCAATGCAATGTGCGTATTGAAACCAATAATTCGAGCATCATTCAAAGCATTCCTCGGAAGATCCATAAAATATTCTTTTGGGACAGCTCCATAGTTTAGTAGTGAAATAAAAGTCTTATTTAGGTACGTTTTTCTTAGCTGGTTGCTAAAAAAGGAAGACAAGTAATTTGGATAAACTCTTCACATCACCTTCACAGATAACAAATAACCGTTATATACAAGCGCTAAAAGTTTGCCTCAATCAAATTCATCGAGGCTTATTTAATGTTTGCCCAGCTTAATTTCATGGTAGATAAGGTCAATTCATATTTACCCCGCTAAAGACCATGACAACCTAAGTGAACCTGACCCCATCTGAAGTTGGGCCAGTTGATCCAAACCCGTTCATATTTGCCCTGTTCATATTTTTGGTATTTCTCGTTCCAGTTCTATTTCCAATTCATATGAAGCTTTGGGAAAATTAATGAAATGCTACTGCAGTTTCAACGTACTCTGATTTTTCCCACAACATTTATCTTCTGAATTTCATGTTTGATATGTTTTTCAATTCATCTTTGCAGGCGATGAATATTCTGTAAAGATCCCCAACCCAACAAGTAGGTGTACACTCACATGGTGGTTTGACAAGGTGAAGGGTGGAGTGGAGAAGCATGATACTCGCCTAAATTTGTTTAGGCAATCTCCTTTCTTGTTTCTATTACACTTTACATCTTTTATATTTTTAGGAACTCTATTTCACCTTCTTTTTGTAAAATACAAAGGTGATCTAGTATTTGAGATTAGGAGGAGGCGATTGCACTTTATCGAGATGGACTTCGCCCTCATTACCGGACTTAAGTTTGGAGATCTAACTGTACCGAAGAATCGTTGCACTACGAGTATATTAAGAGACAAAACTTCAAAGAATATCCAGTATTAAAGAAGCAACTAATGGAGGTGTTTGAGAGATTACTTGACACCGATAAGCATGAGGACATCGTGAAGGTTGCCCTACTTCTGGTTGTGGAGCAATTTCTTAGGGGAATCGAACCGAAAACCATGTGCAAGATGGATTATATTTACCTGGTGGAGTTGTTAGATGATTTCTATAGGTATCCCTGGGGTAGTTTGGGATACTATACAATGTCGCAAGGAATCAAATCTGTTGCTGCTGCATCAAGTTCCCCTCGGTACACAGCATGTGGTTACATCTTTCCTCTACAAGTAAGAACACCTTTTACTTTGTATATGTCTTCTCTCTATAGTTAATTATGGATCTTTGACCTGGTGCAAATTCATTATGACAGGTTTGGGCAGTAGAGATATTACCGGCCCTACAAAACTATGTTGTTTCGTATGTTCTGCATCAAATTCCACGCTTCATTTAATATCGAGGCTGGAAGGGTTGGAGGTATAACAGCATACATGCTATTTTCGAGAGTAAAGCTGTAAGTTTATATATATATATATATATATATATATATATATATATATATATATATATATATATATATATATATATATATATATTCCCATCATTTACTTTGTTTAACTTGACGTATATGCTCAACTCCTTAACATTACTCTTTGTTCTTTTGCAGACCCTAGTAGTAATGAAATTAGAACCAACGCTACGAGAATGGAAAACGGATGTCGTTCGCTCAGTGCAAGACAGTTTCCAGGTGAGATGTTAGGGAAGATGAACTATAATTTCATGTCTGTCATTGTAAAGTTATCCTTACTCTTACATATCCATCTATGTATTTTGTAGCTTACTGAGACCCAGGAAGATGATGAGGAGGGTAATGAGATTGCTCACGAGGAGGATGACGAGTCAGATGATAGTGATGAGAAAGGCATGGAGGGATCGGGACTGAGGGGGGGTATACCGAATGTGGTTCTTATGGAGGAGTTTCGGAATGAGAGGAAAGAGTTGAAGAAGGAGAGAGAGGAATTGAAAAATGAGAGGGACGAATTGAGGAAAGAGAGGGTAGAGATGAGAAGGAAACAAGCACTGTTTGAAGACAGGGAAACATTACTAAAGAGGGAGGAGTTATTCTTTGTGGACAAGGAATGGTTCTTCTAGAACAAGGAAAGGTTAGCGAATGAGAGTGAGGAGTTTAATAAGGAGAAGGTTGGTAGTCGTACACAGAGAGGACATTTTGTGATGGAGGAGGAGGGTGAGGAGTTGAGGAAGGGAGTGGACGTAAATGATACTGAAGATAAAGAACTTCGACATGTGGATATGAATGTGCAATCGTATAATAATGTCAAAGGTAATGTATGGAATGAATCCACTTTTCATGTCATTTATGAAAGGAGAGCCAAAAGGGTACCGAAGCCGTCCTATTATAAGATTTCTCCCTACTTGTCCTTGTTTGGGTTCGATACAACCCCTGGGGTGGACAAGGAAGGTAGTCCTAAACAGAGGTGACATTTTGTGATGGAGGTCGAGGATGAGAAGTTGAGGAATATAGTGGAAGCAAATGATATCGAAGATAAAGAACTTGGACATGCATCCATTTCTCATTCCGTTTATGAAAGAAGAACCAAAAGGATACTGAAGCCATCATTTTACAAAGTTTCTCCGTACGTGTCCCTATCTACATTCGATACAACCCCTGGGGCGATTTCAAAACCCGAACAAGTTATAGCTTTTGCTACATCTCCGATACCATTTTCTCAACAGATGGATCCTTTCAGGATACTATCTGCACAAGAGGTGAAAGATGCAGAGGACTGGTATGAAACAAACAAGGGCATGCCAGTGGAGAAATGGTTTAGTACGATATGGGTGAAGGATGCCTGGGTTGATAGCGAGGTAAGCATTACTAATTTATTTGATATATGCATCAATTACCAAGTCCTCAGTTTGTTATATGAATCTATGACGAAATTGTATTATCCTATTGATTAGGCCATCCACACATACATCGAGTTCCTTGAGAAAAGGCATAACGCCCACTCAATAGCATATCCTCAGGATTGCAAGTTTTATCCTATGTATTTTACGGTAAATGTTTATTATGGCAATCCTTAATTACCTCTCAATCTTGTTTGATTACATGCATTAAACTTTAATCATGTTTGTAACAGCAAAGCCTCGAGGGGTGTTTGCCAGTTTTAATCGCATATCGGGCATCCAATTCGGCGTTAGAATGGTTGTCGCTAATAGGCCAGCTAACCACGGCCTACGCAATTGCCAGGCAGCGAGATAAACCATATGCCAAAGTGATTTGGGGTTATGAACGGGTAATGCACTCGTCACATAACGTCATCTCTTATTGTTATATGTTCTATCATGTTTTGATAAATATATTATTTTGTGAATCATGGACAGGTCTATGCGCTAATAAATCATGACAATTCACATTGGTTTTTGCTTGTCATCTATCCTAGAGAACGAGAAATCGTTGTTGTGGATAACTTATACACATATCTAACGTCGAAGTTCAAGCATAAGATGAAGAATATGACCGATGCACTCTCCGTTCTCTTCCATGCTACTAGAGACAGTACTGCGCTTGAAGGGAAGCAATGGACTATCAGATTCGATGAATCCGTGCCGAAGCAGGACAATGGTCATGATTGCGGCATATTCGTAATAAAATTCATTGACATTTTGTGTAGTGGTCTCACCTTAGAAGGAATAGACATGTAAAAATTCACTGCCGAATGGAGGAGGACAATAGCATATGATTGCTTGACTGTAGTTAGGAGGTGATATTTGTGCAGTGTGCATGGGAGAAAGATTTTGTAAGAATATATTATTCTGAGGTTTACAGTAATCTTGGAGTGCTGAAAATTTCTAAGTATGTGCATTTCAGTCCGAGTTCCTTCTCTAATCACGATAGCCGTGGGAGGGTTGATCCGAATTCCTCTCAAGTCTATCGTAATTAGAGAAAGAACTCGGACTGAAATGCATATACTTGAGAAATTTTCTGCATACTCGCCAAAGTGCAAGTTTTGATGTATAGCATACTCTGTAATTTTAGTAGATCGAGTTCAATGTCTCGATATTACACATTGTATGGATTCTATGCACAACGATGCAATGCAATTTCTGTTTTTCTTTCGACTTTCTCTACTTAATAACCTAATATGGAATGCTTACGAACCCCTCGATGTCTGGACACCCAGTACATTTTCCTCTCAAAATAACTGTTCATCATCTCATTTGCCAATGATTGCGGTCCTTTAGTTGGAATGAAATTAGCATTTTAGTAATTTCTAATGACATTCTCCAATCCCCGATGTAAGTCACAGTGTAAGACCCGTATCTTAGACCGTACCGTTCCATAGACTTCCGCGGTCTTACCGATCGAATTCTGTTAACCCCCTTAACCGATATCGACGCACTACCCTGATTCATATGCCCACAACCTGAGTCGACTCAACCCGAGACCAATACCATAGCGACCACGCCGTCGTTGCGGTTCCGATACCGCGACTCGCGCGTCGAGGCGATACCCTGGTCGAGAGATGTGGGCCAACGTTCGGTGCGAGAAAATGCCACGCGTTGCGAAAATCAAAGAAATCTCTACGATGTGTCACAGCAATCACATCAATCCCATCAATCAATCAACCTATCAAGCCATCACATGTCAAGTACACATCACTTTATTCCCTTTTCCCAAGCAACCACAAAAGTTTCCCAAAACCATACCTCTCTTACACAAAAAGCCACAAAAGTCTTCACCACCCATACCTCTCTTACACAAAAGCCTCAAAAGTCAAGCTTTTCTTACACAACCATCACTCACCACATCCATCCATCACTCTCTCTCTCTCCCTTTACAACTCTCTCTCTTTCTCTCTTTCTCATTTCAAAAATTCCAAGAGCCCATACGTATGGAATTCCTCCAAGCCTTCTAAGCTCCAAGTGGCCCACCTCTTCATCCCAAAATCTCTCATCTCAACCCTCCATTCTTCATCTCATCTATTGAAGTTGAAGCTAAGGTGCTAAGGAACCCCTAGGAGCAAGAAGATCGGACGGTGGGTGCCTCTATAGGATAGTTTTTCTTATTTTTATGATGGGCCAAGTGAGGCCCACCGATCCATGGTGTGGATCTCACTTGAGACCCTAATATGTGGCCGATGGACCACTTGGATCATCATGATCATTCCATGATGGGGCCATTCTCCATGGACCCCATCATGATGTTTATTTCATTTAGAAAGGTCATCTAGACCATCCATATTGGTGGGGAAAGGATCCCCACCGTTGATTTTAAGTTTTGATGGCCCTTATGCTAAATGAACCACTTGATGTATGATTCGTTGTAAGGGAGGGCCCATAATGTCGAGGTCCCTCCATCACAAGGCGTATCCCACTCTCCATGTCTCTCTCTCTCTTTTATTTCTTTTATTTTATTTTATTTTATTTTTTATGCAAGGGTTGTGTGGCCCACTTGAATGGACCTCACCTTGAGGTATTTATTTGGTCCAAGAGTCCTTTAAGTGGGGCCCACCTTGCATGTTGTACCCCCATCATTCATTAGTGGCGGCCCACTTCAAAAAGGCCCACCACCATGTACATTTTAAAAGGAGCTCACCGTCCAGCGTCTGGGACGCTGGACATCCCTGTATAAAAATAAAAAAAACAAAAAAAAAAAGAGAAACTTTTGGGTGGTCCACTGGCTTGGGCCCCACCGTGATGTACTTAGACAATCCAAGCCGTCTACCCTCTTACTTACAGTGTTTTAACCGTTGGGTAGAAGTTTGGGGCTGATTAGAAGACCTGGTGGGCCATAGCATCAAAGAATGCATCTCTACCATTCAAGGATCCTTTTCTATTTTTATTTCATCTTCTAATTCTAAAAAAAATCAAACTTTGGACTCATTTCGACTGTTGCAGGCCGCTGAATGCAATGGCCGGGGTGGATTTCATTTTAGTGGGCCCCACGTGCGAAAAACCATAAAAAAATCAGATTTTTCTTTTTTTGGAAGAGGCATGCCCTCTGCCTCCTGTCACTACAGCCGCTGCACGCTGTTGCGTGCAGACGTGAGGGCGGGCGGGAGTCCAGCGTGGGACCCACGGCTCCAGCCGTGGGCCCCACCGTAATGTTTGTTCGTCATCCAATCTGTCCATAAGGTGGGTCCCCTCCTCAGGTGGGCCCCCTCCAAATTTAGGCCAGATCCAAAACTCAGGTGGCCCACACCACTTGAAACAGTGGAATTAAATGACTACTATTGAAATCTTTTTGGGGCCCAAAGAATCGTTGGACCAAGCTGAAATTTATGTTGTCCCTTCATCCAGGTCCGAGTGACCTTATCAATGGGTTGGATGCCAAATAAATATTACGGGGTGGGCCCCACATGGGACCCACCATGATGCTTGTGTCTTAGTCCACCGTCTAGTGGACGGTGGCGCCCACCTTGCTGCTGCATTGCCTCCACCGTCCAGCGGACGGTGGAGCCCTCCTTGATACATGTGTCATCCTCACTGTCCAGCGACAGTGGGACCCACCATGGTGCAGGTGATTGCATCCAGACCGTCCATCCACTTGGTGGGATCGTTTTAGGCCTGAGCTGTTGGTTGGGTGGGCCCCTCATGTATGGGTTAGGCCCCATTTGAATTACAAAAGGCCTATGGGATAGGCCTATTTGATTTGTGAAATGCTTATGGGCTAGGCCCATTTGATTCATTTAAGGCCTAAGAACTCGAGCCCACTTGATATGCAAAAGCTTATGGGCTTAGGCTCACTTGATATTTAAGGCCCACTTAATATGTTTCAAGTCCATGAGACTAGGCCCATTTGATGTACTTCAAGGCCCATAAAATTGGACCCATTTGTTGTATTCTTAAAGCCCATGGAAGTGGACCCATTTGATATATTGTAAGGCCCATGGGACTAAACTCATTTGATTATAAAAAGGGTCCATGGGATTAGGCCCATTGGATTTATTTGAGACCCATGAGTTAGGCCCATTTTATTTGATTAAGGCCTAGGGGTTTAGGCCCATTTAACTCATGTTAGGTCTATGGGTTGAGGCCTACTTGATCTACATATGGGACCCAATTGGTGCGACCCATTGGTCACATATTAGACTCACGAGACTAAGCACATTTAATGCAATCCTAGGCCCACGGGTTTTGACCCATTGCAATGCACATAAGACCCATTGGTGTGGCCCATTTATGTGGCCCATCTGATAAATAAAAGGCCCATAGGATATGGCCCATTTGACATATATATGAAAAGCCCAAAGGGATGAACTTAAGGTCCATTGCAATGTGTAATCCCAATACCGATTATGTAGCGATGTTTAAGAAGATCGTACCTGGGATGCAATGTTGGTTTGACGTCCACATTGCGAGTGTAATGCTGGTTGGATGTCCACATTACGACTCTCCTTAGGGCCCATTGTTAGGCCCGTACTTATTGTGAATAGGCCATCCAGGTCCATCTGTAATGTAAGATAGTCCATTTTATAACATGTTTAGTACAGTCCCATGATTCATGATCATACCCATCATATGTATGCTTGACGTGAGAATTGTCTGATCATAGCATTTGCTTTCGGGCAGGTTGTTTATGGGCTCCTGGTTAGGCAGTGTTGCCCTACATGAGCGCACGATATGAGCAAGAATTGTTGCATGACTGGATAGCATGAAATCATGCATTTCGCATTTGTGTGACATGATTATTATACGCCCTAGCGACATCAGGGTCGAAGCCTCCACAGACGCATCGTGGTTGGCAGGATTGGATACCGAAAATTTTATTCTACATGGGGTACTATAGATATCCCTGAGTGAAAGTCTCTAAACCCTTATGGTACCAAGAGGTTGCTCCAACGTCTAGACCAAGTGGGTAGATGAGCGTTGAGTGCCGATTACCAGACAGTTACGCTCTCCACTATGTCGTGGTCGGTTGGAAGGGGGTGCGGCTTTACCCGCTCGAGTGTAGGGGGCAATCCTAGGCTGAGTCTGACCAGCTCGAGGAATGGGTCACCTATCAACCAGTCGCGCCCGATATTGGCAGACGGATAGTGTGGTCTCTTTCACTTACCTTATTGCGCGCGATGTGGTGGCAATCTGGTTTAGAGTGTACTAGACCCCGGTGATATCCTATATTTGAGCTGTATTGATGTATGGACATAAATGAGGATCTGTATGCTTGAGTTGCATTGCACATCGTATGGCCTTGGGATGGCCGATACCATTCATGTCTTGCATCGCATAAGCCTTGGTACGGCTCATGATATTATAGTTTCATCTGCATATTCCGCATGACTCTGACATTGCATGTTCATATTACTACCTTGCACACACACTTTCACCACCCTCTAAGCTTTCTGTAAGCTTATGCACGACTGTTGCGTGCAGGTGACGCTGGATTACAGCAGCGCTGAGGCAGGAGCACGTTGCTGATCATTTTGGAGTTTTTGTTCTTTACCATTGTATTTCCCTTTATGCTCATTGTACTTGTAAAGTTTTTGATCATAGTGAAAATGTAATAGAGTTCTTGGTTGTTGTTTGTGGGTTATGCCTTTGGTTATGCTTATTATGAATCAAACTGATATTTAAAATCCTCCTCGTAGCATCCCAGGATCGGAACCTGGCGAATGGGAGCTAGGAGCCGAGAATGAGGTTCTACGGAGGCTGTCGGCGCCGGATTCGGCGATCGGGAATTTTGTGAGCCCGGTTTCCGAGTTTGGGGCGTGACACGTAGTGACGACATGGATATGAGGATGAACAAATGCATTTCATTGAACTTTCAAGAACACATCTAATAAGTGTTCACATCACTGTTGGCAGCTGATTGCACCGGTGGTATATAAATTTCACTTTTTTAGTTTTTGTAGTTGAACACATCTAATAAAAAATATATTTCTGATTTAAATATATATAAAGGAACAAAGCTAAAAAAAACTAAGCTGAATAGTACCTCCTTAAGAAAATCTATTTCTGATTCAGATAAGCAAATCAAGTAAAAGAAGAGGTTCGACAAATGAAAATGAGGAAATACTCTAAAATACAAAAATGATTAAAGAATACAGTCAAACTGCATTGGATATGCAGAATATTACCAAAAGGCCATTTTCATTGTGTTGAAAATATCCACATTGGTTGTAAAAATCAAAACAATTTATTAGCTAAGATCTAAAAATAAAATCATGCACTCACCGGTAACCATATTTAGGTGATTTTATGTCATGCTTGGAGTTCAAGATGAAAATATTGTGCGCATTCTCAAGTTCAAGGTAGTTAACAAATTAGATATGCAGGTTACTCATAAAAGTTTCAATTGAAGTATGAATATCTGCAGGACCTATAAAAGTTTCATGTGACTGATAAGAGAGAGATTGTGGCATTGCACTTTATCAATGCTAATCTTGTAAAATTGGGTGAGAGCCTCTCTGAAAGCTTGAAAATGAAATTCACAAGAATCGGAAGGTATATAGAATCGACTTCTGAAAGCTTCAGATAGTTTGCAAAAAAAAAAAAAATGTTCAGTTTTCTTATGTTTTTATTTTGGTCCTTGAATCTAATTTTGATTGGTCTATCTTGGGTTGTATGTATCAATAGGCATTCAGGACTAGCTATGGTAATGGCGAAATGAAGCAAAGATTGATTTGTTTTTATTTTTTTCTTTCTTTCTTTTTTAAGGATAAAAAAGGTTCCTCACTTGTAATATATGTGACTGATAATATGATTTTGTTTAGATAATGAATCATGGCAACTAAAAGTAATCAAAGGGCTGGGGAAAGATTTCTCTTCCTAGCAAGAGTTGCCCTGTGGGTTTTCTTCTGTAAATTACTACCATTAATAGAGTTGGTGTTGATGGAGTTCCTATTGAATGATGTCCTGTTCCTGACTGCTGGCATTCCTTCCTATATGCCCTCTTTCTTTACTGCTCCTTTAACTGATGAAGTACGAATATTTTCCGAATTAATGGACTTGGGGTTTCAGACTCCTAGCTTTTGTGGTTGAAGATGCATTGATGTTGATTCAGCTTGACTGATATATATATATATATATATATATATATATATATATATATATATATATATATATATATATATATATATATATATATATATATATATATATATATATATATATATATATATATATATATATATATGGTTTTAGGTGTTTGATTGTTACAAAATGTGAAGTGGTTTTTCCTGCACTCGAAATGGAGATCAAGACTGAAATAAATAAGAGAAGAAACAGGAATTGTTTTGAAGCCAAAACAGGAAACTATCACTAAATCTACTACTCAGATTGTGCAAGAACAATATGGAAAGTGAGTCTCCATGCTTCAGTTCCTTTTTCAGCAGTGTTGTACTAATAGACAGTCCAATGCAGAATTTTTCTTGAAAGAATATAGATATTTATGGGCATGTTAGATCTCTTTCAGTGGGTGATCTACTTTTAGTTGTTGCAGTATTAATTGGCTTACATGTAGTTGCAGAGAGACAGTCTGATCTCTTGGCCTACAATGTTTTTATTTTTAAAATTCTCTCATGTGTTTGGCTGTTTGTACTTGTTAGCCTTTTAGACTAAATCTAACAGCAAACATGATCTAATTCTTGTATATTCATGTTCAGTTTTGCTCCAGCTGCACATATGGCCATGACAAGAAGAGTTCACCTTCTTGTTTCCTTGAATCCGTATCAAGGCCGCTGGACCATAAAGGTTCGGGTCACAAGCAAAGGCAATTTAGAAAGCAAAAGAATGCGAGAGGTGAAGGCCAAGTCTTCAATGTAGAGTTTACAGATGAAGATGTAAGCAAATCCAGCTCACACACTATGCTTTTAATAGACTGAAGCCTTCTTGTTTTGACATCAAATGTTACTTCAGTAGCACAAAAGCATACAACGGCTATTGTAAAATGACATTTGAAAAAAATTTCAAATCTCTGATGTAGGGTACCCAAATATAAGCGACTATGTTTAATAGAGCTGCAACCAAGTTCTACCCCAAATTTGAATTGAGAAAGGTTTACTTCATTTCTAGAGGAACTCTTAGAGTTGCAAACAAACAATTCACAACTAGCAAAACAATTTTTGTGGCCACTATAGCCTGTTTCCTTATCTCAAGATCCTTTCTACAACCTCCAAGTGATAAGCTGACTCACCACACACTTATTGCAAATACTATATTAGGTTGAGAATTATACAGGATAGACACACTACATACATGTTTGCCAATGAAAGAAACACTTCATATAAATGCACCATGCACACTAATAAACGAATAAACTAGACATTCATGTAAGTAACAGAGCTTTTGTAAAAATTCATGTAACATCGATATATCGACATATTGTCGATACTATCGAATTCAATCCTCATTTGTCCAACGACTAAAGATGAAAATTTCATATAATGTCGATATATCGACATATTGTCGATATATCGATATGTCAATATATTGACATATGATCGATAATATCGATTTCAGTCCTGAATTGTCCAGCGACTAAACCCAAAAAATACATATAATGAAGATATATCGACATATCGTCGACATATCGATATAGCGATATATCGACATATTGTCGATAATATCGAAATCATACCTCTTTTGTCCAGCGGCAAAACTAAAAAATTTCACAGAATGTAGATATATCGACATGTTATCGATTATATCGACGAAGATAAGGATACATCGACAATATGTCGATAATATCTTCGATACTAACTTTCAGAATTGTAATGTCGATTTTATCGGCATATCGTCGATATGATATAAGTAAGTCGTCGATTTGATCTACATATCATAGATATGATCGACGTAAGTTGTCGATATATCGTCAAGTTCGTCGATATATCGATTTCAGTCCTAAATTGTCCAGAGACTAAACCCAAAAAATGCATATAATGTAGATATATCGACATATGGTCGATAATATCGAATTCAGACCTCTTTTGTCCAACGGCAAAGCTAAAAAATTTTACAAATTGTAGATTTATCGACATGTTATTGATTATATCGACGAAGGTAAGGATACATCGACGATATGTCGATAATATCTTCGAAATTAACTTTCAGAATTGTAATGTCGATTGTATCAGCATATCATTGATATGATACAAGTAAGTCGTCGATATGATCTATATATCATAGATATGATCGACGTATGTTGTCGATAGATCGTCAATGGTGTCGATATATCGAATTATGACTGAATCTGTCTAGCAACGAATCCTCAACTACTCCATTTTACTCGATATATCCACATGTCAACTATATATCGACAGCATATTATCGATAGATCCACATGCAGTCGATATATCGAGTACGGCATTAAACTCTCTATTGCATTGCTTTGTCCGATAGTGTAGATATATCGACAATATGTTGATATATTGACGACGGACCGTTTTCAAAAATAAAAACGCATTAACTGCTTTCACCAACCATCATTCATTTCCCTCAAATACCAAAATTCGTACACCCCTTCTTCCAAAACGTCCCCTCCACTTCATCTCAACCAAATTTTTTCATATTAGCAAAGGGCTCTTCGAGGGATTTCAACTTTTGACGATCTCGGTATGTTTGTATTCATTGCAATCGATATGAAATGCTGTGTTTATGTTCTACAGGTTCATGAAGCATTGATGGGGGATAAGGTCTTCATCTTAGTGTCATGGTTATGATTTTCGAAATGGTGGTGAAGTTCATGTCTCATTAATATACTTATTCATAGCATTTCTGATTTTTTGAAAATAGATGTACATTCATTTTACTCAAGTCAGTCGCTTAATGTGCATTTTGAGCTCAATCACCCTTTACTAATAACTCTTGAATCACATCCTCAAGGCTGTGATCTGATTTAAATGATATCAGCACTGTCAGAATGCAATGCATCTTGCCTCCAATCCTGAAACCACCAAAACAGAAAGTATTTTCATCTTGGAAAGATGCCTTCGCTCACCAGTCAATAAAACCCAATGATCAAGGTCGCTAACCAGTCAATAAAACCCAATGATCAAGGTCGCTAACCAGTCAATAAAACCCAATAAAACAGAAAGTATGCACCTTGACCCCATCCTCTTGCACCAGACCTGTCTTCAGAGGTTACCTTGAGTGCTTGTTCTTCACCTGTATGTCGTTAGAATTTTTGCTCATGAACAAGCAGAGAACTCTGCAGTTCATCAATGGAGAGTTGATCGATGTCTTTGGATTCCTCGATCGAGCAAACAACATAATTATATTGAATGCAACAACTTATCTGAATTCCTAACTGAATCCCTAAACTTTCTCTTTAGAGTGATGCAATCCATTTTAATCATTGTTGTGAATGAAGTTTATATTTGTTTCTTTCACAGACAAATTGACTGAATTTTTAAGAGATTTAAATTTATAGCATCACTGGTATAGTTTGGATTCATGCTGACTTTTGTTGTGAATGAAGTTTACATTTGTTTCTTTCACAGACAAATTGACTAAATTTTTAGTAGATTTAAATTCATAGCATCACTGGTATAGTTTGGATTCATGCTGACTTTTTTAGCAGCTATCATTTTTATTTTTTCAATCAAGTTTTTCACAGTCGCATGTACTACAGAATTCAGAACTATTAGTGATCCTTCAATATACATGAATGTTAAATGCACTGTATGGATAACTATGCTATTTTGAAGGATTATAAAAGTCACATCATTTATTTTTTTTAATTCTATTTTTATTTGAATGCAGTTGTGATTATTTACATTCACTTGATTGAGTCTGAAATGATAGAATAGCTTGATTGATTGGCAGGGAGTGCTCATTGGGCCAAACAAGTGGGTCAAGAAAATAATTTTCTTGGATAATGTTTACTGAAATTTCCTCCGCTTTAGTATAGTAATTTACATGAGTTTAACTGCCTACAAACTGGATAATGTTTACTGAATTTTCCTCAGCTTTAGTATGAACCAATTACTGATTTTGCTTAAGTTTTATTCCATTAATTACCTTATTTGCCTTATTTTATCATATCTTTTAATGTTTGTAACAGGCACTTGTATCTCAACATTCATAATGCATAAGGATAAAGGAAAAAAAGCTATTGTCGAAGAGTCATCCAAGGGAGGTCGTACAAAACTCCGTTCAAGACGTACATCGGAATGGGCAGAGGAACGGACTTCCCCGACCGAATCGCCGGCTAGGCGAGCTCGTACTCGAAGGGGTACTCCAATTCAGGATCCCCCTCTACCAATACAACCAGAACAATTGATACCACAGGTTCCTCCCCCCTACGAACATGTACGAAAAATATCGCGACCGAAAAATCGTATATGAGAAAAAGGTCGATCGAGCATGCATCCAGCAATTTGGGATTCCCCAGATTTTAGAGAAGGTTAGGTGGAGTAACCTGTTAGATTTTTGAGGGACAGTTAGAAATGAGCAAGTGATCATATTTCTATCATACTGTCACTTGCCGGTACTGCACCCCCCTTCATTTCAGGTGAACATTGGAGAGACCACCACCACCATTGATACTGGGGTAGTTGCACAACTTTTAGGTATTCCAGCCATAGGTCGAGGCTTAATGGATCACGACATTGATGACCCAACTGTGCAGATAGAAATGATGAAGTATGTTTGTAATGGACAGAATGTTCCGTGGCATCAGGGTAATGCACTGAGAGCAATGCACCTGGAAGACAAGTACAAGGTGCTACACCATATCTTCACTTGGAATGTATATCCAAGGGAGACGAACAAGTCTGACATTACTTCGTATATGTTAGATATTCTATACAGCATCTGTCACGGTATTCCTCTGTGTCTGCCCACTATCATTACTCAAATAATTACCGACAACATAGCAACCACCAGAAAGGATGTCATTCCATTCCCACACCTATTATGTTTACTCTCCTGTCATATTGGCTTGATACCAACCATTGACTGACCCAGACCCGTGAAAATGCTTACACAAAACAACATCAAGCGCATAAAACTGGGGTCCAAAAAAGGGGAATTGACTTCAGAAAGGCGCAGTGAAGATTTTATAGGAGAGACAGAAGCAGAGGCAGCGGAGACAGAGGCTGCAGAGACAGACGCGGCTGAGACAGAGGCATCCGACACTGACTATCCTACAGAGGGAGAGCAGCCTGGGGTGCCACGATCCTCGTATGGTCATACTAGTCGAAGGATGACATACCGTAACCGCAGGGCATACATTGTCAAGCCCATGGATGAGCAGGAAAGACGACTCACGTGACTGGAGCGGCTTTCTGAGGCCATCTAGAAGGGTATGGAACGGGTCGAGTGTAAGATTGACTCCTTTATTGCCACAATCACCTGCCGCTGTGATGCTGTCTCTCCACCGGATGGCTGTCTGTCTAGCTAGATAGCGGTTTAGTCATGTCTGTTGGCTTGTGCATCAAGTATCTTTTTGGGATGCCAAACCTATCGGATATTATCTTTTTAAATAGTGGCATTAATTTTACTTTGACTGATACACAGGACTGATTTTAGTGCCTAAACTTGGGGTAGTTATTTTGATTACAGTATTTACTGTTTTCATGAAATTAATTTATGCACTTCCTCTGGACTGTAAATGGACTCAAGAATCCCAACCATGTCATCCACCTTTTTCACAGAATTCATTGTTCATGGTCTATGAATGCCGATTATAGCATTTTATTCTCCATTAGTCAGTTTGCCTTTGGCATTGGATCAAGAAGGGGCACTAAACACCTTACATATGACAGGTCCGCTGATGGATCCAAATACCAAAAACCTTTCAGTCCTAGCCTTGGATTGCCCTGGGTTAAAAATCACATGAAGCATCCTAGCCACATAAATAATAATCTTGACAAGGATGGAGAAATGAAAATGTTGAGCAGTCAGCATCCAATCAGAAAAAATTGGTGGCTGGTAGAGTCTATTTTGTATGATTTCAACTAATGTCCATCCATGGATATGACTGATGAGGTGCACAGTTTGGATTCATTTCCCTTGTTAGATATTTGCCTGTGAGCCTCTTCCTAACCCACAGCCATCTCATAGATGGTTTTAAGCTCATTTGGCCCTTTTGACAAATTTTTCAGTCATTTTAAGGCAGTGGTCTATTATACTTTAGTCTAGGCTTTTGCAACTCAATGCCTTCTGCTTCCTTTTCAGATATAGGAAAGTGACTTATTTGGATACAGATGTTGAACAGCCAGAGTTCACAACTCCTGGCTGTCGCTCACTATATCTCATTGATGAACAACTTCTAGGTACAACTCTTCTGGTTGTTTGGGCATGAGCTTTCTTTACAAATTTGGTTGAATTCTACATTGCTTTGAATTAGATTTTTTATTGCATTCTTTGCATCTTTTTATGATCGTTCTTTTTTGTGTTTCTGTTTGCAGATTTGACGATTTTGACTCTGAAAACACCCAAGAGGTATGTATTGAAAACTCCTGTGGGGTATGCATTGCTGAATTAAAGCATCTTTTCTTTTTCCTATATTTGTCTCTGAATTTATGGTTGCTACTGGATTTATACTAGCACAAGTGAGAATTTTTTAATGAAAATGATACTAAAATGCTGGTCTAGGTCATGTTGGTTTGGCCATATATTTGCTCAAAATATTAAAAATTCTGGTCCAGGTGGGACCATTGTTGGCATGTGAGTGTTGTCAATGTGAGCCTCTCCCATGGCTGGTTATAGAATCAGGGTAACAGAGGAAGGTTGATGTTCATGGGAAAATTTTTCAATCTAATATTTCGAAGCTGACCCCAAATTGCTAGGATAAAGAAATATCTTGAATGATAATATGATGATTGAAAAATACGAAATATCTTGAAATGGCAAGGGATGACTTCATTTAGGTCAGTTGAAGATAGAAAAAGAGAGAATAGAAACCAAGGAGGCAGAATATTTCTATGGAAAACAGATTTCCTTTCATGTCAGTCCTAATATACGTGTCACAGTGTAGTTATTTTTTATAGTTTTGTTTTCATTGTCAATATACCAATTTAGATGCTATCATTGATAATTTTCTTAGTAAATGTCTTGAACAAATTTCTAACCTGAATCATTGATATACAGATAATACATGCGTACTGCAACATTAAAGCACACTTATGTTCATTATTTTTTGTGCATCTGTATCAAGAAATAGACTCTAACGACTACATAGATTCATGCATCATGAGGCATATGTTTGAGTGAAGCATCAAAACATCAAGAAGTATAAATGCTAGTGTTAGATTAAATGGTAAAGTGAAGGGTGGAAGGAAAAAGGAGAATAGAGAAAGGTGAGGGAGAGGAAAGGATGTAGAGAGATTAGTCTTCTCTATGTCATCAGGCATCTTATTAATATAACCCTAATAAAAAGGGTTTGAACTCATACCTATCTGGTGGATAGGGGGTGTTTCAACATTATTGAGGTCTTTAGATTGAGCCCGACTTTCCCAACAAAAATCAAGGTTTGAGCTCATACCTGAATAGTAGACGGGGTGTTTCAACATTGAGGTCTCAGGATTGAGTCCGACTTTCCCAATAAAACAAACATTTAAAAAAAATGATGTTTCATAGGAGCACCTAAAGCTGTACAATACATCAACAATACCAAAACCATACTCTAGACATAAGCTCACACACACACAAAAAATCTCGCACATGCCCATCAATATCAATTAATTGATCATTGGATTGAAAGAATGGAGTGCAGTCCTATAAAGATTACTGCAAAATGATCAACAAGCATTGGAGAATAACCTTCACCATGACCTCTATGTGGCAGGTAATAATATAGAAGTTATGCGCAATATCTATTACTCTCACTCTAGTAATGTCTCATGGACATTCATTATGTAGTTAATCTTATAATTATTACTAAGTTACTTTTATGATGTAATCATTAATGTTCTTTATTGTTTTCATTATTTTAATCGATCCTACTATTTAAATTTGAGATACCAATATACTACATTTGTCTAGGACAGTTTAGGTAGAGACAAAGTGCCTAGGCCTCACAGATTTCCTCTCGATTTTTATCAAGTTTTCTAGAATGTGGTGAAAGACAATGTGCTAGCTTTTATAAAGGTATTTTTTGAAGAAGATCGCATAGCTTCATAAATGAGCTTCTTTCATTGCATTAATCCCTGAGATCGAAGGCACTGCCTTTGTCCATATTCATGACCATAACAGGGGAAAACTTGATCCTAGGCACCGAGAAAATGTATTTTTGTAGGATATGCACCTACTCAGAAAGGATATAAATGCTTTGATCCGATCTCAACAAAAATGTTTGTCACCATGGATGTAACCTTTTTTGAATCCAAAGACTTCTACCAGAACTACTTTGGATATAAATACTTCTTGTAACTTCTATTAATTTAAAAATAAAAGATTAGTTCTTTTCCTTCTAAAAAACTTTCAAATCTCAATGTGTGGGAGATCTATTCTAGAAAGCTGCAGAGCTATAGAACATGTGGGTTGGAGATGAGTTTCAGAAGTCAAAAGGTCTTATTCTTGTGACTTCTAATGTATCTGCATGCGGTGTTGATTATCCAGATGTCACCCTTATTATGCAGATAATATGGTGGATAATTTCTTTTTACAATACAAGGGGGCATTTTCGAATGCATGTAAGGATAGGGCTGACAGTTGATACATTTTTACATGATATCCTATACATGAAGATCGACTAGGAGTAATATATAACTTTCAATTGTATGTATCATACAAAATATATAAATTACATGATATGTTATACACCGGGTATCGAAAACTTGCACGACCGACGATTATGCCTGGTTTGTTTGCATCGCCCACACTTTACTGTTTTCGATTCCTCTCCACGCGATGGAATTTTAAGCTTTTTAAGTCTTCTAGCTGATCTCCAATGTCTTGGGGGTTTAATCTGCGCACAATACTCCTTCATCCCCGCTGAAATTTCCCACTCGCTATTGTCGCGTACTGGATACACCGATTCACTATACGTGGCCAGGTAATTATGCGCCGTGTAGAATGAGGAGCAGTATAAGTAGTGATCGAGATTGTAGTTTATGCAGGCTGACAGGACATGTATGCAAGGGTACTCCTTCATGCCAAACTCACAACATGTACATGAAAACTCACTGAGATTCACCGTATCGTTATAATCTCCAACAAAATAGTACTCATCTTGAGAAATAGCATGGCAGCGAACATCTCGTGCCTTCTGCACAATATCCTTTAACTATTTCTCCGTCCATGGTGTCAATGGACCCACAAATGATGCTACAGATTCTCGTCTCTTGTAAAACAATTTCTGTATCTTTAATATTACAGCCTCTATTAATTTCGTAACGGGGTATTCACGTGCTTCTTTAAAAAGGGCATTAACGCACTCAGAAATGTTCGTCGTGATCAAGTTGAATCTTCTTCCTGGGAAGTGCGAAGATGCCCATCTCTCGTACCCAATTTCTGTCAGCCATGCATGTACTGGGGGATTGGCCATTTCGATATCATGCATTATTTTTTCAAATTCGGCTCTCCTACAAGTCTTCACAGCCGTCCAGTAATACATCTCCAATGACTTGTCCTTAAAAGTATCCACCAAGTTTCTGTAGATGTGGTACGCACAATACCCATGGATTCCACGCTGGAAGACTTGGGGAACCTCTTTCATTAGACCTTTATGTCGGTCGGATATAATGACAAGACCCTCTACAGACCCTAACACATTGTTAAGGTAGGTAAGGAACCAATTCCAACTACGGTTGTTCTCTGATTTCCTGATGCCAAACACAAGTGAAAATATATGATTGTCCCCATCCAAGGTCATGGCGATGAATAGCACACCCTTGTATTTGCGCTTTAAGTGTGTCCCATCAATAGCCAATACCCTCCGCAAAGATTTTTGAAAACTTTGAATGCATTGTCCGAGAGCAAGAAAACATCTCTCGAACCTCCAAGTCTGTTGGTTAACAGAAACGACAGTAACTGTCCCTGGGTTGGCCCTCCTCAACTCATGCAAATACAAAGGGAGTTGATTGTAGGAGTCTTCGTAGGACCCCATCATGTGATTAATGGCAAGCTCCCTAGCTTTCCATGCCTTCCAATAACTGATACGAACATTATATTTCTCTTGCATGACGAAGATAATGTCACGTGGCATCAACCCTAGGCGTTGTTCAATGCGGCTTATAACCAGATCACACGCTAGCTTACTGCTGGCTTGTCGGTGATCGCTCTTCATCCATGCCATGCCGCACGTGTGTTTTGATGTATAAGTTCATATTTTAAATACACTCGTATGATTCACCCGATATGCATTAACCCTCCATTCGCATGGATCTTCAAAGCACACCACGGTAAATCTGATCATATTTGAGTATAGTACTCTATACTGAAAATTATTCTGAATTACAAATTGACTCAAAACATACTGGCAATAACTCTTGTCCTTAAACGTTTTCCCTTCAAATATATCAGTCAGTTCACATAACAAATCAGTATATTCCAGCAGTTTTACATTCGTGAGTGCATCATCATCAAATGGCGCGAGAACTTGACGAGTCATGAGGTCTGATGTTTTGGGGAGGTCTCGAAACGAAATGTTGCTTACACGCACAGATGGGATGGTGGATGATGATGGAAGATCTGCTATTGATGCTAACGGCGGTATCTTGTATTCATAATTACTGTTAATGTCAACTGCATCACTAACTTGCCTAGTCACGAAGTTTACTGTTTGCGGCGGCTCAGGTAATTGTTCATTGCTTACTACCACTTGTAATGGAGAATGATTGTATTTGAATTCTACGGCATACTCCTCAGCCACACTGTCCACATATGTTGTGGTATTGATGTGTTGGATTGTTTCAATGACTAATGGGATGAATTTTTTCGAATGTTCAAACTGGTAAGATAAGAATTCTTTGACATCATCGTCGTCTTCGATTTCAATTGGAGGCATTGATTCGTTAGTGCAAGGATTCAAAACTTTCATCCTAATATCACAATCTTCTGGTGTCCTCTTAATAATCTTGTAAATTCTACATCGAAGCTCCTCATACGTAGTCTCTAGACATAACATCATTTGTTTTGATGTTCCACCCATGTACGAGTATCGCTTGTTTTCAAATTCTAACTCCCCGCCAAAAGAGCACATGATTCTTGCAGCTATTATTTGAAAACCAATACAATGACACATTATCAGTGAATCGTAAATCAATGGAACCATGCCATATGACAAAACTCAATTAAATAATGAAGGACTTTCATCGTTAACGAATGAAAAATGAGTGGTGCTTGTTTGATTTTGTGACACTATCTATCATGCCATTGAGTGAGCGAAAGCTTATCAGTTTGAGCGGGGCACACATGAAATTTAGTAAGACAAGTTGAAAATTGAGCGGGTAAAAATAGAAATTCAG
Source organism: Magnolia kwangsiensis (assembly GCA_037074715.1). Classification (NCBI taxonomy): domain Eukaryota; kingdom Viridiplantae; phylum Streptophyta; class Magnoliopsida; order Magnoliales; family Magnoliaceae; genus Magnolia; species Magnolia kwangsiensis. The sequence continues at coordinate 43,297,235 of CM073572.1, read as the reverse complement.
TGGGGCAAACAAGAAATTCAGCGGGAGTAAGATGAAATTGAGCGGGCCAAACTAGCAAATGAGCAGGGCAAGCATGAATTTGAGCGGGGCAAACTAGCAAATGAGCGGGTTAGACTAATAAATGAGTGGGGAAAGCGTGAAATTGAGCGGGGCAAACATGAAATTGCGCGGGACAAACTAGGAAATGAGCGGGGCAGGCATGAAATTGAGCAGGGCAAACATGAAATTGAGCGGGGCAAACTAGGAATTGAGTGGGGCAAGCATGAAATTGAGTGGGGCGAACATGAAATTGAGTAAGACAAACTAAAAAATTCAGCAGGAAAATCTGACACATTTGCGTAGCAAGCATGAAATTGAATGGTGCAGACTGAAAATTGAGCGGGATAAACTATAAATTCAGCTATGCAAGCAAGCATTAAATCGAGAGCACATAGCATGATATTGAGCTGGGCAAATGATAAATCAAGCGATCATATCATGATATTGATGTGGGCAAACAATATTTCGAACGAGCATAGTTGATATTGAGTTGGCCAAACATTTTTTCGAGCAAGCATAACATGATATTGAGTGAGGAAAACATTAAATTGAGCGAGCATTGCATGGATATTGAGTAGGCAAATTGTAAATTGAGCGAGCATAGGATAATATTAAGCTGGGCAAACATTAAATTGACCTTATCTACCATGAAATTAAGCTGAGAAAACATTAAGTTGAGCGATCCTAGCATGAAATTTATCGCGGCAAACATTAAATTGACCTTATCTACTATGAAATTAAGCTGGGCAAACATTAAATTGAGTGATACTAGCATGAAATTCAACGCGAAAAACATTAAATTGACCTTATCTACTATGAAATTAAGCTGGGCAAACCTTAAATTGAGCAATCCTAGCATGAAGTTGAGCAGGGCAAACATAGAATTCAACAAGCGTAGCATCAGATCAAGTGAGCCCTAACATTGAATTGAGTAAGTTTGACATGGATTCAATCGATCAACACATAAATTTAACTAAGCCTAACGCATGAAATTGACTAAGCCTAACACATGGAACTGACCAAACTTCGCACGCAATGCCATTGTACGAGTCTAGCTTTTTTTTTCAAGATCTATACCTCCGACTGCTGCAATACCGGTCAAATGCAGGTTGAAGAGAGATGTTTTGGAGTGAGCGAATATTTTGAACCTTTTCAAGGAGATGCAACCAGTTCGTTGGGGTTTCACGTAACCCTCGCCAAGATAAAATATGGAAAATGTTGAATAACGATATCTGGATGGATATCTAGATGATTCACAGAGATTTCAGTCAGGCAAATGAGAAAAAAATCCTTCGTACTTCAGTTCTTCGGTGGAAGAGAGTGTAGGCGAAGCACCTATTTTTTTCTGTTAAGGGGAGTGAAATCAACGCTGAAAAGCAGCAGGTGTGAAAAGAGTATTTGAAAAGGATGGGTATTTTCATCCTAAAATTCGTGATCCACACGTGCTAGTCTAAGTTGCAAAAGAAAGTTTGTCTTCTTTCATAAAAAAAAAAGTTGGCTAAAAAGGTGGGGTCCACAATCCTAAATTTCTCAACGAAAAATTACGAATATATAGTTCTCATATGGACAACAAAACTAGAAACAGTGATGAATGCCTATTAAAAACTTTTTGTGGGCCACAAAATTTTTGGATCGAGTTGATACTTAAAATTATCTTCATCTAGCTCTTATTTAAATTATAAACAGTTTAGATGACAAATAAAAATTATGAAAACCTTAAGAAGGGCCCTTGGGAATTTTTAACGATAAGGCACTCAAACAACACTGTTTCCTGTTATGTGGTCCACCTGAGATTTATATATTCTTATTTTTTAGGAAAGCAGGCTAAAATGTTCTATAGAAACGTATGGACGGCGTGGATATAATCATATCATCAATGTGGACCCCATAGTAAGGGTAACACCCACACCATCTAAAGTGTTATCCGCGTAACACCTGATCCACTCTTAAAAACGCATACAGCCCTTACCGTACCCGAAACAAGAATTCACCCCTCAGTCCCTCCCTCTTCAAAAATAAATCCCTGCTTTTCTCTCAAACAAATTTAAAAAGAGTTGGGATCCTCTGTTATCAGGTTAATAGAGAATTCCTGTTACCCTAATGATTTGGCGTCCAAAGCCATTTTTTTATTTTTTTATTTTTTTAGTGAGCGGTGACATGGACCAATGAGAATTAGGGTATCAGGAATTCTAGCTAATAAACAATTAAGAAATCGGAGCCTCTTTGGCTACTTTCTCTCTCTCACGTCAGTTGCTCTGTTTTCTCTGACGAAAACCACGGCACGCTTCCGATTTCAATGTCAATTTTGAAAAATTTCAGCCATTTATCTTTTTGCGCGAGAAAATTTCTTGTATAAAAATGAGGCTGCCATCTAGAGGTGGGCATCGAGTCGAGTCGGACCGGATTTGCCCTTACTCGACCAGATCTGAACTTCTCAACACCTGATCCAAACTCGTTCCGATCTGCGACCAAGTCCATGTCCTCTGACCCGACCAGACCCATTGTACAGCTGGCCTGACCCAAACCGAACCTGACTCGGTCATGAAAACTGAGTCAGATCAGGTTATGTACGGTTCGGATAGAACTATCTTGACCCTAAAAGAGTTTCAGTGGTAAACTTTCAATCCCAACTGCTTTTTGCAATGTGGTCCACTTAATCTTTAGATCTATCTTATTTTTCAACTCAAGCCTTAAGACGAGCCCACTGAGTGGATGGACGGTTTAGATGTAATACATACCACATGATGGGACCCACAGAACTTGCTGACGGCAACACACCGAACCAGTTGGGCTGGTGCGTTGTACATCTGACAAGAGATTTTTTTTCAATATTTTCTGAAACACGCAGTGGGATGATTCAAAACCTATTAAAGGAGTTCTTTGATACAATGGCAGAGTATAAATAATTATACACATGCACTATGCCGATGTGCATGTCATATGTGTATTCTAATCCAAACCATCTAAATTAAAGGGTCCAGTGTAAATCTTTTGAAAATCATAGAACACACTCTAAACATAGTCACCGTATGTTAGTGGTTTTCAAAGACATGCTCATGGCAAACCCTTTTTTTTTTTCTTTTTTTTTGCTGCGTTATATCAGTGGCAAATTGAAAATGTGTATGGTGGAGATGCGGCTTTAGGAAGGATGATTAACGTATTTGCTCCACTTATCCGGAAATGACGGGTGCCATTTACGAGTATCCCACCGTTTCAAGAGTCGACGTGGCTCCTCCACATATTCATCAATGACAGCTGGGATACGGTAATAGAAATGTAAACTTACAGCATGTCCTAAAATAATCTCCCAAACGGATGAACGGTATGGATTTATCACAAACATCACGGTGGGACCCACCCAGCATCTCACGCAGGAGTTCACGTGAAAGGCTTTCCCTTAAAATCCGCCCGTGTCAGCGAGCTCACTGCTCGAGGCAATGGAACGTAGTCGGTGAGAAGATGTATTCGCTACTCTTCGTGCCACCAGTCAATGCTGGTAGTCGGTGTTCTGTGGACCCCACTGTGATGCATTTATTTCATCCATGCCGTCCACCTATTTTCCTGGATCATTTTATGGTAATAAAAATATGAGCTAAAAAAAAAACAAAGTGTGACCGACGTGATGGACGGTGCAGATCTCATACACACTCAATCTTTCCATCCACGTCAGCAAAATCCATACCACTATACTCGTACGCCAACACACGTGCAGCTCACAGCCATATGTTGCTTTTTTAGAAAACAAGTGGACCATCTCACCTGGCGAAAGGCACGTGCCCACCAGACTCCCGCTCTCTCTCAGATCTCACACAGGCACTGACGCTCCTCGAGCTCTGAGTTGTATGAACAGTTCAAACAAGATCAAAGTTTTATGGCCCCACGATGATGTATTTATTATATCTACACCGTTCATCTAGTTTTAGAGATCATTTTAGAATATTATGCAAAAAATGAATTATGTACAAAGATCATCTAGACCACACCATAAATAGCAGCAGAAATAATGATTTTCACCATTAAACAATTTGTAAGGCTCACCATGACGTTTATTTTCCATCATAAGGTCACAAAGACCTGAATGAAGAGGAAAAACAAATTTCATATTGATCCAAAAGTTCTGTGAACCCAAAAAGGGTTTGAATGGTAAACGCTCAATCCCCCACTGCTTTCCGTAGTGTGGTCCACTTAAAAGTTAAATCTGTCTTAATTTTCGTCTCAAGCTTAATACGATATTGCCAAATAGATGGACGGTTTGGATATAACACATACCTCATGATAACACCCACAGAACTTGTTAACATTAAACTAGCCAATCCGCTTCCCTCTAACTTAGGGGTCTGACTGTTAACGACAGCCTGTGAACAGCTTCGTGCCAATGCCTGCAGCCTACTATGACTATCTCTCTTTCTCTCTTCCGCATGCAGCGATATACCATTTTTTGATGTATATCTTTCTCCAGATCCCGTAAAACTCCAGAACCCAACAGCAAAAAGTGAGGAATTTGATGTATTGCAAGATATCTAGCTAGCCTTTTACTTCTTCTTCAACAGATAGGGAGAGATGGATTCTTCTTCAATAGACAGGGAGAGATGGATTCTTCTTCAACAGACAGGGAGAGACATATAAAAAGAGAGAGACAAATATAGAGAGATAAAGAGAGAGAGAGAGTTGATGGGCTCAAGTGTATATTGGGTGGGATATTTTGGCGCCGAGGCGGTAAAAGTGAATACACACACACACACTAACATATACGGTCCGGATCGGGTCAATCCGAATCGGATTCAACCGGATCGGGTCGGTTCAGAACAGGGTCTATCCGTATTCGCTCCGAAAATCATTCGGATCTGGATTAAGCTACCCGATCCTGACCGATCATGACCATCGGTTTTGTTCGAATCGGGTCGGATCGGGTCTGATCGGACCGGATCCACCGGTTCGAGTATGAAATGCCCAGCTCTACTGCCATCTACTAAACGTCAGGTACGACGTCACCAAGTTTTGTGGGTCCCACCATGATATATGTTTTGTATCCACACCGTCCATCCAGTTGGAGAGAACATTTTAAAGCATGAGACAAAGAATGACTCAGATTCGAAGCTCCACTGGAGCCCACCACAGAAAAAAGTGGAGAGAGTGACGCCCACCATTAAAAAATTCTAAGGGCTACAAAAGTTTTCGATCAAGCTGATATTTGTGTTTTCTCTTTTTAATGTCCTTTTTAACTTATGAACGGGTTGGATTTCAAATAAACATCACGGTGGACCTTAGGAAGGTTTCAACGGTGGATGTCACTCTCTCCACTGTTTTCTATAATAGGGTATATTATAGATTTGTATATGACTAATTCCTTGACTCATGCCCTAATATAATCTCTTGAAATGGATTGACGGTGTGGATACGACACATACATCTCGGTGGGACTCACAGAACTTGGTGACGTAACTTCAATAGCACTCTCGCTGCTCAACCTGTCAGTAGCTAATCCGCCTCCAAACGTTAGCCATCTTCAAGTGGCGATGCATGCAATTCAGACCATTCAAGTTGTGGTTCCATCCGATGGTACCAGCGTATCCAGAACGGAACGGAAACGGATTGGCTACTCCCCGGCCACAGGCCAATGTCTGGTGGTCGATGCTCTGTGGGCCTCACCATGATATAAGTATTTCATTCATGCTGTCTATCTATTTTTTCAGATCATTTCATGGTATAAGACCCAAAATGTGAATATCCCAAGCTCAAGTGGACCACGGTACAGGAAACAGTAATGAATGAGCATCGACCATTAAAAACCTTTTGGGGGCATAAAAGTTTTGGATCAAGCATATCTTTGTTTTTTCCTTTCATTTGGGCCTGTATGACCTAATCAATATATTAGATGTCAAATAAGCAGTACAGTACAGTGGACCTTAGGAGGATTTTAACGGTGGATATCCAATCACTATTATTTTCCTGTGGTGTGGGCCAACTGAGATTTATATCTCTCTGGTATAAAATCCTAAAATGATCTGTAAAAATTGATGATGGGAATGTATGAAACACATACATCATGGTGGGGCCCACGGAGCACCGACCATCAGCCTCGGGGCTGGTGGCAGGGGGAGTAGCCAATCCGTTTCCGAACAGGACACCGGATTTTACAGCTTTTCGTTTAGACCGATGAATATTTCCTCCTCAAGGCAACCCAACGGACCGGACTGTTTGGAATTCGGATTCCTTGCTTAGCACCGAAATTTGGACGGTGTGGATTCATCCAAGCGGTTTTTTGCAATATTTCAGCTTTTTCTCTCGTTTTTTTTTTTCGGCGGGAAATGTATTTTCTTATTGCAGTTCCTATTAATCTTAATAGCACATAAATCAATGGCAGTAGGGAGCTTTTTTCCCAAGATGTACGGACATTCTAAAGTTAATACCATCAGCGATTTTCCACTGTTATTGCTGGCAAATCTTTTTGCACAAAGCCGTACCTCTTTTTGGAACTTTGATTGGGTATTCTTTTGGAAAAGGAAGAAATTGGATGTCTTTTTCACCCATGGAAGTAAAGGATTCCGAGCTTGTTTCCTTCATTATTAAGAAACCCTTTTTCGTCTTATTCCATTTCTTCTGGGGAGTTCTATATATGTTCATTTTTATATTAGATTAGATGAAGAAGTTATTGAAATTTGCATAACTGGGTTGTTTTAGGAGTGAAGGAAGGATGATGAAATCAGACGGTAGAAAAGGCCCATTTTTCAAAGATCCCAATTTGATCAATTTGGTCCTTTCTTGGAGAAGATGGATGAAATTGGAAGGTCAGAAAGGGGATAGATTTCCCAGTTTGATCGATTTGGTTCTCTCATGGTCCATTGAAGATATCTTCGATGAGGAACGCTACAAAGACAAGGTCTGTTTACTCTCTCTCTCTCTCTCTCTCTCTCAATATTTGCAGCTACTTTCCTCTAACATACCTTATGATTTGGTGGAGGCGATACACGTGGGAGGTAGGCGGTGAGGGACTTTTTGTCCTTTTCCTCGGTTACCCCTGTTTTCATGGTGTCTGGCGGGGAGGGGAGTTGCTTGTTACCCACGCCATAAGGAAGTTCCTGTCGATGGAAGCTACGTGAGGCCTACAAAGATGTCCATTAGAAATCCACACCGTCCATCGGTTTCGCCAGATCATGTTAGGTCATGATCCTAAAAATATGGCCAATCCAGAGGTTAAGTGGGCCTCACGACAGGAGACAGTGAAATGTAAATGCCCACCGTTGAAACTTTCTCGGGGCATACCCTTATGTTTATATTTCATCGAAACCGTTCACAAGGTCATTCGCAGTCGAATGAACTGAAAAAACAAATATTAGCCTGATCCAGAACTTCTGTGGCCTCAAGAATTTTTCAACTGTGGATATTCAATCGTCACTGCTTTTGGTATCGTGTGGCCCACTTGAGTTTCGGATGTGTCTCGTTTTTAGACTAATGTCTAGCATGATCTTGATAAACCGATGGACGGGTTGGATTTCTGATGAACATCGGGGTGGGCCCCATGTAGCTTCCACTACATAACTTCCTGTAGGCGGGGCACTGGCGAGAAATTTCCTACTGCACGACCCATATATTGGCCGCGAGCCTTTTCCAGCCCGTTTGCCGTTTAGCTTCCAAAAATAAGCCCCATCTGTACGGACCCATTGCTCAGGTCGAAAATGCGCGTGCTTTTTCAGCTTTTTATTTTTGAAAGCTGGGGGATACTATTGCTACGGATTATAACCGTATGCCGTGGCAGTCCGCACACTTTTTTATTTTATTTTTTAAAATATTTTTCACTTGGATAACCTTATTCTACCAACATTTTTATCTAGTACATATTTATATAAATATGTATATATAAGCATATAAAAAATTCTTTCTCTTTTTTTTTTTTTTTCATTTTTTTCTTTATTCATTTAACAAGAATATTTTCTAAACCAAAATTAGTTACTTAATATACCATATATGATTTTGGGGTAGGAGAAGCTACTTTAGCCAACCAACCAGGTTATTTTTCAAGATTCCATCAGGTTAATGGTCGAAAATCTATTTCATTCGCTTCGCGGTCAATTTTATTCACTTTGTAATCAATTTCAATTAGTTCGTGGTGAATTTCTTTAACTTCACGGTCAATTTCATTCACTTCGTAATCAATTTTAATCACTTCACGGTTAATTCCCGTCATTTCACGGTCAATTCCATGCATTTCACTATCAATTATGGCGATTCTCCTTCACTTCACGATCAATTCAATTCATTTCACGGTCAATTCCCTTCACTTCACGGTAAATTTCATGCATTTTACAATCAATTCCCTTCACTTCATGGTCAATTCCATGCATTTCATGGTCAATTCTGACGATTCCCCTTCACTTCACGGTCAATTCAATTCATTTCATGATTAATTCAATTCATTTCACAGTTAATTCCATGCATTTCACGGTCAATTCTGGCGATTCCCCTTCATGGTCAATTTAATTCATTTCACAGTCAATTCCCTCCACTCCACGGTCAATTCATTTCATTTCACAGTTAATTTCCTTCACTTCATGGTCAATTCCATGCATTTCACGGTCAATTCCGACAATTTCCCTTCACTTCACGGTCAATTCCCTTCACTTCACGGTCAATTCCATGCATTTCACAGTTAATTCAATTCATTTCACTGTCAATTCCTTCACTTCGCGGTAATTTCTGTGCATTTCACAGTCAATTCGCTTTACTTCAGGTCAATTCCATGCATTTCACGATCAAGTTCGGCGATTCCCCTTCACTTCACAGTCAATTCCATTTCACGGTCAAGTTCGGCGATTCCCCTTCACTTCACGGTCAATTCCCTTTACTTCATGGTCAATTCAATGCATTTCACCATCAATTCCCTTCATTTCACGGTCAATTCCATGCATTTCACAGTCAATTCCCTTCACTTCATGGTCATTTTTATTCATTTCACGGTCAATTTGTCACGCCCCAAACTCGGAAACCGGGCTCACAGAATTTTCGATCGCCGAATCCGGCGCCGACAGCCTCCGTAGAACCCCATTCTCGGCGCCTAGCTCCCATTCGCCAAGTTCCGATCCTGGGATGCTACGAGGAGGATTTTCAATGTCAGTTTGATTCGTAATAAGCATAACCAAAGGCATAACCCACAAACAACAACCAAGAACTCCATTACATTTCCACTATGATAAAAAACTTTACAAGTATAATGAGCATAAAGGGAAATACAATGGTAAAGAACCAAAAACTCCAAACGCTCTGCAACGTGCTCCTGCCTCAGCGCTGCTGCGATCCAACGTCACCTGCACGCAACGGTCGTGCATAAGCTTACGGAAAGCTTAGAGGGTGGTGAAAGTGTGTGCGCAAGGTAGTAATATGAACATGCAATGCCTGAGTAATGCGGAATATTCAGATGGAACCATAATATCATGAGCCGTACCAAGGCTTATGCGATGCAAGACATGAATGGTATCGGTCATCCCAAGGCCATGCGATGTGTAATGCAACTCAAGCATACAGATCCTCATCTATGTCCATACATCAATACTGCTCAAAATAGGGGATATCACCGGGGTTTAGTACACTCTAAACCAGATTGCCGCCACATCGTGCGCAATAAGGTAAGTGAAAAAGACCTCACTATCCGTCTGCCAATATCGGGCGAGACTCGTCGATAGCGGACTCATTCCTAGAGCTGGTCAAACTCAGCCTAGCATTGCCCCCTACTCTCGGGCGGATAAGGCCGCACCCCCTTCCAACCGACCACGACACAGTGGAGAGCACAGCCAACTGGTATTCGGCACTCAGCGCTCATCTACCCACTTGGTCTAGACGTTGGAGCAACCTCTTGGTACCATAAGGGTTTAGGGACTTTCACCTAGGGATATCTATAGTATCCCATGTAGAACAAGATTTTTGGTATCCAATCCTGCCAACCACGATACATCTGTGGAAGTTACGACCCCGATGTCGCTAGGGCGTATAATATCCATGTCATACAAATGCGGAATGCATGAATCACGCTATCCAGTCATGCAACCAATCCTGCGCATACTGTGCGCTCATGTAGGACAACACCGCTTAACCGGGAGCCCATAAACAACCTGCCCGAAGGCATATGCTATGATCAGTCAATCCTCATATCAAGCATGCATATGATGCGTATGATCATGAGTCATGAAACTATACTAAACATGTACATGAGTGATGAACCATTCTTACAACGCAGATGGGCCTGGACGGCCTATACACAATAAGTACGGCCTAGCAATAGGCCCTAAGGAGAGTCGTAATGTGGACATCCAATCAGCATTACACTCGCAATGTGGACGTCAAACCAACATTGCTTCCCAGACACGATCTTTGTAAACAGCGCTAGATAGACTGTATGGGAATTACACATTGCAATGGACCGTAGGCTCATCTCATTGGGCCTTACATATATATATCAAATGGATCATATCTTATGGGCCTTTTATTCATCAGATGGGCCATATAATGGGCCACACCAATGGATCTGACGTGCGTTGCAATGGGTCAAAACCCGTGAGCCTTGGATTGCATCAAATGAGCTTAACTCATGGGTCGAATGGGTCACACCAATTGAATCCCATATGAACACCAAATGGGCCTTAACCCTTAGGCATTATATGAGTTCAATGGGCCTAAACCCCTAGGCCTTATGGTACATCAAATGGGCCTAAACCCATAGGCCTTAAACAATCAAATGGGCCTGGTCTAATGGACTTAAAACATAACAAGTGGGCCTAAACCCATAGGCTTTTTACAAAGCAAATGGGCCTAGCCCATAGGCCTTAGATAGTCCAAATGGGCCTAACCCATAGGCTTTTCATAAACTAAATGGGCCTAGCCCATAGCCCTTTTTGAAATTCGAATGGGCCTAGCCCATAGACTCTTTTTATAAATTAAATGGGTCTGGACCCAAGGGTCTTGGAATATATCAAATGGTCCAATCCCATGGGCCGTACATCCACATCAAAGTGGGCCCCAATAAGTGTCACAAATACATTAAGATGAGCCACAAATCATGCTAAGATGGGGTCCACTTGGACTGTGGATTTGTCTCATACTTTGACTCATTCCACAAAATGATCTTTAAAGTGGACGGCTAGATTAGATGTAGCACATGTATCAATGGTGGGGGCCCACAAGAAGACCCACCATCATGTATGAAATCTACAAATATTATATATATATATATATATATATATATATATATATATATATATATATATATATATATATATATATATATATATATATATATATATAAAATATATACAATATTATAATATATTATAGTATTATAAATAATATAATATAACATTATATATAGTATAATATATATATATATATACACACACGCTGCACGCGCACACGCACACACACACTCACGCTGTATGCATGCTCGCACGCACGCTCACACGCTCACACGCCCGCATGCACGCCCAAAGGGCTCCACCGTCATAACACCAGAGCTCCACCGTCCACTGGACGGTGGAGATAAAATGCATACATCATTGTGGGCTCAACGTGGGGCCCACCCCATGACGTTTATTTGACATCCAACCCGTTGATAAGGTCAAACAGACCCGGTTGAAGGAAAAACACAAATTTCAGCTTGGTTCGAAACTACAGTGGGCCCCAAACAGATTTTTAATGGTAAATACTCAATCTCACTGTTTCATGTGGTGTGGGCCACCTGAGTTTTTGATCGTCCTGAAATTTGGAGGGGGCCCACCTGAGAATGGGACCCACCTCATGGACGGTTTAGATGGTATACAAACATCAAGGTGGGGCCCACGGCTGGAGCCGTGGGTCCCTGTTGGATGACCGCCCGCCCGCCGTTCACGGCTGCACGTAGGCGCGTGCAGCCCTCCTGCTGCTCACGAAAAGGCAGAGGCTATGCCTCTTTCAAATTTCAGGAAAAACCCGTTTTATGGGGCCCGCTAAAATGAAATCCGCCCCAGCCATTGCATTCAGTGGCTCGACGCCGTCCAAATGAGTCAAGAGTTCGAATTTTTTTGATGAAAGGAAATGAAATAAATTAAGAAAATGATGTTTGAATGGTGAGGGTGCGATCTTTGACGCTATGGCCCACCAGGTGCTCCGTTCAATCTCATTTCCTGGCTCAACGCCTAAAATGAGATGGTGAAAGGGATGGACGGCTTGGATTAGAACAATACATCAGGGTGGGGCCTATGCAAGTGAGCCACCCCAAAAGCCCTCTTTTTCTTTCTTCCTTTTTCTTATTTCCTCTGAAACGTCCAGCGTCCCAGACGCTGGACGGTTTTTACTAAAAAAAATTTTGATAACGGTGGGCCCTGATGAAGTGGGCCACCACGGATATTCGACGTGTGTACACATATAAGGTGGGCCCCACTTGAATAAAAAATTGAATAAAACAATTCTCAAGGTAGGATCCATTCAAGTGGGCCACACCATCCTATTGCAATAAAATAAAATAAAATAAAATAAAATAAAAGAGAGAGAGAGAGACATGGAGAGTGGGACACGGCTTGTGATGGAGGAACCCCGTCATTATGGGCCCTCCCTTGCAATGAATCATACAAAATAACGGATCTCTTTGATCATGGGACCATCAAAAATGTAAATCAACGATGGAGATCCATTCCCCACCGATATGGACAGTCTAGATGACCTTTTGCAATGAAATAAACATCATGATGAGGTCCATGGAGAATGGCCCCATCATGGAATGATAATGATGATCCAAGTGGTCCATCGGCCACATTTTAGGGTCCCAAGTGAGATCCACACCATTGATCGGTGGGCCTCACTTGGTCCACCATAAAAATAAGTAAAACTACCCTATAGAGGCACCCACCGTCCAATCTTCTTGCTCCTAGAGGTTCCTTGGCACCTTAGCTTCAACTTCAATGGTTAAGATGAAGAATTGAGGGTTGAGATAGGAGATTTTGGGGTAGGAAGGTGGGCCACTTGGAGTTTAGGGAAGCTTGAGAATTTCCATACGCGGGGCTCTTGTTGCTTGAAATTTTTGAAATGAGAAAAAGAGAAAGAGAGAGAGTGATGTAAAGGGAGAGAGAGAGAGTGATGGATGGATGGGTGAGTGATGGGGGGTGTAAGAAATCTTTGAATTTTGAGGCTTTTGTGTAAGAGAGGTATGGATGGTGAAGACTTTGGTGGCTTTTTGTGTAAGAGAGGTATGGGTTTGGGAGACTTTTGTGGTTGCTTGGGAAAAGGGATGGAAGTGATGTGTACTTGACATGTGATGGATTGATGGGATTGATGTGATTGATGTGACACATCATAGAGATTCCCTTAATTTTCGCAACACGCCGCGTTTTCTCGTACCGAACGTTGGCCCATATCTCTTGATCAGAGTATCGCCTCGGCGCGCGAGTCGCGGTATCGGAACCACGGCGACGGCGCGGTCGCTATGGTATTAGTCTCGGGTTGAGTCGACTCGGGTTGTCGGCACATGAATTAGGGTCGCGCATCGATATTGATTAAGGGTCAAAGGTCACCGGAATTCGACCGGTAAGACCGCGGAAGTGTACGGAAAGGTACAGACCAAGATACGGGTCTTACACAATTCCATGCATTTCACGGTTAATTCCCTTCACTTCATGGTCATTTCCATTCATTTCACGGTCAATTCCCTTCACTTCACGGTCATTTTCATGCATTTCACGGTCAATCCCCTTCATTTCATGGTCACCATAACATTTATTTTCCATTCAATCTATTCATAAGGTCATAAAGACCTGGATGAAGAGGAAAAACAAATTTCATACTGATTCAAAACTTCTGTGACACCTAAAAGGGTTTCAATGGTAGACGTTCAATCCTCTATTGCCTTCTACAGTGTGGTTCACTTGATTACTAGATCTATCTTATTTTTCGTCTCAAGCCTTAATACGAGTTCACCAAATAGATAGATGGTTTGGATATAACACATACCACATAATGGGACCCATAAAAAGTGGTGGGGATTACAACAAGAAAAAAAAAAACAGCAAGCGAGTTGAGGTCGACCAACCCTGTCGACCGGGTTAGTGGCTACGGATTATAACTGTAGCCCTAACCATAGTGTCGTGGCAGTTGTGCACCTTTTTTTTTTTAATTACATGGAGAACTTTATTCTACCTACATTTTTCTCTAATACGTAGTTATATAAATATGTATATATAAGCATATAAAAAAATTTCCTCTCTCTCTCTCTCTCTCTCTCTCTCTCTCTCTCTCTCTCTCTCATTTCTTTCTTTATTCATTTAACAAGAATATTTTCTAAACCAAAATTAGTTACTTGACGTACCATATATGATTTTTGGGTAGGAGAAGCTACTTTAGCCAACCAACCTGGTTATTTTCCAAGATTCCATCAGGTCGATGGTCGAAAATCCATTTCATTCACTTTGCGGTCAATTTCAATTAGTTCATGATGAATTTCTTTAACTTCGTGGTCAATTTCATTCACTTCGCGGTCAATTTCAATCACTTCACGGTCAAATCCCTTCATTGCATCGTCAATTCCGGCAATTCCCCTTTACTTCACAGTCAATTCCCTTCACTTCATGATCAATTCCATGTGCATCTCACAGTCAATTCCCTTCATTTCATAGTTAATCCTATGCATTTCACGGTCAATTCTGGCATTCTCCTTCACTTCATGGTCAATTCAATTCATTTCAAGGTAAATTCCTTTCACTTCACGGTCAATTCAATTTATTTCACAGTCAATTCCCTTCATTTCACAGTCAATTCCCTTCACTTCACGGTCAATTCCATGCATTTCACGGTCAATCTCGACGATTCCCCTTCACTTCACGGTCATTTCCTATTTCACGGTCAATCCCTTCTTGTAGAAATAGAAAGCCTGAGATTAAGGACTCATACCCCCTCTAAGATGTGTTAGGTTCCTTTTGCCTTCCAATAGAAGTCATCCGCCTTTGTTTCTCGCACACCAACAACATCAAGGGGCTTTCCTTTCAATAGGCCAGTCCAAATGATCTTGAGTTTTGTTTGTTCAAGTGCCTATGCTTCCTTTATAGAGCATCCTTCCTAAATGCTAGTGCACCAATGTGGTTAGAGTTTATTGGCTTCTCTCACAAAGAAACGACATTCCTAATGAGCTTGTTTGTCATTGCTTTTTCACTTGGAGGATTGTTTGAAGGTAAGATGGGAGATATACTTTCCATGTGTTACCCAAACTCTGGAAGGATAACTCTATCATAGATAAGCTCAGGTTCGGCAATCCCACTGGCAGCTAGTGTTACTAGATGATCCCACTACAAGATTTATGAATGGTTTAGTCTTGTTCATGATGGGATAGTGGATATCATGGAACACTCCTACTACAAACAAGTATGCCTCTATCCTAATCCCCTCTTTTAATTCCTTTTCTCATGAAATGCAGATCATATAAACAACTTTGCTAATGGGAGTCCTCTTAGTTCCATTTTAAGGTGCATGGGCCACATGTACCACATGGAACAATTTGTGAGATCCAAGCTGCTCATTAGTGGTCCCCATCAAGTAGATTTCCTGGGTGAAAAGATATGAATATTTTTGCTCTCTAGTCCACATGTACAAAAGAAATGAACAATTAATAGATATTTCATGGTCAATTCCCTTCACTTCAAGGTCATTTCCATGCCTTTCACGATCTATTCCGGCGATTCCACTTCACTTCACGGTCAATTCCCTTCACTTATCGGTCATTTCCATGCATTTCACGGTCAATTCCCTTCACTTCACAGTCATTTCCATGCATTTCATGGTCAATTCCCTTCACTTCACGATCATTTCCATGCATTTCAAGGTCAATTTCGGCGATTCTGCTTCACTTCACAGTCATTTCCATTCATTTCACAGTAAATTCCCTTTGCTTCACGGTCAATTCCATGCATTTAACGGTCAATTCCGGCAATCAGTTCATGGACAATCAATCTCCCTAACCATTGATTAGAAGGTTTGAATATCCAATCAAAATGGTTTTTAACAGAGACAAACCATCGAAATCTTCAAACAATACCTAAGAAGTTGAATATATAATATATTAAATTTTCACAGTGAGTAAAGATGATGTCATAATTATAGGTAAAGAGAAGTTAATTGGGAACATTAAATGGACAAGTTAGCTTACTTGGACAACTGTAGTGAACTTGATTGCTATGATACCTTTGGATTACAAGTAATGGTTAACGGCAGGTAGCCTTGAGTAGAATGGAACATGGAAGATGTAATGCGATAGTAGGATGGAGATTTAATGGAGAAAATGGGTGAAAAGAAGGAATATGGATGACAGAGATGAGTTCAGACGTGTATTTGGACATAAGGTAAAGAGATGAGTTTGGACGTAAGGGAATTGATCATGAAATGCATGGAATTGATAGTGAAGTGAAGGGGAATCGCTGGAATTGACCGTGAAATGAATGGAAATGACCATGTAGTGAAGAGAATTGACCGTGAAATGCACGTAATTGACCGTGAAGTGAAGGGAATTGACCGCAAATTGAAGGGGAATTGCCGGAATTGACCATGAAATAAATGGAAATGACGGTGAAGTGAAGGGAATTGACCATGAAATGCATGGAATTGAGTGTGAAGTGAAGGGAATTGATGGTGAAATTCATTGAATTGACTGTGAAGTAAAGGGAGTTGACCGTGAAATGCATGGAATTGATCGTGAAGTGAAGGGGAGTTGCCGGAATTGACTGTGAAATGAATTGAATTGACCATGTGGTGAAGGGAATTGACCGTGAAATGTATGGAATTGACTGTGAAGTGAAGGGAATTGACCGTGAAATAAATTGAGTTGGCCGTGAAGTGAATGGAAATTGTTGGAATTGAACATAAAATGCATGGAATTGACCGTGAAATGAATTGAATTGAACGTGAAGTGAAGGGGAATTGCCGGAATTGACTGTGAAATGCATGGAATTGACAGTGAAATGAATTGAATTAACCGTGAAGTGAAGGGAATTGACCGTGAAATGAATTAAATTGAATTTACCGTGAAGTGAAGGGAATTGACCGTGAAATGAATTGAATTGAATTTACCGTGAAGTGAAGGGGAATCACCAGAATTGACAGTGAAATGCATGGAATTGACAGTGAAATGAAGGGAATTAACCGTGAAATGAATTGAATTGACCATGAAGTGGAGGAAATTTGTCACGTCCCAAATCTGAAAATCGGATTCACATGAATCCCGATTGCCGAATCCGGTGTCGACAGCCTCCGTAGTGCCCCATTCTCGGCTCCTGACAATCAAATGCCAGATTCCGATCCTGGGATCCTACAAGGAGAATTTTCAGAATGAAATTTTTTTTTGTAATGGAGCATAACTACAAGCATAACCAAGTCACAAAACAACATCACCACATATCCACTATAACAAAAATTTTAAGTACAATGCAGAAAGGGAAATACAAGGTGATCAAAAAGTTCCAAAAGGTCCTGATATGCAATCCTGTCTCAGCGCTGCTGCCGTCCAACGCTACTTGCACGCAACTATCGTGCATAAGCTTACAAAAGCTTAGAGGGTGGTGTAAGTGTGTGCGTAAGGCAAACGCCAAGTGTACAGTATCAGAACAATGCGAAAGTATATGGTAAGTCCATAGAATCAACCATGCCAAAGCTATGCGATGAGATATGAATGTCATCGGCCACACCGATACAATGCAAGGCCTATATAGCCGAATGTCATATGCGAAATGCAATCCAAGCAAGTCGGTACTCCTCAAGTACGTATATCAGTACAGTTCCTCTCTGGATATCACCGGGGTCTAATACACTTCACAGAGACTGCCACCTCCCTAGCTGCACAGTCAAGCAAGCGAATAAGACCTCACTATCCGCCTGACCAGTAGTATGTCAATACCTACCCGGCTCGTCGATAGCGGACTCATTTACGAGCTGGTCAAACTCAGCCTAGCTTATAGCCCTCTCACTCAGGCGGATAAGGCCACACCCCCTTCCAACCGACCACGACACAGTGGGAGACGCGGCCTACTGGTATTCGGCACTCGGGCGCTCATATACCCACTCGGTCTAGACGCTGGAGCATCTCCTAGTACCAAAAAGGTTTTGGAACTTTCACCCAAGGACATCCTAAGTGCCCACAATGCTAGAATAAGTATTTTCGGTATCCAATACGGTCATCCACGATGTACCTGTGGAGCCACGGCCCTGATGTCGCTAGGGCGTGCAGTGATCAAGTCATACGTATGCGAGATGCATGAATCACGCTGTCAAAACATGCAGCAATCCAGCGCGTACTGCGCGATCATGTGGGGCACTCAGTCACATAAGGAGCCCCATAAATGGTCTGCCCAATGGCGTATGCTATGATCAGTCATTACTCATATCAAGCATACATATGATGCGTATGGGCATGAGTCATGAGATTATTCTAAGCATGTTATAAGGCAATGAATAGCAATGGGTATGGACCTATCAACGGGCCCTAAAGATAGTTACAATGCGGACATTTAACCAACATTGTACATACAATGTGGACGTCAAACCAACATTGTTTCCTAGGCATGGCTTGCCATAAATATCATTTCACGAACCATGAGAAACGTACATTGCAATGGACCCTAAGGTCGTCCGTTAGGCCTCGATCCCTGGGCCTTAGATATATCAAATGGGTCGTATTACATGGGCCTCACATTCACCAAATGGGTTACATTGATGGGCCTCACCAATGAGCCTTATGTACATTGCAATGGTCCATGATCCATGGGCCTTGAAATACATCAAAGTGGCCTCACAACTTGAGCCTTAAATATGTCAGATGGGCCCATACACATGAGCTTTAAATATATCAACTAGGCCACTCCATTTGTGCCCCATGCACATCAAATGGCTTAATCTCATGGGCTTTAATATGTATCAAATGGGCTTGAATCCCGTGGGCCTTATATAAAATAAGTGGGCCGGATCCCATGGGCATTGCATATGTCAAATGGGCCCAAACCCATGGGCATTATACATGCCAGATGAGCTTAATCCCATAGCCCTTATATGTATCAAATGGGCCTGATCATTTGGGCCTCAGATATATACCAAGGTAGGCCTCAATGAATGGCCAAAGTTAAATCAATAAAGGGCCCTATACACATGCCATGGTGGCCCATTGAACCATAGATCTGGCTCATTTTTAGCTCAACCATAAAAATGAATTTATTTTTTTTTTTAAAATAAATGGACGATTTAGATGCAACACATGCATCATGGTGGGGGCCCACATGAAGGCCTATAATTAGATATATTATATATAATATGATATATATAATATATATATATATATAATATAATATTTTATATATATACACACACTGAGGGCCCCACACGTAGAGGGGTAGGTCCCACCGTCCAGCTGCCCCGCTGGACGGCGTTGGTAAAACACATGCGTCACGGAGGGGGTCCCACCGCCTGGACGGCTTGATTAAAGCACATACACCACTGTGGGTCCCATGTGGGGCCCACCATAAAGTTTACATGCCATCTAACCCGTTGATGAGGTCACGGAGACCTGGTTGAAGAGGAAGTACGAATTTCAGCTTGATCCAAAACTTATGTGGGCCCCAAAAAGGATTTCAATGGTGGAATTCAATTCACACTATTTCAGACGGTGTGGACCACCTGAGCGTTGGGTTTCTCTGAAATTTAGAGGGGGCCCTCTTCAGAGAGTGGCCCACCTCATGAACGGATTGGATGGAACATAAACATCAAGGTGGCCGTGGGGCCCTGCTCGTCCGCCCGCCAGTGGCGCTGGCGCGGCCTGCTGCGCCTGACAACGGCAGCAGCCTCTGCTGCTTTGGTTTGTTTTTTTTTTTTTTTTTTGAAATCGCGAAATTCCGCGGTTTTTCCTGTGTAGGGCCCACTTCAAGTAGATCCAATCCATCCATTAGATTCCACAGCTTAAAAGAAGTCCAACGACTCCAATATTGAATATAATTTGGAGGTATAGAAATATTAGAATGCCTTTTTAATGGTAAAAATCACCATTTTCTATATTGTGGCCTACCAGATACTCGAATCACCTTCATTTTTCGGTTCATCGGCTAAAATAATCTGAAGAATGTAATGTATGACGTGGATTGAATACATACATCGAGGTGGGTCCTATACAAGTGGCTCTCTCTCCAAAAACTTTAAACCTATACATTTTTTTCTCCTTTTTTTTTTTTTTTTTTTTTGCCTGACGGTTCACTTTGACGTCCAGCGTCCAGACGCTAGACGATTTGGATACCATATATTAAGGTGGGCCCCACCTTTAGATGGGTTGTCTAGGTGGGCCACCATGTATATGGATGGTATAGGTAAGGCATACATCAAGGTGGGGTCCATCGGAGTGGGCCGCACCTCTACATCATCACACACAAAAACAATGGAAGAAAGAGAGGGAGAGAGAGAAAAGAGCGGGACACGTGCGATGGAGGGACCCCGACACTATGGGCCTTCCGTTTCAATCATCCAATCATACATCAAGGGGCCCATTGCATATGGACCATCAAACAAAAGATCAACGGTGGAGATCCCACTCCACTAAAAATGGACGGTCTAGATGACCTCTTAATACAAGGAAAGTATACATTATGATGGGGTCCATGGAGAATGGCCCCATCATGGAATGATTTGATGATCAAGATGGGCCACCGGCCACATCTTATGGTCCCAAGTGAGATCCACACCATTGATCGGTGGGCCTCACTTGGCCCATCATAAAAACATAAAAAGTAGTCTAAAGAAACACCCACCACTTGATCTTCTTGGTCCGTTGAGATGCCGGTCTCCTTACGCTTCACTTTGATGGTGGAAGATGAAGAATGAATGGTTAGGATGGGAGATTTGGGAGTGGAAAGTGGGCCACCAAAATGTACATTTTTCTCTCATGGAAGGCCTTGGACGTGGGAGGCTCTCTTGGTTGCTTGGGTTGGTGTGAGAAAAGAGAGAGATAGAGAGAGAGAGAGAGAGAGAGAGAGAGAGAGAGAGAGAGAGAGAGATGTAGGGAGATGTGAGGTGAGTGATGGGTGAGGTGATGTATTAGTTGACTTGAGTGGTAGCTTGACTTGTGGAGAAAGGAAGCATAGGTGCTTGTACTTGACATAAAGTGATTGATGGGTGATTGATTGATGGGATTGATTTGACACTTTGTAGAGATTCTCTTGAGATTTGCAACGCGCGGTATTTTTTCTCAAACTGAATGCGGGTTCGCATCTCATTGTCTGGGTATCGGATCAGTGCGTGAGTTGCGGCGTTGGAACCGCGGCGACGGTGCGGTCGCAACGATACAAGTCTCGGATTAAGCCGGTTCAAATGAATAGGATATGACTTACGGTCGTGCGCAACTTCAACTATAGGTCGCGGATTGCCGGAATTTGATGAGAAGGATCGCGGAAAACAACGGAACAGTACGGATTAGGATACGGGTCTTACAGAATTGACCGCAAAATGCATGGAATTCACCATGAAGTGAAGGGAATTGACTGTGAAATGAATTGAATTGGCCGTGAAGTGAAGGGGAATCATCGAAATTGACTGTGAAATGCATGGAATTGACCATGAAATGAAGGAAATTGACCGTGAAGTGATTGAAATTGACTGCGAAGTGAATGAAATTGACTACGAAGTTAATGAAATTGACCGCAAACTGAATGAAATAAATTTTCGACCATCGACCTGATAGAATCTTAAAAAATAACAAAGTTGGTTAGCTAAAGTAGCTTCTCCTACCTTAAAATCATATATGGTATATCAAGTAACTAATTTTGGTTTAGAAGATATTCTTATTAAATGAATAAAGAAATAAATGAAACAAAAAAGGAAAAAAAATTATATTCTTATATATACATATTTATATAAATATGTATTAGAGAAAATGTAGGTAGAATAAAATTCTCCATGTAAATAATAATAATAATAATAATTAAAAAAAAAAGTTTGTATATTGGTTTGGCACTATGGCTGTGGCTATGGTTATAATCCGTAGTCACTGACCCAACTCGCAAGCTTTTTTTTTTAATATATATATTTAATTTTATATTGTAATTCCTATTACTTTTTGTGGGTCTTATTATAAAGTATGTGTTATATTCAAACCATTCATTTATTTGACAAACTCGTATTAAGGCTTGAGATGAAAAATAAGATTAATCTAACTACTAAGTGGATCATACGGTAAAAGGCAGTGGAGGATTGAACGTTTACCGTTGAAATCCTTTTGGAGGCCACAAAAGTTTTGGATCATTATGAAATTTATTTTTCCTCTTCACTCATGTCTTTGTGACTTTATGAATAGATTAGATGGAAAATAAATGTTACAGTGGCTTTACAAAAATTTTAACAGTGAAAATGGTTCTTTGTAGTGTAGTTCAGTTGATCTATATATATATATATATATATATATATATATATATATATATATATATATATATATATATATATATATATGCTCGGAAATAATCTTTAAATATGGATGAATGTCGTGGATATAATAAATACATCACCGTTGGGCCACGTAACTTTGATATCTTTTGAACCGTTCGTACAATTCGGAGTTCGAGGAGCGTCAGCGCTTGCAGGAAATCCGCTTCCGGAAGATATAAGCATTGGCATTTTCGATATGAGAAATGGGGCCGTATAGCCGAGGCTTATTCTTGAGAGGTAAAAGCAAGTGGGCTTGAAAAGGTTGGTGAGGCATATATATGGGTCGTACAGTAGGAAATTTCTCACAACTCGCGTCCGTTTGGAAGGTTTGCATTGGGAGCTTTAACACGTGGCTTAAAATAAGGCGTTCAAAATTGTAGGCCCTATTAGAGGGTTTATCAACTACTTGAGAATATGTGGTTGGGATCGATAAGTCAATCTGATAGCCGGCTTGGGTGTGACCATTTTTCCAACGAGTGTAGTTCTTCCCACGTTTGTGCCATGTGTCAGTTTTTTTAAAGTACATTAGTGTTACCTGGCATTCTACGCTACGTAAATCGCGGGTTCGACGTTTGGACGTGGATTGCGTCCTACCTTAGTAATCCGTCCGGGCAGGGCTATGTGGGGTCCACTGTGATGTAAGTGTTTTATCAACGCCGCTCATCATTTTTCTCAGATCATTTAAAGGTATGAGACAAAATCTGAGGCAGGTAAAGGGCTTAGGTGGGCTACAAAGTGGGGATTCAAATTGCACCATTAAAAACTTTTTGGGAGCTGAGAAGTTTCCGATTAAGTTGATATTTGATTTTTCACTTCATCAACGTCTACATGACGTTATGAATAGGTTGGATGTTAAAAAAAAAACATGGTGGCCCTTAAAAAGGTTTCAACGATGAGTGTCATTATCACTACAGCTTCATTTGGTGTGGTTCACTGGAGCCGTGGACATGCTTCATTTTTAAGAACTTACATTAGAGTGATACGGCTTCCTTTTTAGGAACTTACATTAGAGTGATACGAGAAGAGCGATGAACAGCATGAACAAGACACATCACAGTCGGCCCCACGGAGCCTTGCCCGGATAGATTACCGTACGGGGGTAACGCAATGCACGTTCTCGACGTTTGGGCTTTTGGTCGTCGTCGTCGTATTTTATAGTTCTCGGCGCATTTTTGATTTGTTCAGTGGAAGCTTATGTTTCCGTGAATCTAAACCGTTGATATGATGTTACTCAGACAGTTTGGCCCATGAATGAATTCCGATGAAAGATCCTAACAATAGAAACAGTTGCTGCATTTTCTTTCTTAACCGTATACCTATCGGCCACCTACTGAACAGTTAGAGTTATTTTGTCCATCCATACGATCTGCTACGTAAGCCATTCGCAGTGGGGCAAACAGTATCAAAAGTTTAGATCGGTAAACTTTGGGCCCCATTGTGAAAACAAAAATAGTAATTTACCAGGACGATTTTTGCGATCATTGCATGATGCCTTTTTAAAGACTTTCGGTCAACACCCTGTCTAAGGCTCGGGCAGATATATATATATATATATATATATATATATATATATATATATATATATATATATATATATATATATATATATATATATATATATATATATATATATGGGAAAAGGTACTATGCACTCGAGCTCACGGCTTCATCCCATGCGGTCGAGCTGTGTGGCCCCACCGTAATGCATTTCGAACATCTACTCCATCAGTAAGATGCACCATTCCATCGTGGATCTAGGTCTCAAAAATCAAGTCAATCCGTGACTTTTGTGGGCCACACCACATACAGTAGTGGAGAGGGGGCCGTACACCATTAAAACATTCATAATCATTTTTTGAGTCCCACCGAGATGTGGTTTGCAAATCCAGCCCATCCATTATGTGTGTCGCATTATGATTAGGGGTCAGACCAAGTTTCAGAAGCATTAAAGACTCAGGTAGGCCCCACCAAGTTCTTTTATACATTTTAACGGGGTCTTCACATGATTTTAGATGGTATGGCCCACTTGAGTTCCGTATACGGCTGATTTTTGGGATATCTCATTATTTAAAGGGGAACCATCAAATGCACGGTGTTGATGGTCGACATGCATCACGGTGGGGCCCACACAGCTCGACCTCACGATAAGCTTATCGTGAGCTCGAGCGCATAGTACCTTTTCCACACACACACACACACACACACACATATATATATATATATATATATATATATATATATATATATATATATATATATATATATATATGGGAAAAGGTTCTATGCGCTGTGTGGGCCCTACCGTGATGTGTTGACCATCAACGCATGCATTTGATGAGTTCCCTTTAAATTATGGGATATCTCAAAAATCAGCCTTATACAGAACTCAAGTGGGCCATACCATCTAAAATCATCCGAAGACATGCCTAAAACATATAAAACACTTAGTGGGGCTCACCTGAAATTTGGATGCATTTGAAACTTTGTCTGACCCCTCATCCAAGTGGGACACACATAATGGATGGGCTAGATTTATGAACCACATCTCGATGGTCCCAACAAATGATTATGAATGTTTTAATGGAGGGTAACCCCTCTCAACTTTTGTATGTGGTGTGGCCCACACAAGTCACGGATTGACTTGATTTTTAAGCCCCAGGCCCACCATGGAATGGTGCATTTGACTAATAGGGTAGATGGTTGACATGCATCACGGTGGGGCCCACACAACTCGATGAAATGGGAAGTTCCTATGAGGTCAAGCTGTGTGGACCCCACCGTGATGTATGCAGCTCGACCTCATGAGAAGTTCCCATGCATGAGCTCAACTGCATAGAACCTTTTCCCATATATATCGACCACATAGAACGATTGGAATTCCTATGAGGTCGAGTTGTATGGGCCCCACCATGATGTGTGTTGAACATCAACATCGTGCATTTGATAGGTCCCCTTTAAATTATGGGATATCCCAAATATCAGTTATGCATGGAACTCAAGTGGGCCATATCATCTAAAATCATATAAAGACATGCCTAAAACATAGAAAAGTAATTGGTGGGGCCCACCTGAAATTTGAATGCATCTGAAACTTGGTCTGACCCCTCATCCAAGTGGGACACACATAATGGATGGGTTGGATTTGTGAATGATGTCTCGGTGGGCCTAAAAAATGATTATGAATGTTTTAATGGGAGGATAATCCCTCTCAACTTTTGTACGTAGTGTGGCCCACTAAAGTCTTGGATTAACTTGAATTTTAAGCCCGATACCCACCATGGAATGGTGCATCTAATTGATGGGGTAGATGTTCAATGAGCATCATGGTGGGGCCCTCACAGTATATATATATATATATATATATATATATATATATATATATATATATATATATATATATATATAACTCTCTCTGCCGTACTTTTGGCTAAGTTTTGTCAATATTGAAAGTAGGCTAGGATGGGTGGGCAATTAGGAGCTGACGGTCTACATGGTCTCGAAACCTTTGTACAAAGCAAAAGATAGATGGTAAACACCATAAGTCCACCAAACCACGATGATGTAGAAATGTTCTTATGATCCCTTTGATTCTACGGATAAGATTCACTGACTTACGATTAATGGTTTAGATCGTCAAGTGGTGGGTCGGATGGACAAAAAGATATGTTTCTCCTCATTTTAAGGAATTTTTTAAAAAAGGAATTTAGAAATTTGGTTGAGGCAAGGGTTATCCCATCTCAACTCCCACTTACTAGTGGCTGTCCATGAGTAGGCCCCATGGGCCCATTTCTAACAGTCCATCTTCCTAATCTTTTAAATTGAATTCAATTTTCAAATCCCACTTACCAGTGGTTGTCCACAAGTGAGCCCCACAGGTCCATGTCTAACAAGGACTGTTTGGGTTTAAAGTTTGGGGAGTTAATACTCTGGTAGCCTACGATGCTTGATGTTGATACAATTTTCCGGTAGACCCTCCTTGGTTTGTTAACCCTTAGGGACCTGCATAGAAGAAAACAAGAAACAAAGGATACCCTGGCTTATACAGGGGATCCTTCGATGCCTAAGTTAGGATCTTATGCCTTTCGTAGGCTAGGATCTTAAGGAAACGAGTCACCAGTCAAGTATTAGGGTATGTATGTGTACGTTACATTGGTTGGAGGTACCTCTATTTATAGGAGAAGGAAGATCATGCCGTAAGGAGTTTTTCCTGATATGCCGGAGAACATTCTGCACAGGTATCCAGATTCATCAAGGATTCTCTCGAGATTATCCTCATCCGAGGTTCTTGGGATTTGATTTGATCCCTCGAAGATCTTAGGAGAGATCTTCGGGCCATTGGAGAAAACAGTCCGGGAAAAGGTTGGGTGATAGAAGTGTTAGATATAGTAGGCGCAAGTAATATTGAGCCTTCCGTTAGATTGGTATCTACCTTGTGTTAGAGGTTATATCGAGTTATGGTCTAGCTACAGCCGAGCTATGGCCGACCTATAGGTTAGGTCGGCAGTTGACCCTTTGAGTAGACTTACAGTTATATCCTCTTTGAGTGTCCTTACAGTTG
Organism: Magnolia kwangsiensis; assembly: GCA_037074715.1. NCBI lineage: Eukaryota > Viridiplantae > Streptophyta > Magnoliopsida > Magnoliales > Magnoliaceae > Magnolia > Magnolia kwangsiensis. The sequence goes on along the minus strand of CM073572.1, from coordinate 43,270,192 downwards.
CATCGACATCCTTGAAGGTTGACCTGTCTTCGGCAGTAGATGCCTCTTACGGCTCAAATCCCATTGGGTCCGTGCTGGTTTGTAGAGTTGGTCCATTCCATAAGTCGACCTATTGACTCATCTATTTTCCCCCAACACTTGATATGCGTAAGTCAATTACTTTGGTGGCCCATGACCCTGGAAACGCTAGTTAGAAATTGTACACGTTAAAGATATTAACTCAAACTAATCCATCTAATTTGTGGAGTCATACATTTTAAAAACCAGATTTGTTGAACAATCCGAAACTCTGATGTGTGGAATTTTAAGGTGGTAAAGACGTGTACATGTCTCCTCAAGAGAGACGTCTCCTTCTCTTCTTCTGATTCTTACCAATTTATGTCCGTACATCCGTACACACAAGTACGTGTGGTGAAGCCGAAATCGGATTGGGTACTGAGTTACTCAATATGCTCTAATCTTACTAGGTAAACAGAGTTAGGCCCACCTTGAATGTATGTGGTCCATCCACGCCGTCCATCCATTTTTCCATCTAATTTAAGGGGTTGAGTCCAAAATTGAAGCATATCCAAAGATCAAGTGGATCATACCACAAGAAACAGTGGGGATAATGATTTCCATTGTTGAAACTTTGCTAGGCCCCACAGTGATGTTTATTTGTCATCCAACCAGTTCATAAGATTATACAGACATGGATGAAGGGAAAACATAAATATAAGTTTGATCCAAAACTTCTTTGGCCCCCAATAATTTTTCAACGGTAGAAATTGAATTCAACTGTTTCTTGTGGTGTGGTCTATTTGAACATTGTATATTCTTTATTTTGTGGCTCAAGCTCTAAAATTATATGGTAAAATGGATGAATAGAGCAGATAAAATACATAAATCATGATGGACCTCACAGAGTTTACTCAGTACACTAAGCATAGTGAGTTACTACGCAATCCGCTTCCGATGAAGCCTAGTTCCTATAGGCTTTCTGATATACTCTCTCATGTGGTGGTTTATTTAAAGAGAGGACCATATTTAGAGAGAGGCATTACATTAATTCATTTTCTAGGGTATTCCTTGGTATGAGATTCCTTGTACAGGTGGGAGAGAAGTTAGCCTTTTATTTATATTTATCTTATTTCTAGTGGCGAATAAAGCTCTATGTTGTTGTCTCATATAGTGTTTTAAGTATCTATAATATCGGCAGATATATCCCACGATAAATGTTGTATCCCACCTATGCGATACAAAACACATAAGTAGTGAGAAATATCCCACATCTTCGATCTAGTGAGCGTTTTTTTATTTTCGATCATTTTTTTCTTGTAAATCATGTTAAATTAGTGTCAAATTGTTACAAAATAACAAATTTTCATGTTTTGCATTAAAAATCATGGATTGGGAGCTTCGATTTTGAGATTTAAAGGAGATGGACTAAGTTGCAGAAAAATGAAAAAAATTAAAATTTCTCAATTTCTCACGAATCAGTTGCAATATTTGTGTCTAAACGTAAAATCAAACATGTATGTATATAACTTGATCTAATAATTATTCTTTTACTTTTAAATGAATTGCTTGTATTTCCACACGTCTTCTTACATTTATAAATTATATGAATAGGCTTTGAATATACTTGCATCAATTCAGTTATACAGCGCATAAATTAGGACCCCATATAAAAAAAACCTATTATGTGCACTTGTTTTTTTATAATGTTTTGATTTGTAAGTGTGTATTGATGTCTTTTTTTAACAATCACTGGAGTTTTATTGAAAAATTCAACCAATTTCTCAATGTTTCCCCATGTTTCCAACAACAGCGATATATTACACAATACGACCGATATATCTCATGCAATAACCGATACATATTTGTATCCCAAAGGTGAGATACATAATGCAATACTAATATTTCAAACATTGGTCCCATGGAGTAGACATATTATCGAACGACGTAAATTTTCGTGCTTCTTATCTCTTATTTTGGTTTGATTCTTTTGGCTTTTTGTTTAGCCATATTTTTTACGTTTTGGCCTTACCAATATTAATAACGTGTGGGTGTTTTTTTTTTTTCAACAACTAGTATCATATCTAAAGGTTAAGAATCATTTTAGCACAAAATTGGTGTTGGTGTATGTTTTGCAATTGTATTTCAGATGGTTGGATCAAGTTCTACCATATTCAGGGTACCGAAGTTTGACGGATCCAATTACGTATTATAGAAATTGAAGATGAACGCAGTGTTTGTGAGGGAGGGATGTGTAATTATGATTTAAGAAAAAGAAAAGAAGCTTATAAAGATGAAAGACGAGGTATTTGAGGAGAAAATTCAATTAGTCATGATGAATCTTCTTCTTACACTAGATGGTTTAAATTTATTCAACGCATCTAATCAAACCATTACAAAATGTTTGTGGACTAATTGCGAAACCTATGTAAGGAAAAATCAATATCAAACAAGATCTTTTTATGCTGACAACTTTTTTTTTTGGGCAAGGTGGATTCATTCCACAATTCCATTAATCATGGACTTTTACAACTCTTCGGGAGGGACCCTACAAAAAGGGGAGGCCCCTCCTATCATAAAACAACAACAAGAAAAAAAACCAAGAGCTATACAACCCCTACCAGGATGCCTCATCAGCCCTAATGGCCCCTAGGCCAACCCGATCTAGGAACATCAGACCTCTAATGGAGGTCGAAAGTGCAGCCAAACTATCCACAACTATGTTCTCTTGCCTCTCACCACCCTAGTGGGCCAGACCATCAGCAAGGCCGTTCCCTTCTCGGAAGGTGAATCGCAGCGAAATGGAACCTCTTTTCATGAGGTTCCTAATCCTAGCAATCCACGATCTCCCCTGCCATGAGGGAGACGCTCTCCCCTGAAGAAGGTCAATAACCAACTGCGAATCCAACTCTAACTCAATTTGGATGAACCCCTTATTAAGAGCGAGGAGCCCATCATGCGCCGCCCTTAACTCCGATTTGTTGTTAAAACCCCACCCATAACTTGAGGCGAAGGTGAAGAGAAATTTATGGTCACCATTTCTCACCAGACCCTCACCTCCAGAGATACCAGGGTTCCCTTTGGCGGAGCCATCAATGTTTAATACCTTAATTAGTAGATTGGAGATGGTCGATGTGAAGATTGACGATAAAGATGAAGGAATGATCCTCTTTGCAAGACCACCTTAATAGGTTTAATACCTTAATTAGTAGATTGGAGATGGTCGATGTGAAGATTGACGATAAAGAAAATGTCACGCTTTTGTTCTGTTTGATGTCAGATTCATGGGATGGTTTGATTAGAATCTCAGTAATGGTCCATATCTCAATATAGAGTCAACCATTGATGATTTTCCTAGGAAAGTATGATTTTATATGTTGAAAAGGAAAAGTGATGCTTTTGTTTGTTTTATCAAGTTTAAAGCATTTGTTGAAAATCAAAAGACAGAAAATTAAGTGTATGAGAACTGATAATAGAAGAAAGTACACCTCAAAAGAATTAAATATTTTTTATAGTAAGCAAGACATTGAGAGGCACTACACGATCCCTGGTACTCGATGGAAGAATATAATTACAGAACGTATGAATTGTACGCGTATGGATTGTGCTAGGAGCATGTTGAGTTTGACTAGGCTTGAGCAATTTTTTTTTGGGTGAAAGTCGTCAATGTGGCTTGTTATTTAGTAAATCATTATCTTACTACTACACTAGATTCTAAGATTCCTGAAGAGGTGTGGTCTGAGAAACCTGTTAATTATTTGTTCCTTCACAGTTTTGGTTTTAGTGCTCATGTCTGGATCCTCAAAGAGCACAAGAATAAGCTGGATGCGAGGTGTAAAAAGTGTATTTTTCCTAGCTATGCAGATGGAACAAAAGGAGTATAGATTATGGGACTCTACTACCCACAAGTTAATAATTAGTTGAGATATGGTTTTTAATGAAATTTCACTACAGAAAGACAAAATTTCCAAGCTTGGATTCACAAGAGATAATTGAATTAAAATCTTTCAATGATTTTTAAAATCAGCCTACTAATTCAAATGATCAGCAAGTTGATGATAACTTCAAAGATGAAGTTGATGAAGATCATGCATATGAGATACCGAGTGTTAAAACTCAAAGCGATCAAGGTATACCGAAGGAGATACAAAACTTTTTATTTAGCTCAAGGATTATGTTATGGCTTATGCTTGCATGACAGAAGAGCACGAGCCTTGTTCATATTGAAAGGCATGTGAATTCGTGGATACTAGCCAATGGAGAATGTTCATGGAGGAGGAGATGAGAGGTATAAATAAGAATAAGACTTGGGAATTGGTTGAATTACCCAAAGGGTGGAAGGCTATTGGTTATAGATGGGTTTACAAGTTAAAAAAATATATCCACGGGAATATTAAAAGATACAAAGCCCGATTAGTGGTAAAAGTTTATGCTAAGAAATCAAGTATTGACTTCAATGAAATTTTCTCTCCAGTCGTCCATTTGAGTACTATTCGTACTGTATTGAGTATGACAATGGTGCTTAACTTGGAGCTAGAGTAGTTGGCTGCAAAAGTTTCATTTTTTTATATAAATCTTTATGATGAAATTTATATGACTCGACCCAAAAGCTTTATTGAAGAAAACAAGAAGAATCTAGTTTGTCAGCTGAACAAATTGCTTTAGGGTTTAAAGCAGGTACCAAGGTGTTAGTATAAGCAGTTCAATTCCTTGTGAGCTTGAAATTTCGAAGATGTGAGGTGGACCCTTGTGTCCATTGTTCAAGTTATTGATGTCGCTACAAGTTTCGTTGGCCGGAGATAAAGATATAATATTGTTATTGTCGATAACTGAAAATGCTGAAAAAAAGTGAAAAACATGGGGAAAACAATATAATTTTTTAATAAAACTTCTGGACATACCTAAATACATATATTTGCATATTTAGGAACTATATATATATATATATATATATATATATATATATATATATATATATATATATATATATATATATATATATATATAAGTTTTACGAGGGCCTAAAAGTATGTTATATTGTAATAAATCAATCTTATTGCACAAAAATTACTTAAATCTCAAGCAAACAAACATGTACAATGCATTAATACATTATAAATTCATGCATAAATAAGTATATAATTTATAAACACAATACACATGCATGACGATCTAACCATCCAACAATCCATCTCATCCCATCCATCAAAACATCCGTCCATCTCATCCAACCACCCATTTGACCATCCATCTAACCAACCATCCATACATCTAACCGTACAACCATCCCATCCATCAAGCCATCCAACCATCCATCCCATCTATCTTTCTAAACATCCATTCATCAATCCAACCATCTAACCATTCCATCCATCCCATCCATCCAACCATCCCATCCATCCATCCCATCTATCCTTCTAAACATCCATTCATCAATCCAACTATCTAACCATTCCATCCATCCTATCCATCCAACCATCCCATCCATCCATCCCATCTAACCATCCATCTCATCCCATATCGTTCATCAGGTCATTCTTATTGGGATGAATGAAAACCATAAAAATATTAGCCTAAACCAAAACTTCTATGGCCCTATGAATGGTTCAACAGTAGACATTCAATCATCAATATTTCTTGTGGTGTGGTCCACCTAAGATTGAAATCTGCTTTATTTTTGGGGCAACACCTTAAAATGAGCTAGAAAAACAGATCGACGGCGTAGATATTCAACACATACATTGAGGTGGGCCTTATGGTCATCGTTCCACCCACATCATTGGTTTAGGGTCGTAGCTATGACAGGTCCCTCAAAAATACATTGCGCGACTTGGCTACAAGCAAAACTAGTTATGTTGGTGGAACCCTAACCGTAGGGCCCACCTTGATGAATGCATTGTATATCCATGTTGTCCATTTGTTTTTTCAGTTTATTTTAGGGCATGGTTTCAAAACTAAAGCAGATGAAAATTGCAGGTGGACCACACCACAAGAATCGTGGTTGTTGACTGTTAAAAACCTTTTGTGGGCCACAAAAGTTTGGATCAAGCTGATATTTCTTTCATCCTTTCATCCAAGTCTGTTTGACCTTATCAATAGGTTGGCTGATTAAAAAACATTACGGTGGATTAGAAAGTTTTAATGGTGAATGCTCAACGACCACTATTTCAAGGGGTGTGGTCCAATTGAAATTTGTATCTTCTTCATTTTTTGAGGCCACGCTCTAAAATAAGCTAGCAAAACAAATGAATGGTGTGGATATACAATGTATGCATTGAGGTGGGCCCTACAGTTAGGGTCCCACCTAGGATTGCAACTAACAGATTGCGTACCACACAACAACTCCAATGATCTACCAGAATTTTTTTTCAACAGATCAAGATCAAAAGACCGCAATTTACAACCGTATCTTGCCTCCAACACTGTGTGACAAAAACCGACAGAACCGTACGGTCAATTTTTTAGACTAGATTTGTGTGAATATACGACACCCAAGAACACCAGATGGGAACCATGAAATTTTAAAAAAATAAAATAAAATAAAATAAAAATAATATATCAAACTAGAATAAACACCAAATTTGATCTTCTTAGATTGTCTGAGAAAATCAAACGAAATCACCACGTATAATAGAACTCCAAATTGGTGAGGTTTGCATTATCCCCGGACTCTTATAAAAGGCAACAATATATATCAATCAAGGAAGAATACAATATACAAGAATACCCTTATATAGGCATAGCCATCCAACATGGACAAAGGGATAAAAGAGGAAAAATATACCGCAAAGTACAAATAATAATACAAACATAATATAAATAAGTGCGGGGACAGACCCCTCCACCAACAGCCATTCAGCCTAATGGCCTAGCCACGTGTGGCACGTGTAGCATGGGCAATCATATATGTCTAACATCCCCCTCAACTTGACGTTGGTTATCAATCATCAGCAGTTTGCCAAGAAGGAATATCGGTTGGAAGGTAGCGTCTTGATTAGAATACCACAATCCAAAATCCTAGGACGCCACATGAGGAAGAGAAATGATGCCTTTCTAATACTTCTCTTCGATAATACAAACAGGTGAGGGGACGAACCCCTCCACTATGTCCATCCAGCCACACAGCCTAACCACGTGTCGCATGGTCAATCATATATGTCTAACACTATGTAGTTTCTTTCCTAATCGTTTGCATATTCTGAACAATTGGATACGTTTAGTTTGCTTCACTCAAATTGGGGAATTTAAGTTGTTTTAATTAAGTGGAGGGGTTTGTCCCCTCACCTGTTTGTATTATCCAAAAAATAAAAAGTACCCACAAGTGCAGACCAGTTCGATGAATTGAGTTTTAGGAGTCTAGCAGTGCCGAAGTCAGAGATACAGGCCTCGAATTCCAAATCCAACAAAATGTTGTTGCTTGATAAGTCCCGATGAACTATGGAAGGGGTGCGATCATGGTGCAAGAAAAAAAAATAATAAAAAGAAAGTGATGGAAATTTTGTGCTCTTCTCTATCTGGGCAATGACATCCTCACCCTCGAAAATTGTTAGTTTCTCCCCTACAAGGTTAATTTGGTCATAATTTGTTTCTATAGAGCTCTCATCAATTCTACAATGACCGAATTGTCCTTGTGGGGGTGGAAATAACTACTACTTTCTCATATCTTCTGTTTTTTATTTTAATTAATTAATTTATTTATTTTTTTATTTATTTTATTTTATTTTTTAAATAACTGTATGTTGTACTCTGTCTATTTTGTCATTTGTCTCTTCTTTCTTTGTAGGTAAAGAAGATACCGGAAACATTTCCATCAGTTGAGGATTATGTCGTGTCATATATCTTCCCTCTGATAGAGGAAACACGTGCAGACTTGTACTCTTGTTTAGAAGTGGTCTCTGATGCTCCTTGTGCAGAAATAACAGCTATAAAGGAATCAAAGCATGCATCAGATTTATCTTACTTCATTGAAGTTAGTGGTTGGAAATGTGGATCAGGTCTGGGTAACAATGAAATTTACAAACCAATCCTTGGGGATATTTTGATTCTTTCTAATAGGATTCCGGAGGTTGCAGCGGATCTTCAAAGATATGGCACGACTTATTTTCTGGCATCAGTTACTTTGTTTACTGAAGTTGAATCGGACGAAGAATACCACAAGGGTTTTGAAATTAAAGTATCAAGGAGGATCGACGTTGCAGATGGAACGGGGAATTCACTTCATGCAATTTTTCTTAGAAATTTAACGACAAACAATAGGATATGGAAAGCTCTAAGCTGGGAGATTGATGAGGACAACGAAAATCTGAATATGATCAGAGAGGTTTTGTACACCAAGCCCTTGGTATGTAGTCCTGATTCTTCTGCATTTTCTGTACCATGGCATGAAAAAATGGCAATCCATATGCGTGGACTCTACTGTAGTGGCATACATGTATCTTATCAGAAGAGTCCAATTTTTAGGTCCCATTTTTCGTGGTTCATAACTGAAAATCTCAGTCAAATGATGACCAGAATTACCCAATTTGTGACCTTCAAATGGATGATTCGGTTTAAGGTACTTGTGCCATGAATATGGTGGCTCTAGGGTTGTCAAACGGCAATGCCTGGCTTGGTTTGGCTTTGATTTTGAGCTGCACCTGTCTGGATGGGCATACACTGCTAGCAATAGCATAATGAATAAATTAGTATTACTATTGTTTCTATTCATGCTTGCTTCTGCATACGTCTTCATGGGCTCTTCTGCATATTTTTTATTGGCAGTTATACTATGTAACATCATTCTTGATTTTCACTCAAGGCATAATTTTCTCATAGATTTAAAGAGTAATAGTTTTATATTTGTCTTGTCAGGACGTGAGCACATGCAACGCCTGTTCTTATGGACTAATAGATGTTTGGGCTACTAAATTCTATGGCGATTTAATCTCTTTAAATTTGAATGCCTCACAAATGGATGCAATACTAAGTGCTTTATCGGCTATACAGTGCAAGCATTCGCATTCATTCAAACTTATCTGGGGCCCACCGGGGACAGGAAAGACAAAAGCCATTAGCGCATTGCTGTGGGTGCTCTTGGATATGAACTGCAGGACCCTTACATGTGCACCAACAAATGTTGCAGTCACACAAGTTTGTTCACGTCTCCTGAGCTTAGTCAAAGAATATCGTGGACGGGACAATGAAAACGGACTCTCTTGTTTTTCCTTGGGTGATGTGGTGCTATTTGGAAATAAGGATCGAATGTCAATAGATGAGAATTCTCAACTTGATGAGATATTTTTGGACTATCGTGCTGAACAGCTTGCCAAATGCTTTGCACCCGCATCTGGATGGAAACATATGCTAGTTTCTTTGATATCTTTACTTGAAGATTGTGTCCCTCAGTATCACACTTATTTGGAAGACGAAACAGAAGAGGAGACTGTTAGTTTTAGGGAGTTTATAAAGAAGCGGTTTAAGGCCATTGTAGTACCCCTTTCTGACTGTATGAGGCTTCTGCGGGTCCATTTAGCTAGAACTTTCATTTCTGAAAATGAATCTGCAAACATCGTTGCTCTTTTCAGTTTGCTTGAAACTTTTGGAAGTTTGTTATGCACCAGAGGTGTTTCCAATAAAGAACTAGAGGAGCTTTTTTTGCCAGAAGATCCATTGAGTGAATATTTTCCGTCTACAGATGTGCTGCTTAGTGGCCATTCCATGTTTGAGGGCTCTGCCAGAAATGCTTTGGACAAAACAAGAAGAGAATGCCTTCGTATTTTAGGAGTTCTTATAGACACTCTTCAGTTACCCCTTACAACTAGTAAGGAATGGATAAAAGCAATCTGCTTGAAGAATGCTACACTCATTTTCTGCTCCACTTCTACTGCTTCTATGTTGCGCAATTATGAGATGGAACCTTTGGAAGTTGTGGTTATTGATGAAGCTGCACAGTTAAAAGAATGTGAGTCAGTTATTCCACTTCGAACCAAGGGTATACAGCATGCTGTTCTCATTGGAGATGAGCGTCAGCTGCCTTCTGTGGTGAAGAGCAAGGTCTGGGTCAAATTCTACAATCTCATTTCATTTTTATTTTACTTCATTTATCTTTTGGGCTTGATTATTTTGTTTTAGGTATCTGGGGAAGCTGGGTTTGGAAGAAGTCTTTTTGAAAGGTTGGGTTTGCTGGGGCATCAGAAACATCTTCTCAATATGCAGTATCGTATGCACCCTGCAATAAGTGCTTTCCCGAATGCCAAGTTTTATGGTGGCCAGATTTTGGATGGTCCAAATGTCACAGATGCTAGCTATGAACAGCATTATCTTCAGGGAAGTATGTATGGTGCTTATTCATTCATAGACATTGCTGATGGAAGGGAGGAGAAGGATGATGTTGGAAATAGTCAGAAAAATATGGTCGAGGTGGCTGTTGTCTTGAAAATAATCAGAAGTCTTTTTAAATGTACGAGTACTTTTTGTTGATTGCTTTGTTTCTGATATTTCTGGTTCTTCAGTGTTCCTGAAATATTAATGTGACATTTTCTTGTTGTAGATTTCTTCTTGATGTTAACTTTGTCAGATTTAGTTTCTGGTACATTGAAAATTTCTTTCCAAGACTATGCTGTACTGGTAGTTCTAGAAGAACTGTAGATTTCTAATTATCAATATGCAAGGAAAATAGGAGAAGGATAATATAAGATCTATTAGAGGAAAAGGAAAAAGATAAGAAAGAAAATAGGAGAAGCTTTCTTACATAGGATGAGGGTGTGGACCCATGGTCTTACCGGAGAAATGGGTCCACACACTGCTACCTAGTAAAGGATACACACACGAGTTATAAGTTTATAACGTCGGTTTGATACCATGATGAATTGTAGATTTTAAGTTATCTTTCATTCAACAATGCAATGAAGCCCAATATGGAAGATTTCCATTGAGAGTCGACTAGAAAGAGATCATATTAGTTACAACTTGCAACCATACAATTCAGATCAATTTGTTACAAAAATCAAATCTTGTCTCCCTTTGGAATCAAATCTATTGATTGTGGAGATCTATGGTGGGCCCACCATGGGATCACAGGCTATGTGAGGGAGAGTGATTACTCCCTTCATTAGGTGTGATGGGTATGTTACAGATGAATGTGCAGGACAGCTGTACTCATTTGAGGTAATCATTGATTTCTGTGACAGCAATAATCTGACTTTGAAAACGTGCCAAATCCTATGGATAATATGGAATAGAACCTTGCATATTATTTCATTATAAGGGCTCTGTTGGCAGCATGGTTTGAACTTATATATGGAATTGAGTAGATTTTAGTATGTACAGAATTGAATGGATTTGAAATTAGATCTTTGAGGTGGGATTTCAAAAAGAAGTCTTTTGGGGAATTTGGATCCCTCTCAACTTCCTAGCTACCAAAGGCCTAAAAACCAATAAATCCCCACAAATTCATCTCATTCCACTCTGCTAAAGCCTTCAGAGTACCGACAATGGATAATTGATACTTCTCCATTCAGTGTTTTAAATATCAACGATATCAACTGATATATCCCATGATATATCTTGTATCCCACTTGTGCGATACAAAACACACAAGTAGTGGGATATATCCCACATGTTTGATCTAGTGAGCATTAAAAAAAGAAAAAAAAAAATCGATCATTTTTTCTATAAATCAGTGTCAAATTGCTACAAATCCATGATTTGCATGGCATGAAAAATCATCAATTGGGAACTTCGATTTCAAGATTTGGAGGAAAAGGATTGAGTTACAAAAAAAAAAAAAAAAAACAAATAAATCAAACACGTATGTAACCTAATCTAGTGATTCTTCTTTCGCTTTTGAATATATTACTTGTGTTTCCACACGTCTTCGTAAATTGACAAATTATATGAATAGATTTTGAATATACTTACATCAATTCAGTTAGACAATGCATTGATTAGGACCCGACCCATACAAAGAAGCCTATTATGTGCACTTATTTTTTGCAATGTTTTGATTTCTAGGTATGTATTATTATTATTATTATTTTGAAGGTGAAACTCTTGCCACAATTCCATTAATCACAAAAATTTACAGACCTTCGGGAGGGGCCCAAACAAAAGGGAGGGCGCCACCTATCATATACGTATGAAGAAAGCTATGCGCCCAAAATCAGCAATGAACCGCCCCTCAAAAAAAGACAGCACAAGAAAATAAAACCCCCTAGCTGCCCCTCCAAACCCCCTGATTTCTAGGTATGTATTGATGTCTTTTTTAACAATCACTAAAATTTTGTTGAAAAATTCGACCAATTTGCAATATTTCCTTATGTTTTGAATAACAACGATACATTACACAATACAACCGATATATCCCATGCAATAATTGATACATATCTGTATCCCAAGGGTGAGATACATAACATGATACCGATATTTCGAACATTGTCTCCATTGAGACTCTTCTAACATTGTACTTTGTCCTTTGTTTTGTCTCGTGTTTGGATCCTTGTTCCTCTGAGGTGGATGATTTGTCATCACCTAATCCTCTTTGTTATGAAATTCTAATGTTTCCTCCCTTTAACAAAATTATCATTACCATTTGAAGAAATATATATATATATATATATATATGTGTGTGTGTGTGTGTGTGTGTGTTAGCTCTCATTGCTGGCATGTCTATCTTGTTTCTTGTTTTTCATGTAATAAGTCTTCAAGTGTTGAATGCATTTTGAAAGTCAAATCTTACAACAGTTGTTGGCTTGTGTTGATTGGCCTCGCATAATTTAAAATTTCTAAGGAATGAATTTATCGCATATGAATTTATTTATTGAATTTGATATTAGATGTTTCTGCTGGTTTTGTTCATTTTAGTGTAATGTTCTCACGGTGGGATATATTCTCGTGATTTGCAAGACTTACTGTACATATTCACTCAGTGCTGTAATAAATTTTCCTTTTGTAGCATGGGAAGGTACAGGGCGAAGCATCAGTATAGGAGTGGTGTCCCCATATAGCTCTCAAGTTAATGCAATTCAGGAGAAAATTGCAAACCAGCATGAAAAGCACAATGGCTTTTCTCTAAAGGTTAGGTCCGTTGATGGGTTTCAAGGTGGCGAGATGGATATCATTATACTTTCAACTGTCAGGTCCAATAGCAAGGGATCAGTTGGGTTTCTTGCGAATTTTAACCGAACAAATGTGGCGTTGACAAGGGCTAGGTATTTTTCGTATACAACCCCACCGGAAATGTTATCTTAGTTACTAGTCCCATCAGGAGGTGTTCTCGGTCATTGTTATTTACCTTGAACTTTTTAGTTTAAATCTTATCTTAATTACTAGTCCCATCTGAAGGTGCTTTTGGTCATTGTCTTTTGCCTTTGATATTTTTTGAACTACTTAGTTTTAGTCAAGATTTCTATTTAATTACTTGATAGCTTGCTTGTTTTCATCGTAGGCATTGCCTTTGGATTTTGGGAAATGCATCAACCTTGATTCAAAGTGATTCTGTTTGGGAAGAATTAGTATATGATGTGATGGAAAGACGGTGCTTCTTTAATGCCGAGGAGGACAAAGGATTGGCCAAAGCAATTTTACAAGTTAAGAATGAACTTAATCAGTTTGACAATTTGCTCAAACCGGACTCTATACTACTCAATACGGCTAGATGGAAGGTATGATACTCAATTTTTTATTTTATTTTATTTTATTTTTTATTTTTTTATTATTATTATTTTTTATCATGTTTCAAAATTGTAAAAGTCACGCAAACCATTCAAACAAAAATAATTAAGTAGAAATCACTCAGTAGTAAGTAAGAAATGACAACCAAATTCTAACTCTTCATTTGTCACAGCTTTGGCAATAGGACACCTCCCCTCTCTCTGCCTCCACATCTTCCAGCAATTCCACTACTTCCTTTCTTTCATGGATTTGTCTTAGCGGTACTTCCTTTCTTTCATGGTATGATACTCAATTGTCTCAGCGGTACTTCCTTCTTTCATGGATTTGTTGGGGTTGACCTCACAAATCTCAATGGAACTCTTGAAATTATTTCAAATCTTATTCTTTTCTGGTATGTTCATCTAGATTTAGGTTGGTCAAATTTCATTTGTTTTGGTTGGAGAAAGAAGTGTATTATTTTTGGTGCTCCATCAGGATACATAACACTTGGATCCTATTCCCCTTAGTAAGATAATGTCAGGGAGTCTTTTTTTTTTTTTTTTTTATAAACCAACGTATCTTTGTATTCATAAATCGACCCTGAAAAAGCTATACACCAGGGAGCTGGGTGAGACCCGTCCAGAAAACAGAGGAAGAAATTACAAAAAACACCCAAAGGGAGTCAACCCATCCTAATCGCCCCCAAACCCACTTTGTCGAGAAAAATGATACCTCGCACTTGACGAGGGAGCTCTGTGAGATTCTCGAAAGAGGCCTAGGACTAAGAAGCGCTTCCCAAACGAGCCAAAGAGTCTGCTGGCAGGTTCCCTTCCCTTTAGACGTGCACCACACTTACTGAGGCCTGCCTCTTCAGCTGACTAATTCTAAATACCCATGCCCTCCATTTCCAGCCTGGCATCACCAGTCCATTAATCATATCCACAACCAATCTCTAATCTGACTCGATGACGATCTGATGGAAACCCCTCCGAATACCGCAAAGTAAGTGACGCAAAACAGCCCTAATTATGATGCATGCTCATGAACATAATTAAACAGCGGAAATAAAAGGAATAAATGATCTAAAATTCTAGCAGTAATCATCATAATTGAGAAAATCATAAAGGAAACATGCAATGGAGCGGGCCATCATCACAACCACGGAATATGGAATTCAATTATTACTTGGGTTGGATCCAGCGAGGGATGAGACCTCTCGATCTTGCATGGTCACACTCAATCGATCAATGAAGATCACTAGTCCGAAGAACCAGGAAGTTTCTCGGATTATGGATTTGAGAATTTGGGGGGTTAGGGTTTAGATCGATTCTCAAGATTTTGATCGAAGAAGGATTAGCCAAAACTGAAAAATAGAAAGAAGAAAATAATTACCTTAAAGAAGTTGGAGGGACATACGAAGAAATTAGAAGAAGAAGATCAAGGGAAGAGAAGAGGCACCGTTAGAGAGAAGAGAGGAAGGAGGCAACCAAAGGGTTTGTTTTTTCATTAATCAATAGTTAAAATTCGTGTTTAGGACTTTAGCCCACTTAAATAAGCAAATAAAAACATAAAATTACTAAAATACCCCTAGAATAAGCAAATAAAGACATATAATTACTAAAATACCCTAAACTAGGCAAAAACGCGCAAATAACATAAGTACGAAAAACTTTGGGCGTCCGATCTTCTTTCTTCAATCTTCCTTCACATGTGTCTTCCCTAAGTGGGGTCTTCTATATGTCCAATCACATGTGAAAGGTCTTCAGCTCCTCAATAGTCGCCTATCCACAAGGACGGCACTTGTGGCTAGCGCTTTCTTCGTTGGTACACCTTGAATGCGCTTGTGTCCGCATCAGTAAGCCATTATGCACCGCTCGCAGCTCGGCTACTGTGTTAGTCCCAAAACCATAAGCATTTGAGAAGGCAAAAATGAAATCCCCCCTCTCCCCTCTGCATATTCCACCCCCACCAGAACGCCCAGGATTCCCCCTGGCAGATCCATCCACGTTAATTTTTATCCAACCAGGCATAAGTCCTTTCCACCTTACCACCTCCGGTCAACTGGCAGGATTGCTATTAGAAGAGAAGACAGTCAACAGCAACCATGGCGCACCTCCACCGTTCTCAGTACCAGAGATCCAGGCATCCCACCATCTGATTTTTGCAACTACTCTATCAGGGGACACCGATCGACCTTCAAAAAAAGCTACATTTTGCACTTTCCACACTTCCCAAGTAATAAAGCAAGGCAATAACATGATAGCTACCGATCCTCGATATGTGGCCTTAGCAGCAGCCCACCATTGCGCAAACCTCGCTTCAAACGAAGTTGCAGGCATGACGTTGATACCCATCCAACCCCCAATGGCCAGCCAAACAGACTGCGCCAACCTGCTATTAACGAAGAGGTGTAGCGGAGATTCGATGTGAAAGGAATTTGTGTTGCAGCATACACACTTCGACGCAAGCTGAACTCCCCGAGATTGCACCGCACTATCCACCGGAACGGCATTATGAAACACCTTCCAGATGAGGAGAGAGATTTTGGGGGGAAGTTTCGTATGCCACACCCATCTGGACCAGCTACAACTCGGAGTTGACACCCTGGAGAACAACCAAGCAGATTTTATAGAAAAAATCCCAGATGGAGTTAAAGGCCAAAATGGCCGATCCACATCGTCTGTCGTACAAAAGCCTGACTGAAAGACGTGATCAATGACTGTTTGAGGAAGAAGAAGAAGCACTGCAGAGGGAGGAAGAGGACCAGTCGGTCCAATCACCTGACAAACTTGGGTATTCTGCAAACCAAGAGGCACCTCTGCTTCAGCCAGGAGGAGGAGAGGACCCAGACCCGTCCAATTTACCGTCCAGAAGTTGCAATGCCCGGCGCCTATATGCCATTGAATAAGGGAATCAACAGCAGGGATCAGCTCCCTGATACGTTTCCGCAACGGAGAGGACTGCCTGGTCACTGTACTGAAGCCGACTGCCGACCCATCTCGAAAGTACTTTGTCGTCATGAACACCTTCCAGACATTCTCCTCTTTTCCAAATTTAATATTCCAAGCCATTTTAGTATGGAACGCTCTCAAAATATCCGCCAGATTCTTGAATCCAATGCCCCCCTCCTCTTTTGGAGTAGCCAGTAACTTCCAAGACTTCCAGTGACACTTCATATTCCCCTCGAACCAGCCCCAAAAGAAATTAGCTATATGTTTTTCAATTGACTTAAGTACCTGAATATAAATATGGACCGCCGCCATAGTATGGACCGGGATACTAGAGAGCACGCTCTTAATGAGCACCACACGCCCTACCTGGGATAGGATACGACCCTTCCACCCATTGATACGCCCCATGACTTTATCAATCAAGGGCTTAAATTCACTTGCTTTGAGCCTCCCTTCAAGTATAGGAACCCCAATATATTTTAATGTGGAAGACGATTTCCTAAAACCGAGAACTCCTTCTATTGATCTGAGCCGAGCCCGCGTCATCTTTTTGGAACAATAAAAAGAGCACTTTCGTTGATTAATTTTTTGGCCGAATCAAGAAATCTCTTGAGCTGCTGTAGAGAGTGTTTGCTCCCATTCGTGAAAAGTAATGTGTCGTCAGCATATAACAAATGAGAAATGGTGTGGCACCGCCGACTGAGCGCAAAAGGAAGGCTAATTTGCTAGGTAATTAAGCTTTTAATGCCCCTACTAAGTACCTCGGCTGAGATGATAAACAAACTAGGAGAGATCTGGTTCCCCTGCCTCAGCCCCCTTGTGGATTTAAAGAAACCTGCCATTTCGCCGTTCAAAAGCACCGAGAACCAACTGTTCGCCAACAATTTTCGACCATCTCAATCCAAGCCTCACTAAACCCAAATCGAGCTAAAACCTGGATTAGAAACTCCCAACTAACCCCTAGGTCATTTTTCTCCTAGGGTCTCCCAAATTTAGGGTCGTTGTATTTCTCCTTCGGTTATCAATGGAACTTCCCACGGTTAAAATATATATACATATATATATATATATATATATATATATATATATTGGAAGAAAAAAAAAAAACCTGTCATACACTTTATCCATATCTAATTTAAGGACAATGTTCCCCCACGGACTGGCCTGTTTAGGTCCCTAAACACTTCTTGTGCTAATGCAATATTCTCAGCGATCGACCTCCCATGCACAAAAGCCCCCTGTTTTGGGGAAATAATCGTCGGGAGGACCCGACTCAACCTTGTTGCAGCCACCTTAAAGAAAATTTTATACAAAACATTGCATAGGCTAATAGGTCGATAATCCGAAAACTGCTTCGTAGTAGATGATTTGGGGATTAAACAGATAATGGTGAACGTAGCTGACCTTGGGAGCTTTCCTCCTTGGAAAAAGAAAGCGACTGCCTTATGAATATCCTGCGCAACCACCTCCCAGCAAGACTGGAAAAAGCTCGCTGAGAAACCATCTGGCCCTGCCGCACTATCACTCGGAATGGACTGAACTGCAGCCTGGATTTCCACCATGTAGGGGTAGCCATCAACAATTCGTTTTGCTCCTGAGTAACCACATGGGGAATGCACTGCAGAATGTTCTGATCAATGTGGCACGGCTCAGCGGAGAAAATCTGCTGAAAATGCGCTACTGCTGCAGCTTTCAGATCAGCCTGATTATCAGCAATACGCCCCGCCTCGAGCTCGACCTGACGGATAGCAGCACACCTCTGTTTATCCATCGCCATGGCATGGAAAAATCTTGTATTTTTGTCACCCTCTGCCAACCAATCTACTCTCGATTTCTGCCTCCAGAAAATTTCCTGCATAAGCTCCAAGGAGGACAGCCTGACTGATGTAGAGTTAAGCTCCTCCTGCAGACTGATAAGTTGGTCCAACGGTCCAGAAAAATCCTGCAACCGAGCCTCCAAAGCGACCACTTTGCGCTCCACTATCTTAACCTGCTCAAATATGTTCCCAAACACAACTTTGTTCCATACTTTTAAATCAATTTTTACCTGCTTTAGTTTGGAAATAACGTTGTATATAGGATGATTTGAATCAACCTTCTTCCACGCTTCGTTGACCACCCTGATGAAATCTTCATGCTTCGTCCACATACGTTGAAAACGGAAAGGCTTCGGACTGCTGATTGGCTGCTCTAGAAAACTGAGAAGAATAGGAGCATGATCTGACTGAACTCGAGGCAAGTGAGAAACCTGGAAATGCAGGAAAGCCACGGACCATCTGACATCAATGAGGACCCGATCCAGCCGCGCCCAAACACGAGAATTTCCGGCCTGATTGTTGCTCCAAGTGAATCTATTCCCCGAAAATCCCGCGTATAGAAGACCCGCTCTATTCATGGCATCAGCAAATTCCGCTGAGGATGCTCTATCCGCAGACCTGCGGCTCCATCTTTCCGAGTCATCCACAATGGCATTGAAATCCCCACAGACTGCCCAAGGGCGTTGCAGCGAAGACGAAAGGGTGACCAGATCCGCCCAGAGACTTCTCCTCAACACCCGAGCACACCTGGCATAGACAAAAGTTATACATATCGGAGCAGCAGAGGTCTGAATGGAAGCCACAATCGTTAAACACTGTTCATACTTAAAAAGAACAGATACTGAATCAATGGATTTATAAAAAACCCAGATCTTTCCTCCCTCCTCATAATTCGAAATGGAAGAATGAAAACCCAAGGCTAACCCTGTCTGCACTCTTCTCTCATCACCAAGCATGGGTTCCAGAACTGCAACAATCCGAGGATCATGAGAGCTGATAATCTGTTTAGCAGTCCTAACCGAACTTTTATTGCCAATGCCACGAATATTTCACACAATGATCTTATCCATCCGTCACACATCCTGTAAGAATGGCCCTTCTCTTCACCCTTCGAAGCCTTGAACTCCAGTTCCCTTTAGTGTAGAGATTTCTGTGTCACCTAAACTGTTTCGTAGAATGCTCCCCCTCAAGAAGTATCTGTCCCTCCTGTCTTCCCTGATCCGCCACCTCCTGGTACCTGAAAACACCATCAAAATGTTGCCCATCCTCCATCTCTTGCTCCTGATTTTGTCCCGAACACTGATATTGCGGTGGGCTGTCGTGCTCTTCTTCTCGATTCCCATACGAAGCAATAATCGGTCTGATCCCAGAGGAGAAGTACGATGACAGGTCCACTTCAAGGGCAAATAACTCCTTCTGGTTTAGCCTGCCTTCCATTCCAGAGAATGGGAATGAATGCCTCCCACATCTTGTCACAGCGCTGTTATTACCCCTAACACCCGCCTCAATGCACTTTCTCGAGTACACGATCCATACCTCAGGTGGAAGGTTCTCCTTTCCACTAGCCTGCACTGCTACCTGAGTCGGCTCCTGTGTCTGGGCCTGATTACTTGTGTTATTTGAAGATATCCCATTTACTACCTGAGACGGCTCCTGGCTCTGGACCTGGTTGCTTGTGTTGTTTGAAGAGGACTCATTTGCTTCAGGGACAACAGTCCTTACACCTGAACCCTCAGGCTGAATCATTTCTAGCTGACTGGCTGCAAGAATCATGTTCTGCTGTGTCTGAACATAAGGCTGCATTCCACGCAACATGTCTGCCTCCCATTGAGAGACAGTACCCTGAACTGAATTTTGATGCGCTTGATCATTGAGAAGGGAAACCTGAGATCTCGCCTGCTGGCACTTAGCTGGACTGACCGACAGCGTCTGAGAGGATGCTCTCTGGCCTCCCCTAGATCCCGGACTGTTGAGATGCTCCACCTCTCTTCCAGCCTTATCTCCTGACTGGCGAAGCTCACCTGAGATAACATTTCCACTGGCAGGGATATTAACACAAACACTTGCTGTGCGCACACCCCCACTGCTATCCTCATCTCCAACTGCCGTGATAATAGTAACGCAATCCTCTGGATTGGCAACTCCACCAGTGTCTGAACGTGCCCTGACACCCTCTCCCATACGAGCACTGTTAGTCGGATCAGCTTGTTTACCGAACATTTCGCCGCTAGTATCTTCAACGTTTACAGAGGCATTTCCGCAAACAGGTGCTGGGGCCTCGTTAGTACCGTGAAACCTTCGTAGAACCCACTCCTTTGTTCTTTCTACCGAAGCATGATTCATAGAAGAAGAAGAAGAGCCGAAGCTAAACAGCGGTTCCAGCTCCGCAATTATAGGATAAGCCTTCCCCAGCACTTGTAGTCGCTTACACCCGGACGAGGAATGACTTTGATTCTCGCAAACGCCTGGAAGTAACCGAATCTCGAGTTGGAGTCGATTTGGACGATCTTCCCAAAATAGCTCGCCAGATCTAGTAGAACCGACTCGATCCAAGCGTGTGTGGGAATACCAAATAATCGAACCCAAACCCCATCTACTATGTGGCCGGCCTGTCTAGTAAGTGAATCAGCGTCCCCGCCCCGGCATAAGGTATTATTCATAGTAGGGCCAACCTTCTGGACAGTTTGATGACAAATACACTCGTCAAATCCTCAAATTTTTATGCTGGTTGTGTCATGTGTGATTACTAATCATCCATCTAGTACCGTGTGGAGAACCTCGTACTGCACACACAAATTCTCTCTGTGTGGCAGCTTCTGTATTTATTTGATATAGAAAGTTTTACTAATTTTATTCATGATGATGTGTAGGTTCTTTTCAGTGATGATTTCCGAAAGTCTTTTGCAAAGTTGAAGTATCTCCAGATCAAACAGGCAGTGATGCAATTGTTACTGAGGCTTGCTGATGGTTGGCGTCCAAAAAGTAAAAGTCTTCATTTTCCAGACTCCTTTCAGCTTGCTAAACGGTGCCGGGTCAGAGAGTTGTATCTCATATGGATGGTTGACATTGTAAAGGATGGAAGATATTTCCAGGTGTTGAAGGTCTGGGACATTGTACCAATGACAGAAATCCCAAAACTGGGGAAGCGTCTTGATAACGTTTTCGCAATGTACACTGACGCTTATATAGAGCACTGCAAAGTGAAATGCGTCGAGGGGTATGTTCGAATAAGGGTTTGGTCATTTCTTATAATGGAAAATTGAATTGGAAAGATGTGAAAATGTTGCAGGCGTTCCTTCTCCAGAACATTTACACTTCTAAATTGGCATGTTCATTTGTTTCACACTAACTTAGTCTTCTGATTAGCTTGCCTTTCATTGCCTTTTTTTTTTTTTAATCTGTCATGTCGTTCCACGAAACATCAAAAATGAAAAATGATGCCCTTGGTTTTAGAAAAAAAAGGTCCCCAAGATTTCGTTTTCTGTGAAATGGCAGTGCTCTGATAAATTTTCTGACATGAGTGGTCATGTTTTATCAATTATCTAAACCTTTTTCTTTTCCTTTTTTTTTTTTCCATTTCTGTTCATTTTTGTCTCTTGATCTTCTATGATATATCAAAAATAAATTTCGAAACTTTTTTTTTAAATGGCCATTAAGACTTTGATTGGTATGAAATTGCAAAATTTTGAGAATTTTTTCAACATGACCTGTAATTTCTCTTCAATTATCAAAACATCGTGCAGTTGTAATTCCTGCTTACAAAAAGTGTTCCAAATATAGGTGATATTATTGATAATAATATTATTGATAATATTCACGATATTATGCGTATCCCCAGGTTAACCATACCGAAACTGCTAGAAGTATAAAAATTTCTAGATATCACAGATATTTTCAATAATATCAGTAATACTTGGCCGTATTGTCAATTTGAGCTATACTTTGAAAAGAATCCCCCGTAAAGGTTCCCTTGTATCAGCAATACCATCAATAATATCCTCGATACCAGTGATAATAACCTTGATACCAAGGAAACATCCACAAATATGCGAAAATTGAAAGAAAATTGAAAAAATTTTAAAAAAAAAAAAACCTCTTCATTTTTTGGTTATATATATATATATATATATATATATATATATATATATATATATATATATATATAGTTCCTAAGGTGATTTCGATCACTCTTGGTTTTTATTGAATAAAAGTTTGGAAATGGAGAGAAATCTTGACTCAAAATGAAGACAGACCGGAACTCTAAAGGTGAACGAAAACTCCATAAAAATTTATTTTTTTCAAATATTAGCATGGATTGTAATGGAAATACATGCCTTGGTAGCAGAAGAAAAAATTAACACTTAAGTGAAAAATGGGGAAAATTGGAAAACTCCTAATTTTTTCATTTTTTTATGTTGGAAATGTGTTATTTACTGTTATGCAATGAAGAAATTTTATATGTTAATGACTGTTGGCCCATTGATTGGCTACAATTTTGTATATTTATTTTATACTTAGCTTTTTGACAACACATGGTTAGGGCCTTATAAAATGGAAACTTTATTATATATAGTTGTCTTTTACGATATTTTTATTTTTACGTGTCTAAACATGTGTCTCTTAACGTTTCCTGAAGTTTCGCTGAAAATTTTCACCTTTTTCCCAATGTTTCCCTTGGATGGCGATATTTTTTCAGAGTATCAGCGATGCCGCCGATACATGTTTCTGTATCCTCGGTCACTGATACATGATGATACTGTTACTCTGAACACTGCTTACAAAACATTACAATGTGTATTTACTGTTGCTATTTGGTATGTTTCCTGATTTTCTTGACTAGAATGTCATCCTGTTGAAAGACCATTAATTTTCTTCACCCACTTTTTCTAAGGAAGTTGCAGCATTCATAATGATTTGTGAAGAAACAGGGATCTTTGTTTTGGTATTTATTTCTACATCAGTTTTGAACTTCAAACTCTTCAAAGTCATGATGGTGGTTTGTTGGTGTAGACTATGGTTATTTGGAATGGGATGAGCGTTTGGTTTTGGGGTGGGGAATGGGATGAGGGCTCAGTTTTTGAAGGATTTCTGTTTAGGGGAGTATAAGCTACAAGACCAGTTGCCGGCGGTGGATTTGGATATCACCGTGAATGGATGTTTTGTGCTTGAAGGGTCCCAAGGGATGTGGCTTCCTCCATTTTGCAGAAATCTACGGATGTTGAAGCCGAAGAGTTTCTTTCATTGCTATATCTCTTAGCTGGCACTCCTCCTTCAGAGGAGCTGGATTTGGTGCGGTGGAAAGGGAGCTGTTCAGTAGTCTTTTTCTTGAAATCTTTCTTCTCTCTCTTTGCTGCTTCGGCTAGGAATGGGAGAGTGCATTCTGCAGTTTTGTGGTCCTATGGGGCTCCTTCCAAGGTTGTGGCTTTTGCTTGGTTGGTCAGTTGGGAGAGGATCCTAACAATTGACAGTTTGCAAAAGCAAGGTTTAATTCTAGTCAATGCTTGCCTGCTTTGCTTGGGCAACGAGGAACTAGTTCTTCATTTTTTCTTACAATAATCCTTCTCTAGGGAAGTGTGGGATAGATTCTCCGTGTATTTTGGTGTGGCTTGGGTTTTGCCTAATTCTATTGTAGACTTCTTTAGTTAGTGGCATGGTGGAGGCGTTGGAGCCTCGGGTCGTGCAATTTGGAAGCTTTCTCACCTTCTGGGACTGTGGTCTACTTGGGGTGCAAGGAACAATAGATGTTTCAGATGAGTTTCTGGGAATGCTAAGCTTGGTTGTTGTAACTAATGTTTTAAATATCGACGATATTGGCCATTATATCACACGATATATTTTGTATCCCACCTATGCGATACAAAATACACAAGTAGCGCCGACATATCCCACATGTTCGATCTGCTAAGTATTTTTAATTTTCAATCCCTTTTTTATTGAAATGATATTAAATAAGTGTCAAATGGTTACAAATCCATTGGTTCTTCATGCTTTGCATGAAAAATCATGGAGTTGGAGCTTTGATTTTGATATTCAATTATCCATTAGTTTTTCATGTTCTCCATATTTTTTTCAAAATTTTCCTTCAACCAACTGTCAATTGAGACTAATTTCAAAGCATTTAAGAGTATTTGATGAAATGATCATCACGCGTACACTCTACGTTCAAAATTTGAGTGTAAGCGGTCCGATTTGGGGAATTGAGGATAATTCAAAATTTCCCCAAATTTCTCCCAAATTGCTTGTAATGTTGCACTCCAAATATGAAATCAAGCATGTATGAGAACTGACCTACTAATTTGTAAAGTCCCTATCAATTTTTGGAACATAAAAATTATTTAAAATATTTTTATTTTTTTTGAAATTTCCGTTCAACCTTCTATCAATTGAGACTAGCTAATTTCGACGTATTTAGGAGTATTTGATGAAATGATCATCACATACACTCTAAATGTTATGCATTCAATTTGAATATAGTTGCATTAGTTGAATCAG
This sequence comes from Magnolia kwangsiensis, assembly GCA_037074715.1. Taxonomy (NCBI): domain Eukaryota; kingdom Viridiplantae; phylum Streptophyta; class Magnoliopsida; order Magnoliales; family Magnoliaceae; genus Magnolia; species Magnolia kwangsiensis. The sequence goes on along the minus strand of CM073572.1, from coordinate 43,245,306 downwards.
ACAGCGCATAACTTAAGACCCTATACAAAGAAAACCTATTATGTGCATTTCTTTTATGAGATGTTATGATTTAAAAGTGTGTATAAAGGTCCTTTTTAACAATCCTTGAAGTTTCATTGAAAAATTCAACCATTTTTCTTATGTTTTTCCATGTTTTTTTAAAAGTACGATAAATTACTTAATACAGAGAATATATCACGTGTGATAACCAATATGTATCTACATCCCAAGGATACGATACGTAACACGATACGGATATTTTGAACATTGGTTGTAACTTCTCAAGTCTAGATTGGTTCGTGCTATAGTTTTCTGTTTTGTTTTTGTCAATGTTTTAAATATCGACGATATCAGACGATATATCGCACAATATATCTTATATCCTACCTATGTGATACGAAACACATATGTAGTGCGATATATCCCACCTATTCGTTTTGGTGAGTATTTTCAATTTTCGATCAATTCTTCTTTTGTTGTAAATCGTGTTAAAGCAATATCAAATGTTTACAAATCTGTAATTTTTCATGTTTTGCATGAAAAATCATGGATATGAAGCTTTTGATTTCGAGATTTGAGGGAGATGGGCCTAGTTGCAGAAAGTTGAGAAATTTTGAAATTTTTCTTCAATTTTTGTGTTTCAAATGTGTATGTAACATAATCTAGTGGTTCTTCTTTTGCTTTTGAATGCATTTCTTGTGTTTTCATACATGTCTTCTTACATTTAAAGGTTATATGAATAAACTTTGAATACACTTGCATCAATTTAATTAGATAACGCATAGATTAGAACCCCATATAAAAGAAACCTATTACGTGCACTTGATTTTTGTAATTTTTGTTCTAAGTGTGTACTTGTCTCTTTTTTAACTATCGCTAAAGTTTCATTGAAAATTTTGATCAATTTTTCAATGTTTTCTTATGTTACCGAACAACAACGATATATTACGCGATATAACCGGTATATCCCATGCGATAACCTATCTGTATCCGCATCCCAAGGGTGCCATACCTCATGCAATAAGGATATTAAAAGCATTGGTTTTTGTCTTCTTTGTATTCTTTTGCAGTTTTGCTGCTTTTTAAATAAATTGCCATCCTTAAAAATAAAAATTAAAAATTAAAAAAACCTCTCTTTTTTATTTGGTTATTTCTATTCTTTCTTCACATAAGTGAATTCATCATTACTTGTACTTAGAATCTTCTTAATGCCTTCTTTTTGTCGGTTGTTCTAGAAAACTTGAAGTGCCAATGATCTGGAATATAGGATATGATATCATACGGTATAAGAAACTCAGCAAAACTGAACATGCGGCGGACGTGGGAAGTGCCGGAGTTGAAGAGTATATGGAGAACTCCAAAGTCAGCGAGAGTTTGTTATTGATGAAATTCTACTCATTATCGTCTGGAGTAGTGAAACACTTGCTCACTGATAACGAAGGGAGAGAAATTGATATTCCATTTGAAGTAACTGACCAGGAAAAGGAGATAATACGCTTTCCAGGTACCACCTTTATTCTGGGAAGATCAGGAACTGGGAAGACAACAGTACTGACAATGAAGCTGATTCAAAGGGAGCAACAATTTCGTCTTTCTTCAAAAGGATTATCTGATGTGAAGTTTGGCTTGTCTGAGGTTGTGTATGAGAAGAGTGAGCTACGTAAAGATCCTGAGGTGGTAAAGGAAAATTTCTTACGCCAGATATTTATCACTGTCAGCCCAAAACTTTGTGCAGCTATAAGGAGCCACATATGTCGACTCCAAAGGTGTGTTGCATGCATACATTTTTATGTTCGTCTTGGAATTATCATATTGTGGTTTTATTGTTTATTCATGCTGCCCTCTGTTCAGCATTAGTTTCGTATTTAAAAACCTTAATAGATACAAGGGAGTGGATTGAATATTTTATTATCATGGGGTGAACATCAAATGACCATGCATCTAACCAGAGCAAACATCGCATCTGTGCTAGCCTACCGAGAACTGCATGACCATGTTGGAAGTTAGGAACGTATGATCTCTTCTGCTCAGCACCATAGTTCGCAAACCAGGTCAGGTAAATTGGGTTCAACTGAGTCGACCAGGCCATGTCCCTAATTAGGTTCAGATAACCAAGCCCATCCTGGTTTTGGCATGGACTTAGGACTCATCCACCAGGCCTGGTCACAACTCACAACAGTCCACCATGCCTAGGAACATTATTATTATTATTATTATTATTGTGGTTTTTTACTACTATATGTTTTGCGATAAAAGAAACCGTAAAAATGTTTCTTTGACCCACCTGGTCGATCCATTGTGCCCCCGTTTGACCCCACCCACTTACAGACTGAGAATGACAACCTAGGCCTGTTTTGCAACTTATGCTGTTGGGCAGGTTTTTAAAATAATATATTTAGTAATTAATGAATATTACAAAAAAAAAATTTCAAATTTTTGATTAATCAATTAATCACTTGATATTCTTTTTCAGATAAGTATTATAATTTTGCCCATCTTACCATCTCATTAAATATGGGTCTCCGCTAGCAAGTTGGTGAATGTTGTTGGTTGTCAAGGAATGCTACATGCAGGTATATTATTTAGCCATATCATAGTACCTACGCCAGGTTATGAGAAATTTCCTACTGTACGACCCATTTATGGCCGATTCCCCCTTTTAAGCCCACTTATTTTTAGCTCCCCAAAATAAGCCCCATCTGTACGGACATCTTTTCACAGGTCGAGAAAGCCCCTGCTTTTTCAGCGACGTGAATTCTGAAAGAGGGGCTCCCTATAGCTACGGATTATAACCGTATCCATTGAGAAGTTGGACGAGCTGCCTAAAGGTGGCTGTCCGTGTACTTTCTTTTTTTTTTCCAACATGGAGAACTTTATTCTACCTACATTTTTCTCTAATACATATTTATATAAATATGTATATATATGAGCATATAATTTTTTTTTCTCTCTTTTTTTTCATTTCTTTATTTATTCATTTAACAAGAATATCTTTTAAACCAAAATTAGTTACTTGACGTATAATTTTGGGGTAGGACAAGCTACTTTAGCCAACTAACCTGGTTATTTTTCAAGATTCCATCGAGTTGATGGTCAAAAATCTATTTCATTCACTTTGCGGTCAATTTCATTCATTTCATTTACTTCACGATCAATTCCATGCATTTCACGGTCAATTCCAGTGATTTTCCTTCACTTCACAGTCAATTCTATGCATTTCACAATCAATTCTCTTCACTTCATAGTCAATTCCATGCATTTCATGGTCAATTCCCTTCATTTCACGGTCAATTTCATGCATTTCACGGTCAATTCCGACGATTTCCCTTCACTTCACGGTCAATTCAATTCATTTCATGGTCAATTCCCTTTACTTCACGGTTAATTCCGTGCATTTCGCGGTCAATTACCTTCATTTCATGGTCAATTCCAGCGATTCCCCTTCACTTCATGGTCAATTCCAGCGATTCCCCTTCACTTCACCGTCAATTCAATTCATTTCATAGTTAATTCCCTTCACTTCACTGTCAATTTCGTGCCTTTCACAATCAATTCCCTTCACTTCATGGTCAATTCCATGCACTTCATGGTCAATTCAATGCATTTCACAGTCAATTCCCTTCACTTCACAGTCATTTCCATTCATTTCACGATAAATTTCGGCGATTTCCCTTCACTTCACGATCAATTCCCTTTACTTCACGGTCAATTCGCTTCACTTCACGGTCAATTCTATGCATTTTACAGTCAATTCCGGCGATTCCCCTTCACTTCACGGTCAATTCAATTCATTTCACGGTCAATTCCCTTCACTTCACGGTCAATTCCATGCATTTCACTTCATTCACTCCCTTACACTCAAATACATATCCGAACTCATCTTTGCGATCCCTATTCCCTCAAATACACGTCCGAACTCATCTCTTCCATCCATATTCCTTGTTTTCACCCATTTTCTTCATTAAATCTCCATTCGACTATCACATTACATCTTCCATCTTCCATTCTACTCAAGGCTACCTGTATTCATTTTCTGAGAGGATGTGAATGTATTGATAAACATGAAATGTTGTAGGCTTTTCTCCAAAAAATGTGTTTCACATTAGCGCACTTTTATTCTTTTTCTTAAACGCGGATTTCACAGATATGGCGGCTGTGGGAGGTAATGATGTTTAAATTCTAAAGAAATTACCTAGAAGTTTGTGGTCAATTTCATGCATTGCTAAGTCAATTTTACGTGGTTATCCAATAAACTTCAAGAAGTTCGTTGAGATTGACCGTAAAATGCATGGAATTGACTGTGAAGTGAAGGGAATTGACCATGAAATGAATGGAAATGACTGTGAAGTGAAGGGAATTGACTGTGAAATACATGGAATTGACCATGAAGTGAAGGGAATTGACCGTGAAATGAATGGAAATGACCGTGAAGTGAAGGGGATTGACCATGAAATTAAGGGAATTGAGCATGAAATGAAGGAAATTGACCGTGAAATGCATGGAATTGACCTTGAAGTGAAGGGAATTAACCGTGAAATGAATGGAAATGACCGTGAAGTGAAGGGAATTGACCGTGAAACGCAGGGAATTGACAGAAAAATGCATGGAATTGACCTTGAAGTGAAGTGAATTGACCGTGAAATGAATTGAAATAACTGTGAAGTGAAGGGGATTAAAAGTGAAATTCAGGAAATTGACCATGAAGTGAAAGGAATTGACCGTGAAATGCATGGAATTGACCATGAAGTGAAGGGGAATCACCGAAAATAACCGTGATATGCATGGAATTGACCATGAAATGCATTGAATTGACCGTTAAATGAAGGAAATTGACTATGAAATGCATGGAATTGACTGTGAAATGAAGGGGATTGATCATGAAATGAATTGGATTGGCCATGAAGTGAAGGGAATTGACCATTAAATGCATGGAATTGACCATGAAGTGAAGGGAATTGACCGTAAAATGCATGGAATTGACCGTGAATTGAAGGGGAATCGCTGAAAATGACCGTTAAATGCATGAAATTGACCATGAAGTGAAGGGGAATCGCAGAAAATGATCGTGAAATGCATGGAATTGACCATGAAGTGAAGGGAATTAACCGCGAAATGCATGGAATTGATCGTGAAGTGAAGCAAATTGACCATGAAATGCATGGAATTGACCGTGAAATGCATTTCACTATCATTTTTGGCAATTCCCCTTCACTTCCCGGTCAATTCCATGTATTTCACGATCAATTCCCTTCACTTCACGACCAATTCCATGCATTTCACTGTCAATTCCCTTCACTTCACAGTCAATTTCATGCATTTCACGATCATTTTCGCCGATTCCCCTTCACTTCACGATCAATTCCATGCATTTCAAGGTCATTTTCGGTGATTCCTCTTCACTTCACAGTCAATTCCATGCATTTCACAGTCAATTTCCTTCACTTCATGGTCAATTCCATGCATTTCACGGTCAATCCCCTTCACATAACGGTCATTTCTATTCATTTCACGGTCAATTCCCTATACTTCATGGTCAATTTTATGCATTTTATAGTTAATTCCCTTTGCTTTACGGTCAATTCCCTTCGTTTCACGGTCAATCCCACCGCTGCCCAAGTGTTAAACCCCACATAAAATAAGAGATTTGTGTCAAGTTATTCTCATTGTACACAATCTACACCATGGATTGACGACTTATCCAAGTTGGATGCAACTCATCCAAGCCAATTTGGACCTAGTCAAATCGAAGCTAATTCGGCATCATGATCAGCATTGAAAAAGACACATGACTTAACCCAACTAAAATGAGTTGCTCCAGACTTGGTCGAGTCGTGACTCAAGTCAAGATCGAACGAGCCAGTCTGAGTCATTAAATTAAATTTTTCCCAATAAAAATATTATCGCAAAAGAATTTATAATAAAAATATCATAATATAATTGAATGTTCAAAATCAAAGCAAGAAATACTCCAACCCAAATTCAAGGGAAGCGACCCAACGTGTGTTTGCCACAAGATACAAAACCATGCCAACTCATAGATAAAACATGGAGAAATTTACCACTGTGGACCCCACCTTTTATCCACAAGATATGAAATCAACTTGAAAATTGCAATGTAGGCCAGGTCATTGCAAAACCCAGCCTAGTTATGTATATCATTTACATCTTATTCCAAATTGTCATTGAAAAGGCATGAGTGTGTGTGAAAAAAAAAACCAAAAATATATATTTGGAGGGGGGGGGGGGGGGGGGGGGGGGGGGGGGGCGCGCTGCCAGATCGATGTGGCCTCGCCAGATGGGCGTGGCCCCCACCGGACAGGCCAGCAAGTGGCAGGCCAATTCGGCGAGCCCACCCCGATTAGGGTTTGATTATTGGGGGAGGCCTCTATGTCTACGGATTGGGTGTCTATAGCTATGGTTATAATTCGTAGCCATAGGTCTAACAGTATAAGACATTACCGTGCTTCTTTGAACGTCTTCCGATGAAACCCTTTTAGGAGTCACAGAAGTTTTGGATCATTATGAAATTTTTTTCCTCTTCATCCAAGTCTTTGTGACATTATGAATAGATTGGATGGAAAATAAATGTTATGGAGGGCCCTACGAAATTTTTAACAGTGAAAATCAAGTTTTCCGCTGCTATTTGTGGTGTGGTCCAATTGATCTTTGGATATGATTCTTTTTTACCGATAATGCTCTGAAATGATCTCGAAATACGGATGAACGGTGTGGATATAATAAATACATCAGTGGGGGACCATGTCGAGGAGCGTCAGCGTTCATCTTCGCACACCAGCCAATCGGCTACGGGAAGGAATGACGGGGGTATTTTGGTCCCGTGAAAAGTCGCCCGTACACAGGGGAGTATTCCGGGAAGCTAAAAAGAAGTGGGCTTAAAATGATTGGTGGGCTATAAATGGATCGTACAGTAGGAAATTTCTCCCAGGTTATTATCCCTTTATCCTCATAATGTAGGACAGCGTGGCCTACATTATGTGCCAAGTAGTCTGGAATGATTATGTGCCAAGTAGGTAAATTGGTCTGAAGCATGCATTTTCATGTGGAATAAATAACTCTTTAAATGTAACCATATCATGACCATAGTCTTATTTCTTTGTCAAGCATGTGATACTTGATGTGCTTGGTATTCATGTTAAGCAACTCCTAAAATCATGTCTCCTGGTGAATTCACGGATCTCCACAATCTTGGAGTGCATCTTATATGGAATCTCAATGTTTGGTGTAATGCGCTGTGCCATGGTTGTAAAAGCAATTGACTTGCTGAAATGTTCTTGCTTTCAATCCCACAAATTTTCAATCTTTAAATGAGATGATTTCTTCTTTTATCTGGGGGACTTTCAAACTGCATAGTGTACTACCCTGTGCATACAATTGTCATACTTAAGTTTCATTTCTCCACTTCCTTTAAAATTGGTTTTCAGTTCAGTTTATTAAGACCCTAATTGGTTTTACTATCTGATGTTGTTCCTTTTCGGGAAGTAATGCACATTTCATTTATTGCTTTCTGCATTTACCATTATTTATTGGAGTGACTTCTAAAATATAGTGATTTTTATTGGGTATTATCTGATTTTTCCTTTTTAAAGCCAAGTAGATCTGATTTATTGTTTTTGCCTCCAGCTTTACTTCTGGTGGTGACTCTTCTTGTAGTGCTAGTTCTACTGATATGCATGATATCAGCGACAGCTTAACTGATTTCATCGATATTCCCAATAGTTTTATTGATATACCACAAAGGCATTATCCTCTTGTAATTACCTTCCAGAAGTTCTTGATGATGCTTGATGGCACCTTGTCGAACTCGTTCTTCAATAAATTTCAGAGTGTAAGGGAGCTTTCTAGGGATGAGAGAGGAGTTTCAAAGTCTCCTGCCCTCCAAGCATTTATCAGAAGCAAAGAGGTTACCTATGAGCGCTTCATAGTGACTTACTGGCCTCATTTTAATGCACAGCTGACAAAGAAGCTCGATCCTTCAACAGTATTCACCCAAATGATTTCACATATAAAGGGTGGATTAGAGGCAGGTGACGCCTTGGATGGTAAACTTCGGAGGGAGGGTTACCTCATGCTTTCTGAGGGCCGGGTGTCCACTTTAAGCAGTGAAGAAAGAGAGAGGATTTACAACATTTTCCTTGATTATGAGAAGAAAAAAGCACAGAAAGGAGAATTTGATTTGTCTGATTTGGTGACTGACCTTCACCAGCGACTTCGTTGTGAAGCCCATGTTGCTGAGACAGTAGATTTTGTTTATATTGATGAAGTCCAGGACCTAACAATGAGACAGATTGCACTTTTCAAATATGTATGTAAAAATGTTCAGGAAGGCTTTGTTTTTGCTGGTGACACAGCACAAACTATTGCCAGGGGAATTGATTTCAGGTTCCAGGACATAAGATCTCTCTTCTACAAAGAGTTCCTTTGTGGAATGATTAGTGGATCTAAGGAGAGAGGGAAGGAAAAGGATAATCTAGTCTCAGAGATTTTCCATTTAAATCAGAACTTCCGAACTCATGCAGGTGTACTGAAATTGGCACAGAGTGTCATCAACTTGCTCTATCGCTTCTTTCCATTGTCGATTGATCTTTTGAGTCCCGAGACTAGTCTCATATATGGAGAAGCACCGGTGCTACTTGACTCTGGGAATGATGAGAACGCCATTATAACAATTTTTGGGGGTAGTGGAACAAGTGATTTTGTAGGGTTTGGAGCTGAACAAGTGATTTTAGTTCGTGATGATTGTGATAAGAAGCAAATATTTGACCATGTTGGAAAGCAAGCTCTTGTTCTAACAATTGTTGAGTGCAAAGGGCTTGAATTTCAGGTGGTATATAGCACTCTATCAATTTGACTGTTTACAGGAATTAATGATCCTCCACCTGAATATATGCACGGTGTCTCCACCCGATCATTGGTCGAGACCGGTGGTCTGATGGCCCCCACCTTAATTGGACATTGCCCTAAATGTCTACCATGTTGGATGTTCGTTCATATGCACCCTTTGGCTCTCCCTTTCTCTATGAATGTGGCTGTTGCTTCATTTTGTTCATTTACTGTCTATTTGCAGTCAAGTGAACAATTGAACAGTTAAATGGTTCCTTAGGTGGGCTTGTCATCATCCATCCATTGTTGCACCCATCTGATCAATGGTATTGATACCAAATTGTGATCTTTTCTTATAGGAACTAGGTGCCGGAGATTGCCATTCGTATACATGGCCATGGTATTAAAAAATGGTTATGTTACGTAATGGTAATGGTGGTGCCTCTTACTCAATACGGGCTGCAACGGCAGATTTGAAACCAACAAAAAAAGGCCCACGATGGGCCAATACGAGGCCATAACAGACCAATGCAGGTTCAAAACAGGCCTCTTACTAACAGTTGTATGGTCGATACAATTTCTTTTCTTTTCTTTTAAAAAAAAAAAAAGACCATTAGAGGGCCGTAATGGCTGTTACAGGGGCTGCTCATATCGTAACATCCGTTATGTCACCGTTGCTATTATTGAATACCTTGCACATGACTGAGGATCTTTTAATTCCTCCATTGCTTATGCATGCATTTGGTTGGGTTTCGTTCTTAGATTCCTGTCTTGTTGCTTCTGCAGGACGTACTGTTATATAACTTTTTTGGTGCTTCACCTTTGAAAAATCACTGGAGAGTAATCTATAATTATATGGAAGAGCAAGATCTTCTTGACTCCAAATTGAGGTCATTTCCATGTTTTGATAGTGCCAAGCACAGTATCCTTTGTTCAGAACTGAAGCAACTATATGTCGCCATTACTCGTACAAGGCAACGGCTGTGGATTTGTGAGAGTATTGATGAATTCTCTAAGCCCATGTGTGACTACTGGAAGAAGTTATATCTTGTGCAAGTAAGACACCTGGATAGCTCGCTCGCCCAGACTATGCGAGCAGCAAGCACTCCTGATGATTGGAGGTTGCGTGGTATCAAGGTGTGTATTGTTGCGATTTCGGTTTCGGTAGCTAGGGCTGTCAATTTTCTTTTTTGGCCATATCTGATCCAGTTCCATTTATGGTTGTCACAAGTCAGTCTTGTTCTGATTTTTAAGATTGAAAAGGAAACGGGCTTGTATTGTGCCTGGACATCGACAGACCTATCTGCAGCCTCTTCTTGCATTTCTGATTTGCATAATATTCCCAGTTGTTGTGATATCTTATAAAACACATACCTCTGTTTCAATTATTCTACAGCTTTTTAATGAGCATAACTTCGAGATGGCGACAATCTGTTTCGAACTGGCCGGAGATGAATTCAGAGAGAAGTGGGCAAAAGCAGCTGGCCATTATGCTCATGCTGAACGTATTCTTTCTACAAATTTTGACAAGGCTCGGACTGCACTGACACAAGCTGCTGAGATTTATGTATCCATTGGCAAGGCTGAAACGGCTGCAAAATGTTTTATAACATTCAAGGAGTATGAAAGAGCAGGTCTGATTCATTTTTAAATACCCTATTTGTTTGTAGAGATGCATTGACTATCTATACTGGTAGCGGTTTGTATGATTCTGGATTAGCTGATTTCCTGGTTTTTCTCTTTTTTATATCAAGTGCAATTGGGTTCCACACCCAGCCTATTTATAATCGGGCCTGGATTTCAGCTCCAGACCTGATTCATTAATGTTTGGGTCAGGACCAGGTTGAAATAAGATTTGTCAGTGAGGGTTTAGGTTGGCGCTAAGATGATCTAGTGCAGACACATTTAACTAGCGTCCCAGCTTTTTTGGGGTCTGGTTTGAGTTGGTTTTGCCTACCTCTGATCCCTCTTTGAGATGGACTTCCTATTTGGCATCCTGCAACATTATTTGTTAGGTTTTTTGGTTTTAGCTGGCTTCCTTAACTAAAGGAAGCTACTTAAAATGAAATTTCTAGTTTTACAATCTATTTATGAAAATGTAAGAGGTAATGAAAGACGATGAAGTCTAAATTATATTGGGAATCTAAAGGGATGGGTCTGAAGCGGGTTCTGGTTGGTTCTATTTTTGGGTGTTCCAAACCCATCCTTTCTATATCTAGCAACTAATGGTAGATGAAAAGAACAAAAGACATGATCCTTGAAAAAAACAACACATTTTGTTCAATTGCATCACACTTTTCAAGACCGGCAAAACAAAACCATGGTTTTAAGACCAGTCAACTTGGATTCAGTACAACACCTGATCCAGTTCGATGAGTCGCGACTCAACTTAATACTGAACAAGTCAATCCATGTCACCAAGTTAAAAAACCTTGGTGACTTGGTCACTGCACATGCTGGAATCTGTAGTTTACTGAAAATAAATCCACATTCTATTTGTATGTATGGGTTTAGAGTCCTTTATACAGGATCTAAAACATTCAAGAAGTACAACCTCTTCATATTGTTCCTTACCATATAAATCTCCTCATGCAATATAGTGAAAACCCTAATTAAACCAAATAGGATTGGAATGTAATTGAAGTAGCAAATAAAAGGAATCCGAAACTTTCTAAAATCAGCTTATACTCTAACAATGGAGCTCCTATACAAAGATATATGGCTTTCAGATGGCATTTAGCTACTGTTGACTGTACCCCCAGTGTTCCTCTCACCCCCCCCCCCCCCCCCCAAGCACAAAAAATAATAATAATAATAATAATAAATAAATAAATAAATAAAATCGATGTGATGTTTTGGAACACGTCCAACCTAATGGGTTGAAACTATGATCTGTACCTTTTGTTTATACTGTTCGGTTTAGCTGTGACCCATTTGCACCTATAACATCGAATATTTAGCTCCTTGCAAACATTATATGATTGGTGATTCGCCTTCTTCTTCTTCTTCTTCTTCTTTTTTATTGCAGTTTTCTTTCTATATAATGGTGTTAATCTCATGCCACATATCTGAAACAGGAATGATTTATTGGGAGAAATGTGGTGTGTCAAAGCTTGAGGATGCAGGGGACTGCTTCGATATGGCCAAATGTTGGCTTCTAGCTGCCAAGGTATATGCTGAAGGAAAATGTTTCTCCAAGTGCTTGTCTGTTTGCACCAAAGGAAAACTTTTTGATTTGGGTTTGAAATTCATAGAACAATGGAAGGCGGACTCGTCCTCAGACGATTTCAGGGGTCAAGAAGTAGATAGGGTTAGAACTTCATTCTTGGAGATCTGTGCACTCCACTATCATGAGCTTGGAGATTCTAAACGCATGATGAAGTTTGTTAAGGCTTTCCCTTCTATGGACTTGATCCGTACTTTCTTGAAGTCGAGGAATTTTCTTGATGAGCTGGTTGTGATTGAGATGGAATCAGGAAACTGTATGGAGGCTGCCGACATTGCTAGAATGAAAGGCGATCTCCTACTTGAGGCTGACATCCTTGAGAAAGCTGGACATTTCGATAACGCGTCACGCTTGATTATCCTTCATGTTGTTATGAGCTCTCTTTGGGCAGGTGGAAGGAAGGGTTGGCCCTTTAAGCCATTCCCACAGAAAGAGGTTCTCTTAATGAAGGCGAAATCGCTAGCAGAGAAAGCATCAAATTTCTTCTATGAGTCCATTTGTGCTGAGGTAGGTGTATTGTCAGACCAAGCCACCAGTTGGTTGAACTTGTTGGATTACTTAAATACTGCTCGGAAATTTCAAAATGTCAGACTGGAAATATTTGCTGCCCGTAAAATTCTTGACATCCATCTACAGTCAGAGCCCTCAAATTTTCATTGGGAATCTGCAGCAGTTTTGGATTTGGGCAAGCACGCGAATGAAATGGCGGCCCAAAATTCCTTCTCTGTTGAAACATTGATATATTTTTGGAATTTGTGGAAGGAAATGATTCTGAATGTTTTATCTTATGTTCAACTACCTAGAATATCTGTAACAAAAGACTGCTCAGCATATGAAGAATTTTGTTTGGAATATTTTGGAGTGCGGAAACAGGATAATCAAAATACCTTCACTGCGCTCAATTCAGAGGCATGTTGGATTAAAGCGAGTGATACTGGTTCTCTGCAACGGGATTGGAACATGGTTTCGATGAACGCGCGTCAGTTCATGTCATGTTCACAGGACTTTTTTGCTTTGGAACTGCCCTCTGTTGGTATGGAAGTACTGGAGAGACTTGAGTTTCTGCATGGTTTTTCTACCAAGAAAACTTTGCCGTTATTTTGCCAAGGACGAGTCATCCTTCATATGTTCAGCACTGCAAAATTTCTAAACGAATCCAAATTACTTGACTTGAAATACTATGTTGGGAAGCTAAAAAGATCGCTTGCACTGTCTAAGAGATTCTTTCTTGATATAATCTTTCCGCTTGATTGTGGAAAATCACTAACAGAGAGCATGGTTGCTTTGCGTGAGAGTGGGATTGCTAGAGATATAATCGAAGCAATCATCATAGAGAATCTCAGTCTTGAGAATGGTAGGTTGACACACGGTCAGATTGGACGGGCTGTGATGATGATATTTATCTCTGGAAGGTTAACTGAAGAATTGTACCAGAAGATCAAGATCTGTTTGGATCAGATGCCACCATGGAAAGCCTTCGTTGAACTGCTGAAGACTTACATGGATATCGGCTTTGAACGAATTCCTCTACTCTGCAAATTCCAAGAAGCTTTGGCAAGCACATTCACAGCATGTTGGGAAGAATATGATTACATATCCCCGCACTGTTTTATGTATCTATTTGAGTGTCTTATGTTTTTGGCATCATCCTGCATGGGAGGCGGCAGCTTCTTCTATACTACCAAATCAACTTTCTTTGAAATGGCTACTTGCGAAGTCTGGAAGGGTTCTTTGGGTCCCTGTTCGGAAGCTCAAGATACACAGTTTCAAAGTACGGCAGCCGAATTGCTGGAATTCATGGCAAGTTCAGCTGAACAGCTTCTGAATGATAAACAGGGCCTGAGGCAATGGGTCAAGATGATGTCCGCACCCAATTCGTACTATCATTTGCTGATGTCTAGATTAGTTGTCATCATCAGTTTAGCTTATCTGAACTCTGAACGGGATCTTTCTAAAATTTCAATGCTGCTTCTTAGGAATGAAACTCTTTCAGATTTGCCTAAGCAGTTCTCTAATAAGCTTCGAAGAGGTGGGCGAATGAGAGATAGAGGTCAGTTTTTAAGAATTGTTGCGGAAGCGTTGGAAGCAACTGGCAATCGTTTAGTGGTTGTCAGCTCAGAAAACAATCGCTCAGACTTCTTGAATCTGAATGCTTTGATCATCACCCTGGAGTCGATTCAAAGCAGAGAGCACATTATCCGTTTACTGTTTCTGAAGGACCCAAAAAGCATCCAGTTGAAAGATCGCAAGCATGTAGAGCAAGTTGGAAATTCGAGTAGAACCGATCATTCTTCCAGCAGCAACACTGGCAGAGATGATACTGAACTCCCTTCAAATCTTCCTGTGAAGGAAAGCCGAGTTTCGGAGAGTATGAATGAAATAGATAACAGTGGTCTGCAAACAAAATACGGTCGTCTGTGGGAAACATTTGATATTATCCACCAAATGAAAAGTGGACGTTCTGAAAATGCAGGTAGCTTTGCATTGAATGCCCCTCAAATTAAGGTACTGGTGATGAAGCTTTTATCCTCCCTCCCTTTGTAATCTTAAACTGTAATCAGAAATTATGCAAAGATAATGGTGTTATTTATGTTGTTTAGGTTGGGGTGGAGGTATCCCTCCAAGTTCTTGATGCTGCAACAACCGTATTGAGTCAAAAGGAACATCATCAACAAAATCTTGATGGCAAGTTGACCAAAGAAATGAAAACCATGCTCAGTGAATTGAAACAGCTCTCTAATGCTATGGATGCAAGGTCAGCAACCTTTTTTGATTTGTTGTTTCTATTGTTTTAGGGTGTAGTTGTAAAAATATCATGCAATTTCATTATTAATCAGTCTAATTTGGTGCATAAGTTCATGATATATCATGAAATTGAAATTTGGTGCAACTAAACAGACCCTTGTCCATAGTTTACAATATTAGATGGTGGCAACTAAGTTAGAGATTTCTTCTTTTTTCTGTTGCTTATGGTAACACCAAAAATTATTTGAATCCAAAGTGTTACATAAACAGTTTTCTGATTCTTCATGGAATTGATTATCTTCCCTCTTTTTTTTCCCTGTTTGGGTCCTGTTTGGGAGATTGGGAAATATTTGGGAGGAAATACTTTCTAAGAAAACAACATGCTTCCCTGTTGGAAGTTCGCTTTTGTTGGAAAACATTTTCCTAGAACGTGTTTTCATAGAAATTGTTCTAATAAATTCTCTCGAAATGTTTTTTTTTTTTTTTTTTTTTTTTAAATAACTTCTAAAGAAACTGTCCCTTTCTATCCATTTATTTTCCAAGCTCCCAAACAGGTTGAAATGTTGCACTCTACTCTCTAAACTAATTTCTTGGTGGTTTTCCATTCTTTATTTCTTTCTCCACTAGTTTAGTAGGATTCTTGTCTATGTTAAATGTTGGGCATTTTCCTGAGTGTTTTGTGTGTGCGCGCGCGCGCTTGTGTTTTTCCATTTTAACATGGTTAACATAGAGCAAGTGTTCAACTTACTGCATGTGCTGCATAAGTTGAAATCACCATGTCAGATATCCCATAAGCGCATTGCTGTTAATTTTGTGAAAACAGCATCCACAATGTTGTAATTTAGTGGGTGTCTATTTCGGTCTCTTCTTTTGAATGATGAGTTTCATCCACAGGGAGGAGGAACTTGAGAACAAATTTCCGACGGTGTTGATGCTTTCTGAAAGGTTACGGGAGCGGAGGCCGAGGCTGCAGCCCATCTTGGACTCGTTATTTTTACCAAGTAATCAAAACACCGTGGAGGAGGACCCTGCTACATGTGCTTCGAGTGACCAGAGTCAGGGCAGCAAGGGAAAGGAAATTTCTGCAGAGGTTACTGCACCAGCAACATCTGGTCCAAGCAACCAAAGCAAGGGCAACAGGGCTAAGGAAAATAACAAGTCTAGGCAAAAGAGAAAAGGTAAGAACAATAAAAGATAAGTCTTCTTCTTTTTAGTTGGTAATTGGGATCGGATAACTGAAAGAGAATACGATAATGGCGGCAGCTGGCGGTGCAACGAGCGGAGAGAAAGGTTCAGTACACATCGTGTACACGGAAAGACCCGAAGGCGACGAACCCGAAGCTCATCACGTCCGAACTCTGGCGTCGGTCCTCGGCAGCGAGGATGCTGCGAAGGAGGCGTTGGTCTACACTTACAAGTACGCGGCGTGCGGTTTCTCAGCCAAGCTTACTCCGGCACAGGTGGATGAAATCTCGAAGAAACCGGGTGTTCTTCAGGTGGTGCCAAGCAAGACATACCAGCTGCATTCCGGACCGGGGGTAATGCGGCAGTAGGTGGTAAGAGGACTTTTTGATTGTTTGATGTTTCTCCTACAGAGAAAATCCATCAATGTCTTTTAAAACTGCCTTCTCCTTTATTATGTAAATAGCTGCGTGACTTTGGATACAAAAGTTACACCAAGAAACACATGGATGATGAAATAAGTGCCCGTGGAAATTACTAGACTTCCAGTGGCTGCTGCTGCCACATAACATGTCCTGTTGAAGCTTTTCTCCTCTTTTTTATTTCCTTAAGACAGAACAGGTTACCACACAAATGGTTGTTAGGCGAACTTAAGGCACATGATTTTTATGCTAGGTGATCTTCATGGTTGGGCCTACTGTTTGCAAGCTACAAATCTCCTGCAAGAATGGCAGAATGGCGTGTATGGAGGAAAGATAGGCCTGCCTGACAAGTTGGCTTTACGTGTTAAAAAAACAATAATAAAGGTCTTCTTGTTTTTATAGTACAAGGCTTTGTGTAAATGAAACGAGTTTTTTTTTTTTAAATGAAATGGACCTCCATTTATATATGGAATTTCAAGTAATGAGATTGTGATGAGTTATAGGTGTCCCCTTGTGTAGAGATCCCCTGAAATCAGGTCTTATGCTAATCTTGATTTTGGCGGGTCCCACACCATGCGTGTCATATTCAATATTTGATGTTATAGTCCACCTGATTGCACAATTATGCAAGTGTATATGCCACTTGAACTAAACCATCCAAATTGTATACTCCCCTTTAGATGGGTTATAAAAATGCTGTGACTGTCCATTCTTGGCTATTGGTGGACTTCTAATGGATGGTATAGATGAAAGTAATCAGGTGTTCCGAAATTCAACACTAATGTTGATTAAGCTGATTTTAAGCTGATCAGCTTATATACAATGGGTTCTGCAATTGTGACGGTTTAAATTGACTTGTTTGAATTTTCCATATGGTTTTGGAGCTCACTCGCTTTCATTCAAGCTGCTGTAAAGGTAAGCCCTGCATTGAAATCATTGGACAAAGGCTGGCTGATCCATTCCTCAAATGGGAACACTACAGAAAACAGTTTGACTGCAAATCAACTTGCTCAATGAGTTTGTAGTGGGCCTGATTCACATGCCCAAATATTTTCAAGATGGTGCTTGCCTTGGCAGCATGGATATTCTACAATCCAAAGAAGGTTCATGGCAAAAGGTAAAGATGCCAGAGGAATAGTTATTCTGCAGTGTACTTGTTGTCTTCAAAGTGATTTGAATGAGGAATTGCAGGAGTCGATTGGGTGTGGTAGGTTCAAGGTGTCATGATCCCCATTGGTATAGGAGCCTAGCTTGATAAAGTCCATCATTTTGGTTCTTAGCAAATGGTATTAGAGCTAACTATTAATCCCTTGTGAGTCCCAAAGGAGGCGATTAGAGCAAAAGCAGCAGCAGAATCTTCACACATATTTTATATGCAGTGGAACAAAAACAAACACTCTGGATTACTCAATCATGCCCTACTTATCAGAATAAAATGTTGATTTTTAAGTGACCATCCAAACATGCAATTTAAATTAGAATATAAGAAAGGAATTTTAATTGAGCCACGATCGATTGATTGGTTACAACGAACAATTGACCAAACATGGAATTTTAATTGCTCCAATCCCTCACAATGGACAGGCTTAATATCCGTGAAGGTCACATGTTATAGATGGATAGGTTCCTGTATGAGTTGGCTAATGATTAGGTGGCTCCAACTGTCAAATAACCTGGCCCATAAATCTAGCTGATACAACAATCATATTGGCCACAGTCATTTAAGAGAAATGGACGGAATATCACCAATGGACGGTATATCTAACATACAGGTGTGGCCCACCCAGTGAGTTGACCAGCATAACTTTTGGGATGGGGCTTGTTTGCATAGCGCTCCACATGATTCATTTTTTGGCCCCGAACATGCTCCATTTAGGCATGCATGAAGTGATTGTTGTATTTGATGTCTTAAATCAAGTCACATACAGGGCCAGTAGATGCCGTCGACAGACTGTTCAATATCACCTTCGATGGCGTTTCACGGTCAATTCCATGCATTTCACGGTCAATCTCGTCGTTGATGTGAAACACATTCTTTGGAGAAAAGCCTATAATATTTCATGTTTATCAATGCATTCACGTCCTCTCAGAAAATGAATGCAGATAGCCTTGAGTTGAATGGAACATGTGAGATGTAATGTAAGACCCGTATCTTGGTCCGTACCTTTCCGTACCCTTCCGCGGTGTTACCGGTCGAATTCCGGCGACCTTCGACCCTTAACCGATATCGACGCGCGACCCTGATTCATATGTCGACGACCCGAGTCGACTCAACCCGAGACCAATACCATAGCGACCGCGCCGTCGCCGCGGTTCCGATGCCGCAACTCGCGCGCCGAGGCGATACCCTGGTCGAGAGATGTGGGCCAACGTTCGGTGCGAGAAAACGCCGCGCGTTGCGAAAACGAAGGGAATCTCTACGATGTGTCACATCAATCACATCAATCCCATCAATCAATCAACTCATCAAGCCATCACATATCAAGTACACATCACTTTATTCCATTTTTTCAAGCAAGCCACAAAAGTCTTCATCACCCATACCTCTCTTACACAAAAAGTCACAAAAGTCTTCACCACCCATACCTCTTTTACACAAAAGCCTCAAAAGTCAATCTTTTCTTACACAACCATCATTCATCCATCCATCCATCCCTCTCTACATCACTCTCTCTCTTTTTCTCTTTCTCATTTCAAAAATTCCAAGCAACAAGAGTACATACGTATGGGATTTTCCAAAATTCCCAAGCTTCAAGTGTGGCCCACCTCTTCACCCCATCATCTCTCATCTCAACCCTCCATTCTTCATCTCATCCATTGAAGTTGAAGCTAAGGTGCCAAGGAACCCCTATGAGCAAGAAGATCGGACGGTGGGTGCCTCTATAGGGTAGATTTACTTGTTTTTATGATGGGCCAAGTGAGGCCCACCGATCCATGATGTGGATCTCACTTGGGACCCTAAAATGTGGCCGATGGCCCATCTGGATCATCATGATCATTCCATGATGGGGCCATTCTCCATGGACCTGATCATGATGTTTATTTTCTTTAGAAAGGTCATCTAAACCATCCATATTGGTGGGGAAAGGATCCCCACTGTTGATCTTCAGTTTTGATGGTCACATGTGCAAAATGTCCCACTTGATGTATGATTCCATGTAAGGGAGGGCCCATAATGTCAGGGTCCCTCCATCACAAGGCGTGTCCCACTCTTCATGTCTCTCTCTCTCTCTCTTTTATTTATTTTATTTTATTTTATTGCAATAGGATGGTGTGACCCACTTGAATGGATCCCACCTTGAGATTTATTTTGTTCAAATCTTTATTCAAGTAGGGCCCACCTTATATGTGTACCCTCGTCAAATATCCGTGATGGCCCACTTCATCAGGGCCCACCATTATCAAAAAAAAAAAAAATAGTAAAAAAAAAACCGTCCAGCGTCTGGGACCTTGGACGTTCCAAAGGATAGAAGAAAAAAAAAAAAAAAGAAGGAAGAGAGAAGGGCTTTTGGTGGCCCACTCGCTTAGGCCCCACCATGATGTATTTAGGCAATCCAA
Source organism: Magnolia kwangsiensis (assembly GCA_037074715.1). NCBI lineage: Eukaryota > Viridiplantae > Streptophyta > Magnoliopsida > Magnoliales > Magnoliaceae > Magnolia > Magnolia kwangsiensis. Next base: position 43,225,332 of record CM073572.1, on the reverse strand, counting down.
GCCGTACATCCTCTTACTCACGGTATTTTAGCCGTTGGATAGAAGTTTGGGGCTGATTGGAAGACCTGGTGGGCCATAGCGTCAAAGATCGCACCCTCACCATTCAAACTCTATTTTCTTATTTTATTTCACTTCCAAGCATCAAAAAAATTCAAACTCTAGACTCTTTGGGCTCGTCTTGGGCCAGGGAAACTAATGGACGGAACGGATTTAGGCGATGTAGACCCCACCTTCAAAAATCCTCAAAATCCCGGATTTTTTAAAAAAATAAAGGAAGAAGGGAAGAAGGCAGCAGCCTTCTGCGTCACAGCGCGTCACGCGGGCGGACGGCTGGCTCCCACGGCCTCCAGCCGTGGGCCCCACCTTGATGTATATGCCCTTCCACACCGTTCATTAGGTGGGTCACCCCAGTGGTGGGCCCCCCTCCAAAAATGAGGCAGATCCAAAACTCAGGTGGCCCACATCATAGGAAACAGTGTGAATGAATGTCTTCCATTGAAATCTTTTTCGGGGCCCAACGAAGTATTGGATCAAGCTGAAATTTGTGTTTTCCCCTCAACCAGGTCTGTTTGACCTTATCAATGGGTTGGATGCCATATAAACATTACAGGGTGGGCCTCACATGGGACCCACCATGATGCTTGTGTCCTAGTCCACCGTCCAGTGGACGGTGGCGCCCACCTTGCTGCTGCATTTCCTCCACGGTGGGGCCCACCCCCACGTGTGGGTGCTGAGTGCCACATGTGTGTATATATATATCCATATAGATATATATATATATATATATATATATATATATATATATATATATATATATATATATATAATTATATAATTATATAATTATATTATTATATTGTATATATATTACATATAATATTGTATATATTACATATATTATATTGTATGTAGTTTATATATTATATAATATGCATGATTGTACGCCTTAATGTAGGCCCCACCATTGTCACAGGCGATACATCCAGACCGTCCATCCACTTGAAAAGATCATTTTAAGCCTATGGGTTAGGCCCATTTGAATTTCAAAAGGGCTATAGGTTTAGGCCCAATTGTTATGTTCTAAGGCCATGAGACTAGCCCATTCGATATATATGTAAGGCCTAGGGATTTAGGCCCATCTGACTCATAGAAGGCCTATGGGCTAGGCCCATTCGAATTTCAAAAGGCCTATGGGCTAGGCCCATTTGGTTTATGAAATACTTATGAGTTAGGCCCATTGGATTCATTATAGGCCTAAGAACTTAGGCCCATTTGATGTGTTACAAGTCCATGGGACTAGGCCCATTTGATGTACTTCAAGGCCCAGGTAATTGGACCCTTTTGTTGAAATTTAAAGCCCATGGAGGTAGGCCATTTGATATATATAAGGCCTAGGGGTTTAGGCCCACTTTGATATGCATGCAAGCTCATTGGGTTGAGGCCCACTTGATCTACATATAGAGTCCAATTGGTGTGGCCCATTGGTCATATATAAGACCCATAAGACTAAGCTCATTTGATGCAATCCAAGGCCCACGGGTTTTGACCCATTGCAATGCACATAAGACCCATTGGTGTGACCCATTTATGTGGCCCATCTGATGAATAAAAGGCCCATAAGCTATGGCCCATTTGATATATATGTAAGGCCCAATGGGAGGAACCTAAGGTCCATTGCAATGTGTAATCCCAATACTGATTATGTAGCGATGTTTAAGAAAATCGTGCCTGGGATGAAATGTTGGTTTGACGTTCACATTTCGAGTGTAATGCTGGTTGGATGTCCACATTACGACTCTCTTTAAGGCCTATTACTGGGCCGTACTTATCATGTATAGGCCGTCCAGGTCCATCTACATTGTAAGGTAGTTCATTTTATTATAACATGTTTAGTACAGTTCCATGACTCATGATCATACGCATCATATGTATGCTTGACGTGAGAGTTGTCTGATCATAGCATTTGCCTTCGGACAGGTTGTTTATGGGCTCCCGGTTAGGCGGTATTGCCCTACATGAGCGCACAATATGCGCAGAATTTGTTGCATGATTGGATAGCGTGAATCATGCATTTCGCATTTGTGTGACATGGTTATTGTACGCCCTAGCGACATCAGGGCCGTAGCCTCCACAGACGCATCGTGGTTGGCAGGATTGGATACCGAAAATCTTGTTCTACATGGGGTACTATAGATATCCCTGGGTGAAAGTCCCTAAACCCTTATGGTACCAAGAGGTTGCTCCAACGTCTAAACCGAGTGGATAGATGAGCGTTGAGTGTCGATTACCAGACGGTTACACTCTCCACTGTATCGTGGTCGGTTGGAAGGGGGTGCGGCCTTACCCGCCCGAGAGTAGGGGGCAATGCTAGGCTGAGTTTGACCAGCTCGAGGAATGGGTCCGCTATCGACGAGTCGCGCCCGATATTGGCAGACGGATAGTGTGGTCTCTTCCACTTATCTTATTGCGCGCGATGTGGCGGCAATCTGGTTTAGAGTGTACTAGACCCCGGTGATATCCCATATTTTGAGCTGTATTGATGTATGGACATAGATGAGGATCTGTATGCTTGAGTTGCATTGCACATCGCATGACCTTGGGATGGCTGATACCATTCATGTCTTGCATCGCATAAGCCTTGGTACAGCTCATGATATTATGGTTCCATCTGCATATTCCCCATTACTCTGTCATTGCATGTTCATATTACTACTTTGCGCACACATTTTTACCACCCTCTAAGCTTTTTGTAAGTTTATGCACGACCGTTGCGTGCAGGTGACGTTGGATCGCAGCAGCGCTGAGGCAGGAGCACGTTGCTGAGCATTTTGGAGCTTTTGTTCTTTACCATTGTATTTCCCTTTATGCTCATTGTACTTGTAAAGTTTTTGATCATAGTAGAAATGTAATGGAGTACTTGGTTGTTGTTTGTGGGTTATGCCTTTGGTTATGCTTATTACGAATCAAACTGACATTGAAAATCCTCCTCGTAGCATCCCAGGATCGGAACCTGGCGAATAGGAGATAGGAGCCGAGAGTGGGGTTCTACGGAGGCTGTCGGCGCCGGATTCGGCGATCGAAAATTTTGTGAGCCCGGTTTCCGAATTTGGGGCGTGACATGTAATGTGATAGTAGGATGGAGATTTAATGAAGAAAATCGGTGAAAAGAAGGAATAGGGATGGAAGAGATGAGTTCCGACGTGTATTTAAGGGAATAGGGATGGCAGAGATGAGTTCGAATGTGTATTTGAGTGTAAGGGAGTGAATGGAGTGAATGGAGTGAAATGCATAAAATTGACCGTGAAGTGAAGGGAATTGACAGTGAAATTAACGGAATTGACCGTGAAGTGGGAATTGACCGTGAAATGCACGGAATTGACCATGAAGTGAAGGGAATTGATCGTGAAATGAATTGAATTGACCATGAAGTGAAGGGGAATCGCTGGAATTGACTGTGAAATGCATGGAATTGACCTTGAAATGAAGGAAATTGACTGTGAAATGCACAGAATTGACCGTGAAGTGAAGGGAATTGACCATGAAATGAATTGAATTAACCGTGAAGTGAAAGGGAATCACCGAAATTGACCATGAAATGTATACAATTGACCGTGAAATGAAGGGAATTTGACCGTGAAATGCATGAAATTGATCGTGAAGTAAAGGAAATTGATTGTAAAATGAATTGAATTGACCATGAAGTGAAGAGGAGTTGCCAAAATTGACCATGAAATGCATGAAATTGACCATGAAATGAAGGGAATTGACCATGAAATGTACGGAATTGACTGTGAAGTGAAGGGAATTGACCATGAAATGCATGAAATTGACCATGAAGTGAAGGGGAATCGTCGGGATTGACCATGAAATGTATGGAATTAATCGCGAAGTAAATGAAATGAATGAAATTGACCACAAACTAATTGAAATCGACGGCAAAGTGAATGAAATGAATTTTCGACCATTGACCTGATGGAATCTTGAAAAACAACTAGGTTGGTTGGCTAAAGTAGCTTCTCCTATCCAAAATCATATAAGGTACGTCATGTAACTAATTTTGGTTTAGAAGATATTCTCATTAAATAAATAAATAAAGAAATGAAAACAAGAGAGAAGAAAAATTTTATATGCTTATATATACATATTTATATAAATATGTATTAGAGAAAAGCGTAGGTAGAATCAATTTCTCCATGTAATAATAATAATAATAATAATAATAATAATAACAATAATAATAATAATAATAATAATAATAATAATAATAATATATAAAGGAGTCGGGGGCTTATGGTACCTATCGCTATGGTTATAGTCTGTAGCCATAGGGGGCTTCCAGATCAGCGTGGCCCCGCCGGATTGGCCAACAAGTGGCGGGGGCGCTGGTAGTTCATTGGGCCTACCCCAATTCGGGTTTGATTATCGGGGGAGGCTCCTATGGCTACGGATTATAGTATCTATGACTATGGTTATAATTCATAGCTATAAGTCCGACTGTAACATAAGATATTACTATGCTTCTTTGAACATATACCATTGAAACCCTTTTAGGGGTCACGGAAGTTTTATATCATTATGAACTTTGTTTTTCCTCTTCATCCAAGTCTTGTGACCTTATGAATAGATTAGATGGAAAATAAATGTTACGGTGGGCCCTACAAATTTTTTAATGGTGAAAATCAATTTTCCTGTTATTCTTCGTGGTGTGGTCCAATTGATCTTTGGATATGATTTTATTTTTTTTTTGGATAATGCTCCGAAATGATCTCGAACTATGGATGATTGTGGATATAATAAATAAATAACTGGCGGGCTAGACCGGCTTATGATACCTATCGCTACGGTTATAATCCGTAGCCATAGGCAGCCACCAGATCAAAGTGGCCTTGCCAGATATGCCAACAAGTGGCAGGGGGGCCGTCAGTTCGTTAAACCCACCCCGATTCGAGATTGATTATTGGGAGAAGTTTCTATGTTTACAGATTATGGCATCTATGGCTACGGTTATAATCCGTAGCTATAAGTCTAACTGTAGCATAAGATATTACCATGCTTCTTTGAACGAATACTATTGAAACCCTTTTAGGGGTCACATGAGTTTTAGATCATTATGAAATTTGTTTTTCCTCTTCATCTATGTCTCGTGACCTTATGAATAGATTGGATGGAAAATAAATGTTATAGTAGGCCCTACAAATTTTTTAACCATCCAGTTACACATTGTGGTGTAGTCAGGAGATCTTTGGATATGATTTTTTTTTTTTTTTGAATAATGCTCTGAAATGATATGAAAGTATGGATAAACGTTGTGGATATAATAAATATATAACTGTAGGGTGCACATAACTTTGATGTCTTTTGAGCCGTTGGAACAACTTGGAGTTCGAGGAGCGTCAACGCTTGTCTTCAAGCACCAGCCGATCGGCTTCTGGAAGGAAAAAGCAGGGGGCATTTTCGACATGAGAAAAGCGGTCTGTAGACTAGATAGTTATTATCAAATAAGCTTAACTTGTAGTCTATGATACATCTAAATTAAGAGCCTTAATTTGGACGGTTAAAATGGCCTTATTTGCATGCCACGTGTAAAATTTTTAGAAAATCAGTACTGCTCGCCTATCATCAACTGTGCTCTGCCAGAGCAGCAAAGTTTTTCTCTTGAGAACGGTATTAGGGTAATTTTTTAATACAGACACCACCTCTTATCCTCCTCCCTTTTCTCAACTGACCCTAAACTTACCTTACCAAAGTAGACTCCTGTTGTACAGACAACCTACTTTTGAACGAAATTACCCCTCCTTTTTCACCTTTTCTTACTTCAAACCGAGGAGTATATTCATCCAAAACCCTATTTTCATACCTTAAAAATCTACTTTGGCAATAAAAACTTATGGCCATTGAAAAAAAATTACATATAAACACAGTGTCTATGGTGCTAAATTTTTCAAAATTATGGCACAGGTGTGACAGTTGGTGTTTTAGAAATTTAAATAAATTGATGTGGGGATGCTATTAAATCTATCCAACTAGTAGGCCATCTGTCTATATTTACACATTCACCCAGCGGACCGGATTGTGTCCTACCCCACCATCTCTAGCCAAGAATGGGCAATTTTGTGGGTGGGCCCACCATGATGTATTTATCTATCCATGTTGTCCATCTCTTCTCTCAAATCTGTACTTATTTATCCATGCGGTCAAGTGGACCACACCAAATAATAAGCTTAGGTTACATTAAATGCACAAATCATTAAATATAAATTGCATTAAATGCAAGAGTCATCTTTGTTGTGGTCCACTTGAGCATTGGACCTACCTCATTTTTGCTCACATACCTTAAAATGATCTGAGAGAAATATTGACTACATGGATAATCAGATACATCATGGTGAGCTCTCCCACAAAACTACCTATTTGTGGCTAAAGGGAGTAGGACGCAATCCACCTCCCGCCCCAACACACACTAGAATGAGTGTTGAAACTCTTGTGAACACCACCGGGCCTTGAGTAGGTACCTTTGGTAGTAGGGGTGCACACGGTTCGGTTCAATCTAGTTCTGGAGTGAAATTGGAATCGAACCGTTCCCAATGATTCCAGGAAAACTAAAACTAGAAACGGAGCGTTTGCACCCTAGAATCGAATCGAAACCAGACTGTAAAAAACCGATTCAGTTCCGATTCATTTTTACAATTTTCGGCTTTTATAATTTAGTCCAATTGCATGGTTTAATTTTATAATCCAGCCTAATTGTATGGTTTTTTATAATCCAATCTAATTACATGGTTTTTAAGAGAGAGAGAGAGGGGTCATAAAAGAGGGGGAGAATAAAGAAAGATTAGGTTTTTTTATATACTTTTTATGTTTTAAAAAATAAATTTTAATTATTTATTTACTAAGGGGTCCGGTTCCAGGTTCCTACAATTTCGTTCACGGTCCAGTTCAATTTTACAGAACTCTAAACCAAAAACCAAAGCAAAAACTAAGTCGAACTAACTACTTCTTTGATTTTCAGAACTGAAACAGTGCACTTCATAATTGGACCAAATTGTGCAGTCTGGTCAATTCCAGTACGGTTTACCAGTTCCACTAGCCCTCTCATATTTTTATTGGATTCCAAAAGTCATTATTAGAGGTGTACACGAGTCAAACTGAGTCGAGCTTGGCACAACTCAACTCGGCTCAGCTACTAACTAACCCCAGCTCGAACTCAGCTCGGCTTGGTCCTTGAGCCTGATTGGCCAGCTCGGCTTGGTTCGATCTGCAGCTTAGGCCAATTCGAGTTGAGTTTGAGCCAAGATCAAGCCTATGCGGTATTTTCACAAACATATAAAAGTGTACTTTCAATTTCTTATTGTGTAAAACATCATCAACTATTTACATGTATTTCATCAAATACCTTATAGACAACATCACAATCAAGAAAAAAAAAAAAAAAGGGTATTTATTTCATATGCATACCTTTTTTGCCATTAGCCAACACTTTGTTGAGTCGTTTCATCGAATACTTGGTGAACAAAATCAATATTAAAGTAACTGAGTCACTGAACTGGTTTAATCTAAGTCTGATTCGAGTTGAGGTTTGATCTAAGTTGAGTGAAGCTTAAACTCAGCTCGGAATTTTTCCGAGCTAAAAAAACAGCACGACTATGGTAGAACTCAATTTCAAACCGAGTTAAATTGAGCTTTTTCGAGTCCAGTCTAGCCATCTAACCGAGCTAACTCGGTTAGTGTACAGCCCTAGTGATTCTCATCCATCTAACCGAGCTAACTCGGTTAGTGTACAGCCCTAGTGATTCTCATCCATAACTTAAGTGGGTCACACTATGTAAAATAATGCATAAAACATTATACATGACAACAAGTGGGCCACCAAATTTCCAGACGTCAGACGCATCTTAGAGTTATTGAACAACGTCCATCTGAAAAAATAAAAATAAAATCAGTTTAAAGGGTTAGATTCAAAAAGTTCTTCCACGTGTACAATATAATGTGAGCAAGCACGAATTTACGTGATTGGCAAGGTTCCGGTCGAGTTGCATGTGTTGCATGATTCCTTGTCTACTATTTTGCCGGAGTACGTGAAATCATTCCCCATTAACGTTGCATGTAATTACCGTCCATTGGAGCCTTTTGGATCTCACCCGTGATATTTTTATAGAATCCACACCGTGAATCTGGTGTGCCAGCATGTCTGAGGTTCCAAAATTCAGACTGATCTATATCTGAGGTGGGTCACATAAATTGAGGACATTAGGGAAGCATTGCATGCCATACAAACTTCCAGATCAAATAGGATGTCCACATTTTTTTAAAATAATAAATCCAAACCATTCATCAGGATCGAACAACCCTGATGAAGGGACACACAAAAAAGAGACCTTCCAAAAATTCAGATGCTACATTAACATATTGCCCTTAGGCGTGAGAGTACATTGCTCCCTATGGCGTGTCACACATAAACTTTAGACTAGCATAATTCTTTTGGAAGACCGTGTACATGAGCTTTCGGAGTAGATGCATGGCGGAGATTCTACATGCACATTACGGGTGGGCCCACACCGAGGAACGCACGATTACTTCAGGTGCGCTCGGACGCGTGTTAAAAAAACCCGTAGTATGTGCCCTTAATCCTCGTTCATCTCTCGATACAAGAGGAGATTCATGGAGCCGCGAGCCACCCACCTTTAACAGCGAACGGATTAGCTGTTACCCGGGTGTTACCCTAACCGTATGGGGCTCATATTTATATATTTTTTGTATATCCACTCGGTTCATATGTTTTCGCATCTAATTTTAAAACTTGACACAAAAAATCAAGAATACATAACTCTCAGGTGGATCACAAAACTAGAAACAGTGATGAATGGAAATTAAAAACTTTTTGTGAGCCAAAATTTTTTTGGATCAAGTTGATACTTTTATTTTTCTTCATCTAGATCTTATTTACATTATAAAAAGCTTATATGACAAATAAAAATTACGAAAACCGGACCCTTGGGAATTTTTAATGATGAGGCACTCAAAAACCACTGTTTCCTGTGATGTGGTCCACCTGAGATTTAGATATGCTTAAGTTTTCAGTAAAACATAATGAAATGTTCTATAGAAACGTATGGACGGCGTGGATATAAGAATATCATCACTGTGGGCCCCATAGTAAGGGTAACACCCACGCCCACTAAAGTGATACCCGCGTAACACCTGATCCGCTCTTAAAAACGAGTTTTTTCCTAGAGAAATTTACTCCTGTATGACCCATTTACCTTTTGAAGCCCACTTCTTTTTACCTCACCAGAATAAGCCTAGGCTGTACGGATGACTTGCCAAAGGTCGAAAATGCCCCTACTTTTTCCTTCGAGCGGATCACCCCCCCGTTATGTATTTATTATATCCACAACGCTCATCCATATTTCGAGATCATTTCCAAGCATTACCAAAAAACAAATCATATCCAAAGATCAACTAGACCACACCACAAAGAGCAGTAGAAAATTGATTTTCACCATTGAAACTTTTGCAAGGCCCACCATAACATTTATTTTCCATCCAATCCATTCATAAGGTCACAAAGACTAGATGAATGGAAAAAACAAATTTCATAATGATCCAAAACTCCTGTGACCCCGAAAAGGGTTTCAATGGTAGGCATTCTATCCTCCGTTACCTTTTACAGTGTGGTCCACTTGATAGCTAGATTTGTCTTATTTTTCATCTCAAGCCTTAATATGAGTTCGCCAAATAGATGGACAGTTTGGATATAACACATACCTCATAATGGGACCCACAAAAAAATGATGGGATTACAATTGGGAAAAAAAAAAGCCAGTGAGTTGGGGTTGATGGTGTGATAGCTACACCTATGGCTACGGATTATAACCGTAGCCATCATTCTTTTCTCTTTTTTTAAAAAAAAATTTATTTTTTGCATGGAGAACTTTATTCTATCTATATTTTTCTCTAATACATATTTATATAAATATGTATATATATGTATATAAAAAACTTTATCTCTTTTTTTTTTTTTTCATTTCTTTCTTTATTCGTTTACCAAGTATATCACCTGGACCAAAATGAGTTACTCGACGTACCATATATGATTTTGGGGTAGGAGAAGCTATTTTAGCCAACCAACTTGGTTATTTTTCAAGATTTCATTAGGTCGATGGTCAAAAATCCATTTCATTCACTTCGTGGTCAATTTCAATCAGTTCACGGTTAATTTCATTAACTTTGCGGTCAATTTCATTCACTTCGCAGTCAATTTCAATCACTTCGTGATCAATTTCATTTACTTCGCATTCAATTTTTATCAGTTAGCGGTGAATTTCATTCACTTCGCAATCAATTTCATTCACGTCACAATCAATTTCAATCAGTTCGCAGTAAATTTTATTTACTTCATTCACTTCGTGGTCAATTTTAATCAGTTCGCGGTGAATTTCGTTCACTTCGTGGTCAATTTCAATCAGCTCGTGGTGAATTTCATTTACTTCGTGATCAATTTCATTCACTTCGCGGTCATTTTCAATCAATTCGTGATTAATTCATTCACTTCGTGGTCAATTTCATTTATTTCACGGTGCATTTCACTCACTTTGCAGTGAATTTCATTCGATTCGCAATGATAAGGGAAGCAAAGATTGGACAAGGGAAGACCATTAAACGAATCGACCTATCTACTAGTAAGCTTCTCAAGGAAGCAAATAAGTGTGTAAACATTGGTAAGCTAATCTTCGGAAGCATGCTGGGGGTCGAAAATGGCGATGAGTTCCGCTTCAGGGTGGTGCTTTCTATCATTGGCCTTCATCAGCCTTATCAAGATGGGATAGATTACACAAAGGTAAGGGGAAAGATTCTGGCTACGAAATATCAACATTCCTCCTAGTTAATTATGTAACTCATCAAGGTCCATCAATATTCCTACGAAGTGACTGAAATTCACCGTGATGTGGGTGAGCTTCATCACGAAGTGAGTAAACTTCATCGCGAAGTGATTGAAATTCTAGGTGGACCACACCACAGGAAATAATGATCAATGGCTATTAAAAACTTTTTATCGACCACGAAAGTTTTGAGCTAAGTTGATAGTTGTGCTTTGCCTTCATCCATGTCTGTGTGACCTTATCAACATGTTAAAAGGCTAATAAACTTTGTGGTCAATTTTATTCACTTCGCGGTCAATTTCACTCACTTCGTGGTCAATTTCATTCACTTCGCGGTGAATTTTCTTTACTTCGCGGTTAATTACATTCAATTCGCTGTGAATTTTCTTCACTTTGCGATGAAGTCCATTCAATTCATCTACTTCGCAGTGAATTTCATTCACTTCACGGTCAATTCTATTCACTTTGCGATGAATTTCCTTCACTTCGCGGTGATTTTCATTCAATTCATCTATTTTGCGGTGAATTTCATTCACTTTGCGGTCAATTCCATTTACTTCACGGTCAATTTCCTTCACTTCGCTATGAATTTCCTTTACTTCGCGGTCAATTATATTCACTTCGTTCAATTCGCTGTAAATTTCATTTACTTTGCAATGAATTTCACTCATTTCATAGTGAATTCCATTCAATTCATCTACTTCGAGTTAAATTTCCTTCATGTAACGCCCCGAACATTTCAATACTCGAGTATTGAAAGTTCTCAAGTGTTACCTATGAATTAACATGTGTACGATAACCATCCAACTATCCTAGCCTTACATCCTTTCCCTGACACAAACCTAACCGTTAGAAATGATCCTCATTCATAAATCAAGCCATCTAACCGTTGATTTCCAAGTAGGACCATCTATCACATGATTTAACGTAAGCACCTTCCCACAAAGGGAACGATGAATAACCCCATACCCGTAATAATTTAGATATACATTCATTGGTGAGAAATATGCCTAGAACCATATGAAGCCATTAGATTTTCCAAAACTCACAGATCAATAATAATTACGAAAATGTCATTGACCTATACACTGAATTTTAATTCACATGGTTCTCATGATCTATTTTCATATGAAATATTATATCAGGCCTAATTATCAAAAATTAACCCTACACGTCGATTTCCAGCCTCTAGATCGTAGTAAATTAACTACTTGGCCTCTACATACATCCGTACACTTATTAAATCGAGATTTCGAGCCGTTCATCTTATTCACCCCACATGAATATACTTAACCCACCATTAGAATTACAATATGAGGAACTTATACATATGAACAAGTCACTCGAATCTAACAATATACAGGTCATACCCCTAATAACTCTGGAAACCCGCTTTAGGTCCATCCATTTACAAAGTTAACACTTCAATCACCTAAATATATGACTAGAATGCCAACCATTAGGTCTTTATATTTTTAACATGTCATCTAACCTTCTATCGTATTTGATCCGCTAAATGGGCCATCAGAATATTATGATAATGTAGCCATTATGAAGATCTCAAGTTATAGGTCCAAACCACCAGGTAACATGATAATTAGATGTGTACAAACACTATTTTGGAATTATGAAGCATGTTAGCTATTGAAAAGGCATCTTGGTCGTCCGTGAGCAATCAAGGCCCAAAATTGACAGATAGAAAGAACACGAAAAATGAGGAATGTTCAACATATTTCAAGACATTCAGATGGCGCATGGCAATGTAACAGACGTCGGAAGTTGCTCGAGTAATAGATGGCAAGATTGTAAATATTTAATGCCATACATATGACCGTTGAAGCTAAATGGTACCGTGCAGCCCACTCGATCAACAGATCTATTCTATTTTTGGACCCTTATCCTAACATGGCGTGTTAAATGAAATGAATAAAGCGGATTGTACAATTACAAGTGGTAAAGTGGACTTCACACAAAATAACTCAATTCATTCAAATTGTCACAGCAAGCTACGTCTCTCGTGCATGGGGTTTAATGGTGAGTAGCAATCTCCACATATTTAGATGGTGCGGCCCATCTGGTTTATGAAACTTTCTCATCTTTTACCCTATGTCGTAACATAAAGGAACAAAGACGGTGAACGAAGTGGACTGCTCACCAAACACCAGCCTCGACCCCACCTGATGCCACCACCAATATGCAAAAACGTTACGTTGAAGCAACAGATGCGTTAGAAGGCCGGTAGGGTCCGATTGTGAAATGTGTTGTGGGCCACCCAAAAATCAGAGCCACCTCATATTTTGGCCCATGGCCTAACACCACACTACAAAACAGATGAATGGGGTGGATCTTACGAGGGATCAACAGAAATAGGCCCCACGGACTCCAATAAGAAACAAAGCAGAGCCTTCTGTACTTGTGACATTTTTCTTCCGCAAACGGCGCCAGAAATTGAATATAATTCAAACGCCCCCGCGTAAGAAACCCAAAGAGAGCTCCTTGGCTCTGATCTAGACCGTGCATAATAGCGAGGAGGAACGTTCGATCCTCTCCATGTTGTCCAAAAGGGTGAAGATCGAATCCGGAAGCTTTCGCTGCATAAATAAGAACTCTGCGTAAGGCATGCTGCGAAAGGGAAACTTTCGTTTCCTTGTTGTGCAAGGAGTTCCGATCCCCCTGCTGCACGAGCTGATAAGTAAGAAGAGTCTAGAAACTCTCCTCCCTATAAAACCACCGCCTGTCCGACTGTGGAAGAGGAAAGAGGAAGAAGAAAACGGGAGTGAGAGAGAGAGAGAGATAGGTTGTTGTCCGAAATTTCTGACTGTCCAGCAAGAGAGCAATAACCGTCCATTGCTGCCAGGGAAGGAAGGAGAAAGAAAGGAAAAGAAAAGAAGAAGAGAAATAAAGGAAAGGTTCAAACAGCCGATGTTGCTTGAGTCCATCCAAGGCGTCCATTCGATCGTTGATCTCGGATCGCCGACGAGATCCTCTAGGTCCTTAATCCTAAAAAGATCAAAGGTAATAATCTTAGACTCTTATAGCTTTATAAATATAAGGAATATTCAACTTGACGTAACAAAAGGTTGATTGAAAAGCAGCTTGATTGGGTTGTTAACAAAGATTTGGGACGTGAGAGCACAGACATGACAACAATAAGAAGAAGTTAAGATTGATAGGTAAGGGTTTTATCCTTTAAGCTTATAGTAATTTAAGTTTATTTATTTATCATACCTTTTTCATGTCTTTCTATATTTTATTTGTCTTCCTATTATTTTATCTTGACTTTTATACATGCCTTCATAAATTTGATATGGCTTTTACATGTATTCCTTTTACATATCACTTTAAATCTTCCATGCTATTATATGTTTCACATCAATTATTAGCCTCTTTCGTGCCTTTTATGATATGAATTATTCTGTATCTCATGTTTATATGTTTTCTGAGAATTTTCCTGTCAATTGATTTATTTTACATTATTGGCCCTTTTTGGGATTATGACATGATATCAAATGCAAGAGAATTTCTCTAAATTTATGTGAGGTCATGGGTACCAGCCTTGCCCCTGCCTTATCCATTATTGAGTTGGCTCTGCCACTCATCTCTATATTTGAGTTGGCTCTGCCACTCGTCTTTATAGTTGAGTTGGCTATGTCACTCGTCTTTTTATTTGAGTTGGCTTTACCACTCTCCTTTTGTTGAGTTGACCATTGTCACTCTTCTCTTGTTATGTTGGTCATTACCACTTTTATTGAGTTGACCATTGTCACTCTTCTCTTTATTATATTGGCCTTGTGCCGTCTATCTTTAAAGGCATGGACATATGTCTTGTTATTCCATAACCCCCATAATTCAGTTTATATTCTTAATGATTCAGCTATATTCTCTACAAGTGCAAGTGATGTGTTATGAGCTATCACAACTAGTGAATCGATTATCTTATAATGGACGTAATGCGTTATGGGTAGCGGCCCTCTTGGTCGGCACGTACGTAATTCCGTGGGTTGGTTGACATAGTGTACAATCGATGTATGTAAATCGGCATATGTGTTACATCAACTTTTCAGGATTGGATGTCACAAATAGTCGCTCTATGAACATATCGTATTACGTAAATCCTCCAATCGTGTATTGTGTTGCCTTAAGATATTCGCATAAATCCACGTTAGCGTTGACTATGTCGGCGAATATTCGTAGTTATGGGATGCGGGTAGAGTCGGGTTTCTTATGAATTATATTCCACATTGTGACGATCACTACGTATGATGAGCCGCACATACTATGCTAGGCATGCACTCATGTAGGTTGTTTACACATATTAATATCTCATGTATTAGTGGAGTACGAGACGTATCAGTACCCTTTACTTTACTTCTATGAATCTCTTAAATTATTGTTAATCTTAAAGGATAACCTTCACTATGAGTAGGGTATTGACCATCTCCCAACCATATAGTTGATGCAGGCGACGTATAGATTGAAGACTTAGAAGACTACTTCCTTATAGAAGATTATCTTGAAAGACTTAGAAGACAGTTTTACGATTTAATTTTATACTTCCGTTGTAAACTCTGATGTTGTAATAAACCTTCCATTATGAGGCCTTGATTATTCCTTTTACTCTGATGATATATAATCAATACAGTTAATTTTATCCTTTTGAATGTTATCTTCATGAATTTATCTAGATGTAAACAAACGAAAAAAAATAGGGTGCGATTTTAGAGCATTCAGTTGTACATTATTAACACCCGGTTTCCTCGGGCACGAGTATATACTCTGGCCGTGAAAATTTAGAATATTACACTTCATTTCGCGGTTAATTACATTAACTTTATTTACTTCGTGGTCAAATTCCTTCACTTTGCAGTAAATTTATTTCACTTCGCGGTTAATTCCTTTTCAATTAGCAATGAATTTCATTTAATTTATCTACTTCGCGGTAAATTTTCTTTACTTCGCGGTCAATTCCATTCACTTCATGGTGGATTTTCTTCACTTCGCGGTGAATTTTCTTAACTTCGCGGTCAATTCCATTCACTTTATTTATTTCATGGTGAATTTCATTCACTTCGCAGCCAATTCCATTCACTTTGTGGTCAATTTTCTTCACTTCGTGGTGAATTTCTTTCATTTCGTTGCCAATTTCATTCACTTCGTTAATTTCGCAGTGAATTTTCCTCACTCCGCGGTTAATTCCATTCACTTTAGTCAATTCGTGATCAATTTCATTCACTTTGTCATCAATTTCCTTTACTTCACAACTAATTTCACTCACTTGGTTCACTTCATGGTGAATTTTGTTTACTTCGTGGTTAATTCCATTTATTTCGAGGTCAAATTCAATTGCTACGGTTATAATCTGTAATCATATGGAACCTCAGCTTTCAAAAATCATATTTTTGATAAAGTAGGGGCATTTTGGTTCAGTAAATATGCATCCATATATTAGGGGAGTAATCTTGGAAGTTAAGAATGGGAGGGCTCAGCAAGGCATGTCACTCATAACTGAGTCGTCTGGTAGGAAAAATTAAAAAAAAAACGTATTCAGCCCTTTCCGTACCCCGAAACACTTCGTAACTCACATTTTCTCTCTCCTCGAAAATAAATCCCTGCTCCTCTCGAACCTATTTTAAAAACGACCTTTCTCTTATAAGGTACCTTTTCCAGCTGATAAACTATCCACAGATAGGAGCCTCTTTGGCTACTCTCTCTCTCTCTCGCTCTGCCTCTCACGTCAGTTGCTCTGTTTTCTCTCACACAAACCACCACACGCTTCCGATTTCAACGTCAATTTTGGAAAAATTCATCATTTATCTTTTTGCGCGGGGAAATTTCTAGCATAAAAACATGAGGCTGCCATCTACTAAATGTTAGGGACGACCGTTACCAAGTTCCGTGGGTCCCACCATGATGTATGTTTTGTATCCATACCATCTATTCATTTGGAGAGAATATTTTATGGCATGAACCAAAGAATGACTTAGATTTAAAGCTTCAATGGACCCCACCATAAAAAACTGTGGAGAGAGTGACGCCCACCATTAAAAACTTATAAGGGCCATAAAAGTTTTCAATCAATGGTGGTTGCCACTCTCTCCACTGTTTTCTGTAATGGGGTCTTCTATAGCTTTATATAAGACTCATTCTTTGACTCATACTCTAAAATGATCTCTCCAAATGGATTAATGGTGTGGATACAAGATATACATCTCGGTGCGGCCCACGGAACTCGGTGACGTCACTTCAGTGGCAGTCCCGCCACTTAACATGCCAGTAGCTAATCCGCGTCCAAACGTTAGGCATCTTCAAGTGGCAATGCATGCAATCCAGACCATTGAAGTTGTGGGTACCATCAGATGGTACTAGCATATCCAGAACAGAACGGAAGCGGATTGGCTACTCTCCCTGCCACCAGCCAATGATTGAAGGTGGGCGCTCTGTGAGCCCATCATGATGTAAGTATTTCATTGATGCGGTCCTTCTATTGTTTTCTGATCATTTTATGGTATGAGACCAAAAATGAGATATATCCTAATCTCAAGTGGATCACATTACGGAAATAATGTTGATTGAACGTCTATCCTTAAAAATCTTTTAAGGCCATAGAAATTTTGGATTAAGTTGATCTTTGTTTTTTCCCTTCATTCGGGCCTTATTGGATGTCAAATAAACGGTATACTGAGCCTTAGGAATATTTTAATGGTAGATATCCAAATCACTATTGTTTTCCCGTGGTATGTTCCTCCGGAGATATATATCCCTCTGGTATTAAACCCTAAAATGATCTGTAAAAATTGATGAACGGAATGGGTGAAACACATACCTCATGGTGGGCCCACAGAGCACCGACCATCAGCCACGGGTCTGGTGGCGGGGGGAGTAGCTAATCCGTTTCCGAACAGGACACCGGATTTTACAGCTTTTCGTTTAGACCGATGAATATTTCCTCCTCAAGGCAACCCAACGGACCGGACTGTTTGGAATTTGGATTCCTTGCTTAGCACCCAAATTTGGACGGTGTGGATTCATCCAAGCGGTTTTTTGGAATATTTCAGCTTTCTCTCGCTGTCTCTCTTTTTTTTTTTTTTTGGCGGGAAATGTATTTTCTTATTACAGTTCCTATTAATCATAATAGGACATAAATCAATGGCAGTAGGGAGCTTTTTTTCCCCAAGATGTACGGACATTCTAAAGTTAATACCATCATCGGTTTTCCACTGTGATTGCTAGAAAATCTTTTTCCACAAAGCCGTACTTCTTTTTGGAACTTTGATTGGGTTTTCTTTAGGAAAAGTAAGAAATGTCTTTTTCACCGTGGAAGTAATGGATTCCGAGGTTGTTTCCTTCTTTACTAAGAAACCCTTTTTCGTCTTATTCCATTTCTTCTGGGGAGTTTTATATATTTTCATCTTTGTATTTGATTAGATGAAGAAGGTATTGAAATTTGCATAACTGGGTTGTTTTAGGAGTGAAGGAAGGATGATGAAATCAGACGGTAGAAAAGGCCCATCTTTCAAAGATCCCAATTTGATCAATTTGGTCCTTTCTTGGAGAAGATGGATGAAATTGGAAGGTCAGAAAGGGGATAGATTTCCCAGTTTGATCGATTTGGTTCTCTCATGGTCCATTGAAGATATCTTCAATGAGGAGCGCTACATAGACGAGGTCTGTTTGCTCTCTCTCTCTCTAAATATTTACAGCTTCTTTCCTCGAACACCCCTTTCGATTTGGTGGAAATGATATACGTTGGACGTAGGCGGTTAGGGCATTTTCGTCCTTTTCCTCGGTTGCCCCTGTTTCTTTCTGCAGGCGGAAGAGGAAAAGTTCCATGAACTCTGGCGGAGACGCGAGTTGCCTTGCGTCCCACGCCAACAGGAAGTTCCTGTAGGTGGATGCTCCGTGGGGCCCACCCAAATCTCCGTGAGAAATCCACCTCGTCCATCACCATCAGTTTCGCCAGCTCATGTCAGGACGTGATCTAAAAAAGTGGCAGATCCAGAAGTCAAGTGGGCCACACGACAGGAGAATGAAATGTAGATGCTCACCATTGAAACCTTCCTGGGTCATACATTGATGTTTATATTTCATCCAAACCGTTCACAAGGTCATTCCCATCGAATGAACTGAAAAAGCCTGTTAGACTGATCCAGAGCTTCGAACTAGAGCTTCTTTGCCCTCAGGAAGTTTTCAACTGTGGCGTTCAATCCTCACTGTTTTTGTATCGTGTAGCCCACTTAAATTTTGTATGTGCGGATTGGCTGGTGTACCACACACCAGTTACGTAGCTTTTAGATACGTGTCGTGCGAAGACGGGCGCCGACGCTCCTCGAGCTCCGAGTTGCAGTAATAGATCAAAGGAGATCAAAGTTACATAGCCCCCGTTATGATGTATTTATTATATTCACACCGATCATTCATTTTCAAGATCATTTCGGGGCATTAATAAAAAATGAATCATATCCGAAGTTCAATTAGAACACGTCAAAAATAACAGCGAGGATAATGATTTTCACCCTTAAAAACTTCGTAGCCCACTAAAACGTTTATTTTCCATCCAATTTGTTAATAAGAAAACAAATACATGGATGAGGAGAGGAAAAATCAATTTCATATTTATCCGAAGCTCCTGTGACCCCAAAAGGGTTTCAATGTTAGACGTTCAATGTCCCACTGCTTTTTGCAGTGTCCTCCAATTGATATTTGGATCTGTCTCTTTTTATTTTTTATTTTATTTTACGATCAAGTCTTAAGACGAGCTTGTCAGATGAATGGATGGTTTGGATATAACACACACCTTATGATGAGACTCACAGAGCTTGTTGACGTCAATACACCACTGGTGTGTGGTACACCAGCCAATCCGCTTCCCTTATTTTTGGGCTGATGTCTTAAACATGATGTACGTACCAATGGACGGGGTGAATTTCTCGTTATCATTGGGTAGGCCCTACGTCGCTGCCGCTACGGAGCTTTCTGTTTGACGGGGGCACAGGCAACTCGCGTTCGTCTGGGAGGCATGCATTTCGAAATCAAACGCGTGGCTTAAAATAAGCCGTCCAAAATTGTAGGTCCATTTAGGGCCTGTTTGGCCGGACGGATCCCATGAGATTAGGAGGGATGGGATGGATTTTAAGGTAACGATGGTGGTGTCAATGTATTAGTTTAAGATCAATGAGATTGTTATTTCCCAAACAAGTTCACCTAGTCTGTTTGGCACGTCTAATATATTCCGGGATTTTACCTTCCATCCCGAGGGACAATTGAATGAGATTACGAGGGATGAAATGAATTTTAAGGTAATGATGGTGCTGTTAGTGGGTTGGTTTAAGATCCATGGGTTTGCTATATCCGAGATAAGTTCACCGGGTCTGTTTGGCTCGTTTAGCATATCAACGATTTTACCATCCCATCCCTCCTAATCCCATGGGATCTGTCCGGCCAAACAGGCCCCTAGGTTGTTCATAAACTATTTGAGAATTTGTGGTTATGATGGGCTGGTTTTGCAGGCAGAATTTAATGGGATTAGAAGGGATGTTATGTCATATCACTTCTGACAATACTGCCCATTATTTGGAATGCGTGGTTTTTGCTCCTACTTTTTCTTCTTGAATTCTTTGCTACAATGTTGGATCGCGAGAAACTCATGTTGGATTCTCCATTAGAATCATCCAATCCATTGAGTACATTGTGGAGTATGGTTGAATTTATAACATGGTTTGAGATGGGATGACTTCATAGGTTTTATACGGTATTCATGTTCGGAGGAATGCCCCGCGAGATGACTTCTAGCTAATGAAGTGATGTCACCGGGTTTGTGGACCCTACCATGATGTATGTGATGTATCCTCACTCTTCGACCATTTAGAGAGATCCTTTTATGGCATGAGCCAGAAAATGAATTAGATCAAAATTTCAAGTGAACCCCCACCATAGAAAACAGTTGAAATAATAATGCCTACCGTTAATTCATTTTTTAGCCCACCAAGATGTTTATTTGATGTCAAACTTGTCTATGAGTCAACATGTACATGAATGAAGGGAAAACACAAACATTAGATTGATCGAAAACTTTTTTTGCCCCCAAGAATTTTTTAATGGTAGGCCTTCAATCCCCACTGTTTTCTGTGGTGGGGTTCACTTGAGCTTTACATCTGCCTCGATCTTTGAATCATGCTATAAAATGGTCTCTGAAAATGGATGAACAGTGTGGATGCAACACATACATCATGATGGGGCACAAAAAACCTTGTAATGTTAGCAAGATTACTAGTCAACCGGCCAGTAGCTAATGCTACACACAATCCTAATCCTACAAAGATTGGTTTAAATGCCAAATAAGGCACGGTAAAATTGTGGCATTTGATCTCAATTTCATAATTTTTCCAAACACGTTTAGACGGTATTCCCGACATTATTGCTCCAGCACGGCATATCTAAATTTGCCATGTTCATTGAATGGGACGAGTTGTAACAAGCTAAATGCCATTTCAATCCCATGATTTTACCACAGTCAACCTGATTGCTGGTTTGTGAGACGTGACCATTCTCCAATGAGTGTAGTTATTCCCACGTGTGTTCACCGTGTACCCCGCCTGTTCGGAGCGACCACAGTTGGAGGCTCCAGGGGCCACCGAGGGGCACCATGATGTATGGCTTTTATCTACACCGTCCATCCATTTTCCGGTTTCATTTAAATTATTATCTCAAAAATAACCCTGATCCAAGTCTCAAGGGACCACACCATGGGAAGCAGCGGTGCTAAGGACGCTCGCCATTAATATCGTCACGTACGATGAAGTGAAAAAACAAATATCATTTTGATCCAACACTTTTGTGGTCCCCAGGAAATTTTCAATGGTTGTAATTAAACCCCCATTGTGTGATCTACTTGGGCCTTTTATTTTCTTTATTTTTGGGCCCATAATTTAAAATGATTTGAAAAAATAGATGGACGGTGTGGATGAAATCCATACATCACGGCGGGGGTAGTAGGTCATCCGTGTCGGTTTCGATGGGATGACTGTTACGTGGCATTCCATGTTAGCCTAGCAAGAAAGTTGAGGGAATGAGAACGCAGATTTCGAACAAAAGCCTTTTGCATTAAGTTACCGCGATAGAAACCTAGTTGGGCCCACCTCGATGTTTGTGAGAAATCCGCTCTACCAATCCTATTTTCGAAATAATTTTAGGACATGGGGCTAGACATGAGCCGGATCTAATACTCGAGTGTGCCAAAAACGTGAGGATTAAATGTCAATGGTTGAAATATTCGTGTGCTACGAAAGTTTTGAATCAAGATAATATTTGTGTTTTCAGATCACCTCAAAAGGAATGATGTTATGAATGGTGTGGATGGCATGTAAACATCACGGTTGAACCTGGGAGGTTTCAACGATAGGAATTTTCCTACCCACCTTTTCGTTTGGTCTTGAATCCTTTTCATTTCTGGCATCAGGTCTTAAAATGAGCTTAGGAAACGTATGGACGGAGTAGACTTCTCGTAAACATCATGGCGGCCCCACTAGTTTTCCAGCGCAGTAACTTCCTGCGAACTGCGAAGTGCTTTCGCAGATATCCGCGTCCTGAAAACGCGACAACGGGTTTGACGATTGGGCTTCAGGTCGTTGTCGGATTTTATAATTCTCGGCACGGAGAATTTTTACAACGTGCTACTGCTATCTGGTTTGTCCTACGGGGATTATGTTTTCGTGAATCCAAACCGTTGAAATGATGTTACTCACACAGTTTGGCCTATAAAGTAATCCAGATGAAAGATCCTAAGGAAGAATATGTGACCTTTGAATAGTTGCTGTATTTTCTTTCTTAACTGTATACTGGCCACCTACCAAGGGTTAGATTTTTTTGGTCCATCCATAAGATCTGGTTCTTAGGCCATTCGCAGTGGGGCTCACAGTATCAACAGCTTGGATCGGCAAACCATGGGCCCCATTTGTGAAAATTAAAACAGTAATTTACCACGAGGATTTTCGCGAGCATTGCATGATACTTTTTTTATTAAAGATTTCGGTCAACACCGTGCCGAAGGGTCGGGCATCGTCTCGTGCTGCATCTTTTTCTTTGTTTGTTCGTTCTTTTTTAATTTTTTAAGATAACTTTTTCTTTCTTGTGATTTGGCTAATTTTTGTCAAATATTGAAAGTCGGTCCGGATGGGCGAGTACTTAGGATCCGAATGCCATACGTCCACCTAACCAGTATGGTGCAGAAAGGATTTTATCATCCCTTTGATTCTATAGTTAAGATGCCTTGGATTACGATTAATGGCTTAGATTGTCGAGAAGTGGGCCTAATGGATAAAAAGATATATTCCTCCCCATTTTCTCTAAGAATTTCCTCATTTTAAGGAATTTTACTAAAATGAATCTGGAGAGTTTGGATGAGGCAGAGGTTATATTGTTGGGTCTTTCCAGAATAAAGAAAAAAAATTGTTGGGTTTTTTCGAAAAAAAATGAGAGGGTTGTGGCTTTTGGTGATTGTTGGTTATCATTTGTTTGTAAATGGTGGTGCGTCTTGATGAATGGAGCATCATTTGATTTTGAAATAGTGGTGAAACGATGATATTAATAGTGAAAGGATGCCATTAATGAAGAGGCATCATCTCATGTAAACATGAAAAGGCATGTTTCTTCTTATGAAATGGGCTCTTTAATGTCCCGTGAAACTTTGTAAAAACCCACTTTCGAGTCATTTTGAATCATAATAACTCCAACAATCTCCTCTCCTTCTCCATTTTTCATTTTGTTTTTTTTTTTTCTTAGATAGTTGCAGATTTTTCAAGGGGTAAACTGCAAACTGTTAAAAAGTCAGGATAAACTGTAACAGTATAGAAGTCAGGGGTGTACACTATAAAAGTGTGTTTGAGTGCAGATTTTTTGGTTTTGCAAGTCGAAGCCCACATTTCTCTAGTTTAGCATAACAAACTTATTGTAAGCTAGAGGCGGATTTGCTGCAATCCTCTTACCAATTGGTTTAACCACCAATAGGGTGCGAATATCACCTTTAAGATAGTGACATCGTAACGGGCCTTAAGCCTAACTTTAAGTGAGTGTTTTCCTTTCTTTCCGCCTCTACTCTTTCAATTTTAAAGCAATATTATGGCCTCTTCTATGGGCCGTCCCGAATTTATTTGAGTAACACCATTCGATTGCTCAACTTTCTTTCGATGGTAATCGAGAGCGTGTATCTCTTCCTCACATTGCTCAAGTTAGATCGTGCACTTACTCAAGATCCTCCTACACCGCTTTCCAATAATGATACGGCCTAACAAATTCAAAAGCGATAAGATTGGGTGCGTAAAGACTATTTATGCAAGGGTCACCTCTTTAACGCTCTTTTCGACTCATTGTACGTCGTCTACCACTAAAAGAAGACTGCGAAGGAATTGTGGCAGGCGCTGCTCGCCAAATACATATCTGAAGATGAAGGAAACAAAAAATTCCCTATGAGTCGGTTTTAAAAATTCAAAATGTTGGATGAGAGACCTGTCCTCAATCAAGTCCATGAGTTGCAGGTCATCATCCACTAGATTGTTGTTGATGACACTAATCTTGACAAAACCTTTTTAGTATTTACCATGATAGCCAAACTACCACTTAAATGGAAGGATACTAGGAAATCTATGAAATTGAGAAATGAGAAAATATCTTTAGAGGATCTCCTAATGTTTCTTCGAATAGAAGAAGAATCTAAGCTCCGTGACACAAAGAAGAACAACAAGACACCCTAGGTAATGCTAATCTAGTTGAGAATAGTGTGAATCAGAAATCAGAGAAGCCACCTTTCAAAAAGGATGATTAGCTCAAACCTAATAATCAATGGTTCAAAAAGAACACATTGAAGAAGGGTCCAAGCTTCTTTTACAAAATCCCCAGCTACTTTAAGAAAGACTTTTGAAAATACAAAATGAAAATATAAGAAAAGAAATAACAAGTAAATATGGCAGAAGGTATGAATCTAGTAATTGTCATCTTTGAGGTCAATATAGTGAGTGAAGATGTTGAATGGAGGGTAGAGTATGACACTACTAAACATGTTTGCAGAAATTGCAACATGTTTAGTTCCTACGAAATAGTGTGGGATGATCAAGAACTATATATAAGAAATTCCTCCACAACTAAGGTTGTTGGCAAAAGGGAAAGTACTGCTCAAGCTAACTTCCAAAAAAGTCCTAACTCCAAGTACATCTCACTCACTCATCCCCATTTTTTCCTTCTCCGTGCATGATCCAAGGCAAGAGGTGGCAAGCCACCTAGGATGGCCTAGTGGACCTAAAACAGTCCACTTGGATTTGCGGTAATGATGCTAGGATCAACCCACTAGGATATATGCTTAAATTAGTTCACTTGAACATGTGTGAATGATGTTGGAGTTAGTTCAGTTGAACATGTGTGAATGGTGCTTGAATTGAGTCACTTGAATATTTGTGAATGTTGCTTGACTTAGTTCGCTTGAACATGTGTTTATGATGCTTAAATTAGCTCACTTGAACATGTGTGACTGATGCTTCAATTAGTTCACTTGAACATGGGTG
Source organism: Magnolia kwangsiensis (assembly GCA_037074715.1). NCBI lineage: Eukaryota > Viridiplantae > Streptophyta > Magnoliopsida > Magnoliales > Magnoliaceae > Magnolia > Magnolia kwangsiensis. The sequence continues at coordinate 43,199,903 of CM073572.1, read as the reverse complement.
AATGATGCTTGGCTTAGTTCACTTGAACATGTGTGAATGATACTTGACTTAGTTCACTTGAACATGTGTGAATGATTCTTGGCTTAGTTCACTTGAACATGATGCTCGAACTAGTTTACTAGAACATGTGTTTATGATGCTTAAATTAGTTCACTCAACTTGTGTGAATGATGCTTGACTTAGTTCACTTGCACATGTGCGAATGATGCTTGACTTAGTTCACTAGAACATGTGGTTGTTGGGGATTTGAGCTGCGAAATCACATAGATCTAGATCTAGAATAGCAATCCAATGGCACCAAGCACACACAAGAGAACACGTAGATTTAACGTGGAAAACCCTTTCGGGAAAAAACCATGGCACAAAGCGACAAAATTCCACTATGAAATAGATATTACAAAGAGAGGACTTAAAAGCTTTAACATACCCTAAAATAGCCTTGTTACACCCTTTAGAAACCCTAAAACCCTTTTAGGAACCCTTGAAACCCCTTTAAAAAGCTTTAACATACCCTAAAATAGCCTTAAGGACTCCTATTTATAGTTTAGGAAACTCTCCTTCCGCACCTCTGCGAAATTACTTCAAATTTACGTAGTCCGCACAAAATCGCGTTTATTTGCGAAACCCTCGACTAGTCGAGCCAGGTCCTCGATTGGTCGAAGGGCACCCTCGACTGGTCAAGCCTGACCAACTGGTTGAGCACTCCGGACACCTAAAAGAAAAAACACGTTGGACTTCGAGTCGAGTTGTCCTCGACTGGTTGAGCAACCCCCTTGATTGGTCAAGCAGCGCGGGAATTACAGATTTAAGACATCCGATTACAACAATCTCCACCATGACTTCAATCTTCAACAGTGTAGCTTCTTGACTTATTCTCTTATCTCTGCATTACATTATGGCTTCTCGTGCACACTCTGTCCTTCTTTCCGCCATCGCCAAGCCCGGAGAAGTTGCACATAACTTGAACTTTTCTACAAGAATGACCTTGGTGAGCATGTCTGCCGGATTTAAATTTATATGCCCAACCACCTTTGCTCCTATCTTCTCAAAAGGAAAGACGCAGTCTTCTTATCATCTCACCGCTACCTAATATTGCCTGCCGGGGTATTTGTTCACAACATTGATAACCTGTGAAATAACTGGTATAATACAAACCATGGTATACATTGCCAACTACATTCGAATAAGGCTCATGAGATATATCCTGCTTTTCCTCATCTGTTTTGGGACATGTGCTGAGGAAAACTTTGAGGAGAGATGTGTAGGGAACGCTCTCCAGCTTTGCTTGGTCCATCACATCCTTGATCAATACCTACCAAAGGAATTCTTCCTGAGATAACCAAACCCTACCCGTCTTCCAGTCTAAATGTTGAGAACCATCTTTGTAGCCCCCCGATCCTTCATCCTGAATGTCCTACTTAAGCGAGTCTTCAGTACATTGATTTCAGACATGTCATAATTGACGATCTACATATCATCAACATACAATTCCTGACTCACCATGAAGGAATCAAACCACTTGCTTAGGCGACAGGTCGTACCGCGACCTCCTGCAAAGTCTTTTTCTCGGCCCCTTTAAACTTCGAACTGCTCTAGTTGCTTCATGTAGATCCACTCTTCCAATTTTCCGTACAGAAGTGCAGACTCCACATCCATCCTTCTAGCTTAAGATCACATTGGCCAACCAGCGCCAATCACAGATCTAATAGACATCTACTATACCGTCGGCATGAATATCTCTGAGAAGACGATTCCTTCTCTCTGAGCATAACCCTTTGCTACCAATCTCGCCCTGTATATACGTTGTATCCTCCTGAAGATCCACCTGCATCTAACTTCCCGGTCCACTGGAACCTCCACCAGCTCCCATGTGTTGATCTGGTACAACGAGTTCATCACATCGCCCATAGTCACCTTCTACTTCTCAGCACCCGGCTCACCCAGAGCCGTCTGAATAGAAGACGAATCCCCTGCAATATTGGAGTTGTCTATGTATCTCGTCGATATCCTGTGATTATGCTATGTGATTCTTCTCAGAGGTGCCTGCTCTACCTGCGCTATATCTCTATCCACGCGTCTCAGCCTTCCTGCCTTGCCCGCTCATGTGGCCATACCCAGCATGCCACACATTTGCAGAGGTGGAATCCACTACAGCCATTACAACTCCACCTTTGGAAGTTCTCCCGATCAACCTGTACATGTTATCGAGTCGTTGCGCTTTCATGATTACCCGTGCCCCCTTAGATACCTTAAGAGCACCATCAATACTTGTGAACTTGCAGCCCTTTGCCTCAAGTACACCAAGAGAAATCAGATTCTTCTTCATGTCAGGAATGTGCCTCACATCAGTCAGGGTACTTTTCGTCCCATCAAACATCTTGATGCGCACCGTACCAATAGACACAACATCATAGGCAATGTCATTGCCTATAAACACCTGTCTACCATCGCACTCCCTGTAGCTGGTGAACCAACTCCGATGAGGAGTCATATAAAAAGATACTTCTGTGTCTAGCATCCACTCGTTCTTACGATCATCGTATGGCTGCCTGATCGTAGATACAGAGAAAACATCACCATCACATCTACTCGATCCATTTGACGTGACAGCATTGGCCTCTCTGTATGAAGTCTCAGAATCTTCTCTCTTGGATTTAGGATTTGTACAATCCTTCTTCACATGTCCTCCCATCCCACAGTTCCAACACTTTACCTTTCCTTTGCCCTTGCCTTTGGATTTGGATTTAGAACTTGAAGAACCTGTACCTTGTTTAGAATTCCTACCCCTTGTAAGCAGTGCATCAGAAGATATCCCCATGTCGATGTTAAGCTTTTTTATAGCCTTCCCTTGAAAGGCTAAGATAACGGTGTCGACAATCAGGGTTTTATTCGTGAAACACATTGTGTCCTTAAACGACTCATAAGATGCCAGAAGAGAATTTAGCAACATACATGCTTGTTCTTCATCTTTCATCACTTCCTCCATATCTAGCAATTTGCAAACTAATTTATTAAAGTTGCTGATGTAAGCTTCCAAATCTCCACCTTCTGCCATCTTGAAGTTATAGCACTGCCGCTTCAAGTGTAGGCAATTTTCAGAGGATTTTTTCGCATAGACATCCTGTAACTCGCCCATAACTTAGCCGCAGTTTTCTCCCTCATGACATTGTAGAGAACCTCATCCGTGAGACAAACGGATCGATGATAAAGCCTTCTTATCAAGAGTATTCCATTCATCATCAGTCATAGTAGACTTTCGCTCTTCAAGAGCACCATCTTCGCCTTGCTTGATTAAGGAACTGATCATCTTGATCTTCCATAACTCAAAATTATTTTTCCCTGAGTACTTCTCAATCTCATACCTAGTGCTTCCCATTATTACTAATCTCTCAGTTTCATAACTGTGCCCCAACGATTGCTCTGATACCACTTGTTGGGGATTTGAGATGCAGAATCACACAGATATGGATCTAGGATAACAATCCAATGGCACCAAGTACACACAAGAGAACAAGAAGATTTAACGTAGAAAACCCTTTCAGGAATAAACCACGGCACAAAGCAACAGAATTCCACTATGAAATAGAAATTATAAAGAGATATGACTTACCTAATTCGAACAACCTCGAATCTCACCCTTGCTACACCCTTTAGAAGCCCTAAAACCCTTTTAGGAATGCTTGGAACTCTAGAAAGCCTTAACATACCCTAGAATAGCTCTAGGGACACCTATTTATAATTTAGGAAACTCCCCTTTTGCACCTTTGTGAAACCGTCTCAAATTTATGTAGTTTGCACAAAATCCGCACACTATCTGCGTAACCCTCGACTAGTCGAGCTAGGTCCTCGACTGGTCGAAGGGCACCCTCGACCGGTCGAGCCTGACCCTGGACTGGTCGAGCAGCCTGGACACTTAAAAGAAAAAACACGCTGGACTTCAAGTCGAGTTGTCCTCGATTGGTCGAGCAGGCCCCAGGACTGGTCGAGCAGCGCGGGAATTACAGATTTAAGATATCCGATTACAACAGTGGTTATGATGCTTAAATTAGTTCACTTGAACATGTGTGAATGATGCTTGACTTAGTTCACTTGAACATATGTGAATGATACATGACTTAGTTCACTTGGACATGCGTGGATGATGCTTGACTTAGTTTATTTGAACACGTGTGTATGATGCTTGACTTAGTCCACTTGAACATGTGTGAATGATGCTTGCCTTAGTTCACTTGAACATGTGTGAATGATGGTTGACTTAGTACACTAGAACATGTGTGAACGATGCTGGACTTAGTTCACTTGAACATGTGTGAATGATGCTTGAACTTAGTTCACTTGACTAAGTCCACTTGGCTCACTTGAGCGTGGGTGTATGGTGCCAATATTAGTTCACTTGACCATTGTGTTAGTTGTACACAAACCAATCCACTCAACCTTGTTTGGTGGTGACTAAAACAGTCCACTATTTGAATGTGATGTGTGTGCAAGATAGACCAATGTTCAACTGTATTAGTGTGACAAGTTAGATCCTTGAGGTGCACATTATGTGTGTGTACAAGTTAAGACTCTTGCTCAAGTGAATACGTGCAATAAACTAGACAAATGGTACGTGCACAAGTGTGTGTAAATAACATCTCTTATTCCATGAGGAATCATGTATAGACTAGCCATTTTCTTAAGTAGCAAATCATGTGTAAACCTACTATTTGATAACTTGCTAACTTAAAAGAATTTCCTCTCGAATCATACATAAGACCTCATGCATGTGCACCATGGAATGGTTGGAATTTTTAAACTCATGTGAATGGCTAGAACCTCGAGATGGTTCGGATTTGTGAGCTCATATGGATAGTTAGAACCTTGAGATGGTTCGGATTTGTGAGCTCATGTGAATGGTTAGAATCTTGGGATGGTTTGGAATGATGAACTCATGCACCCCATGCATGTGGATGGTTAGAATCACAAGGATGTTTTGGAAACTTCGGAAAATTTGGGAGGGACAATTGAATCCCCTAGGTTGAAAATCCCTGATGCCAAATAAAAGGGAATATTGAGGGGTCCCTTGGGTGAGTCCCTAAACCCCACTTGGTACCAATTGGGACCTCCATTGTCGGGTTGGTGTTCACACCCCAAGTATAGGGTTGTGATGTAGTAATAAACTTGGTAAGACCGAAGTCGAATCCACAGGGACTGAAACCTGTTCGTAATCTGAAAATAACTAGAACTAGAATAAAATGAAATCTAAATCAAGTGAATATGAGGGAATAATGGTGAAATAGGAAACTAAAATTTGTAGAATTCAAAGGTAGGAAACTAGAGCTTCAGAGGATCCACTTGTAGAGATCAGGGAGATCTACGCTTGATTCATGAACTCAAATGGACTTCGAGTCCCATCTTCATCCAGTTGGAAGATACATCACTAAAGCTCAATCTAAACTTCCTATGATCTAGTTTTCAAAGAGATGAAAGGTATATGAATTAAAGTGGATTCTATCACAAAACCATGCCCATGAGACAAAGTAAATAACAGAGTTAAATCAATCCACAACCAATTTGAAGATGTATGAATGTTAGGAGGGATTCCATCATCTAACCATGTCCAAGGGGCAATGGTGAACAACAGAGCTGCCTATTTTCACAATCAAAATAAGGAAAAGGAAATACTCAAAGCCATCACAGATCCATTGTAATTTCAGTCACAACAAACCATTAAAAACTGAAAGCATTCTTATTAATCAAACTAAAATCAACATAAGTTCAGTCTAACATAAATAAGAGCCGTAGAATCATTCCCATCCCGCCACAAGCTTCACCTCTTAGCCCTAGCTAAGAGGTTTAGCGAATCATGGCCATGATAAACTATCCTCTAAAAAAAACATAAATTAATAATAAAAAAAACAAACGGCGGAATTCTCTGTTTGGAACTTGCTTCACGTCCAGCGCTCCGTCGCTCTCTGTTCTACGTCCAGGCAATGGATTGAATGCCTTTCTCTTTCTTCTCCTCTCTCTTTTATAGTTGATGGAGGTCAGTTGAGAGTGCGTAAGGGCTGGAGTCTGTGCGTGAAGAAGATCTCCTTACGCAGCATGAGAATCGATTTCCTTTTACAGCAAGGAATCGGTAGAATAGGCGGTGCAGCTTACACAGCCGGTGATTAGAAACTTCGTGCGGCCTGCTGTTCATCTTCCGATCAATTCTGCCAGCGTGGAAGTGGATAAATCTTCCCTCTCTATCATTTAGACGGTTTAGATCAAGGCCAAAACCCAGACCATGGATGCACAACCGCCCGAAATGTCCGGGTTTCTCAGACGTGCGAAGATTTACGCAGGGGGCCGTGCTGATGCTTGGTGGGGCCGATTTTCTTCGGCATCTGAGAAATCCACTCTGTCCATTGAATGACCTTCGAAAAATCAGTCGGGAATAGTCAGTTTTGGGTTGGATTCGGCGTGGCCCATCGGCTATTTTATTGCACCGTTTATTTTCCATTTGAATGGCTGAAATCTAATTCTCACTTCTTCTTGGAAATTTTCCACCTAGGTCTTGGTCAATGGGCTTGTAGGACTCTGATGGACAGTCCAGATCAGACCTTTGACTCTTGATGGTGGCCCACAAGAAAGGACCGTAGGCCCCTGTTCCGAAATCCCCTCGGGTGGGATTTGAATTCGAATACAGGTTGGGTCAGCGCATGCTGGCCGACCTGGTTGATTCGGTGCGGCTTGGCCGTGCATAAGTAGTGCACACGCATCATGTGGGTAGGTCCCACAGTGATGTTTTTGATAAATTTGCTCCATCCATTCGTTTTTCCAGCTCATTTAATGGGTTGAGACCAAAAGTGAAGCATATTCAGATATCAGGTGGGCCCCAGTTTGATAATTTATGGGTTGTTCTGACCGTCGGGCCACTTCCACAGGGATCCAATGGCTAAAATTCGACGTGTACGGTTAATTTATGTTCCTTAGGCCAGATATAAAGTTTCGAGTCAAACGGATGGTGGGAACCTTGTGATCTTGCATTCTGGACGAATTTCAGGCCTTTTTATCGTGAAATACTGGATTTTCTCGAATCTCGGGCATGTAAATTCTTCAATCTCGGTCCCCCGGAGTCTGTCCCTTACCTTGGTGACTTCTGAATGTCAAATCCACGCTTTTAGCATCCTTTTGCAGTCCACGCTCGTAAATACACATTGCGTCACAAACATGATTAAAATAGGGTGTTGAATGGTATCATGTTCGTAAAATCAGGTAATAATTGGGGTCTAATATGCAATATTTGACCCTCAACACAACCCCCAACCAGCATTTTGTTAGTCCCAAGCAAAGTATGCGAAAAATAAGTTGATAATTACGGAACAATTTCTATAAACTCGAGTGATTTTTGAAAAACAATCCAAATACTAAAATTCTAAGATTTATGAATGTTGGGCATTACTTTCTCTTGGACTCAAGCACACGGTAAACTTCATAATTAAGTTCAAAGTATTAATCCATAAATTAGAAAAAAAAATAAATCTAAACATCGAGTCCCATGGGTATATAGTGTAATCTCGGCTTATCATCATTAAGGGATTCAATCGTCAATTTCATGATAACATTGATAATCAAAAAGGGTATTCAGGACAATTAAAACCTAAACTAAAACTTGCTTTACAGTTCTTCTTTTCATTCTTCCAGCTTTTGATTTTTTCATCGATGGCGTTCACGCTATGTCAACCTTTTAAGGGTAAAGCCAAGGAGGGGAATTGAATCCTCACCTATAGGGAGCAAACCCATGGTGAAGACCATTCACCTAACCCTTTCCAAATGTCAACCTTGGGGAATCGAACTGTCACCTATAGGGAGCAAAACCTATGGTGAAGACCATTCGTCCAACCCTTTCAATTCCTCTTTATAAGCATGATGGTAAAATTTCTCAGGTTGGTTCCTTTCATGCTTAGTGATTACCAAGTTAATCCTTCAATATCGAATTGAAACCTCAATGTGTAAGCGAGATGTGACATGTGAAAGCATGATTCAATTAATTTTTAAAACTTCTAATCATGGATTGATAATTCGAACTCAACTGTGGAATCTATCAGACAACTAAATCCAAGAGATGTAAATCCCCAACACTCTGCATCTTATAATTCTAAATCAATGATGGCAGTCAAAATCACTTTGAATGCACGAGAATTTCCAGAAAAATTTTAAAAATTTTCACAGTTTTTGCTCAAAATCAGAAAATACTGATTAGGTAACCTAATCTCCCACCCCCAACCTAAAATCTACATTGTCCTCAATGTAAAAAGAAATGAACATGCAATGCACGTGAGACAACAAAAATAAAAGAGGAGAGATGAAAAGATAGTATCTGGACGAATGAATCAAGAAGCTTTCCAAAGATATCAGCGAGAGAAACCAGCAAAAGCAAACTATCCTAAAAAAATGTAGAAAACAAACTAACCTAATGGCATAAAACCGACTAACCTAGAACAATATAAAGCAAACTACCCTAGTCCTATGAAAGCAGTAAACGTACCTATACCTCCATCAGACTAGGAGATCGATCCTGGAAAACAGGATCATTCAGAGGCATGAACATGTCCTTTGAATCAAATTTCTCGACAAATGGCTTTAATCGATGTCCATTTACTTTAAAGTTATGGCCATTGTCTTGATTCTGAATCTCGATAGCCCCATGAGGATAAACATTGATAACGGTGAAAGGGCCGGTCCAACGAGATCGGAGCTTACCTAGAAAGAGATGTAGTCGAAAATTATACAAAAGGACTTTCTGACCTGACGTGAATGATTTTCGCAGAATGTGTTGGTCATGAAACGCTTTCATCCCGTCCTTGTAAATTCTTGAGTTATCGTATGCATCGTTTCGAATATCTTTAAGTTCATTCAACTGAAGTTTGCGTAGCGAGTTGGCGTCATCTAGATTGAAATTTAGATTTTTGATTGCCCAGTAGGCTTTATGTTCCAACTCCACAGGCAAGTGATAAGCCTTCCCGTAGACAAGTCTAAAGGGAGACATTCCAATAGAGGTTTTAAAAGTAGTACGGTTAGCATATAAGGCATTGGCCAATCAGATTGATCAATCCTTACGATCAGGGTTAACCGTTTTTTCCAAAATGTGTTTGATCTCCCGATTGGAAATCTCAGCTTGCCCACTTGTCTGTGGGTGGTATGGGGTGCTCACCTTTTGAGAGATACCGCATTTCTTCATTAAACTCTCGAATGGTCTATTACAAAAGTGTGAGCCCCCATCACTAATGATAGCTCGAGGCGTTCCGAATCGGGAAATGGTGTTCTCTTTTAGGAATTTAATGACCTTGCGATGGTCATTATTCCGACACGGAATCGCTTCAACCCATTTAGTGACATAGTCTACGACGAGTAAAATATATAGATTCCTAAAAGATTGGGGGAATGGTCCAATGAGATCGATGCCCCGATAATCAAATGCTTCTATGATAAGAATGAGATTCAAGGGCATCATATTTCGACCGGACAATGTTCCCAATTTCAAACAATGCTCACAAGCTTTGTCAAACTCATGAGTGTCCCTGAACATAGTGGGCCAGTAAAAGTCACACTGCAGAATCTTGGCCGTGGTCTTTTTAGCAGAAAAGTGACCACCATAGGCCTGTGAGTGACAGAACGAGATGACACTCTGATGCTCATCGTCTGGCACACATCTCCTTAAGATTTGGTCTGGGCAATATTTAAACAAATACGGATCGACTCAGAAAAAGTTGCGCACCTCGGTGAAAAATTTCTTCTTATCTTGCGCAGTCCAATGTGTCGGTATGATACCTGTGGCAAGATAATTAACAATATCAGCGAACCAAGGTAAATGGGATACTCTGAACAACTGTTCATCAGGGAACATGTCATTGATATGTGTCGTCTCAAGGGAATTAGAGGGATTAAGGCGAGAAAGATGGTCAGCCACTACGTTCTCTACTCCCTTTTTATCTTTTATTTCTAGGTCAAATTCTTGGAGTAGAAGGATCCATCTTATCAGGCGGGGCTTAGCATCATTCTTAGATAGAAGATACTTGAGCGCCGCATGATCTGTATAAATAATGATCTTGGATCCAATCAAGGACCTAAATTTGTCCAAAGCAAACACTACGGCCAAGAGTTCCTTTTCCGTAGTCGAGTAGTTCACTTGGACAGGATTTAGAGTCTTACTTGCATAATGAATAATGTAGGGTTTCTTATCTCTTCTTTGGCCTGAAACCACCCCAAGAGCATAATCAGACGCGTCGCACATAAGTTCAAAAGGGATGCTCCAGTCGGGTGGCTATATGATGGGTGCACTAGTCAACATACCCTTTAGCTTAGTGAATGTTTCCTGACATGGCTCAGTCCACTCGTATGGTGCATCCTTTTGAAGTAGATTACATAGAGGACGAGAGATGAGACTAAAGTCCTTTATGAATCTTCTGTAAAACCCGGCGTGTCTTAAGAAGGATCGCACGTCTCGTATGTTCTCGGGTGGAGGTAGATTAGAGATAAGATCAAGTTTTGCCTTATCCACCTCGATTCCTTTGGACGAGATAATATGTCTAAGGACAATTCTCTTATGAACCATGAAATGACACTTCTCCCAATTAAGTACCAAGTTCTTTTCTTCACATCTTTTCAGTACACAAAGCACTCGCTGAAAGATGGACCGAAGACAGAGAAATCATCCATGAAGACCTCTAAGTATTGCCCCACCATGTCAGAAAAGATACTCATCATACATTGCTGAAAGGTGGTAGGGGCATTACATAGTTCGAATGGCATCCTTCGGTAAGCAAAGGTACCGTAGGGATATGCATAGTCTTTTCCTGATCTTTAGGGGCGATCTCTATTTGATTGTAGCCCGAATACCCTTCAAGGAAACAATAATAGGAATGACCAGCTAACCTTTTCAAGATCTGATCAATGAAGGGTAAAGGAAAGTGGTCCTTCCTCGTGACGATATTCAACTTTCTGTAGTCAATGCACATTCTTCAATCAGTAGTGACTCTAGTTGGCACAAGTTCATTATTGGCATTGGCTACGATGGTGATTCCAGACTTCTTAGGAACCACTTGTGTTGGACTCACTCATTGACTATCGGATATAGGGTATATGATACCCACATCTAATAGTTTAAGAACCTCGGCCTTAACCACTTCCTTCATGTTTGGATTTAGTCTACGTTGTAATTGTTGAGCGGTCTTCGCATTATTCTCAAGATAAATGTGGTGAGTACAAATCGAGGGGTCAATTCCCTTGAGGTTCGCAATCGTCCATCCAAGGGCTCCCTTATGTTTAATGAGAGTAGATATGAGCATACTCTCTTGTTCTTTCTCAAGGTGGGTAGAAATCACCACTGGTTATGTCGACCTAAATATGCATATTTCAAATCGGAGGGCAAAGGTTTTAGGTCAAGCTTCAGTGGCTTGACGTTAGACAGTAGAGACACTACATAAGTTTGGGGCAATTCTTCAAATTGTGGCCTCCACCGGTTAACTTTAAGTACCGGTGCGACATTAAGTATGACATACGTTTCCCTAATCATGTCATCATCAAAATCATAGGAGTGGGCCAGACATGTCTCTAGAGGGTCAGAGGATAAGGTCAGAGGTGTCCTATCTTCCACAAAAGAGTCAATCATGTTAATATCGTGGAAATTGTCATTATCCTCTAACTGTCTGCCTGTATTGAAAAATATGTTTGACTCCAATGTTATATTCCCGAATGACATAGTCATGACGCTATTCCTACAATAGATAATTGCGTTTAAAGTGGAAAGGAATGAGCGACCAAGAATTATGGGAATCTAAGTGCTCATGTTACTGATGAGTTTAGTATCCAGGATGATAAAATCTACGGGGTAGTAAAATCTATCGACCTGGACCAACACATCCTCAATTATCCCTCTTGGTACATGAACAGAGCGATCAACAAGTTGTAGTGTGGTTAGGGTGGGTTTTAATTCACCCAAACCTAACCGAGTAGGGAATTAAATTGATGCTCGCTCCTAAGTCAAGAAGTGCATGCTGAATTCGATAGTCCCCGATTACACATGATATGGTTGGGCTATTGGGATCTTTGAATTTCAACGACACATCTTGCTTTAAGATGGCACTCATTTTCTCAGTTAAGAAGATTCTTTTTTGAATATTCTGCCGTCTTTTGGTCGTACATAAGTCTTTTAGGAATTTGGCATATGAAGGTATTTGTTTTACGGCATCAAGTAGAGGAATGCTGACCTTCACTTGTTTCAACACCTCTAGAATATCCTAAGAGTTAGAGAGAGGTTTTGGTGCAACCAACCATTGGGGAAATGGAACAACTAGCTTCCCTTGAGGTTCCGGTTCTACCTCTGGTGGGGCATGGCTAGATCCATCTTCTTTGTCCACTTCCGGGTCCTTAGGCTTTTCATCCCTAACCGGAATGGTTTTGTCAATGATCCTCCCACTCCTAAGAGTGGTGATAGATTTAGCTTGCTCCATCTGATTTGAAGAGCTTGGGTCGCTAACTTTATATTGCGGTTTAGGATTAGGAAGAGGTTGAGCTGGGAAGCTCCCTTTATTCCCAATCGTATTTTCAGCCTTAAGTTCATGTATCGCTTTTGTAAGATTTTGAAAGGCTTGTAGCATACTCTGATTGAAAAGCTCTTGCTTTTGAAAATGTTGTAGAACCGAGTCCTCTTGAGGTTTCTATTATTGTGAAATTTGATTAAATAAACCTTGAGGGGTAGCAGTTTGTCCATTCCTCCAACTGAAGTTTGGATGATTTCTTCAACTAGGATTGTATGTATTGGAGGTAGATCCATTGAAAGGTCTTTGATAATTGTTTACGACATTGGATTGCTCATTCAACACCCCTCGAAAGGTAGGTATTGTAGGATAATTTTCAGTTGTGTGAATGTTGCAATCACAGATAGTGCAAACAGTTTCATTAACCTTGTCCTTCTTTGATTCCATGGCCTCGAATTTCCTTATGAGATTAGTCACTTTAGAATTGATATCATCACCCTCTTTCAAGAGATGCATTCCTCCCCTCTCCTTAGATTGAGTCGGCTTAGACATGGTGCTTGATTTTGGGTATGTCCTATGATTGTGCGTTTTCAGCAAGTCTAAGTAATCCCACACATCATCGACATTTTTATTCATAAATTCCCCATTGCACATCGTCTCAACCAATTGGCACATGAAAGATGTCAGTCCATCATAGAAAAAGTGTGTAATGTGCCACGTTTCAAAACCGTGTTGTGGGCATGAACTGACAAGATCCTTGAACCTTTCCCAACATTGGAAGAATGCTTCATCCTCCTTTTGGGCGAAGTTCATGATTAATTTTCTAAGGGTTTTCGTTTTATGATGTGAAAAAAATTTCTTTATGAACTCCCTTTGTGTATCATTCCATGTGCCAATAGATATAGGACGTAGTGAATGCAACCATGTCTTAGCTTTCTCTTTCAAAGAAAAAGGAAAGAGTTTCAGCCTGACTCTGTCCTCAGACATGTTTGGAAAATATAATGTGGCTATGATCTCGTCAAACTCTTTCTGGTGTAGAAATAGATTCTTTGACTCAAGCCCATGAAATTTAGGAAGGAGTTGAATCACCCCTGGCTTGATATCCATGTGTCCCGTATTCTCAGGAAAAACCATACATGAGGGCGTACTCACTCCCGCCGGTTGTAAATAATCTCGTAAAGTACGAGGCAGGGGTGTTTGATGCACCTCATTCTCATCCTGGATGTCCTCCACCCTAGGTTGGGGTAGAAGAGGTTGGTTTTCAACCATCACTTCAATTAACTCAGGGGATTTCGAGCAGTGTCTAGTCCTATGATGGATAATTAACCCCTCAACCAATCCTCCTTCGGTCAAGAGATGTCGAGTGTTGTCACGAGCCCACTTGGGCATGAAACACTCGCAGCCCTCAATCAAATTCTAAACCTAACCTAAAGAGAAGAAAGGGATAAAAGATCTAGAAAGAAAGAGAGGGTTGGAAAGAAGTTACCAAATTGGAGTCTCTAAGCTAAAAACTTGCAAAACAAATCAAAACAAGTTAGTTTTTAAAAATAAAAAGTCTAAAAAATAGAAAGTAAACTATTTTCTAAAAGAGGAAGAATTCTAAAGATAATTAGAAAGTTTCTAAAAAGGAAAGTTTCTTAAACCTAGAGGCTAAGTTAGTTTCTAAAATTAAAAGGAAACTAAAACCTTAATTCTAAAAATAGAAAAAGTAGAGAAATTAAAAAGGGATCACCAAATTAGAAGTTTATGTCAGGATCCTACAAAACAGGAAAACAAGTTAGTTTCTAGAAATAAAACAGAAAAAGTTCTAACTTAAATTTTTTTTTAAAAAAATCATAATCTTAAACTAATCCCAAATCTAGTTAATCTAGAAAAACGTAACCGTCAATCCCCGATAACGTCGCTAAAAACTTGTTCACACCCTAAGTATAGGGTTGTGATGTAGTAATAAACTCGGTAAGACCGAGGTTGAATCCACAAAGACTGAAACTTGTACGTAATTTGAAAATAACTAGAACTAGAACTAGAATAAGATGAAATCTAAATCAAATAAATATGAGGGAATAATGGTGAAATAGGAAACTAAAATTTGTAGAATTCAAAGGTAGGAAACTAGGGATTCAGAGATCTACTTGTAGAGATCAGGGAGATCTATGCTTAATTCATGAACTCAATTGGACTTCGAGTCCCATCTTCATCCAGTTGGAAGATACATCACTAAAGCTCAATTTGAACTTCTTATGATTTAGTTTTCATAGAGATGAAGGGTATATGAATTAGAGTGGATTCCATTACAAAACCATGCTTATGAGACAAAGTAAACAACAAAATAAAACAAATCCACAACCAATCTGAAGATGTATGAATGTTAGGAGGGATTCCATCATCCAACCATGTCCAAGGGGCAATGGTGAACAACAGAGCTGCCTATTTTCACAATCAAAATAAGGAAAAAGAAATACTCAAAGCCATCGCAGATCCATTGTAATTTCAGTCACAACAAACCATTAAAAACTGAAAGCATTCCTATTAATCAAACTAAAATCAACATAAGTTCAGTCTAACATAAATCAGAGCCGTAGAATCATTCACATCCCGCCACAAGCTTCACCTCTTAGCCCTAGCTAAGAGGTTTAACAAATCATGGCCATGATAAACTATCCTCTAAAAAAAACATAAATTAATATAAAAAAAAAGGGCAGAATACTTTGTTTGGAACTTGTTTCACGTCCAGCGCTCCCTCGCTCTCTGTTCCACGTCCGGGTAATGGATTGAATGCCTTTCTCTTTCTTCTCCTCTCTCTTTTATAGCTGATGGAGGTCGGCTGAGAGTGCATAAGGGCTGGAGTCGGTGTGTGGAGAAGATCTCCTTACGCAACATGAGAAATGATTTCCTTTTACAGCAAGAAATCGGTAGAATAGGCGGTGCAGCTTACGCAGCCAGTGATCAGAAACTTTGTGCGTCCTGCTGTTCATCGTTCGATCAATTCTGCCAGTGTGGAAGTGGATAAATCTTCCCTCTCTATCATTTAGACGGTTCAGATCAAGGCCAAAACCCAGACCATGGACGCACAACCGCCTGGAATGTCCGGGTTCCTCAGATGTGTGAAGATTTACGTAGGGGGCTGCGCTGATGCTTGGTGGGACCCACTTTCTTCGGCATTTGAGAAATCCACTTCGTCCATTGAATGACCCTTGAAAAATCAGTCGGGAATAGTCAGTTTTGGGTTAGATTCGGTGTGGCCCATTGGTTATTTTATTGCACTGTCTATTTTCCATTTGAATGGCTGAAATCAGATTCTTACTGCTTCTTGAAAATTTTCCACTTAGGTCTTGATCAGTGGGCCTGTAGGACTTTGATGGATGGTCCGGATTGAACCTTTGACTTGTGATGGTGGCCCACAAGAAAGGACCGCAGGTCCTGTTCCTAAATCCCCTTGGGCGGGATTTGAATTCGAATACAGGTCAGGTCAGTGCACGCTAACTGACCTGGTTGATTCGGTGCGGCTCGGACGTGCATAGGCAGTGCACAGGCATCACGTGGGTAGGTTCCACAATGATGTTTTTGATAAATCCGCTGAATCCATTTGTTTTTCCAGCTCATTTAATGCGTCAAGACCAAAAATGAAGCATATCCAGATATCAGGTGGGCCCCTGTTTGATAATTCATGGGCTGATTTAACCATTGGGCTACTTCCACAAGGATCCAAGGGCTAAAATTCGACGTGTATGGTTAATTTATGTTCCTTAGGCCAGATATAAAGTTTCGAGCCAAACGGATGGTGGGAACCCTGTGATCTTGCATTTTGGACGAATTTCAGGCCTTCTTTTATCGTGAAATACTGGATTTTCTCGAATCTCAGGTGTGTAAATTCTTCGATCTCGGTCCCCTGGAATCCGTCCCTTGCCTTGGTGACTTCAGAGCATGAAATCCACTCTTTTAGCATCCTTTTGCAGTCCACGCTCGTCAATACACCTTCCATCACAAACACAATTAAAATAGGGTATTAAACGGTACCATGTTTGTAAAATCAGGTAATAATTGGGGTCTAATATGCAATATTTGACCCTCAATAGTCGGGTGGGTGAGCACATGTTGCAAGAGGTTCACTTTGTCGACGTTAGGTGGAGAAGAGGTGTAACGAGCCTATAGAATATGTTGCGACAAAAGTGGTTTCTTATCGTTGGGCTGGGTCAGGTGAGCATTTGGGTTTGTAAAAAGTTCCCACTGTCAAGGTCGGATAGTGGTTGCGAAAGTTTTGGCCAACTGGTGTAAAATAGCCCTGGTTGTTCAATGAAGTTATTGTATTGAGATATGTTGGCTATTGCATCCGTAAGCATCACATTCATAACTATCTCGCATCATAGTTTTATACACGTTTCCCAAATCAACATGTTAATCATAATTAACTATAGCAAGATGTGTTTAATTATCTCATGTGCATAGAGACGTACTCAAAGGGGCTCATTAATCTCATCCAAGTTGTTATTTCTAAAATTTCAGGATGACGCGCAGCGATAGCCTAATACCTGACGATATTTTCCTTAGTATATTTTGTAGCTTGGCATGGATTTGAGAATATTTTTCTTAGTTTATTTTTGGAAGCATTTATTGTAATATTTGTGTTGAGAATGAGTATTGTTTCGCAATATCAAATGTTTATCGAATAAGGTTGATGCTAGTTACTATTGGTTGAATGTTGTAATGATTGAATGAGTAGTTGCGTGCTTAGTACTCAATAAAAAAAACTTTATCCCAAGTTGCACCTTTAGGCTTGGTGTTGGGGTCGCGTGTGTATCTGGGCACTGGAATCAGGTCATGATAGTTGAGTTCTGTCTATTTTCTCATCTGTCTCTTCTTTCTTTGTAGGTGAAGAAGATACCAGAAACATTTCCGTCAGTTGAGGATTATGTGGTGTCATATATCTTCCCTCTAATAGAGGAAACACGTGCAGACTTGTACTCTACTTTAGAAGCAGTCTCTGATGCTCCTTTTGCAGAAATAACAGCTATAAAGGAATCAAAGCATGCGTCAGATTTATCTTACTTCATTGAAGTTAGTGGTTGGAAACATGGATCAGGTCTTGGTAACAGTGAAATTTACAGACCAATCCCTGGAGATATTTTAATTCTTTCTAATAGGGTTCCGGAGGTTGCAGCAGATCTTCAAAGATATGGCACGACTTATTTTCTGGCATCAGTTACTGATCCTGAAATTCTTTTTACTGATGAAAAAGAAAATTCAAAGTCAGTTACTTTGGTTTCTGAAGTTGAATCGGACAATGAATATCACAAGGGTTTTGGTATTAAAGTATCAATGAGCATCGAAGTTGCAGATGGAATGGGGAATTCACTTTATGCAATTTATCTTACAAATCTAACGACAAACAATCGGATCTGGAAGGCTCTAAGCTTGGGGATTGATGAGGACAACAAAAATCTGAATATGATCAGAGAGGTTTTGTACACCAAGCCCTTGGTATGTAGACCTGATTCTTCTGCATTTTCTGTAATTTAGTAGAATTACATGATACATTTGCATGGCATGGAAAAATGGCAATCCATATGCACGGACTCTACTATAGTGGCATACATGTATCTTATCAGAACAGTCCAATTTTTAGGTCCCATTTTTCATGGTTCATAACTGAAAATCTCAGTAAAATGATGATCAGAATTATCCAATTGTTGACCTTCAAATTGATTATTTGGTTTAAGGTACTTCTGCCATGTATATGGTGGCTCTCGGGTTGTCAAACGGTAATGCCTGGCTTGGTTTGGCTTTGATTTTGAGCGGTACCTGTCTGGATGGGCATACACTGCTAGCAATAGCATAACAAATAAATTAGTACTACTTTTGTTGCTATTCATACTTGCTTCTGCATATGTTTTCATTGGCTCTTCTGCATATGTTTTATTGGCAGTGATACTGTCTAACGTCATTCTTGATTTTCACTCAAGGCATAATTTTCTCATAGATGTAAAGAGTAATGGTTTTTATATTTTTCTTGTCAGGACGTGAGCACATGCAATGCCTGTTCTTATGGACAAATAGATGTTTGGGCTACTAAATTCTATGGTGATTTAATCTCTTTAAATTTGAATGCCTCACAAATGGATGCAATATTAAGTGCTTTAACGGCTATACAGTGCAAGCATTCACATTCATTCAAACTTATCTGGGGCCCACCAGGGACAGGAAAGACAAAAACCACTAGCGCATTGCTGTGGGTGCTCTTGGACATGAACTGCAGGACCCTTACATGTGCACCAACAAATGTTGCAGTCACACAAGTTTGCTCACGTCTTTTGAGCTTAGTCAAAGAATATCGTGGACGGAATAATGAAAATGGATTCTCTTGTTTTTCATTGGGTGATGTGGTGCTATTTGGAAATAAGGATCGAATGTCAATAGATGAAAATTCTCAACTTGAAGAGATATTTTTGGACTATCGGGCTGAACAGCTTGCCAAATGCTTTGCACCCGCATCTGGATGGAAACATATGCTAGTTTCATTGATATCTTTACTTGAAGATTGTGTCCCTCAGTATCATGCTTATTTGGAGGACGAAACAGAAGAGGAGACTGTTAGTTTTAGGGAGTTTATAAAGAAGCGGTTGAAGGCCATTGCAGTACCCCTTTCTGACTGTATGAGGCTTCTGCGGGTCCATTTAGCTAGAACTTTCATTTCTGAAAATGAATCTGCAAACATTGGTGCTCTTTTCAGTTTGCTTGAAAGTTTTGGAAGTTTGTTGTGCACCAGAGCTGTTTCCAATAAAGAACTAGAGGAGATTTTTTTGCCTGAAGATCCATTGAGTGAATATTTTCCATCTACAGATGTGCCGCTTAGTGCCCATTCCATGTCGGAGGGCTCTGCCAGAAAAGCTTTGGACAAAATGAGAAGAGAATGCCTTCGTATTTTAAGAGTTCTTAAAGACACTCTTCACTTACCCCTTATTATTGGTAAGGATTGGATAAAAGGATTCTGCTTGAAGAATGCTACGCTCATTTTCTGCACCGCTTCTACTGCTTCTTTGTTGCGCTATTATGTGATGGAACCTTTGGAAGTTGTGGTTATTGATGAAGCTGCACAGTTAAAAGAATGTGAGTCGGTTATTCCACTTCGAACCAGGGGTATACAGCATGCTGTTCTCATTGGAGATGAGCGTCAGCTGCCTTCTTTGGTGAAGAGCAAGGTCTGGGTCTGCACCTCTATAAAATTCTGCAATCATTTCATTTTTATTTTGCTTCATTTATCTTTTGGGCTTGATTATTTTGTTTTAGGTCTCTGAGGAAGCTGGGTTTGGAAGAAGTCTTTTTGAACGGTTGGGTTTACTGGGGCATCAGAAACATCTGCTCGATATTCAGTATCGCATGCACCCTGCAATAAGCGCTTTCCCGAATGCCAAGTTTTATAATGGCCAGTTATTAGATGGTCCAAATGTCACAGATGCTAGCTATGAACAGCATTATCTTCAGGGAAGTATGTATGGTTCTTATTCATTCATACACATTGCTGATGGAAGGGAGGAGATGGATGACGTTGGAAATAGTCGGAAAAATATGGTCGAGGTGGCTGTTGTCTTGAAAATAATCAGAAGCCTTTTTAAATGTATGAGTACTTTTTGTTGATTGCTTTGTTTCTGATATAGATATTTCTGGTTCTTCAGTGTTCACGAAATATTAATGTGACATTTTCTTGTTGTAGATTTCTTCTTGATGTTAACTTTGCGAAATTTAGTTTCTGGTACATTGAAAATTTCTTTCCAAAACTATTCTGTACTGGTAGTTATAGAAGAATTGTAGATTTCTAGTTACCAATATGCAAGGAAAATAGGAGAAGGATAAGATAAGATCTATTAGAGGAAAAGGAAAAAGATAAGAAAGAAAATAGGAGAAGCTTTCTTACATAGGATGAGGGTGTGGACCCATGGTCTCAGAGGAGAAATGGTTCCACACACTGCTACCTAGTAAAGGATACGTGCACGGGTTATAATGCTGTTTTGATACCATGATTAATTGTAGATTTTAAGGTATCTTTCATTCAACAATGCAATGAGGCCCAATATGGAATATTTCCATTTAAAGTCGATTAGAAAGAGATCATATTAGTTACAACTTGCAACCATACAATTCAGATTAATTTGTTGCAAAAATCAAATCTTCTCTCCTTTTGAAATTAAATCTATTGGATTGTGGAGATCAATGGTGGGCCCACCATGGGATGATAGGCCATGTGAGGGACTGTGATTACTCCCTTCATTAGGTGTGATGGGTGTTTTACAGATGAATGTGCAGGATAGCTGTACTCATCTGAGACAATCATTGATTTCTGTGACAGTAATAATCTGACCATGAAAATGCCCCTAAGCCTATGGGTAATATAGAATAGAACCTAGCATATTATTTCATCATAAGGGCTCTTTTGACAGCATGAATTTGAACTTCTGTGGAATTGAGAGGATTTTAGTCTGTATGGAATTGAGTTGATTTGAAATCAGAGCTTTGAGGTGGGATTTCAAAAAGAACTCTTTTGGAGGATTTGGATCCCTCTCAAATTCCTAGCTACCAAACTCCTAAAAAACAACAAATTCACCCAAATCCATCTCATTATGCTCTGCCAAATGAGCCTTAAGAGTTCTAACAATGGATAAATGATACTTCTCTATCTGACACTTCTAACATTGTACTTTTGGAGGATTTGGATCTCTCTCAAATTCCTAGCTACCAAACGCCTAATAAACAACAAATTCGTCCAAATCCATCTCATTCCACTCTGCCAAATGAGCCCTAAGAGTTCTAACAATGGATAATTGATACTTCTCTATCTGACACTTCTAACATTGTACTTTGTTCTTTGTTGTCATGGGGTTGGATCCTTGTTCCTTTTGGGGTGGATGATTCCTAATCATCTGATCCTCCTTGTTATGAAGTTGTAATGTTTCCTCTCTTTAACAAAATTATCATTTCCATTTCAAGAAAAAAATATACTACCTCTCGTTGCTGGCGTGTCTATCTTGTTTCTTGTTTTTCATGTGATGTGTCTTCGAGTGTTGAATGCATTTTGAAAGTCAAATCTTACGACAGTTGTTGGCTTGTGTTGATTGGCCTTGAATAATTTAAAATTTCTACGGAATGTACTTATTGCTTATGAATTAATTTATTGAATTTGATATCAGATGTTTCCGCTGGTTTTGTTCATTTTAGTTTAATGTTCTCATGGTGGGATGTATTCTCTCATGATTCGCATGACTTACCGTACGTATTTACTCAGCGCTCTAATAAATTTTCCTTTTGTAGCATGGGATGGTACGGGGCAAAGCCTCAGTATAGGAGTGGTGTCCCCATATAGCGCTCAAGTTAATGCAATTCAGGAGAAAATTGCAAACCAGTACGAAATGCACAATGGCTTTTCTCTAAAGGTTCGGTCTGTTGATGGGTTTCAAGGTGGCGAGATGGATATCATAATACTTTCAACTGTCAGGTCCAATAGCAAGGGATCAGTTGGGTTTCTTGCGAATTTTAACCGAACGAATGTGGCCTTGACAAGGGCTAGGTATTTTTCACACACAACCCCACCGGAAATGTTACCTTAGTTATTAGTCCCATCAGGAGGAGGTGTTCTCGGTCATTGTTATTTACCTTGAACTTCTTAGTGTAAATCTTATCTTAATTACTAGTACCATCTAAAGGTGCTTTTGGTCATTGTCTTTTGCCTTTGATTTTTTGAACTACGTAGTTTTAGTCAAGATTTCTATTTAATTACTTGACAGCTTGCTTGTTTTGATCGTAGGCATTGCCTTTGGATTTTGGGAAATGCATCAACCTTGATTCGTAGTGATTCTGTTTGGGAAGAATTAGTATACGATGTGAAGGAAAGAGGGTGCTTCTTTAATGCCGATGAGGACAAAGGATTGGCCAAAGCAATTTTACAAGTTAAGAATGAACTTAATCAGCTTGACGATTTGCTGAAGGCAGACTCTGTACTTCTCAACACGGCTAGATGGAAGGTATGATACTCAATTGTCTTAGTGGTACTTCCTGTCTTCTTCCATGGATTTGTTGGGGTTGACCTCACAAATCTCAATGGAACTCTTGAAATTAGTTCAAGTCTTATCCTTTTCTGGTATGTTCATCTTTATTTAAGTTTGTCAAATTTCATTTGTTTTGGTTGGAGAAAGAAGTATTATTTTTGGTGCTCCATCTGGACAGTTGGGTGACATATACAATTTTCAAATTCTCAAATTTTTATGCTGGTTGGGCAGTTACTTATAATCCATCTAGTAATGTTTGAGAACTCATGCTGCACACACACAATCTCTCTCTCTCTCTCTCTCTCTCTCTCTCTCTCTCTCTCTCTCTCTCTCTCTCTCTCTCTCTCTCTCTCTTCTCTCTCTCTCTCTCTCTCTATCTATCTCTCTCTCTCTCCCCGTCCCTCCCTCCCTCTCTCTCTTTCTCTGGTGTGCGAGCTCGCGTGTGTACGTTTTCTGTATTTATTTGGTATAGAAAGTTTTACTAATTTTATTCATGATGCGTAGGTTCTTTTTAGTGATGATTTCCGAAAGTCTTTTGCAAAGATAAAGCATCTCCAGATCAAACAGGCAGTGATTCAATTGTTACTGAGGCTTGCTGATGGTTGGCGTCCAAAAAGTAAAAGTCTTGATTTTCCAGACTCCTTTCAGCTTGCAAAACAGTGCCGGGTCAGAGAGTTGTCTCTCGTATGGATGGTTGACATTGTAAAGGATGGAAGATATTTCCAGGTGTTGAAGGTCTGGGATATTGTACCAATGACAGAAATCCCAAAACTGGTGAAGCGTCTTGATAACGTTTTTGCAATGTACACCGATGCTTATATAGAGCACTGCAGAGTGAAATGTTTCGAGGGGTATGTTCGAATAGTGGTTTGGTCATTTATTATAATGGAAAGTTGCAAAGATGTGAAATTGTTGCAGTCATTCCTTCTATAGACCATTTACACTTCTAAACGGGCATGTTCATTTGTTTCACACTATCTTAGTCTTGTGGTGATCTAATTAGCTTGCCTTTGATTGCTTTTGTTTTGTTTTGTTTTTTTATTTATTTATTTATTTATTTATGTGTCATGTTGTTCCACAAAACATCAAAAATTTTAAATGATGCCCCTGGTTTTTGAAGAAAAAGGGTCCCAAAGATTTCATTTTCTGTGAATTGGCAAAGTTTTAATAAATTTTCTGACATCAGTGGTCGAGTCTTATCAATTATCTAAACCTTTTTTTTTTTTTTTTTCCTTTTTGTGTTCATTCTTATGTCTCATGATCTTCTATCATATATCAAAAATAAAGTTTAAAACTTTTTTTTGGTTTTTGAAAATGGCCATCAAGACTTTGATTGGTATGAAATTGCAAAATTCTGAGAAATTTTTCAACATGTCCTGTAATTTCTCTTCAATAATCAAAACATCATGAAGTTGTAATTCATGCTTACAAACAGTGATCCAAATATCGGTGATATTATTGGTATCCCCAGGTTAACGATATCGATATTGTTGGATGTATAAAAATTTCTAGATATTGCTAATAATTTCAATAATATTGGCAATACATGGCAATATTGTCAATATCAGTGATACTTTGAAAAGAATCCCTCATAAAAGTTCCCTTTCATTGGTGATACCATCGATAATATACTTGATACCAGTGATAATAACTTGATACTAGGGAAACATCTGCAAGTTGGCGAATATTGAATGACAAACAGAAATTTTCAAAAAAAAAAAACTTCATTTTTTGGGGTTTTGTTTTTTAAATTTTGTTCCTTAGGTGATTTTGATTACTATTGGTTTTTATTGAATAAAAGTTTGGATATGGGGATAAATCTTGACTTGAAATGAAGACCGATCGGAAAGGTGATAAAAACTCCATAGAAACTTCAATTTTATTCAAATATTAGCATAGATTGTAATGGAAATCCATGTTTATGCATGATTCGCATGCATTCACATTGATTTGTGGCAGAAAAAAAAAATAAAATCAACACTTGAAAAATAGGAAAAATTGGAAAACTCCTAATTTTTAAAATTTTATATTGGAAAATGTGTTATTAATTGTTAAGTAATGTGGAAATTTAATATGTTAATGAGTGTTGGCCTATTGATTTGCTATAAATTTTGTATATTTATTTTATAGTTATTTTTCAACAATGCACGGTTAGGCATAGTTGTATTTTATAATAATTTAATTCCTACATGTCTAAACATTTGTCTTTTAACGTCTCTTGAAGTTTCACTGAAAATTTTTACCTTTTTCCCAATGTTTCTCTTGGACTGCGATATTTTTCCGAGAATTAGCAATATTGATACATGTTTCTGTTTCCTCAATCATCGATACGTAACGATGCTGATACTCTGAACACTGCTTACAAAACATTACAATGTGTACTTATTTATGCTATTTGGTTTATTTCCTGATTTTCTTGACTAGAATATTATCCTTTTGAAAGACCGAATTTTCTTTGCTCACTTTTTCTAAGGAAGTTGCAGCATTCATAACAATTTGTGAAGAACCAGCGATCTTTGTTTTTGTATTTTTTTTCTACATCAGTTTTGAACTTCAAACTCTTAGAAGTGGTGATGGAGATTTGTTTAGGGCGTGTTTGGGCTGTGGGATTAGAAGGGATTAGGTGGGATGGATTCATCTGGTCTTGTGCCAATTCCACTCCATGTTTGGGAAGAATGGAAAAGCTTGGAATTAGATTAGATGGAATTGCATTGGGTGTCGTGCCAATTTCACTCAATGTTAGCAAGTTGTGTAGGTCCCACCATGATGTGTGGGCTATATCTACACTGTCCAACCATTTTTCGAGATTATTTTAGAGCATGGGCCAAAAAATCAGGTAAATCTAAAGCTCAAGTGGACCCCACCATAGAAAGGAACGGGGATTGAATACTTACCGCTGAAAACTTCTTTGGTGCCACATAAGTTTTGGATCTACCTCATTTTTAGGCCCATCCCATAAAATGAGGTTACAAAACAAATGAATGGTTTAGATATAACACGTCTGTTATTCGTAGTAATTTCAAATGATGGTGGGTATATCCATTCAATGTACCACCGTTTTACCAACAAAGAATGGCATTCATCTTATCCCATGGCAATAGGGGACAATCCCTGCCATGGGTAATAATTATGTTTTTTGAATCCCATCCCACCCAATCCCTTCTAATCCGACCGCCCAAACACGCCCTTAGGGTAGACTGGTTCTTTGGAACAAGATGAGCATTTGGTTTTGGGGTTGGGAACAGGATGGGCATTCGGTTTTGGAAGGATTTCTGGTTAGGGGAGCATTAGCTGCAAGATCAGTTCCCCAATTTGGCCCGCATGGTGGTGGATTTGGATATCATTTTGAATAAATGCTGTGTTTCAAGGGTCCCAAGGGGTGTGGCTTCCTCTGTTTTGCATAAATCTGATACAGGTTGAAGCTGAAGAGTTGCTTTCATTGCTATATCTCTTAGCTGGGGCTGCTTCTTCAGAGGAATCGGATTTGGTGTGGTGGAAAGGGAGCTGTTCGGTTGTCTTTTCGATGAAAGTTTTCTTCTTCTTCCTCTCCAGTGCTTCGGCTAGTAATGGGAGAGTGCATTCTGCGGTTTTGAGGTCCTATGGGGCTCCTTCCAAGGTTGTAGCTTTTGGTTGGTTGGCCTGTTGGGAAAGGGTCCTAATGATTGAAAATTTGCAAAAGAGGGGTTTAATTGTAGTCAATGCTTGCCTGCTTTGCTTGAGCAACGAGGAACTGGTTCTTCATATTTTCTTGCAATGTCCCTTCTCTAGGTAATTGTGGGATAGATTCTGAGTCTTTTGGTATCACTTGGGATTTGCCTAATTCTATTGTAGACTTCTTTACTCAGTGGCATGGTGGAGGCATTGGACCCTTGGGTCGTGTGGTTTGGAGGCTCTCTCCTTGCAGGCCATTGGTCTATTTGGGGTGAAAGGAACAATTGATGCTTTAGAGATGTTTCCAGGAATGCTAAGGGAGTCTTCTATAAAGCTAGATTCCTGGTTTTAGGTTGGGTTGAGCTAAGCTTGGTGGTTGTAACCTGTCAGGTCCAGATTGGTCCATGCTGTAGTTTTCTATTTTGCTTTTGTTTTCTTTGTATTCTTTTGCTGTCTTACTGCTTTTTTTAATTATTAAATTGTCATCCTTCCAAAAAAAAAAAACTCTCTTTTTTGTTTGGTTATTTCTATTCTTTCTTCACATAAGTAAATTCATCATTGCTTCTAGATATTCTTAATGCCTCCTTTTGGTCTTTTGTTCTAGAAAACTTGAAGTGCCAATGAGCTGGAATATAGGATATGACATCATACGGTATCAGAAACTCTGCAAAACTGAAAATGTGGCAGAGGCTAGAAGTGCAGAATTCGAAGAGTGTATGGAGAATTCCAAAGTCAGCGAGAGTTTGTTATTGATGAAATTCTACTCATTATCGTCTGGAGTAGTGAAACACTTGCTCACGGATAATGAAGGGAAAGAAATTGATATTCCATTTGAAGTAACTGACCAGGAAAAGGAGATAATATGCTTTCCTAGTAGCACTTTTATTCTGGGAAGGTCAGGAACTGGGAAGACAACAGTACTTACAATGAAGCTGATTCAGAGGGAGCAACAATATCTTCTTTCTTCAAAAGGATTATCTGATGTAAAGGTTGGCTTGTCTGACATTGTGTATGAGAAGAGTGAGCTAAGTGAGGATCCTGAGGAGGTAAAGGAAAATTTCTTACGCCAGATATTTATCACAGTCAGCCCAAAACTTTGTGCAGCTATAAGGAGCCACATACGTCGACTCCAAAGGTGTGCTGCTTGCATACATTTTAATGTTTACCTTGGAATTATCATGTTGTGGTTTTAATGTTTATTCATGCTGTCCTCTGTTCAAAATTAGTTTCATATTTAAATACCTTAATAAATACAAGGGAGGGGATTGAATATTTTATTCATCGTGGGGTGAACATGAAATGACCATCTAACCAGAACAAACATCACATCTATGCTAGCCTACCAAGAAATGCATGACCGTGTTGGAAGTTAGGAAGGAACATATGATTGCATCTACTCAGGACCATAGTTTGGAAACCAGGTCAGTTAAATTGGGTTCAAACAAGTCGACCAGACCATGTCCCTAATTAGGTTTGGCTAACCAAGCCCATCCAGGTTTTGTCATGGGCTTGGGACTCGTCCACCCGGCCTGGTCACAACAGTCCATGCCAAGGAACCTTTTTTTAATTTTTTTAAATTATGTATTTGTTACTATATGCTTTGCAAAAAAAAAAAAAAAAGAGTAAAAATGTTTCCTTGACCCACCTGTTCGATCCATTGAGTCCCAGTTTGACCCCACCCATTTACTGACCGAGAACGACAATCAAGGCTCGTTTTGCAAACAATGTAGTTGGGCAGGTTTTTAAAATAATATATTTAGTAATTAATAATATGACAAAATGGTTTTCAACTTTTTGATTAATCAATTAATCATTTCTTATTCCTTGTCAGATACGTATTATAATTTTTCCCACCTTACCATCTTGTTAAAGATGGCCTCCGCTAGCAAGTTAGTGAATGTTGTTGGTTGTCAAGGAGTGCTACATGCATGTATATTATTTAGCCATATCATAGTAACTTCCCAACAATGCATATCCCTTGAATCACCAACAACATTATGATTGCACGCCAGGTTATTATCACAAAGATTTGTCCTCAAAATGTAGGACTGTGACCTACATTGTGTGCCAAGTAGGTAAATTGATGTATGCATTTTCATGTAGGATAAATAACTCTTTAAATGTAACCATATCATGACCATTGTCTTATTTCTTTGTCAAGCATGTGATGCTTGATGTGCTCGGGATTCATGTCAAGTAACTCCTAAAATCATATTTCTTGGTGAATTCACGAATCTCCACAATCTTGGAGTGCATCTTATATGGAATCTCAATGTTTGGTGTAATGCACTGTGCCATGGTTGTGAGAGCAATTGACTTTCTGAAATGTTCTTGCTTTCAATCCCACAAAATTTCAATCTTTAAAGGAGATGATTTCTTCTTTTATATGGGGGGCTTTCCAACTGCATAGTGTAATTCCCTGTTCATACAATTGTCATGCTTAAGTTTCATATCTCCACTTCCTTTAAAATTGGTTTTCAGTTCAGTTTATTAAGACCCTAATTGGTTTTACTATCTGATGTTGTTCCTTTTCGGGAAGTGATACATATTTCATTTATTGCTTTCTGCATTTACCATTATTTATTGGATTGGCTTCTAAAATATTGTGATTTTGATTGGGTATTATCTGATTTTTCCCTTTTAAAGCCAAGTAGATCTGATTTATAGTTTTTGCCTCCAGCTTTACTTCTGGTGGTGACTCTTCTGGTAGTGCTAGTTCTACTGATATGCATGATATCAGCGACAGCTTAACTGATTTCATCGATATTCCCGATAGTTTTATTGATATACCACAAAGGCATTATCCTCTTGTAATTACCTTCCAAAAGTTCTTGATGATGCTTGATGGGACCATGTCGAACTCATACTTCGATAAATTTCACAGTGTAAGGGAGCTTTCTATGGATACAAGAGGAGTTTCAAAATCTCCTGCCCTCCAAGCATTTATCAGAAGCAAAGAGGTTACCTATGAGCACTTCATAGCGACTTACTGGCCTCATTTTAATGCACAGCTGACAAAGAAGCTCGATCCTTCAACAGTATTCACCCAAATCATTTCACATATAAAGGGTGGAGTGGAGGCAGGTGACGCCTTGGATGGTAAACTTCGGAGGGAGGGTTACCTTTTGCTTTCTGAGGGCCGGGTTTCCACTTTAAGCAGTGAAGAAAGAGAAAGAATTTACAACATTTTCCTTGATTACGAGAAGAAAAAAGCAGAGAATGAAGAATTTGATTTGTCTGATTTGGTGACTGACCTTCACCAGCAACTTCGTTGTGAAGGTTATTTTGGCGAGAAGGTAGATTTTGTTTATATCGATGAGGTCCAGGACCTAACGATGAGGCAGATTGCACTTTTCAAATATTTATGCAAAAATGTTCAGGAAGGCTTTGTTTTTGCTGGTGACACGGCACAAACTATTGCCAGGGGAATCGATTTCAGGTTCCAGGATATAAGATCTCTCTTCTACAAAGAGTTCCTTTATGGGCTGAGGAGTGGATCTAAGGAAAAAGGGAATGAAAAGGATATTCGAGTCTCACAGATTTTCCATTTAAATCAGAACTTCCGAACTCATGCAGGTGTACTGAAATTGTCACAGAGTGTCATCGATTTGCTCTATTGCTTCTTTCCATTGTCGATTGATCCTTTAAGTCCTGAGACTAGTCTTATATATGGAGAAGCACCAGTGCTACTTGACTCGGGGAATGATGAGAATGCCATTATAACAATTTTTGGGAGTAGTGGAAGTACTAGGGGTGTGGTGAATAGAGGTTTCGGAGCTGAACAAGTGATTTTAGTTCGTGATGATTTTGACAAGAAGCAAATATTTGAGCATGTTGGAAAACAAGCTCTTGTTCTAACAATTGTTGAGTGCAAAGGGCTCGAATTTCAGGTGACATATAGTGCTCTATCAACTTGACAGTTTATAGGAATAAATGATCCTCTACCTGAAGATATGCACGGTGTCTCCACCCGTTAGTTCCTACTTCCTACAATTGGGTCTCATGGTTCATTGATCGAGACTGGTGGTCTGATGGCCCCCACCTTAAATGGACAATGCCCTAAATATCTACCATGTTGGATGTTCCCTCAGAATTGAATGGTTAAATGGTTCCATAGGTGGGCTTGTCATTATACATCCATTGTTTCACCCATCTGATCAATGGTTATGATGCCAAATTGCGATATTTTCTCATAGGAACTAGGTGTTGGAGATTTCTATTCATATATATGGCCACGATATTAAAAAATGGTTACATAACAGTAATGGTGGTGCCACTTGTGTGATATGGGCTGTAATGCCAGATTTGAAAAAAATAATAATTTAAAAATGGCCCACAAAGGACCAATATGAGGCCATAAGACACCAATAGAGGTCCAAAACAGGCCTGTTATTGACTGTTGTAGGGATGATACTTTTTTTCCAATAATAAAAAAAAAAATAAAAAAAAATCAACCATTATAGGGTCGTGATGGCTGTTACAGTGGTGACCCATATCGTAACATTTGTTATGTCACCGTTTCTGTTATTGAATACCTCGTACAAGCCTGAGGATTGTTTAATTCCTCCATTGCTTATGCATGCTTTTGGCTGCGTTTTGTTCTTACATTCCTATGCCTTGTTGCGTGTGCAGGACGTGCTCTTATACAACTTTTTTGGTGCTTCGCCTTTGAAAAATCACTGGAGAGTAATCTATAATTATATGGAAGAGCATGATCTTCTCGACTCCAAATCGAGGTCATTTCCATGTTTTGATAGTGCCAAGCACAGTATCCTTTGTTCAGAACTGAAGCAACTATATGTCGCCATTACTCGTACAAGGCAACGGCTGTGGATTTGTGAGAGTATTGATGAATTCTCTAAACCGATGTTTGACTACTGGAAGAAGTTATGTCTTGTGCAAGTAAGACACCTTGATAGCTCACTCGCACAAGCTATGCGAGCAGCAAGCACTCCTGATGATTGGAGGTTGCGTGGTATCCAGGTGTGTATTGTCGTGATTTTGGTTTTGGTAGCTACGGCTGCCAATTTGCCTCTTTGGCTGTATCCAGGTTCATTTATGGCTGTCACGAGATGGCCTTGTTCTGATTTTTAAGATCGAAAAGGAAACGGGCTTGTTTTGTGCCTGGACATTGACAGACCTATTTGCAGCTTCTTGTTGCATCTATGATTTGCATAATATTCCCAATTGCTGTGAAATCTTATAAAACGCATGCTTCTGTTTCAATTATTCCACAGCTTTTTAATGAGCATAACTTCGAGATGGCGACAATGTGTTTCGAACGGGCTGGAGATGAATTCAGGGAGAAGTGGGCAAAAGCAGCTGGCCATTATGCTCATGCTGAACGCATTCTTTCCACGAATTTCGAAGAGGCTCGGACTGCACTCACCCAAGCTGCTGAGATTTATGAATCCATTGGCAAGGCAGAAACGGCTGCAAAATGCTTTATAACATTGAAGGAGTATGAAAGAGCAGGTCTGGTTCGTTTTTTCATACCCAATTTGTTTGTAAAGATGCATTGATTTTCTATATTGTTAGTGTTTTGTATAATTCTGGATTAACTTATTTCCTGGTTTTTCTCTTTCTTATATCAAGTGCAATTGGGTTCCATGCCCTGACTGTTTCTAATCAGTTCTGGATTTCGGCTCTAGACCTGATTCATTAATGTTTGTGTAATGCCCTGAAAATCGGGGGTCGAGCAAAGCTCAGCTCCCGAGTTCCAACACATCACTTATGCAACATAGATAATGATGATTATTGTGAGTGTATTGAAACATGAGTGAGATTAAGCTAAACGGCATATCATACTCAAAAGTTAACGTAATTAGGCAAGTAGAAGACTGCGATAGATATATAAAGTACATAAGTATTTCACAATTTTCAGAGTATGAGTATGTCACCATGCTGAACATAAACATGTGCTGTTATAAATTGTGCCAAATACCAAAAATATAAAGTGTTCGACTAAATCATATAACCCCATAATCCTGTCAATTAGCACATGGTCTACATAGACCCGCCTGATAACTGCATATAGGAGAACTCATCCTCATCATCATAAAAGTCCAGCTTCGCTATGTAAGCATCGCCATCATCTGCAACTACAACAGGGTCTGATTGGTGTTTAAAGCACCGTCCTAGAATGTGGGAGTGAGTGATCAACTCAGTGGAGTTATAAAGCAAAGGTTAACATGTTATCAATTCAGTCAAGCTGTAATGATAAAGCAGTACAACAAACATGTCCTACCTACTCTTGTTAATGCAAGACTGATATGCGATAATGATGCATGCCGTCGCTTGCATTCCCTCAGCGTCTTCATCTTACGGCGCGCATGCCTACCACCCGAAAGTGCTCTTCCTCGCCAAAGCACATGCAATGCGGTGCATGCTCATGTTAGTTAATACTTAATTAGATTTATTCGTATAGCAGTTTTGGGAAGCTAAGGTACCTCTCTTGTATTATTTTCCAAACAATGATCTATTCCAAGGTCTTCAGTACTAGCTAGTCTCGTATGATGTTGCGGTTCCTGGTCGCTACAAGGAGGCTGGTCACCATCAGAGCAGGCCTGCTTATACTCTAGTTGTTGCGGAAAGGTTCGTCACCTCAGTGCAGACTTAGAGTATACTCGAGGTCACTACGAATGACTCGTCACCTAGTCGTAGGCCGACAGCTCGAATACAGTGTCCCATACCACCGTATTCGGCTCACGAGCTTGGGTTGCTCATTTGACACTACGGGGAGGCTCGTCGCCCCAGCGTAAGCCGACAGCACGACCACGGTGTCCCATACCACCATGCCCGGCTCATGAGTCTTAGCGGATTTTCACTGGTAAGTTAGTACCTTAGATTCAAGTAGTTACGTCCACACATGGTAAACACACAATAGGCGAATCAGGTTACTTGACAAGCTCGATTGGTACGAGCATACATTAAATTAATTGACATAGAGCGCGTAAGCACTCCGCGTGGCCTAACCACTATCAGCAAACTCTGTACGAGTCGGATTCCTCGAACACATCTGTTGTGGCGAAGCTAACTTAGCTACTCGTTCGGGAACCATTACCGATAGCCTGGACTACGTAGTAGTCCCAAACGCATGTAAATATAACAGGATAACACGTGGTAGGCATATCAAAGTTAAACAGTTAATTCAAGTAACGTAACTAATTGAACATTTTACAAAATACAAGGTAAACATAATTTGCACAAATGCATTTCATGTTAAATCACATAAATTTAATCTAAGTTACATGAAGGGATATATACACATAGATAAGGTAGTTGAGAATCTCACCTCAACACCTATATAACATACACTTTACTAAATATTTACTCATCCAGACATTTTCACGAACACTTAGACTACACTCATCAACATACACAACATGTATTAGGGCCAATCCTTTCACTAAAGAGTTGTCACGAATAGAACACGCATATATCCACAACGGATAATCATGGCGAGCAGGGATTCAAATTCCATACTTATTCAATCATTACCACAAACACTTAGACTACACATTTCAACCTACACGATACAACTCAGTTATAAGCTATATTAGGGCAAATCCTTTCATAAGGAGTTGTCACGTATTCAATAATCACATGTTCACGGTGAATAATCATGGCAAGCACAAAACCAAATTCCCGACATATCTAGTCATTTCAACCTACACATGGAATAGCCTATATTCAACATAGTTCATATATAACCGTAAAGCGAGGAAATCAACGTATCTAACATGTGAAATGGCAACCCAATCAGTTATAAATCATTAACCGACATTGAAAGCCTTGAAAACCATAACCTATTGTTCACTCCCCAAGTGCAGGGTTGTGATGTAGTAATAACTCGGTAAGACCGAGGTCGAATCCGTCGAGTGTTGTCGCGTGCCCACGGGGTATAAAACACACTCAGCCATTAAATTCTAAATTAAACCTAAGAGAAAGGAAGAAGTAGAAATCTAGAAAATAAAAGGAAAAGATGGAAAGAAGTTACCAAAGTTGGAGTCCTAGGTTAAGAATCTGCAAAACAAAACAAAATAAGTTAGTTTCTAAGAATAGAAAGTTCTAATTAAAAGTAAACTAATTTCTAGAGAAAATAAGAAATTCCAAAGAGAGAAGAATTAGGAAGAGCTTACTAAATTAGAAGCTTCCTACAAAACAGAAAAATTGGGTTAGTTCCTAAACAAAAACTTATAGAAAAATTCTAAAACAAGAAACAAGGTTAGGATTCCTAAAAAGAATTAGAATTAAAATCTCACTAAAAAGAACAAATAAATCTTAATCTAAATCTAGAATAGAAAGGAAGAATTTAAGAAAAATTTTACTAATTTAGAAACTATCTTAGAAGCCTATAAAACAAGAAAGACAAGTTAATTTCTAAAAATTAAGAAAATCTAAACCTAATCTTAAACTAATCCTAAAACTAATTAATTTTAGAAAAACATAACCAACAGTCTCCGGCAACGGTGCTAAAAACTTGTTCACTCCCCAAGTGCAGGGTTGTGATGTAGTAATAACTCGGTAAGACCGAGGTCGAATCCCAAGGGACTGAAACTTATACGTTATCTAAAACTAACTAGAACTAGAACTAGGCTAAGATGAAATTTAAATCAATTAGAAATTAAGGAATAATTGTAAAACTATTATCTGAAACTTAGGAAACAAATCAAAGATAGGAAACTAGGGATTCAGAGGATCCACTTATAGAGATCAGGGAGAACTTATGCTTGCATCAAAAATTATGGAATTTACTGAACTGCCGTTGATCTAGTTTTCAAAGAGATGAAAGGTGTATGAATTAGAATGGATTCCATCACCAAACCATGCCCAAAGACTATGGCAAACAACAGAATCAAACTAATTACCACCCAATCACATGTATGAAAGTTAGGAAGGGTACCGTCATCCAACCATGCCCAGGAGACTATGGTGAACAACAGGACGTCCTGACGTCATAAACATGAAAAGGAAATAGAAATATTCAAAGCATCGCAGACCCATTGTAATTTCAGTCACAACAGACCATTAAGAACTAAAAATATTCCCATAATAATCAACTAAAATCAACGTCGATTCATGAATAAATAAATAAATAAATAAAAATATAAATTAAAACCTCCCATCTCACTACAAGCTTCACCTCCTAGCCCTAGCTAGGAGGTTCAACCACACATGGTCAGGCTAAATAAAGAGAAAAAGAAAAGGAAAAGAAAAGTGAAAAAAAATCAAGAATTTCTCTCTCTCTCTCTTTCTCTTTCTCTCTCCTTCTTTGCTCCACGTCCAAGCTCGAGCCCTCTGTTCTTCCTCCCAAGACCTGAATGAATGCTCCCCACGTCCAAAAACCTCCTTTTATAGCTGCTGGAAGGCTGGAGTCAATGACAGAGTTGTAGCAGGACACGGAGTGCAATTTTCGCAGCCAAGTTCGGTGCCTCGAAACACGCCACTTTCCTTGCTCAAATTCTAAAGAAACACCGTCCCTTAGTACTTTCTTGGGTTCTCTACATGATAGACGGTTCAGATCTGCCATATGATCAAAGATGGTGGGCCAAAACCGCCTGAAAAAGTCAGTTTCCGCGGATGTGCGAAACCTTTCGCACCATTTCGCTGTTGTGATCGGTGGGCCCTACAGAAGCATTTTCTGAAAAATCCACCCCGTCCATTGGATTCAGAACGAAATTTCAGTCAAGAATGGGTGGTTTTGAACGTCCATTGACGTGGCCCAGAGAAGAAATCACAAAAGAATCAGTTTTGAACGCTACCGAGCAGCCCTTTTGTGGCCTCTGTATCTCACACGTGTGCACGCATGGGTGAAAAGTGATAACATGGTTTTGTAGTGCTCGCGGCTGTCTACACGGTGGACGGTTCAGATCGAGCTTATGGAGCACGTGTGGGGCCCACAGCTGATCGCAAAAACGGACCAGAGCCGTCCGTTC
Organism: Magnolia kwangsiensis; assembly: GCA_037074715.1. Classification (NCBI taxonomy): domain Eukaryota; kingdom Viridiplantae; phylum Streptophyta; class Magnoliopsida; order Magnoliales; family Magnoliaceae; genus Magnolia; species Magnolia kwangsiensis. The sequence continues at coordinate 43,163,777 of CM073572.1, read as the reverse complement.
GCTGCTCCTTACGCAGCGAGGGAGAGAGAGACGGGTCAGCGCTTGCGCTGACCCGTTGGTTGGTCCGGTGCGGCTCGCGTGCGAACGTGCTGTGTACACGCACGTCGCACGTGGGGTCAACTGTGATGTTTATGTGAAATCTATTCCGTCCATCCTCTTCAAAATCTCATTTTAACCGTGCAGAACACTTTTGAAGCATATCCATAACTCAGGTGGGCCCCAATTTGAGATTTTATGGGCTGATCTATCCGTTGGAAAACTTCTAGGGTAATCCAATGGATGATTTTTGACGTGTACGGTTAATTTATGGCCTTCATGCCATGTATGAAGTTTGGAGCTGATCTGATGGTGGAAATCCTGTAATCTTGCATTCTGCATGAGTTTTAGACCATTTGAGCTTCAATTTCTTACTTTTCTCGGATTTCTGACCGTGTATATTTGTCAATCTTGGTCCCCTGGAGTGTGTCCCTTGCCTTTGGTGTCATCAGATCGTTAAATCTCAACTTTTAACGTCCTTTTTCCATCCATGCTCATAAAATCACTTTGCCACACAAGAATGAGAAAACGAGCCATTAGACAGCATTATATTCGTAAATCCAGACAATATCTGGGGTCTAATATGCAATATTTGACCCTCAACACAACCCCCAACCAGCATTTTGCTAGTCCCGAGCAAAATATGTGAAAAATGAGTTGAGATTGATATAAAAGATTTTGTAAACCCGAGTGATATTTGAAAAATAATCCAAGCATTAGAATTCCAAGATTCATGGATGTTGTGTATTATGTTCTCCTGGACTCAAGTTCGGTAAACTCATAATCAAGTTCAAAGTATTAATCTAACAATTAGAACAATTTTAAACATTAAGATCCATGGGTGTATCGTGTATCTCGGCTTATCATCATTAAGAGATCCAATCATCAATTTCATGAAATCATTGGTAACCGACAAGAAAATTCATGATAACTAAAACCTAATCCAAAACTTGCCTCATAGATTAGCCTATTAACTTGTGATTTTTCTATTCAAAGTAATGCCAAGGAAGGGGAATCAAATCCTCACCTATAGGGAGCAAACCTATGGTGAAGATCGCACTCCTATACCTTTTTCACATATCATTCATGGGGAATTAACTCTACACCTATAGGGAGCAAACCTATGGTGAAGATTAATTATCCAACCTTTCCAATTTTTATTCCATGATGGCAAGATATTTCAGGCTAGTTCCTTTCGTGCTTAGTGATTACCAAATTAACCCTTCGATATGGAACTGAAATCTTAATGTGTAAGCAAGACGTGTCCTGAAATCATGATTCAATCAATGTTTACAACTTCTAATCATGGATTAATAATTCACTTAACTATGAAATCTAACAGATACGGAATCCAAGAGTCATAAATCCACCATTATGTACCTTGAAAATCTAAATTAGGGATATCTGTCAAAATCACTTCGAATTTGTAGAAATTTGCAGAAAAAAAAATTTCACAATTTTTGCTCAAGACCAAGAAAATACTGATTAGGAAACCTAATCTCCCACCCCCAACCTAAAATCTACATTGTCCTCAATGTAAAAGATATGAGCATGCAATGCACATGGGACAACGAAAGTAAATGAGAAGTGATGGGAAGATAGTACCTGAATAACGAATCAAGAGAGTTTCCAATAGATCACGACATGGAAGCTTGTCAGCATGAGAGAGAAAGCAGAACAAAAATAACGAAAATAAAATCCTACCTATACCACTTTCGCAGGTGCTCTCGATTGCATTTAGCGTATGCAACAAGCCTTTAAACCCCTAGGTTACCCCTAGTGGACGAGTTGTAGTCTCGTGAGGGTTTGCAGTAATGTTACCCACAAACATTGAACTAACTAACCTATGAAAGCGACTATCCTAAACCTATGAAAGTGATAAACCTACCTATACCTCCATCAGACTAGGAGATCAGTCCTAATAAACAGGAGCAATCAGAGGCATGGACATGTCCTCTGAATCAAATGTCTCAACAAATGGCTTTAATCGATGTCCATTTACTTTAAACTCCTTGCCATTGTCGGGATCTCTTATCTCGACGGCCCCATGAGGATAAGCAGTGACAACAGTGTAAGGGCCGGTCCAACGAGATCGAAGCTTACCCGGAAAGAGATGTAGTTGAGAGTCATACAAGAGGACTTTCTGACCAGGCGTGAATGATTTTCGTATAATATGTTGATCATGAAACGCCTTCATCCTGTCCTTGTAAATTCTCGAGTTCTCATATGCATCGTTCCGGATTTCTTCAAGTTCATTCAACTGAAGTTTGCGTAGCGAGCCAGCGTTGTCCAGATTAAAATTCAGATTTTTGATCGCCGAGTATGCTTTATGTTCCAATTCCACAGGCAAGTGACAGGCTTTCCCATAGACAAGTCTAAAGGGAGATGTTCCAATAGGAGTTTTGAAAGCAGTACGGTACGCCCATAAGGCATCGGTCAATCGGATTGACCAGTCCTTACGATCAGGGTTAACCATTTTCTCTAGGATATGTTTGATCTCCCTATTGGAAATCTCAGCTTGTCCACTTGTTTGTGGATGGTATGGGGTGCTCACCTTATGAGAGATACCGTATTTCTTCATTAAGCTCTCAAATGGTCTATTGCAGAAGTGTGAGCCCCCGTCACTAATGATGGCTCGAGGCGTTCCGAACAGCGACAAGATATTTTCTTTCAAAAATTTAATTACCGTACGATGGTCATTTTTGCGGCACGGAATTGCTTCGACCCATTTAGTGACATAGTCTACGGTGAGCAAAATATACAGATTTCCAAATGATTGGGGGAATGGTCCTATGAAATCGATGCCCCAACAATTAAATGCTTCTATAATAAAGATGAGATTCAAGGGCATCATATTTCGACGGGACAATGCTCCCAATTTCTGACAACGCTCACAAGCCTTGCAAAACTCATGAGTGTCCCTGAACATAGTGGGCCAGTAGAAGCCATACTGTAAAATCTTGGCCGTGATCTTTTTAGCAGAAAAATGACCACCACAGGCCTGTGAGTGACAGAAGGAGATGACACTCTGATGCTCATCGTCTGGTACGCATCTCCTTAAGATTTGGTCTGGGCAATATTTAAATAAATATGGATCGTCCCAGAAAAAGTTACGCACCTTGGTAAAGAATTTCTTCTTATCTTGTGACGTCCAGTGTGTCGGTATGGCACCTGTAGCAAGATAATTAGCAATATCAGCGAACCAAGGTGAATGGGAGACTCTAAACAGTTGTTCATCAGGGAACATGTCATTGATATGGGTCGCCTCAAGGGAATCAGAGGTATTAAGGCGAGAAAGATGATCGGCCACTACATTCTCTACTCCCTTTTTATCTTTGATTTCCAAATCGAATTCTTGGAGTAGAAGGATCCATCGTATCAGGCGGGGCTTAGAATCATTCTTAGAAAGAAGATACTTAAGTGCCGCGTGATCTGTGTAGATGATGATCTTGGATCCGATCAGGTAGGACCTAAATTTGTCCAAGGCGAACACTACGGCCAAGAGTTCCTTTTCCGTAGTCGAGTAGTTCACTTGGGCAGGATTTAGAGTCCTACTTGCGTAGTGAATAACGTAAGGCCGCTTATCTTTTCTCTGGCCTAGAACCGCTCCAAGAGCATAATCAGAGGCGTCGCACATAAGTTCAAAAGGAAGACTCCAGTCGGGTGGCTGCATGATAGGTGCAGTGGTTAACATGCCCTTAAGCTTAGTGAAAGCTTCTTGGCACTGCTCAGTCCACTCGTATGGTGCATCCTTTTGAAGAAGATTACATAACGGACGAGAGAGGAGACTAAAGTCCTTTATAAATCGTCGGTAAAATCCTGCGTGTCCCAAGAAGGATCGCACATCTTTGATATTCTTGGGTGGAGGTAGGTTAGAGATAAGATCGATTTTTGCCTTATCTACCTCGATTCCTTTGAACGAGATGATATGCCCAAGGACAATTCCCTTTTGAACCATAAAATGACACTTCTCCCAGTTAAGTACCAAATTTTTTTCTTCACATCTTTTTAGCACACATTTAAGACTTGCTAAGCATTCGCTGAAAGATGAACCAAAAACAGAGAAATCGTCCATGAAGACCTCTAGATACTTCCCCACCATGTTAGAAAAGATACTCGTCATGCATCGCTGAAAGGTGGTAGGGGCATTACATAACCCGAATGGCATCCTTCTGTAAGCAAAGGTGCCATAGGGACATGTAAATGTGGTCTTTTCCTGATCCTCAGGGGCGATTTCAATCTGATTATAACCTGAATACCCGTCAAGGAAACAATAATAGGAATGTCCAGCTAGCCTTTCCAGGATTTGATCAATGAAGGGCAAAGGAAAGTGGTCTTTCCTTGTGACGGTATTCAGTTTTCTGTAGTCAATGCACATTCTCCAACCAGTAGTAACTCTGGTCGGCACGAGTTCATTATTAGCATTGGCTACGATGGTGATTCTGGACTTCTTAGGAACCACCTGAGTTGGACTCACCCATTGACTATCGGATATGGAATAAATGATCCCCACTTCCAATAGTTTGAGAACCTCGGCCTTAACCACTTCCTTCATGTTTGGATTTAATCTACGTTGTGATTGCCGAACAGCCTTTGCATTGTCCTCAAGATATATACGGTGAGTACAAATCGATGGGTTAATTCCCTTGAGGTCCGCTATCATCCATCCAAGAGCTCCCTTATGCTCAATGAGAGTAGATATCAGCATACTCTCCTGTTCTTTCTCCAGGTGGGCAGAGATCACCACCGGGTATATCTCATCTTGACCTAAATAGACATATTTTAAATCAGAGGGCAAAGGTTTTAGGTCAAACTTCGGTGGCTTGAGGTTAGACGGTAGAGGCACTACATAAGTTTGGGGCAATTCTTCAATGTGTGGCCTCCACCGGTTAACTTCAAGTACCGGTGCAATATCAAGCATGGCACACGTCTCCCTAATTATATTATCATCAAGATCATGGGAGTGGGCCAAGCATGTCTCTAGAGGATCAGAGGATAAGGTGAGAGGTGTTCTATCTTCCATAAAAGAATCAATCATGTTAACATCGTGGAAATCGTCATCATCCTCTGAGTTGCTGCCGTTATTGAAAAAGATATTCGATTCCAATGTCAAATTTCCAAAGGACATAGTCATGACACCATTCCTGCAATTGGTAATTGCATTTGAACTAGACAGGAATGGGCGACCAAGAATGACGGGAATCTGAGTGCTCGTGTCATTGATGGGTTCGGTGTCCAAGATGATAAAATCAACTGGGTAGTAGAATCTATCCACCTGAACCAACACATCCTCGATGATCCCTCTTGTTATACGAACAGAACGATCAGCAAGTTGTAGTGTGGTTCGAGTGGGTTTTAATTCACCCAAACCTAACTGTTGGTATACCGAGTAGGGAATCAGATTGACGCTTGCTCCTAAGTCAAGAAGTGCGTGGTCAATTCGATAGTTCTCGATTACACATGATATGGTTGGGCAACCGGGATCTTTGAATTTTTGTGGCACATCTTGTTTCAGGATGGCACTCACTTTCTCAGTCAAGGAGATCTTCTTTTGAACACTTTTCCGTCGTTTGGTAGTGCATAAATCCTTTAGAAATTTAGCATATGAAGGAATCTGTTTTACAACGTCAAGCAGAGGAATGTTGACTTTCACTTGTTTCAACACCTCTAGGATATCCTGAGAGTTAGATAGACGTTTTGGTTCAACCAACCGTTGGGAAAACGGAGCAACTGGCTTTTCTAGAGGTTCCGGTTCAAATTTTTGTGGAGCGCCACTAGATCCATCATTGTTATCCTCTTCTGGTTCTTGAGGCTTTTCGGGCCTAACCGGAAGGGTTTTATCAATAACCTTCCCACTCCTAAGAGTGGTGATGGATTTAGCGTGCCCCATTTGATTTGAAGAGCTGGGATCACCTGTCTCGTATTGCGGTTTCGGATTAGGGAGTGATTGTGCAGGGAGCATCCCTTTTTCCATAGCCGTCATACGTGAATCTATTTTTTGCATAAAATCTGAAATTCCTTGCATTGTCCGAGCCAGCTCTTGTATGGAAATTTGAACCGATTCATCTTGAGGTTTCCCCTGATTTGGATTTTGATTGAAGAAACCTTGAGGGGTAGCAGTTTGTCCGTTCCTCCAACTAAAATTCGGATGATTTTTCCAGCCAGGATTGTACGTATTAGAGGGTGGTCCATTGAAAGTTCTTTGATAGTTATTTACGGCATTAGATTGTTCATTCAATACTTCTCGAAAGGCAGATATTGAAGGACAATTTTCAGTAGTATGAATGTTGCAATCACAGATGCCGCAAACACTTTCATTAACCTTTTCCTTCCTTCCTTCCATGGCCTCAAATTTTCTAGTGAGATTGGCCACCTTAGCGTTAAGATCATTATCCTCTTTCAGGAGATATATTCCTCCTTTTTCCCTTGAATGAGTCGGCCTAGACGTAGTGTTCGTCCTTGGGTAATAGTCCCATGATTGTGTTTTTTCAGCGAGACTATCGAGGTAATCCCATACCTCGTCGACATTTTTATTTATGAATTCTCCGTTACACATTGTCTCGACCATTTGGCGCATGGAAGATGTTAGCCCATCATAGAAAAAATTTGTAATGCGCCATATTTCAAAGCCATGTTATGGGCATGCATTAACCAGATCCTTGAACCTTTCCCAACATTGGAAGAATGTTTCATCTTCCTTTTGGGCAAAGTTCATGATTGCTCTCCTGAGGATAATTGTCTTATGATGTGGGAAAAATTTCTTAATAAATTCCCTCTGCATATCATTCCATGTGCCAATGGATCTAGGACGCAGTGAATGTAACCACGTCTTGGCTTTTTCTTTCAAGGAAAATGGAAAGAGTTTCAGCCTAATAGTATCCTCAGATACATTAGGAAAGTATAAGGTGCCTATGATTTCATCGAACTCTTTCAGATGCAAGTATGGTTCTTCAGATTCAAGCGCATGGAACTTAGAAAGGAGTTGGATAACCCCTGGCTTGATGTCCATATGTCCTGTATTCTCAGGAAAAATCATGCATGAGGGCGTACTCACCCCCACCGGTTGTAAATAATCTTGTAAAGTACGAGGTGGGGGTGCCTGATGCACCTCATTCTCATCATGTACTTCCTCAACCCTTGGTTGGGGTAGTGCTTGAGGTTGATTTTCAGCCATAACGTCCTCTAACTCAGGAGAATTCAAGTGGTGTCTAGTCCTGCGATGGACAGTCAACCCCTCAACTAATCCTCCTTCAGTCACGAGACGTCGAGTGTTGTCGCGTGCCCACTGGGGTATAAAACACACTCAGCCCTCAAATTCTAAATTAAACCTAAGAGAAAGGAAGAAGTAGAAATCTAGAAAATAAAAGGAAAAGATGGAAAGAAGTTACCAAAGTTGGAGTCCTAGGTTAAGAATCTGCAAAACAAAACAAAATAAGTTAGTTTCTAAGAATAGAAAGTTCTAATTAAAAGAGCTTACTAAATTAGAAGCTTCCTACAAAACAGAAAAATTGGGTTAGTTCCTAAACAAAAACTTATAGAAAAATTCTAAAACAAGAAACAAGGTTAGGATTCCTAAAAAGAATTAGAATTAAAATCTCACTAAAAAGAACAAATAAATCTTAATCTAAATCTAGAATAGAAAGGAAGAATTTAAGAAAAATTTTACTAATTTAGAAACTATCTTAGAAGCCTATAAAACAAGAAAGACAAGTTAATTTCTAAAAATTAAGAAAATCTAAACCTAATCTTAAACTAATCCTAAAACTAATTAATTTTAGAAAAACATAACCAACAGTCTCCGGCAACGGTGCTAAAAACTTGTTCACTCCCCAAGTGCAGGGTTGTGATGTAGTAATAACTCGGTAAGACCGAGGTCGAATCCCAAGGGACTGAAACTTATACGTTATCTAAAACTAACTAGAACTAGAACTAGGCTAAGATGAAATTTAAATCAACTAGAAATTAAGGAATAATTGTAAAACTATTATCTGAAACTTAGGAAACAAATCAAAGATAGGAAACTAGGGATTCAGAGGATCCACTTGTAGAGATCAGGGAGAACTTATGCTTGCATCAAAAATTATGGAATTTACTGAACTGCCGTTGATCTAGTTTTCAAAGAGATGAAAGGTGTATGAATTAGAATGGATTCCATCACCAAACCATGCCCAAAGACTATGGCAAACAACAGAATCAAACTAATTACCACCCAATCACATGTATGAAAGTTAGGAAGGGTACCGTCATCCAACCATGCCCAGGAGACTATGGTGAACAACAGGACGTCCTGACGTCATAAACATGAAAAGGAAATAGAAATATTCAAAGCATCGCAGACCCATTGTAATTTCAGTCACAACAGACCATTAAGAACTAAAAATATTCCCATAATAATCAACTAAAATCAACGTCGATTCATGAATAAATAAATAAATAAATAAAAATATAAATTAAAACCTCCCATCTCACTACAAGCTTCACCTCCTAGCCCTAGCTAGGAGGTTCAGCCACACATGGTCAGGCTAAATAAAGAGAAAAAGAAAAGGAAAAGAAAAGTGAAAAAAAACCAAGAATTTCTCTCTCTCTCTCTTTCTCTTTCTCTCTCCTTCTTTGCTCCACGTCCAAGCTCGAGCCCTCTGTTCTTCCTCCCAAGACCTGAATGAATGCTCCCCACGTCCAAAAACCTCCTTTTGTAGCTGCTGGAAGGCTGGAGTCAATGACAGAGTTGTAGCAGGACATGGAGTGCAATTTTCGCAGCCAATTTCGGTGCCTCGAAACACGCCACTTTCCTTGCTCAAATTCTAAAGAAACACCGTCCCTGAGTACTTTCTTGGGTTCTCTACATGATAGACGGTTCAGATCTGCCATACGATCAAAGATGGTGGGCCAAAACCGCCTGAAAAAGTCAGTTTCCGCGGATGTGCGAAACCTTTCGCACCATTTCGCTGTTGTGATTGGTGGGCCCTACAGAAGCATTTTCTGAAAAATCCACCCTGTCCATTGGATTCAGAACGAAATTTCAGTCAAGAATGGGTGGTTTTGAACGTCCATTGACGTGGCCCAGAGAAGAAATCACAAAAGAATCAGTTTTGAACGCTACCGAGCAGCCCTTTTGTGGCCTCTGTATCTCACACGTGTGCACGCATGGGTGAAAAGTGATAACATGGTTTTGTAGTGCTCGCGGCTGTCTACACGGTGGACGGTTCAGATCGAGCTTATGGAGCACGTGTGGGGCCCACAGCTGATCGCAAAAACGGACCAGAGCCGTCCGTTCGCTGCTCCTTACGCAGCGAGGGAGAGAGAGACGGGTCAGCGCTTGCCCGAAAATAGGTTAGCTATTTCATCACATACACTATCTGAATCCCTAAACCAGATTAGGGTTAGGATTTCTTACCCGAAAACGGAATCAGAATCGCCGGAATAGCGATACGATAGTGGTAGCTAAGCACGTGGAAGGGCGGGATTGAATCCCGAGAACAAACCCTAACTCTACCTCTAACTTTCCCTCTCTTTCCTTCTCTTTCTTCTCTCTTCTCTCTAGGGTTTATAAATTCGTATGTGTAGGGAGAGAGAGGGTTTAAGGTCCTTATATAGGCCCAAAATCGATCTCAATGGCCCCAGGGCCATGGTATATTTAGGTTATAGCCAAAACATGACTGTTTCGGCTCAACGGAGCCGTTCTGGAGGCCCCTTTTCTACACGCGGTCGGACTTACGCTCCCTGACATTAGATCTAGGTCAGGCTAAGTTTTCGGTCCGATCGGATTTACAGATCGACCGTGGCGGACCGGTTTCAGTTTAACGGTCACCGTTACTCAATCAGGGCCACAAGTACACTGACATATGTTGAAAATTTTTCTTGATCCGAGGGTGTAATTAGGTCAGATTTTGATGGTCTAAATCCTTATATTTGGCCTGCAAGCGAACCGACTCAATTCACTTAAGTTTCAGTTCATTTTCTAAAGGCATTCGCGTTTCTCACCCACTTCGCTCCGGGCTCAAGTTGTGCGTTTCTAGTTACTATTAGGACTTGATTTCCGAGATGGTTGTCAAGTCCAGAAAGGCGGTCATAACCGTATAGTTTCGCCGTCATCGAACTTTCGACGCGCGGTCCAGGTCCGATACGGAGTTTCAGCGTGCTCCCGAGAGCAACTGGGTTTTGACATGGATCATAAGTTTTAAGGTAATGTAGCGTTAACGGTTTTACTCGTTTTGGGTCTTACAGATCATATTTAAAGTAGTTCAAGCTAATTATACTGATTATTTAGTTTAGTACTTAACTAAGTTATGCTCTAATTACGACAGAATAAGATCCTAAGGCGGTTCTACGCCCCCTTCTGGCACTTTCAGTTAGTATATTATTTTAATTATTTTTGTAGTAGTTCATCATCAAGTCTACTTCATCTTTACCAAATTTTATTATATTTCGTGTTGTAGAAAAATTCTAAAAATTCTAGAAGCAGCAGCTGTCCAAACTAAAGATTTTCGGGCAGTTGTCACAACGACCTATATTTAACTATATTCAAATTTTTATTATATTTTTTACTTATTTTTATATAAAACTAGTCTTATCAAGCTTCAATCTGGCTTTTGAATTACTTAAATTGGAGTTATAACGAGGGAGATATGACTTTTCGAAATCAGACAAAAAATTTGCAGAATAAGGTGGTGAAAGGTGAGATTTTGAAGGAAATGGGTTGAAAGGGGATTTGAGGCTTTAGGATTGAGTTCTGAGAAGTCAATTAAGGTGTTTTGATCAACTCATCGTCCAAGGATGTCTAATTCCAAGTTAGGAGAAATCCAGGGTGTTACAGTTTGGGTCAGGACCAGGTTGAAATAAAATGGGTCAGCGAGGGTATAGGTTGGTGCTAAGATGATCTAGTGCTGACTCATTTACCTTGTGCCGAAGTTTTTTTGGGTCTGGTTTGAGTCGGTTTTAACTACCTCTGATCCTTGTTTGAGATGGACTTCCTATTTTGCATCCTGCCACATTATTTGTTAAGTTTTTTGGTTTTAGCTGATTGCCTTAACTAATGGAAGCTAGTTAAAATATAATTTCTAGTTTAGAATCTATATGAAAATGTAAGAGGTAATTAAAGACAATGAAGTCTAAATTATATTGGGAATCTAAAGGGATGGGTACGAGGTGGTTCCTGGCTGGTTCTATTTTTGGGTGTTCGAAACCCATCCTTTATATTGTGTAGCAACTAATGGTAGATGAAAAGAACAGAAGACATGATCCTTGAAAAAAATAACACTGCACATTTTGTTCAATTGCAACACACTCTTCAAGACTGGCACAACACAGTCATGGTTTTAGGACCAGTCGACTTGGATTCATTACAACACCTGATCTGGTTTGATACGACGAGCCCCCCCATTGCAGACACACTTCCCAAGAGACTCAAGCTGAGACCAAACAAGTTGATCGAAGCCACCAAATTTAAAAGCCTTGCTCACTGCACATGCCAAAATCTATAGGTCACCGAAAATAAATCCACATTCTATTTTTATGTACGAGTTTAGATTCAGACATAATGATTGCCCATGCCACACATGTGGTTAGGCCGTATTGCTGGATGGCTGTGGTGGAGTGGTCTGTCCTGTTACCTGTTTATATTATGTTTGTATTATTGTTTGTTATATTTTTCCTCTTTTATCCTTGGCCCATATTGGATGCCTATGTCTATATAGGGATACTCTTATGCATTTTTCTCTTCCTTGATTGATATTTATTGTTGTTTTTTTTAAAGGTTTGTAATAATGCAAATCTCACCAATCTAGAGTTCTATTATGTGTGGTGATTTCTCTTGGTTCTCTTCAAAACCTATCAGCAACCCTTTTTTTATTTATTTATTTTTAAAACCCGGATATATTCATTGAGAAAAGGGGTATACACAAAGCGCAGGAGACCCGAGAAAAAAATACTCAAGAAAACCTGGAACACACCACCTGAACAATTCAGGAGGCACCCCCCTTCAGGGCCACCTATCATATGAAGGGAAAATAGCAGAAAAAACTAAGATCTACACATGCGCACCGCACCTAAACCAATCCTTTCTAGAACTATCTCTCCACGCGTAATCCTAGGGAGGTCAGCCGCAGAGTGGAAAACCATCTGAGACTGGTTCAAACTACCCCAGCGGGCCAGGTTGTCAGCTACCCTATTGGCCTCTCTGGGAGTAAACTTGATAGAAATGGAATGCGAGGCTTTTAAGGAGAGGAACTGGTGTTTCCAATAGAACGCGAACCAAGGCACCTTGCCCGCGCCGGATAGGGTGTCAACAACCGCCTGAGAGTCACTTTCCACCTCAATTGAAGAGAAGCCAAAATCCAAGCAGAGCTTGAGGCCATCAATCACTGCCTTCACTTAAGCCATGAAACTCGATCCCGGCCGATACCCATTGGCGAAGGCGAACTTGAAGTCCCCTTTTTCATCTCTACAAACACCTCCACTGCCTGAAGGTCCCGGGTTCCCCATCGAGGAGCCATCAACATTCAACTTAACATTACCTTTGGACGGTCTAGACCATCTCACGACTTTGAGCGGCCGACTCATACCACCGCCACTGGGGACCTGAAATTCTGTCATCACGTCGCTGTCTTCCTGAGATTTAGGTGAAGGGGGCGAAAAGGAAGTGCAGAGGAGGAAAATCCAGGACCGCATGTGGGAGATGGTTTGAGAGATTGTGATCGGGGTACCATCAAATCGCTGAGCATTTCTCGACCTCCAAATCTCCCAGAGGATCAGGGTGGGAGTGATACCTCTGAGGAGGCCCACACAAGAAGAACCAATAGAAATTGCCCACCACTGGGCCATCCTACCCCCTATGGCCTGGTTAGTAAGATACGACACCGACAACAGCGTCGAGAAGTAGGACCAAACAGCCGAGGCGAGTTCTCCTTGAATGAATAAGTGATCGCTAGATTCTTCAACCCGACTGGATGGGCTACAGCAGGTACAGGCTGAGGCAAGGTGGACCCCTTTCCACTTCACCCTGCTATCGACGGGGACCGCCTTATTGAAGACCTTCCAAGAGAAAATTGCTATTTTCCGGGGGAGAAAGGGATGCGTCGTCCATCTGGCCCAAGCACGAGACTGACCCCTGGATCTAATCAGTACCCATGCAGATTTGGTTGAGAAATTCCCCAGTTTCTCCCTAGTCTAGATAAAGCATCCTCTTCCTGATTTAGTGCAATACCCTCAGCTTGCACGTATTGTCTGATGGCATCAGGCAAGGATGTAGGGAAAACACCATTATGGAGAAGGTCGTCCGAGCCCAGGACATCCCTGATCTTCAGGTTAGGAGGGTGCGGGGCCACACCATCCGGAAGCCAGTTGATGAAGGGGCCAAGCCCCGTCCAGTTTACAGACCAAAAATTACTACTCCCATCTCCCAGCAGAAGGCGGGAGTGATCCTGAAGAAGATCGTGGAGGTTCCTCACCTGCTTCCAAATGGGGGAATCAGAACGCCGCTGGACAGAGCTGTCCCTCGAGTGATTGATCACGTATTTGGAGCACATAAATCTCGTCCATAGGCTGTGCTTGTAGCTGAAAAAAATAGACCATGCTCGTTTCATTCTCAGGGCCATCGAGACCTCCTATCAGCAACCCTAATTAAAGTAAATAGGATTGGAATGTGATTAAGGTAGCAAATCAAAAGGAAATCCAAAACTTTCTAAAATCAGCTTAAAGTCTAACAGTGGGGCTCTTATACTAAGATATATGGCTTCTAAATGGCATTTAGCTACTGTCAACTGCATCCCCCATAACACCCCACCCCCCTTCTCGCCGTCACCAACTGAATGCTCAACCTCACCCACACAAGAACCAGGGCAACCAGGGCTCCCAGTGCTAATTTTCCTAGGTGCAGGAACTTTCATTATACAAGCAAGTCTAGAACAGGCAATCAGTAAGAGCAAGCAGATCCCCCCCAACCCAAACGCTGACCCACACACACACTCCTGCAGTTTCAACTGATAGCAACAGGATCACCCATATCATGTTGTTTTCAATTCTGCCAACACCTATCATCAGATGACAAGAGGGATCCACTCTCGCAGTTGCTTTAGCATAAATGTCTGATGTGTGGCCTGGGTGCATCACTTTAAAGGTTTCAAGTCTAGCCCATTTAATAACTGATGTGATGTTTTGGACCATGTCCAACCCAATGGGTTGAAACTATGATCCGTACCTTTTATCCTGTTCGGTTGACCTGTGACCCATTTGCACCTATGACACTAAATATTTAGCTCCTTCCAAACGTCATATAATTGGTGATTTGCCTTCTTCTTCTTTTATTGAAGTTTTCTTTGTAAATAATAGTGTTAATCTCATGCCACACATCTGAAACAGGAATGATTTATTGGGAGAAATGTGGTGTCTTAAAGCTTGAGGATGCAGGGGACTGTTTCAATATGGCCAAATGTTGGCCTCTTGCTGCTAAAGTATATGCTGAAGGAAAATGTTTCTCCAAGTGCTTGTCTGTTTGCACCAAAGGAGAACTTTTTGATTTGGGTTTGCAATTCATAGAACAGTGGAAGGAAGACTCGTCCTCAGACGATTTCAGGAGTCAAGAAGTAGACGGGGTTAGAACTTCATTCCTGGAGAGCTGTGCACTCCACTATCTTGAGTTTGGAGATTCCAAACGCATGATGAAGTTTGTTAAGGCTTTCCCTTCAATGGACTTGATCCGTACTTTCTTGAAGTCGAGGAATTTTCTTGATGATCTGGTTGTGGTTGAGATGGAGTCAGAAAACTATATGGAGGCAGCCGACATTGCAAGAATGAAAGGCGATCTCCTCCTTGAGGCTGACATACTTGAGAAAGCTGGACATTTCAATAACGCGTCACGCTTGATTATCCTTCATGTTGTTATAAGCTCTCTTTGGGCAGGTGGAAGCAAGGGTTGGCCCTTGAAGCCATTCCCACAGAAAGAGGAGCTCTTAATGAGGGCGAAATCACTGGCAGAGCAAGCGTCAAATGTCTTCTATGAGTCCATTTGTGCTGAGGTAGGTGTATTGTCAGACCAAGCCACCAGTTTGTTGAACTTGTTGGATTACTTAAATACTGCTCGGAAATTTCAAAATGTCCGACTGGAAATATTTGCTGCCCGTAAAATTCTTGATATCCATCTCCAGTCAGAACCCTCAAAATTTCATTGGGAATCTGAAGCAGTTTTGGATTTGGGCAAGCATGCAAATGAAATGGTGGCCCAGAATTCCTTCTCTGTTGAAACATTGATATATTTTTGGAATTTGTGGAAGGAAATGATTCTGAATGTTTTATCTTATGTTCAACTACCCGGAAAATCTGTTGCAAAAGACTGCTTGGCATTTGAAGAATTTTGTTTGGAATATTTTGGAGTGCGGAAACAGGATAATCAAAGTACCTTCATTGCGCTCAATTCAGAGGCATGTTGGATTAAAGCAAGTGATACTGGTTCTCTGCAACGGGATCGGAACATGGTTTCGATGAACGCGCGTCAGTTCATGTCATGTTCACAGGACTTTTTTGCTTTGGAACTGCCCTCTGTTGGTATGAAAGTGCTGGAGAGACTGGAGTTACTGCATGGTTTTTCTATGAAGAAACCTTTGCAATTATTTTGCCAAGGACAAGTCATCCTTCATATGTTCGGCATTGCAAAATTTCTAAATGAGTCCAAATTGCTTGATTTGAAATACTCTGTTGGGAAGCTAAATAGATCGCTTGCATTGTGTAAGAGATGCTTTTTTTATGTAGTTTTTCCACTTGATTGTGGAAAATCAATGACGGAGAGTATGGTTGCTTTGCGTGAGAGCGGGATTGCTAGAGATATACTAGAAGAAATCATCATAGAGAATCTCAATCAAGAGAATGGTAGGTTGACACATGGTCAGATTGGACGGGCTGTGATGCTGATATTTATCTCTGGAAGGTTAACTGAAGAATTGTATCAGAAGATCAAGATCTGTTTGGATCAGATGCCACCATGGAAAGCCTTTGTTGAACTGATGCAGACTTGCATGGATATCGGCTTTGGACGAATTCCTCTACTCTGCAAATTCCAAGAAGCTTTGGCAAGCACATTCACGGTATCTTGGAGAGAATATGATTACATATCCCCCCACTGTTTTATGTATCTCTTCGAGTGTCTTATGTTTTTGGCATCGTCCTGCCTGGGATGTGGCGGCTTCTTCTATACTACCAAAACAACTTTCTTTGAAATGGCTACTTGTGAAGTCTGGAAGGGTTCTTTGGGTCCCTGTTTGGCAGTTCAAGATAAACAGTTTCAAAGTACAGCAGCTGAAGTGCTGGAATTCATGGCAAGTGCAGCTGAACAGCTTCTGAATGATAAGCGGGGCATGAGGGAATGGGTCAAGATGATGTCTGCCCCCTATTCGTACTATCATATTCTGATGTCTAGATTAGTTGTCATAATCTGTTTAGCTTATCTGAACTCCGAACGGGATCTTTCTAAAATTTCAATGCTGCTTCTTAGTAATGAAATTCTTTCAGATTTGCCTAAGCAGTTCTCTGATAAGCTTCGAAGAGGTGGGCGAATGAGAAATAGAGGTCAGATTTTAAGAATAGTTGCTGAAGCATTGGAAGCAACTGGCAATCGTTTAGTGGTTGTCAGCTCAGAAAACAATCGCTCAAAATTCTTGAATCTGAATGCTTTAATTGTCACCCCTGAGTCAATTCAAAGCAGAGAGCATATTATCCATTTACTCTTTCCGAAGGACCCAAAAAGCATCTTTTTGAAAGATCAGAAGCATGTAGAAGAAGTTGGAAATTCTAGTAGAACCAATCATTCTTCTGGCAACAACACTGGCAGAGATGATACTGAACTCCCTTCAAATAATCCTTCGAAGGAAAGTCGAGTTTCGGAGATTACGAATGAAATAGATAACAGTGTTCTGCAATCAAAATATGGTCAGTTGTGGGATACATTTGATATGTTGTGGGAATCATTTGATATTATCCTAGGCATCAAAATTGGAGGTGAAAATGCAAGTAGCCTTGCATTCAATGCGTTCAATCCCCCTGAAACTAAGGTACTGGTGATAAAGCTCTCTCTCTCTCTCTCTCTCTCTCTCTCAACCACCCTACATAATCTTAAACTCTAATAGGAAATGATGCAAAGAATGGTGTTATTTGTGTTGTTTAGGTTGTGGTGGAGGAATCCATCCACATCCTTGATGCTGCAACAGCCCTCTTGAGTCAAAAAGAACATCAACAGAATCTTGATGGCAATTTGACCGAAGAAATGAAAAGCATGCTCAGTGAATTGAAACAGCTCTCTAATGCTTTGGATGCAAGGTCAGCAAACTTTTTTGAGTTATTGTTTTTATTGTTTTAGGGTGTGGTTGTAAAATTATCATGCAATTTCATTATTAATCAGTCTAGTTTGGTGCATAAGTTCATGATATTTCAAGAAATTGAAATTTGGTGCAAGCAAACTCACCTGTCTCCATAGTTTACAATATTAGGTGGTGGCAACCAAGTTAGGGCTTTCTTCTTTTTGCTTTAGCTTACGGTAACACTAAAATGATTTGAATCCAAAGTATTAAATGAACAGTTTTCTAATTTGTCATGGAATTGACTATCGTCCCTTTTTTTTACTCATTTGGGTCCTGTTTGGGAGATTGGGAAATATTTGGGAGGAAGTACCTTCTAAGTAAATGACGTGCTCCCCTGTTGGAAGTTCGTTTTTGTTGGAAAACAGTTTCCTAGAAAGTGCTTTCATAGAAATTGTTCTAATAAATTCTCTCTAAATGCTTTCTTGGAAAAATAACTTTCAAAGAAAATTTCCCTTTCTATCCATTTATTTTCTAGCTCCCAATCAGGTTGAATTGTTGCACTTGACTCTCTAAACTAATTTCTTGGTAGTTTTCCATTCTTTGCTTCTTTCTCCACTAGTTTAGTAGGATTCTTATTTATGTTACATGTTTGTCATTTTCCTGAGTTTTTGTGTTTTCTTTTAACATAAAGCAAGTATAACTTACTGCATGTGCTTCATAAGTTGAAATCCACATGTCAGATATCCCATAAGCCCAACGGTGTTAATTTTGTGAAAACAGCATCCTCAATGTTGTAATAACAAAGTTTTGATGGGCCATTTCCTTTGCAGGGATCCTGTTGCAAAAGCCTGCTAATAGGAAAAACCTCCAACATCATTTTTGTGAGGAGATGGATGGCCCTTGCCACCCATTGAAAATTCCAAGCAATGGTTTGTTGAGTGTTTGATCCAACAGGCATTGCTTAGGTCAGCAGGGTTTCTTATCAACAGAAGGATCCACTGTAGTTTTAAACTGTTCACTTGCCATGATTTAGTGGGTCTCTATTTCAGTCTCTTGTTTTGAATGGTGAGTTTCATCTACAGGAAGGAGGAACTTAGGAACAAAATTCCGATGATGTTGATGCTTTGTCAAAGGTTACGGGAGCGGAAGCCGAGACTGCAGCCCATCTTGGACTCATTATTTTTACCAGGTGACCAAAACACCGTGGAGGACAGCCCTGCTACATCTGCTTCGAGTGACCATAGTCAGGGCAACAAGGGAAAGAAAATTTCTGCAGAGGTTACAGCACCAGCAACATCCGGTCCAAGCAGCCAAAGCAAGGGCAACAGGGCTAAGGAAAATAACAAGTCTAGGCAAAAGAGTAAAGGTAAGTACAAGAAAAGATAAGTCTTCTTCTTTTTAGTGTACAAGGCTGTGTAAATGAAACAAGTAAAAAAAAAAAATGAAATGGACCTCCATTTATATATGGAATTTCAAGGAAAGAGACTGATTGGTTATAGGTGTCCCTTTTGTGTAGAAATCCCCCAAAATCAGGTCTTACGCTAATCTTGATTTTGGTGGGTCCCACACCATGTATGTTGGATTTGTAAACAAAGTAAAAACAATGAAGGCTTTGAGGAAAATGATTCTTCTTTGCTTTTCTATGTATTTGAGACAACCCTGAAGGGTTGAATATATAGAGTTTTACAACGACTATACAAGATAAAATGATAAATACAAAATCTTCTATAATCAGCTATACAAGGCATGTGGCCTGTCTAACATCCCCCCTCAAACTAATGCGGGTCATCGACAAGTAATAGTTTGCTAACTAGAAAAGAGTGTTGTGCAGAAGTGAGGGACTTCATGAGAATGTCGGCAATCTGGTCATGGGAAAGCCGAGACTGAAAGTTCTTGCGGATGAAGTGACAGTCAACTTCAATATACTTTGTCCGTTCATGGAAAACCGGATTAGAGGCAATCTGAATGACACTTAGATTATCTACATGGAGTGGAGTAGGATTTTGTAGATGAACGCCCAAGTCAGAAAGAAGTCCACATAACCAGATAATCTCACTACAAGCTGCTAACATTGCTCTATACTCGGCTTCCGTGCTTGATTTGGAAACAGTGGCTTGCTTCTTACACTTCCAAGAGATGAGGGAAGTGCTAAGAAAAACACAGTAGCTAGTGGTAGATTTGCATGTAAGAGTAAAACCGGCCCAGTCAGCATCTGAATAAGCATGAAGATCTAGAGGGACCGTAGAGGAGAAGAACAGAGATCAATCCAGAGTTCCACGTAGGTACTATAAGATACGCAGTACTGCAGTCATATGAAGAGTTCAAGGAGTAGAAACAAATTGGCCGACAACTTAGACCGCGTAGGCAATATCAGGACGAGTCATTGTTAAGTAAAACAGACTCCTAACCAAATGGTGGTATAATGTAGGATCCGCAAGAAGTTCACCATCGTCACGGCCATATTGAATGTTAAGTTACAAGGGAGTCTGAACTGTCTTCTGATCTGTTAAGGAGGCCAAGGTGAGAAGATCCTTGGTTTATTTATGCTGGCTGACCAGGATTCCACGTATAGAACGCGAAAAATTCAAATCCAAGAAAGTATGTTAGATGACCCAGCTCTTTCATCTTGAAGGATGACTTCAGAACTTCCTTTAATGCCGAGATGCCAGTATCATCGCTACCAGTCAGAAGTAGGTCATCAACATAAACGAGAACAATGACAATTCCATGCTCAGAGGTATGCAAGAATAAGGATGGATCATGACCACTTTGAGTAAAACCAGCTCATATAACAACATTATGAAAACGTTGGAACCATGCCCAAGGGGCCTGTTTGAGACCGTATAGAGCTTTCTTCAGGCGACAGACTTTATTGGCAGGGATTAAAGATCCAGGATGAGGTTTCAAATATACTGTTTCTTGGAGGTCTCAATGAAGAAAAATATTTTTCACGTCCATCTGAGTGAGTGGCCAAGAGCGAACTGATGATACTACCAGAAGAGTGCGAATGTCTCATCATAATTAATTCTGTGTTCTTGTTTGTATCCCTGAGCGACAAGCTGAGCTTTGTATCGATCCAATGATCTGTTAGACTTGAGCTTCACAGAATAAATCCATTTACTGCCAATCAATTGGTGGTCAGGAGGTCAAGTAACAATGTTCCATGTATGGTTATTATCCAATGCTGCAAGTTCTTCTACCATAGCCTTCTTCCAACAATCATGACTGGTTGCCTGATGGTATGAAGTAGGAATAGATACAGTATCCAGGGTAGTATTCATGGTAGATATAGAGCATATCAAGCGATCGGGCTGTCGATGTTCATGAGTGGAACGACGTACCAAGATAGGACCTGGATCGGTTATAGGTACAGTAGGGAGAGTAGTAGGTGATGGATTTGTACGTGGTCGTTGTGAATAAACCTGCAATGGACAAGAACGTGTACTCGACGCAATCGGAATATCAGGAAAAATAGTAAGACCAGGAGAGTCTGGTGTGGGCGAAGGAGGAACAAATGAATGGAAGGTAATATACTCAAGAAAAACAACATATCGTGATACTCTTATACGACGAGAGACCGGGTCATAACAATGAAAACCCTTCTAAGTTTCTCCAAATCCCAAGTACATACATTTTAGTGATTTTGGAGAAAGTTTGTTACGTTCACATGATGTCAGATGAACATAACATACACAACCAAAAACACGAAATGTGGAATACGTAGGAAGAGAACCGGTGAGAACAAAGTAGGGAGATTTACTATTTACGACTGTGGTTGGCAACCGATTAATCAAGTAGATTAAATGCATCATAGATTCCGCCCAGAAGGAACGAGGAACACTCATAGCTGTCATTAAGTATTGACAGTTTCAACAATATGGCAATTTTTGCGTTCAGCCACCCCATTCTGTTGTGGAGTATTAAAACAGGTGGTCTGATGAGTAATCCCATGACCCTGAAGATATGTACGAAAATTTGTGGAGAGATACTCTTCCCCTGAGTCAGAGTGGAGAGTTTGAATTTTTACTCGAACTTGAGTGTCCACCATAGAATGAAATTGATCCCTACTGCAGCAGTTGGTGTAGCAGGAGATGTTGCAGTAGGGATCGGATGTAGCAGGGATTGGATGCAGCAGGAGATGATGCAGATGCAACAGGAGAAGAAGAGGGAGTAGGGATCAGATGTAGCAGGGATATGCATGCACAGGGACGTGCTCAGGTGTGTACACAGGGACATGTAGCAGGGGACGATCGGACGAGCGTGGTGCACAGGGGACGATCGGATAGAGCTTGGTGTGGACAGGCCTGGGACGATCGGACGAGCGTGGTGCGCAGGGGACGATCGGACAGAGCGTGGTGCGGACAGAGCTTGGGATAAGGACGAGCTTCGTGAGGGCCGGATCTGACAGGGGAGTAGCTAGATCTGACAGGAGAGCGCCGGATCTGACAGATGGTGGTGCCGGTGATGAAGAAGATGCCAGATTAGGATTAGTATTCTCTGATACCATGTAAACAAAGCAAACACAATGAAGGCTTTGAGGAAAATGATTCTCCTTTGCTTTTCTGTGTATTTGAGACAACCCTGAATATATAGAGTTTTACAATGACTATACAAGGTAAAAGGATAAATTCAAAATCTTCTATAATTGGCTATACAAGGCATCTGGCTTGTCTAACAGGATTCAATAGTGGACATTATAGTCCACCTGATGGTTCAATTGTGCAAGTGCATATGCTAGTCAAACTAAACCATCCAAATTGTGTACTCCTCTTTGAATGGGTTATAAAAATGCTGTAACTGTCCATTCTTGGCCATTTGTGGACTTCTAATGGATGGTATAGATGAAAGCCGTCAGGTGTTCCAAAATTCAACACTAACGTTGATTAAGCTGATTTTAAGCTGATGAGCTTATATACAATTGGCTTGTGAATCAAGCTAGCCCACCACAAACTAATTGAGCAAGCTGATTTTCAAGGTGGTTCTGCAATTGTGATGGTTTAAATTGAATTGTTTGAATTTTCCATATGGTTTTGTAGCCGCTCACTTTCATCCAAACTGCTGTAAATGTAATCCCTGCATTGAAATCATTGGACAAAAGCTGGCTCATCCATTCCTCAAATGGGAACACAACAGAAAACAGCTTGACTGCAAATCAACTTGCTCAATGAATTTGTGGTGGGCTGTCTTGATTCACATGGCCAAATATTTTCAAGGCGGTGCTTGCCTTATTAGCAGCATGGATATTATACGATCCAAAGGAGGTTCATGCCCAGAGGTAAAAATGGCAGAGGAATAGTTATTCTGCAGTGTACATGTTGTCTTCAAAGTGATTTCAATGAAGAATTGCAGGAGTTGATTGGGTGTGGTAGGTTCAAGGTGTCATGATCTCCATTGGTATTGGAGCCTAGCTTGATAAAGTCTATCATTTTGGTTCTTAGCAAATGGTATCAGAGCTAACTATTAATCCTGTGCAAGCCCCGTAGGGGCAATTAGAGCAAAAGCTGCCACAAATTGGGAAGTGCTACCTGAACATGAAATTAAGTCGGCCACCTTGAAGTTTGGCTCATTCCAGAGGGGTCGACCTCTAAAAAGGGCAACTTAGACTAGAGTGAAAGCCTCCAAAAAGTGGAAAAGATACTTGGACATAAGCCAGGTGTTGTGGGCCCCATCGGAGGTTGGCTGTCGTGTACCACAGATGGACCATGCCTGAGAAAACCCCAGAGTAGAACCTTGCCACCACTCTTATTGAATGTGGATCATTTAAGTTTCTACTGTCTAGTGGTAGACTGGAAATCATACAATTACAATTGTCCTATCCAGCAGAATCTCTGCACGTATTCCAAATGTAGTGGGAAAAAACAAACAAACAATCTGGATTACTTAAAAATCAACCTTTTATTCTGATTTTTAAGTGACCCTCTTGTTTCTAGTCGTTGTGTTGTTCGGGCAGTGACCTAGGTCAGGGCCTTAACTGTTTCGGTGGTCTTGGCCAGTAGTGCTACCTAGCTGGCCATACTGTTACAGCAGCACTAACCTTAGAAGCAGCCCTGGCCATCGAAATGACCTTGGCTGGAGTGGGGGCCTTCACCATTGCGTCGGTTTTAACCGATGTGGAGGCTTGGACTATTGTTGCAGTGCTAACCTTAGGAGCAGCTTTAGCCGTTGAGAGAGCCTTAATTGCCCCGAGTTGTGGTAGTTGGAGGCGTGGTTGGTCCATGCGATACAACTGCTAACCCTCCCATGCGAGGAAGAACAAGAAGGCCTCTTACTGTGTGAACACCATTGTTATAAGGAAGTTAGATGTCGTTGCTTGTAGAGTCATTAATAATAACAAGGTTTCCTTGTAAGAACATGTTTCTTCCATTTTGGTTAGAATGACCAACCATGAATCTTGCATAGTTTAAACAATCATGATTGGGACTTGAGGAAAAGTTGAGGTGTATTGTTGCCTCCAGTCAAGTCATTAATTTTGTTTGAGGTAAATTTCTGTTTGGATTGTTGTTTGTTGTAGTTTGATGCAAGATAGGTGTTTATTACCTAGGAGTTTCTAAGGATGTTGCGGCGTCTTCTCAGCCATGGACTTCAAGCATCTTGTTATTGTTGGGCGTTAGTAATCCCTTTTAGCCATGTGGTGGTGTCGTGGTTATAATTGAAGATAGTTGTATAGCCTTCTTGACCTTAGGTAGTAAGGATCCTTGGAGTCTTTGTCCCCAATGTTGATCATTCTTAATTCTTTCCATTAAGTCATGCATGATATGCTTGATACAAACCCATGAACATGCCCTGCTAGATGGCTTTTCATTAATGTGGGTTGTTTACATTACAGGTTTTGGTCTAGCGTAAGTACTTAATTACATCTCTGGGAAAATCCTTAATTGAAAGGTAAAAACAAAAATGAATCATCCTTCATCTTGGCCTTAGATGTACTTTGGTCCTTAGTTCTTCATCTTCAAAGTGTCTAGAACCATGGGAGTCAGGATAGCCTTAATCTATATTGATTGGTTATCTTCAACGATGCGATGGGGGCTCATATGTTGAGAACGAATATGGGATAAAATTAACTCTCACCACAAGGAGGTGAGACCCTCTGCGCCTAACATCAACCATTAGTGGAGCGTATGTGCCTTGTTGAGGCATAACTGTACAAGAGGCCCATCGTGGGTGGTTTACACTCATAGTTGTTTTGGGGGCCAAGGAGAAGTTTATGCCTATGCACATGTGCTGATGGTTTTTTACATTCTCTCTCTCTCTCTCTCTCTCTCTCTCTCTCTCTCTCTCTCTCTCTCTCTCTCTCTCTCTCTCATTAAATGCTTTTTTGCTTAGCTATTGGAGCTGGGATGTTGTAACACAATAACATTGTTGGATGCATTTGAGGTTCGATTTGGTTAAGTACGAAAATTCATGTATCGACAGGTTGTATGAAAAATATATCTTATACTTATTTTGGTCATCTTGCATGCTGGAAATGATGATGAATCAAGATGGAAGGTCTCCGCCATCGGGCATGATGTCGAGTCTGTATGCCTTAGCCCTACTCTACATAGGAATATGAGTGTGCAATGGATATGGGCTTGTAGTTTGGCATATTGGGTATTTACATGGGTAGGATTGAAGACAAGTTTTTAGACCGAAAGACCCATTATGCTTGGACTAGATCAACTTGAGGATGCAGTAGCTTCGACTAATCCTACAACTGAGAATATGTGGGCCAAGATATATGGATGATATATGCTTTCGATCCAAGATATATGGATGATATATGCTTTCGATCGCTTTATGAGGTCATCTCATGGCTGAGTGAAGGATACCTCGTTTCAACACTGAGGTCCTGGTATCGATTCCCTAGTGGGGGTGGCTAACTGTGAAGTGTGAACTGACAGTGGGTGTACTAACGAGCTAACCAAAAAAAAAGAGTCATCTCAAGGCCCATAAAAGTCTGTTTGGTTGGGGCACATACATCAAGGTTTGTCAAAGTTCATGTGATTCAATATGGGATCAATTTAGTTACATAGGACTTTATTTGTAGGTTGATCTTATGGTTTGGACTATTCATCAAGTTAAAGGTTAGCCAGCACGTTAAATATTTTTCTATTGGTTAATTGAGATTTTTAATCGTTAACTTTTATTTTTTACCTTTGATCTTGTTGTGAATTAAGCTTGATGAACATTCAATGGTTAAGATATGGTGATCCATACCTTAGGCCTGCATGGGCATTTGCTAAGGATGGTGACATTATGTTTAGAGGGATTTGGTTGGTTGAGTGCATTGTTAAGAAAATATTATAGACTTTTGATGTAGTAGAGCATTATCGACATTTGTAGCATGGCGGATACCGTAACTAGTGTCTCCCTTAAAACTCTGATCTCCTTATAAAATAAATCCTATTTCAGAGGGAGGGGACTATAGAGGAGAGAACCCTAGATGCCCAAGTCCTCTAAGGGCATCACTATAAAGAAATGGGAGAGAAGACAAAACAGACGTGATAGAGAGGGTGTTTTTTGTCCCCTCTTTATGTCACATGTGTGATGCATGTGGGGTCCACCCAATGGAAGGGTCGAGCGTCGTCAATGGCCCCACTCCAAGGGTTGACGTGTTGGGTTCTCCTCTCCTCCATATGGGATAGATCAGGAAGAAACTTCCTAGTTTGGAAGATCGATAGTGGCAATTCGGTGGATTCTATATTAGTATTATAGTATCCGTTGTTTTTTTTTTTTTTTTTTTTTAAAAGTTTGAAACTTGAGATCATCAAAACGAGAATTCATAGCATTAACCACATGATCCAAACTTTAAAAAAATTTAAAATTTTTGCTAAGTTTAAAAAAAGTTAACAGTTTGTTACTATGAAACATTGTTAACTATTGTCATCAATCATAAATACAATCTTCATAGCATAGCCATATTTGGAACTATGTTATCTACACAATTGTATGACGTGTGCCAAACGAACTCTATTTGTACAACACTTGTACTCTTTTAATATAAGTGGCATATAATTTAATGTACTATTGAAGTATGGATATATGTCCAAGTATCCTAGATGGTAGAATTTACAAATAAGAAGGATTAAAGTAGAATTATCAAGAGGTTATTCACATTCAACTTCTATGATAGTAGAAATCTAAGTATTGCATTATATCAAACATATATCGTGCATAATGTAAACATTCAAACAGTCAATACATATAAGCAAGATCAATCATCATAAACACAACAATATATAGTGGTTCGATTACTTGCCTACTCTACTCCCGACTGACGCACTCCACCCTAAAGTGTGTCATATTTCACTATCCAATGATTTTAAATCAGGTTAACTATAAACCTTTACAACCTGCACAAGGTATCGTCTAAATAAGACAATCATACATGCCAACACAAGGCAATCACACATGTCTACATAAGGAAATTGGTCATACACAAGGACGCTATACGTATTTTCCCATCGGAGGCCTACAAAAGGTCTTAACAAGTTTGAAAACAAACTTTAAAATCAAATTCTACACAAGGAAGAGGCTTCAGACTCTTTGGACTCTTATACTTACTTGTAAGTGAGTGAGCCCCTTGTCGGCACATTTTGAAAAAGATTTTCCTGTTGATGAAGAGTCTTCAGCTCTCTTAAACCACAACCGTTCGTTTGATGCTCCAATCAATGCTCCGAAGTTGTTGGTTTAGGATTTGGTCTGATCTTTTCTAATAAATGATTTGTCTTTAGAGTTTAGAGAAAATTTCCATGAGCTAAGCATAAAAGGATTCCAACACAATGATTTACCATTAAAGGGTGCTACTAGAAACTCAATGAATGTCAGAGTTCATAATTCAATTCAAGTAATGAAGAAGACAATAAATGCTTGTGCTATGGATTGAATGATGAACTCTTATGTAAAAGAGGGCTTGAGGATGAGGGTATTAACTATCACAATAATTCTCTCAAGCTCTCTTCGATTCTTGCTCATTTTATAAAGAAGACCTATGAGTTTATATAAACTTGAATTCCAATGGTAAAAAAACGGGTAGAAATCTGACATTGTCGATGCTATCGAATTGTCTTTGATTCCATCAAGATTTGAATTTCGATGTCATCGAACCTTCTCCGATTGCATCGACTACTTACATTAAGGGCTTGTTTAATTTTTCAATTCACTGGAAAATATCATGAAAATATGTAATAATTATTTCCCCTGTATTTGCCTCACTTTCTCCGATGTTTGATTTGACGACGTGCATTTTTGACACAAAAATCGAGAACACCACAACATATTTGTGGGTCCCATTGTGATGCGTATCGCTTATCCACACCATTAATCTATTATGCCTGATGAATTTATGGCATGAGCCAAAAAACGAGGCATATCAAAGCTCAAGTGGTCTGCGCCACTAGAAAAAGGGAATCAAATACTTACCATTAAAAACCTCTCAGGCCCACTGTTTCTTTTAGTGTGGGTCATTTGAGTGTTCAATCTGCCTCATTTTTCAGCTTATGCCTTAAAATATTGTGTTAAAACGACTGGACGGAATGGATTTATTATATACATCACTTTGCGGTCCAAAATTTTAAAATAACTCTTTTAAACTGGTTTTCGAGATAAAAGGTACAGTGGATTTTCAATTAATTTTCAAACGGGTGAAATGGTAATAATTACTCATTTCACAGGTATAGCCACTAAAAATCAAACACGCCTTAAGAGATTCATTTAGGTGTAGAATAGATTATGTTCGATCTTATCGAGCACCTTTCGATTTCATCGACATGCACTTCGATGTCATTAAGGGGTGTTTCAATCCCATCGGATTTTTTTAAGAAAAATTACCCTTTGGTTGCTAGAAGGTTTTGTCTCATTTTTCAATACAATCGATCACACCTTCGATGCTATCGAATTTTGAAGTTTGATGACATCGAAGGGTCTTTGTTGTGATCGAAAATGTTGGATATTCCTTGATATCTTCCTAGACAAATTGGTCTTATATTTCAATGTAATCGAACAGTCTTCGATGCCATCAATAACTTACTCTCGATGTCATCAAAGAAGATTAGATTACATCGAGGAACACTTGAAGAGTATTTTATTTGTAGAGGGAGTGCCCTTAGTCGATTTAATCGAAGTGGGTTCGATGTTATCAAAATTTGAATTTCGATGTCATTGAAATTTATTCGATGTAATCGACAATAGCCAACTTATGTTTATTTTGTTGTTGGACTGTATGGGCCTATTTTTCGTTGCAATTGAACCATGCTCGATTGTATTGAAATTGTCCTCATGATTTTTCCTGTATAGTTCATGTTTTTTCCTCTAACACTCTAAGTGATCAAAACTACGCTTACCAATAGATATTTTGAAAGTCGTTGTGGGTAAGACTAAGTTTTTATTTATGGGGTCATATACCTTAAGGGTTTGTGTAACATCCCGAAAATCGGGAGTTGGGTAAAAACCCAACTCCTGAGTTCCAGAACGTCACTTATGCAACATAGATAATGATAAATGCATGTTGTCTGTAGAATGGCATTAAACAAGATTGAGACTAAGCCAAAACAACATATCATACTCTAGAGACAGTTAAATTAGCAAGCGGAAGACTGTGATGAATACATAAAATATATAATTAATTGTAAATCTCCAGAGTGTGAACATGTTACCAGGTTAATTAAATACATGTATACTCCAAAAATGGAAAGAAAAGAATATACATGAGTGCTCCAAAAATATAAAATGACAAGTGTCAAGGCGTCTAATCAATCTCCCTGTAATCCCATCGATCAGAACATGCATAAAGGAGGGATCCTCCTCCTCATCATCAAGTCCGGCTCCGCTTCACAAGCAGCGCCATTATCTAAAACTAAAATAGGGACTGGTGGGTGTCCGGAACACCATCCCGTAACGTGGGAATGAGTAATCAACTCAGTGGAATCATAAAGCAAAGATTAACATGTTATCAAATCAATCACGCGATAATAGTAAAGCAAACAATCAAACATTCCCAGATACTGTTGTTAATGTATGCATGAAATGACATGATGGATGCACTCACCGACATTCTCCCTCATACGACACCATCTTACGCCCGCGGCATGCTTTCTTCCCACAATGCTCCACATCTTCCAGGCACATGCAGTGCGATGTGGATATAATTCCTGGGTTGTTATTAGTCCATTCATACAACAGTATTGGGAAACTAAGGTACCTTCCTTGTATCAATCCCAACACAGATCCTGTCTAGGGTCGTCACTCCTAGTAATCTCATACGATGTTATATTTGTAGGTCGCTGCAAGGGCTGCCAGGGCTGTTGCTCGCACTCGTTGCACCGCTCCCCCATCACCTTATCAATACAGGCCTAAGTACTCTTGTCGCTACGGAAGGGTCGTCGCCTCCCGCAGACTCAGAATACGCTCGAGGTCACTACAAAGGGCTCGTCACCTGATCAGTGTAAGCCGACAACAAGAATATAGTGTCCCATACCACCATAATCTGCTCACGAGTCTAGGTTGCTCACTGGTCACTACGGGGAGGTTTGTGGCCGCAGCGTAGGCCGACAGCTCGACCATGGTGTCCCATACCACCATGCCCGGCTCATGAGTCTTTATGGATCAAGGTACCATGGTTGACAGGGTTTTCAATGGTAAGTTCAGTACTCTAGGTTCAAGCAGTTATGACTCATACATGGTGAACATACAATGGCCAGTCGGGTTACTTGACGAGCTCGATTAGTATGAGCACATCTCAAGCTGAGCGACATGAAGTGCATAAAACACTTCGTGTGGCCTAACCACTGCCGCCAACCCAAAACACGACTCGCGTTCATCGATGCGTCCTTCGTGGCAATTAGAAACCAACCACGAATTCAATCCATTACCGACTGCCTGGACTAGATCATAGCCCCAAGCATTTGTGTATCAACATCAGTAAGCATATGTGAGTAACAGAACAGAATATAAACAATACAAACATATTGACACATGTTATATCATACTACGTAAGCAAATCAACCAACACATGCATTCCATATATGTATAATGAAATCGATTCATATAGCCAACATGTGGAAACCATATACATCAGCATATTAATTGAGAATTCAATCTCAAAACTAATTCACAACACCATTTACTCAATACCTACTAATACAAACATTTATACAAACACTTAGTCTACACACTTTAGTCTACATAGCGTATGTCGACTCAAAGTGAGCATAAGGGCGAATCTCTTCACCAAATAGATCATGCACGCATTCCTAATATCATAACACAACAAATAGCCATGGCAATCATTTCAGCAAAATACGGACGTATACTGTATTTTCTACAAATACCCAAAATGCCTTAAATCTCATATTTTCCGTACGTATACGAAATGAAAAACGGACAGCATGTTCTACATGTCAAACAATGTTCTCTTGGACAATCTACTATTAAACGACATTGAAAGCTTTGAAATCAGTCAATCAAAGCGTCTAGAATCCTCACCTTTTGCCCTAGACGTGTATCGGTTCGAATAGAATGTAAACGCTTCGTCAACGGCGTAAATGCGACCTAATGCACAAGATACATAAGCTATTTCGATAATGAATCGAAGAAATCCCTAAAACAGGAAGTGGTTAGGGTTTTCTTACCTAAGAGTTGAAATTGCGGTGAAGACCGCTTTAGTTGAAGTAGGAATAGGTCAGTATATCCTAGAGGGGGGTGAATAGGACTTTTTAAAGATTTATACGTTATTTTTTA
This sequence comes from Magnolia kwangsiensis, assembly GCA_037074715.1. Classification (NCBI taxonomy): domain Eukaryota; kingdom Viridiplantae; phylum Streptophyta; class Magnoliopsida; order Magnoliales; family Magnoliaceae; genus Magnolia; species Magnolia kwangsiensis. The sequence goes on along the minus strand of CM073572.1, from coordinate 43,132,743 downwards.
GTCCTATCCCACTAATCCTATCACAGAGTATAAATTAGGATTACTCAAGAATTAACTCTATTGGCTTCCAAGCCTAATAGAGGGTCCAATCATAAACTATTTAAAAGACAAACAATGTAGATGAGATTGTGATGGATATGACTGTGTGTGTATAGAATGTGATTATATATAAAGACATGCAAGGCAATCACATAAATGAGAGACAATATCAAACTCAAACACAATCATTTTATAGTGGTTCGACGACTAGTCTACTCTACTCTCGGCTTCCACATTCAACCCTTGAGTGACCGAATTTCACTAAGGAGGTTTTTCATGGTTCACCTCAAACTTAAGGTTTTAAATCAGGTTCACCTTCAACCTTTACAGAGGTTTCTACTCGGTTCACCTCAAACCCTGGAGTTTTACTGGCGTACTCCTAACCAGATGTTTATGCCCACACAGGACAAGGGTCCACACAATGCACCCTGAGGTTTCTACTCGGTTCACCTCAAACCCTGGAGTTTTACTGATGTACTCCTAACCAGATGTTTATGCCCACACAGGACAAGGGTCCACACAACGCACCCTGAGGTTCTACTCGGTTCACCTTTAACCCTGGAGTTTTGCTGGCGTACTCCTAACCAGATATTTATGCTCTCCACAGAGCAAGGGTCCACACAACGCACCCCGCATGTACACTCCCGTCGGAGGCCTCCTTTGAGGACTTCAAATGGTGAGCAACACTTAAAACCCAATCCTAAAAAGGAATGATCGCAAGTGTCCTCTGGACTCTTAGTACTTACAAATAAGTTGATGAGTCCCTTTCAGCACAATGATGAAGACCTTCTACTTGTTGATGAAGAGTCTTCAGCTCCCTTGATCCGCAACATGAAGATGTATATATGCTAGGCTTAGGTTGGGTCAAGGTTATGGTGGACTACCACTCTCTAAAGATTTTCCTATAAGGAAGATAGAGAAGTTCCCATCATCTATGCATTCAAGGCATCCCAGCTTAATGATATGTCACTAAAACAGTAGTTGAGGGATCCTTGAATGCGGAAGTTCATTCTCCAATCCACTCTATAAGATATCAATGATCAGGGTGGATTGGAGGATGAACTTTTTGAGAGAAAGGGCTTAGGTAGATGATAGGAAGGTTAAAACACTCTAAAGCACTCTGTACTTTCTCTACCAGTAATGAAGACAACTCTCTCTATTTATAGGTAAAAGGTTCCAACGGATATAAATGGTCATATTTATGACAGAGTTCGATATCATTGAGCAGTCGTCGATATGATCGAGCGCATACTCTCAATTGTATCGGCCGACCTCTCGATGATAAGAACTCAATTGTCATTTCGCTTTTGGAAACCTTCTGCCGACTGGTCGATGGGATCGAGACATGCATCGATGTTATCGAATTTCGAACTCTGATTCTATCGAGTGATGGTTCGATCTATCGACAGTTGAAAAATAAAAGAGAAGCCTTGAAGAATTTCAGGATCATAGATATGATCAGGGAACCAGTCGATGTCATCGGAATTTGTACATCGATCATATCGGCCACCATTCGATGGGATCGATAAATTGTATAGATTTTACATGTAAGCTTGCTGGACGAATTATGTCATGACTCGATCCAATCGACTTGGTCTCGATATGATCGATATATGAATATCGATTTATCGACAGGCACCCTGATCAACATTAAAAGCAACCTGAAATTCATGCTGGAGAGAACATGCGCCCCACAGTCGATATGATCAACTGACTCCCGATATGATCGATATTTGAGTTCAGATGGAATCGGACATTTATTGATATATCGAAGCAATTGATAGTTTTCTTTAGAAAAACAGGGGCGCCGGAAGCAGTCTGTCGATACGATCGATCCACTTCAGATATGATCGATTTTTGAATATCGATGATATCGACTCGAAGGTCGATATATCGATAAATCGTCCAGAAGATTGTTTGATTGCTGGACGCTTTTTGTCCTCACTCGATTGTATCGATTGATATGCCGAGGACATCGACAGAGTTAGTCGATCATATCGAAAGGGGAATCGATATAATCGACAGCGTAAGAAAAACTTAAAAAATTTTCTTTTGGATAAAAATTTTTCTTACACATAAACCCTAAGATGTTCTAGTTCTTTTTAAGGGTTTAATCACTTGGTGTTTTGGGACATGAGATGTGAGGCTATGATTTACCTTTTGGTGAGCTTCCACACATCCAGATGAGGCAGACGCTTGACTTGATCTTCTTGTTAGGTGCTGTCGTCCGACTGACTCAACATACAACGTAATTGACAAACCAGGGCATGTAATAGGTGCACTTTCAATCTCCCCCTTTGTCAATTACGTGACAAAATCCACAAAACACCTTAGGAACATATCTAAACAAATACATCCTAAATTGTGTGTACATGTATTAACATAATTTTTACAAATTCTAAACACCCATGTACACAACAAACAAATTCTCTCCCTTAATTCAAAAACTCCCCCTTTTTTGTTGCGGCTATTCCCCCTAACACCTGCAACAAAGATATACAATTTTCGCTCGGGGTATTTTGAATTGTTCTCCCCCTTTTTGTCAGTCATTGGCAAAGGTATAAGACGTGATATTGACTGCAGATTGAAGCATATGGGAGAACCACAAAGAGATAAATAGATGCATATGAATGAGAGCAGTGTAAAGCATACATCAAGGAAGAAACAAGCAACATATTTATTGCAATAGCAGTAAGAACGACACTGAAATATGAATTAGATTCAGCCATATCAAAAAAAGATTTCATTGTCCAGAAATGTAGGGATACCCAAAACAAGTAAGCAGAGATGGATGCAAGATCAAATATTTTTTACTAGACACATGGCTCTACCAAAATTGTCTCTTTCTAACACATAGAAGGCCTGCCAGACGTTAGTAGCTCAAGAATCTGCTCCACAGAGTGTTGGAGGGCTTCCATCCTGTTTTCTATTCCTGATAGTCGTTGTTCGCAGTGTTGGAGATGCTCATCAATTCTAGTGAGATTGTTTAAAAGTTGGCGCTCAAAGACATGATGTTGATGATTTGTGACAGAAGCAGGACTATAATCAGGAGTTCGATTGGATCCCCAAAGAATTTCTTCATTAAGTATGAGACCAATATCTTCAACAGGTGAAAGGATCTTTGGATCCGATGAGACAGAAGCATACACTTGTTGCACTGCTTCATGGTCAAACCATTCTTCAGGATATACCTTATCAGTTGTTTGCGGCAGACCTGCCCAGTGTGCGAGCTTGCAGATAAGAGATGGAAAAGGCAGAAATTCAAGATGTTCACTTCTGAATACCTTGATCAGCTGGTCTAATATGAAAGTCAGTAAGCATACAGAAATCTCTTGATAGACATCATACAGAATGTTGAGAGCAATGAGACTCAGATATGTGTCATTTACATCACAAGGGTACACATTCGTGCTGAAAATACTGTGAAGGAGTCGGAACGAGATTCCTAGGTGTTTTTGTAACACCTCAGATTTTTTCCAACCTGGGATTAGACGTCCTTAGGCAATGGGTCAACCTTATCACTTTCAGAGCTCAATCCCAAAGCCAAAGAAATCATTTTTCAATCCATTTCCTTCAAAACTCACTTTTCACCACCTCATTCTTCAAATTTCTCCAAGTACTTTCATATTAGACACGACTCCTCAAGTTTAAATAGTAAAGAACACCAATCCTAAGGTATTAACGATGAAGAACAATACCGAAGCTAAAAATTACCGTGAATAGTAAATAAATGGGTAAAATGGGTTTCGACCCTTAACCTCTTGGAATTTAACAAAATAGATAGGTTAGTTGGATAGATTAGCGTCTCCTACCCCAAAATCATATGCTATATGCTGCAGAAATTCATTCCGGTCAGTAAACTGGCCCCGAAACTCCTCGAACGGAGTCGTGGGCCCACCCACGCTAATCCACAATGATCCTAGGTGGGCCCCACATATATTTGGGACCTCCAGGGTAGGGGGAAACCAGCCCATATGGCCGGCATCGCCGGATTGCGATTTCAACGGCGAGGACCTCGCCGGTTCGGCGAGGGCTCGCCGGTCAACGGGCCAGGCTGGGTCCGGGCTTCGGGCCGACGCAGTTTGAGGGGTAGGGTACCTCCCTTAGGTGTGGACCGTCCCTTAAAACCTCCCCGATCAGGTACTTCCTTCACAGAGTGACCCTCTAAGCTCTCCTTTCTCACCAAAACGTCTGACTTTTGGCAAAAACTACCCCTCTAAACTCTTCCTTCTTCCGTTTCCAAGAACTCTCGCTCCACCCGTCAAATCTCATCTCAAACAAAAATCAATAAAGGCTACTTCCTTTAGAAATTCAACGAGAATTAACTAGCGCTGCACTAGATGACCTGTGAAATTCTCACCAATCACTTTCAATATGATCTGTTAGAGTCAAAACGTATAGGATAGTTGACGCTACAATACCGTAAAGCCTAGGATCAAACTCTATTCCCGTTTGCTCTCGGGATCAACTTGAAACTTTGTATCGGCTCTGAACCGCACGTCGGAAGTCCAATTACCCCGAATTTAGACAATCCTGACCGCCTAGTTGGACTTGACAATCACCTCGAAAATCAAGTCCAGATGATGTCCCACAACGATTTCCTTGAGTCCAGAGTGAAGAGTGTGAGAAATGTTAGAAATTAATATAATTTATGAAATCTGGCATGTGTCGCTTGCGCGACATTTTTTAAGCGTTCTGACCGTCAGAATTTGATCAAATTTTACCCTCGGATCAGGATAGGTGGCCCTTACATGTCAACGCACTTGTGGCCCTGATCGAGTACTGGTAGCCGTTGAACTGAAACTGGTCTACCACGTGCAATATGGGAACACTACCGGACTGAAAACTTGATGTGAGCAGGATCCAGTACCCATGAGCTTAAGTCCGACCGCATTCGGCTAGGGGACCTCCAGAAATGCTCCGTTGAGACGGAACAGTACGTATTTGGACATAAAATAAGTATACTTTGGCCCCAAGTCTATTTTCATCACTTTTGGACTTATAAAAAGGGCTTAAACCCTTACTCTTTCATTCCATACGAATTCGAAGAGAGAAAAGAGAAAAGAGAGAGAAAGGGAGGGAGATTTGGAGCTCTCTCCTGGGATTCTTCCCTGCTGCTCCATGTTCCATAGCCGCCGCTTCTGCGCTGCTATTCCGGTGTTTTCAGCTCCATTCTTAGGTAAGAAATTCTAACCCTAACCTGATTTGAAGCTTAGAATAGTTGTAGTGTTGGTATTGCTAACCTGTTTAATGTCATAGGTCGTCATAACGCCGTTGACGAAGCATTGACGTTCTATTCGAATCGATACACGTCTACGGCAAAAGGTGCGGATTTTAGATGCTTAGATTACCTGTTTTCAAAGCTTTCAATGCCGTTTAATGGTAGATTGCTGATGAGGATGCTATTTGACATGTACAACATGCTGTCCATTTTTCATTCCGTATACGTACGAAGAATATGAGATTTAGGGTATTTTAGGTAATTGTAGAAAATACTGTATACGTACGTATTTTGCTGGTATGATTGCCATGAGTATTTACCGTGTACTTATACTAATTATACGTGTATGATCTGTTTGGCGAAGAAATTCACCCTAATGCACATATTGGCCGACATATGCTATGTAGACTAATGTGTGTAGACTAAGTGTTTGTTGAAATGCCTAAATCAATGTGATTTATGCCTGCCATATGTTTTGACTGTAAGAACATGATTTTGTATACTAGACAACTCCTTGATATAAGGATCTATCATATTATATGTTGAAATCAACATACGTCAAGTACATTGGAATTGTGTGGACTAAGTGTTTGTATAAATGTCTGTATTAGTAAGTATTGAGTAAGTGGTGTTGTAGATTAGCGTTGAGAATGGATTCTCAACTAATTTGATGATGCACATGATTTCCTCCATACTTGTTGTATTTGAATTGGTTACCTTGTGTGTGAAATATTCGTGTTTGGTTAACTGCTTATGATGTATGTTACAACATGCTGATAACAAGCTGGAATTTCTTGTATTTCAATTCTGCCTCTCTCATCTGATTACTATTTCACATTACATGTGCTTGGGGCTATACCCTTGTCCAGGCAGTCGGTAACAGTTTAGAATTCGTGGTTGGATTCTATTCGTCACGAAGGATGTATATGACGAACCCGAGTCGTACTATATGTAAGACCCGTATCCTAGACCGTATCGTTCGGTAGACTTCGCGGTCTTCCCAATCGAATCCCAGCAACCTCGACCCTTAACCGGCATTTGCGCACGACTCTGATTCACACGCCGTTAACCCTAGTCGACTCAACCCGAGACTTGTACCCTAGCGACCGCGTCGTCGCCGCGATTTCGGTGCCGCGTCTTGCGCGCCGAGGCGATACCCAGGCCAGGAGATGTGGGCCCGCGTTCAGTTCGAGAAAACGCCGCATGTTGTAAATACCGAGAGAATCTCAACAATATGTCAAATCAATCAAGTACATGTCACATTACCCAAAAAGTAACCCAAAGTCAACTCTCTCTCTCCTACCCATCCCTCTTTTACAAATTTTCAACTCAACCCATACCTCACCTTACAACAACCACTCCACCCATCCATATCATCCTATTCTCTCCAATCTCTCTCTCTCTCTCTCTCTCTCTCTCTCTCTCTCTCTCTCTCATTCCTCAAACCCCCCAAGCACCACACGTCCAAGCCCTCCCTTCCCCAAGTCAAGTGTGGCCCACCTTCCTACCTCCTATCCTCACCTCCAAAGGCAATCTCGTCCGTTGGATCGCATCCTTTGGAGCTCGGGAGACCAAAGAGGCTATAAGATTTACAATGGTGGGTGCTTCTCTCTCTCTCCCTCTTTTCCTTGTTTAGGTGATGATGTTGATGAGGTGTGGCCCACCATGATGAGTTTGATCCACCTCGTCTGATTGTGAGACCCACCATTGCTACCCTTCCATTTGAACCGGCATGGATGTAGGAAAAATCCAAATATTATGTTGATCCAAAGCTTTGGTGGGCCATCGCATGGACCCACCTTGATGTGCGTGTGCTGGACACACTGTGACGTGTGTTCCACATCCACACGTCCATTCATTTTGTATAGGCAATGGCCCATCGGATCTTGACCGTGTAAGCTCAAGCGTCCAGCAGCAACGTTGCTGGACTGTATGAAAGGAAAAAAAAAATAATAATAATAATAAAATTCATCTTTGAAACAAGCTGCTGTGGGCCCACACGTGTGAACTCACCTCTGACGTACAAGGTCCATATACGTGGGACCCACCTTCCATCCCAGCCGTCCATCCATTTGGCAAGCTCATCTTGAGGCTTGGGACAGAAAATGAAGTAGATTTGATGATCAGGTGGGACACACCATAGAAAACAGTGTGGAGGGTGAACGTCCACCGTTGAATCCATGGGATCCACCTGCTGCTGGGAGCAGACTGGCTGGAGTACCGCACCAGCTATATAGCTGATGGTGGACGTCAGCAAGTTAAGGTGGGTCCACCAGTAGGGTGTATATCAGCGCCGTCCATCACGTGTGGACCCACCTGCCTTTTCTGTTTCATACAGGCCGTCTAACATGGCCCCACCTTGATATACGTGTCTGATCTGCACCGTCCAAAGGTGCTGGACGGTGGCAGCCATCTTGGGCTGTGTGTTATATCTCCCCGTCCACTGTTTGGACGGTGGAGATCTACCATGATGTATGAGTTTTTTTCCACACCGTCCATTGATGAGGACGGTGGGTCCCAGCAGTTGCAAAGCTGCTGTGATTTCAGCAGTTCCTTGTCACTGTGATGATGTGCATCATCCAAGCCGTCCATCAGTTAACGTCCAGGGCTGGACGTTGAAGCTCATAATAAAATATAATATTATATAATATAGTTTTTATATATATTTGGTGGGCCCTACGTGGGACCCACCTCTGTGATATAGGCTGGCTAGTGTACGACTACACCAGCTATGTAGCTGCTGTGCACGTTAGCCAGCTATGTGGGCCAGTGTGATGCGCGTGCTACATCTAGACCATCCATCTGTTATGACGGAAGCACTTCTGTGGGTCCACCAGCTGTCTGACATCAGCAGATCTGTGGGTCTCACACGCCATGTATGTTTCGTTTATACCATCCAAAAGGTGGAGCCACCTGCTGCGTAGTTTTGTGGGTCTGTGCGTCATGTATGTGTTTCATTTATACCGTCTACGGGACGATGGGACCCACCTTGATGGTGTGCTATATATCCGCTCCGTCCATGGGACGGTGGACACCTCCATGATGTATTTGTTTCATCCACACTGCACAGATGGTGCTAGACGGTGCTGGACAATAGCTGGTTGGTGCTGGTTTACTTGGGTAATGTTTGGGTAGTGTTGTGTACTGCCCCACCATGATGCAGTGTTGGGTATGCGCCGTCTGTGCAGTGGCCCACTTTGATGCTTGAGTCTACCACGTTGTCCATCCATTTTCTTAGACCTTGGGCTGCCCCATCAGGCCCACTTGATATATGTGAGGCCCACCTATTGTGTGAGGCTCGCCTTGATGTATTCTGTAACTTATCTGTGAGGCCTACCTTGATGTAATTGTAAGCCATTGTGAAGCTTATGAGGCCCATTGGTGCGATCCATTTATGCAACCCACTTGATATGTATGAGGCCCAAGTGCAAGGCCCACCTATTATGTATATTGGGCCAATGTGCAGAGCCCACCTGTTGTGTATTCATGGCCTTTTTTGGTGTGGTCCACTGAGTTGTATTCATGGCTCCTTGGCGATGTATATTAGGCCCGTGTATGCGGCCCACCGTGATGTATATATATTGTATATCCATGACGTCCATTTGTGTGGCTCGCAGTGACGTATTTGTGGCCCATATGATGGGGCCCAATGTGATATATTTGTGCCCCATTGATAATGCCCAAAGTGATGTATATCAAGCCTGTGAGAATGGCTATTGTGATATATAAAGCCTATGGTATTAGGCCCGTTGGTGCGGCCCCATGTAATGCGGCCACTTGATGCATTCGGCCCATGGGTCGAGGCCCATTGTGATGTCTTAAGGCCCATGGGTTAAGGCCCATTGTGATGTATTTGGGGCCCATGGGTTGAGGCCCATTGTGACGTATTCAAGGCCCTTATATGAAGCTCAATGTGATGTATGTGGGGCCCAATGAATGAGGCCCAATGTGATGTATGTGTGGCAGTTACATTGCGTATAAATTCCTAATGTGGGCCACTCCTTGGGAGCAATGTTGGTTAGATGTCCACATTGAGGGGCAATGATAATTAAACGTCCTCATTGTGACCTTTCCTTAAGCCTTGTTAAGCCCATTCTCTTCGTGGGTTAACCCAAATAAGTGGGCCCCACTCACCGTAGACAGATGGCTCCGTGCTATCAGATTTGATATAAGCACGACCGAGTGCCAATCTTTATATTATGGTTGATCGGTTGATCATCTATGGACCCCGCCTTATTTATCTACTGATTATCGGTGTCGATAATCGAGGCCGACGCCGATTATCGACCCTAATTATCGATGCCGATTATCGATCGATCCCGATTATCGTGACCGATTTACTGATTTTGATTATTGATCGATTTCGATTGTCATGGCCGATTGCCGATTAGCGATCGAGGCCGTTTATCATGACCGATTACCGATTAGCGATCAAGGCCGTTTATCATGACCGATTACCGATTATCGACCGAGGCCTATTATCGTGGCCGATTGCCGATTTTGATTGTCATGGCTGATTGACCGATTATCGATCGAGGCCGATTGACGAGACCAATTTGCCGATTCTGATTATTAATCGATTTCGATTGTTATGACCGATTGCAGATTTCGATTGACGTGACCGATTTGTCGATCCTGATTATCGATCGATTCTGATTGTTATGACCGATCGTCGATTTCGATTGACGTGACCGATTTGTCGATTCTGATTACCGATCGATTCCAATTGACGTGACTGATTGCTGACCCCGATTATTATGACCGATTGCTGGTTTCGATTGACGTGAACGATTTACTGATTCTTATTACCGATTGATTCCGATTATCGTGACTGATTGTCGATTCTGATTATCGAGGCTGATTATCGATCGATTCTGATTGTCGTGGCCGATTGCCGATTCTGATTATCATGGTCGATTGATCGATTAGCGATTAAGGCCGATTATCGTGACCGATTATCGATCAATTCCGATTGTCGTGGCCGATTGATGATTCTAATTGTCGTGATCGATTCTGATTATCGAGGCCGACTCCGATCATCGAGGCCGATTACGATAGTTGAGGCCCATCGTGATGTGTATTCGGTCTGTATGATGTATATGCAGCCCGTGTTTAAGGCTTAAGGTGATGAATATGAGGTCTATATGTTGTTTGTATTTGGCCCTTGAGTAAGGCTCATTGTGTTGTATATTAGGCCTTTGTGTGAGGTCGTGGGCCCATTATATGTTAGGCTCTAGGTGGGCCATTCCTTGAGGGCAATGTTGGTTAAATGTCCACATTGTCAAGGCCGATCGTTGTTACCGACTATGAGAATGTGACTGCATAGCATCATGAAACATACTCATACGCATCATCTGCATGTCTGTTATGAGATATGATTGACCATTGCATATGTCATAGTGCTAGTTGTTATGAGACTCCCTGATAGGAGGAGGTTGTCTCACATGAGCGCACGACATGCGCAGGATCGATGCATGATTGGATTGTATGACTCATGCATCTTGCATTGTGTGTCGTGCTTACTATATGCCATAGCGACATCAGGATCGTAGCCTCCACAGACATATCGTGGATGGCCAGATGGTACACCAAAAATCTGCTCTACATGGGGTGCTATAGATATCCCTGGGTGAAAGTTTCTAAACCCTCTTGGTTCCAGAGGTTGCTCCAACGTTTATACCGAGTGGGTAAATGAGCGCTGAGTGCCGAGTACCAGATGGCTGCGCTCTCCACTGTGTCGTGGTCGGTTGGAAGGGGGTGCGGCCTTACCTGCCCGAGAGGAGGGGGCAATGCTAGGCTGAGTCTGACCAGCTCGAGGAAAGGATCCGCTATTGACGAGCCGGGCTGTATTTGGCAGGCGGATAGTGAGGTCTCTTCTACTCACCTTGTTGCGCGCGATGGGGCGGCAATCTGGTTTGGAGTGTAATAGACCCCTCTGATTTTCTCAGAGAGGAACCGTATTAATATGTGGACTTATTGAGTAGGAGTTGCATGTTCATTCATTCATTCATTCATTCACTATCCACTCGGGCTGGTGGTGCGCAACAAATTGTTGTGTACCTTCGTTATGGCAAGGATTTCGGTTGGACGCGCGACTAGCCTGAGATCAGGAGTTTACCATGATGAGTCTGACTATCCAAATTTAGGTATGGGACTGGTTTGGATAGAAGTCCCTTGTGGTGAACCCCATAGCTTGCGATACTACGTACTATCAACCCGACTTCACACTCCAGCATGGTTATTTCATTCGCATCGCATATTGCATTACATCCGCAGGCATATGGCATCTTGGGTTGCTATTTCTGTACTTATATGACCTGGATAGATTTAGCAGGATTTGTATATTGCATTGCATCCTCGACACTTGATATTTACCCCTTTATGACTCCTTATTGCATAACTATTTTATATTGCGTATTCTGATATTGATTGACTCATAGACTTGTCCATACTTTCTGCTTACTCTGATAATTCCTGCTCTTGTCAGTGTTTCTGCTTATTATGATATTGTATTGAACACTTGACACTTACTTTGTGCACACACTTTCACCACCCTCTAAGCTTTCTATAAGCTTATGCACGATAGATGCGTGCAGGTGATGTTAGGTTGCAGCCGTGTTGACCTTGGAGCGTGCAGCGGTCTTCTGGAGCTTGATTTTCGAATTATGTATTTTTCCTTCAGCATTGTACCTAAATCATTACATTAATGGATATGTGATGATGATGTTGCTTTTGTGATTTGGGTAAATCTTGTGGTTATGCTTATTACAATTTGAATGTAAAAATTAAAAAAAATAAAAAATTAAAAAAATCCTCCTTGTAGGATCACAGGATCGGAATCTGGCGTGTGAACGCTAGGAGCCGAGAATGGGGTACTATGGAGGCTGTCGGCACCGGATTCGGCAACCGGGATTCTTGTGAATCCAATTTCCGAGTTTGGGACGTGACACTAGAGTCGTCGGCAGTGGTCAGGCCACACGAACTGCTTGTACACTTCATGTCGGTCGATTGAACGTGCGATCGTGCTAGTCAGACTCACTAAGTAACCCGACTGACCATTGTATGTTCACCTTGTATGAGTCATAACTGCTTGAACCTAGGGTACTGAACTTACCATTGAAAATCCTGTCAACCATGGTACCTTGATCCATAAGGACTCATGAGCCAGGCATGGTGGTATGGGACACCGTGGTCGAGCTGTCAGCCTACGCTGGGGTCACAAACCTCCCCGTAGTGACCAGTGAGCAACCCAGACTCGTGAGCAGATTATGGTGGTATGGGACACTATATTCTTGCTGTCGGCCTACACTGATCAGGTGACGAGTCCTTTGTAGTGACCGCGGACGTATTCTGAGTCTGCGGGAGGCGACGACCCTTCCGTAGCGACAAGAGTACATTAGGCCTGTATTGATAAGGTGATGGGGGATCGGTGCAACGAGTGCGATCAACAGCCCTGGCAGCCCTTGCAGTGACCTACAAATATAACCTCATATGAGATTACTAGGAGTGACGACCCTAGACAGGATCTGTGTTGGGATTGATATAAGGAAGGTACCTTAGTTTCCCAATCCTACTGTATGAAAAGGATTAATAACAACTTGGTAATCATTATCCATATCGCATTGCATGTGCCTGGAAGATGTGGAGCACTGCGGGAAGAAAGCATGCCGTGGGCGTAAGATGGTGCCGTATGAGGGAGTATGTCGGTGAGGGCATCCATCATGTCATTTCATGCATGCATTAACAATAGTATCTAAGAATGTTTGATTGTTTTCTTTACTATTAACGCGTGATTGATTTGATAACATGTTAATCTTTGCTCTATGATTCCACTGAGTTGATTACTCATTCCCACGTTACGGGATGGTGTTTCGGACACCCACCAGTCCCTATTTTAGTTTCAGATGATGACACTGCTTGTGAAGCGGAGCCGAACTTGTATGATGATGAGGAGGACTTCTCCTCCGTGTTCTAATCGATAAGATTACAGGGAGGTTGATTAGACGCCTTGACACTTGTCATTTTATATTTTTGGAGCACTCATGTATATTCTTTTCTTTCCATTTTTAGAGTATACATGTATTTAATTAGCCTGGTAACATGTTCACACTCTGGAGACTTACAATTAATTATATATTTTATGTATCTATCACAGTCTTCCGCTTGCTAATTTAACTGTCTCTGGAGTATGATATGTTATTTTGGCTTAGTCTCAATCTTGTTTAATGTCATTCTACAGACAACATGCATTTATCATTATCTATATTGCATAAGTGACGTTCTGGAACTCGGGAGTTGGGTTTCTACCTGACCCACGATTTTCGGGATGTTACAGTTTTACTGGAAGAATATTGCTATTATTTCTAGGAATTATCCTACCTTAGCACAGTGCTTGTGTAATTTCCTCCCATCTACCCAAATCATTTAGATTTCTACTAGTGACAGGGATTTGAGTCACTTCAATGTTTTGAACATGACCAAGAACTGATAGAGTAATGTACTTGGTGTGCTGCATGAATTTCAGACATATGCAAGGTGGGTAATCTTGGGTAACATGACAACAGTTGAAGAACTGCTGGATCATTTCAAACTGATATGGCCCGCCATGTCAAACATATTCTTCCATCCAATGGTTTCCAGCATGAGATCCACCCCATTGAGTTTGACAGTACTCATGAGAATAGTACGATCGACTATTGTGACTTGTTCCCAGTCCGACTGGTTTTGAGGGGGTCTAAAATATTTCTCTTTCTTATTCTTGGAAGATTTTGCAGATGAGAGATCCTTACCTTTTCCTTTAATCATCTTCCTTGTATCACTTGGGTGCCAAAATTTCAGCTAGACTTCACGCACATCAACCAGAGGAACTGATCAGGGCAGAGAGCTAGCCTCTTTAAAAGAATTTCCAATCAGTCTTTTTATTTGGGCGCTAAATGTCGATCATATCGTCCAACCTATCGATTGTATCGAGAGGTTGTCGATCGATGCTATCGAGACTGTTGTCGATGTTATCCATGGTCACATGACTTTTCACATTCTGAACAGCTATCGATAGTATCGATCTTCAGTCGATGAAATCAAAAAAGACCATCACTTGTTTTGAAAGTATTTTCTACTCAAATATTTTCTATTTTCAGCATACTATTATATATTTCAAAAAAATGCACCAGTTCTATAACCATAAATGAGATAATGATCTTATACAAAACTTTCAAGGTCTCCAACCTTAGATGTTCTTTTGAAGGCTCAACAAAATTACATCATTTCAGCAAATCTCCAGATTTTGATGCATAACCTGGACTAACTTCTTCTCTCTCAGCGTTTCTCAATATCACTCCTTCCTTTTCCTTTAATAATGTAGCAGTGGTTATTTGTATGAAGACCTTTTATAATTGACTTCCCTGATTGACCTAGAATCTCGCATTCTTCTTTATTGAAATTTACCACATGCCCATTATCGCAGATTTGAGAGATGCTCAGTAAGTTATGTGTCAATCCTTTTATGCAAAAAGCATTCTCATTTTTAAATAGATTAATTCCTTCTATAATTCCTTGACCAATTACTTCAGCAGTGATTCCATCTCCGTAGGTGACTATCCCTTTGTGAAGATCCTTATAGTTTGAAAGAAGAGATTTGTCGCCAGTGACGTGTCTTGAGCAACCACTGTCCAGGTACCATTTAGCCATATTGCCTGATAAATGATCTGATTGAGTAACAAGGCAATTAGTCTTTTCCTTAATCACCAACTTTGTGACTGAAGTTTTACTTGTGGTAGATATGTTCTTCTTATTTGATTTGTTCACATGACTTAACTGCTTCTCCATCCTGTCAACTATCTCAAGTGGTGATGATTGCACACTTCTTTTATTTAGCTCATAAACTAACTCCTTATTTTTGCAATGAGCTAGGATAGGTTTGGTGTTACTACTAGATGCAACAGATTTTTCAAATGGTTGTGCATTAGTTTTTGTTCTAGCCTTTCCATAACCTAATCCCTTTTTGTCTTCTTCATATTTTCTCATTCCTAATAGTTTTTCTAATTTCTCACCACCCTAGGAAAATTTACAGTTTATTTTGACAATTTTTCTAGATTCTTCAAGATCATTTTGAAGTGTATAATTTTTATCTTGAAGAATCAGGTTTTCCTCATTTAGTTCTTTGACTTGTTCCTCTAATTTTTTGACTCAGATTTCAATGAGTTGTTAGTTCTTTTAAGTCTATCATTGTCTGAGTGGCATTGTTGCAAATTAGTGATTAGATGAGTATTAATGTTTAAAGCTTTATCCAAATCTATTTGCAGCATTTCCTTTTTGTTTTCAACTATTCCAGGTCTTTTGACAATGTTAACACTATGGATGTAGAGTTGATTGTAAGCGTTTTGTAATTCATTTTGTTCTTTATCTTCTTCTTCTTCAATTTTCTCATTGTCGGATGAGAATGATTCAGTGGCTTGTTGTTCTTTCTTAGATTCAGTTGGAATGATCGAAGTAGTGGAGACCATAAGTATTTTCAAGGATTTTCTATCTCCATCACTTCCAGAGTCACTGTTTTCTGAATTTGACTCTTCTGTATCATCCCATGTGGTAGCCATTGCCTTGCCCTTGGTTTTTTGGTTTGGGCATTCGGTAGATAGGTGACCATATTCATGACAGGCATAGCATTGTGGTTCTTTGGTCTGTTTACCAAATTTGCCTGCAGAAGGTTTTTAGTTCACCTTTCTTCCTCTAGAAAGATGGCCGCGATTCTTCTGAAAGAATCTTCTGAATTTTTGTGCTAGCAAGGCCACTTCCTCATCTTCATCTTTTTTTTTGCTCTCACTGTCCTCATATTTTGATTTCTTAGAAGTTTTTAGGACAGTGTTTTTGGATTTTTGGGGTTGTGTGAAGTGTAGTTTAAAGGTTTGTAGGGAACCTACCAGTTCTTCTACTTTCATCTCATCAATATTCGTACACTCCTCAATTGTTGTTACCTTGGGATTAAAGCGTTCCAGTAAGGATCTTAAGATTTTTCTACATATTTTTGGTGCCGGAACCTTCTCTCCCAATCCACCCATGGAGTTACAAATGATGTTTAATTTTGTGAAAAACTCCATAAATGTCTCATGCTCTTCCATCCTGAGATTTTCAAACTGTGAAGTTAAGAGTTGTAGTTTAGATCTCTTCACAGTGCTTGTGCCTTCATGGGTTGTTTCCAATAAGTCCCATGCTTCTTTAGAGGTCCCACACATACTTATCTGATTGAAAATGTCTTGGGACACGGCACAGTAGATGACGTTCATTGCTTTTGCTTCAGCATTTCGCTGTTCTTTGTCAAACGCCGTCCACTTCTCATTCGGTTTAGGTTTAGTGATTGTGGTTTCATTTTCAAGTACAATTTGCTCCGATGGTACCACATATCCTTTTTCAACTACATCCCAAACTTCATGATCTAAAGATCTCAGGAAGTAGTGCATTCTAGCCTTCCAGTAAGCATAGTTTGATCCATCAAATACT
The DNA here is from genome assembly GCA_037074715.1 of Magnolia kwangsiensis. Taxonomy (NCBI): domain Eukaryota; kingdom Viridiplantae; phylum Streptophyta; class Magnoliopsida; order Magnoliales; family Magnoliaceae; genus Magnolia; species Magnolia kwangsiensis. Next base: position 43,115,990 of record CM073572.1, on the reverse strand, counting down.
GGAGGTCTAGTGACAGATGAGCCCTCTCCTTTGGCCATATTTCTACTTCAGTCAAGATCACTCTCTAGGTGGTAAAGCCCTTAAAGAGAGACCTGGCTCTGATACCAATTGAAATTGCGGTGAAGAGCGCTTTAGTTGAAGTAGGAATAAGTCAGTATATCCTAAGGGGGGTGAATAGGACTTTTTAAAGATTTATACGTTATTTTTTAGTCCTATCCCACTAATCTTATCACAGAGTATAAATTAGGATTACTCAAGAATTAACTCTATTGGCTTCCAAGCCTAATAGAGGGTCCAATCACAAACTATTTAAAAAATAAACAATGTAGATGAGATTGTGATGGATATGACTGTGTGTGTATAGAATGTGATCATATATAAAGACAACTCCAAAAATCTAAAAATCTAAGGCAATCACATAAATGAGAGGCAATATCAAACTCAAACACAGTCATTTTATAGTAGTTCGACGACTAGTCTACTCCACTCCCAGCTTCCACACTTAACCCATGAGTGATCGAATTTCACTAAGGAGGTTTCCCATAGTTCACCTCAAACCTAAGGTTTTAAATCAGGTTCACCTTCAACCTTTACAGAGGTTTCTACTCAGTTCACCTCAAACCCTAGAGTTTTACTGGCGTACTCCTAACCAGATGTTTATGCCCACACAGGACAAGGGTCCACACAACGCACCCTGAGGTTTCTACTCAGTTCACCTCAAACCCTGAAGTTTTACTGGCGTACTCCTAACCAGATGTTTATGCCCACACAGGACAAGGGTCTACACAACGCACACTGAGGTTTCTACTCGGTTCACCTCAAACCCTGGAGTTTTACTGGCGTACTCCTAACCAGATGTTTATGCCCACACAGGACAAGGGTCCACACATCGCACCCTGAGGTTCTACTCGGTTTACCTCTAACCCTGAAGTTTTGCTGGCGTACTCCTAACCAGATGTTTATGCTCTCCACAGATCAAGGGTCCACACAACGCACCCCGCACGTACACTCCCGTTAGAGGCCTCCTTCGAGGACTTCAAATGGTGAGCAACACTTAAAACCCAATCCTAAAAAGGAATGATCGCAAGTGTCCTCTGGACTCTTAGTACTTACAGATAAGTTGATGAGTCCCTTTCAGCACAATGATGAAGACCTTCTACTTGTTGATGAAGAGTCTTTAGCTCCCTTGATCCGCAACATGAAGATGTATATATGCTAGGCTTAGGTTGGGTCAAGGTTATGATGGACTACCACTCTCTAAAGGTTTTCCTATAAGGAAGATAGAGAGGTTCCCATCATCTAAGCATTCAAGGCATCCCAGCTTAATGATATATCATTAAAACAGTAGTTGAAGGATCCTTTAATGCGAAAGTTCATTCCCCAATCCACTCTATAAGATATCAATGATCAGGGTGGATTGGAGGATGAACTTTCCAAGAGAAAGGGCTTAGGTAAATGATAGGAAGGTTAAAACACTCTAAAGCACTCTGTACTTTCTCTACCAGCAATGAAGACAACTCTCTCTATTTATAGGCAAAAGGTTCCAACGGATATAAACGGTCATATTTATGACAAAGTTCGATATCATCGAGCAGTCGTCGATATGATCGAGCGTATACTCTCGATTGTATCGGCCGACCTCTCGATGATAAGAACTCAATTATCATTTTACTTTTGGAAACCTTCTGCCGACTGGTCGATGGGATCGAGACACGTATCGATGTTATCGGATTTCAAACTCCGATTCCATCAAGTGATGGTTCGATCTATCGATAGTTAAAAAATAAGAGAGAAGTTTTGAAGAATTTCAGGATCATAGATATGATCGGGGAACCAGTCGATGTCATCGGAATTTGTACATCGATTATATCGACGACCATTCGATGGGATCGATAAATCGTATAGATTTTACATGTAAGCTTGCTGGACGAATTATGTCCTGACTCGATCCAATCGACTTGGTCTCGATATGATTGATATATGAATATCGATTTATCGACAGGCACCCCGATCAACATTAAAAGCAACCTGAAATTCATGCTGGAGAGAACATGCGCCCCACAGTCGATATGATCAACTGACTCCCGATATGATCGATATTTGAGTTCAGATTGAATCGGACAGTCATCGATATATTGAAGCAATTGATAGTTTTCTTTAAAAAAACAGGGGCGCCGGAAGCAGTCTGTCGATACTATCGATCCACTTCAGATATGATCGATTTTTGAATATCGATGATATCGACTCGAAGGTCGATATATCGATAAATTGTCCAGAAGATTGTTTGATTGTTAGACGCTTTTTGTCCTCACTCGATTGTATCGATTGATATGCCGAGGACATCGACAGAGCTGGTCGATCATATCGAAAGGGGAATCGATATAATCGACAGTGTAAGAAAAACTTAGAAAATTTTCTTTTGGATAAAAAATTTTCTTACACATAAACTCTAAGATGTTCTAGTTCTTTTTAAGGGTTTAATCACCTGGTGTTTTGGGACATGGGATGTGAGGCTATGATTTACCTTTTGGTGAGCTTCCACACATCCAGATGAGGCAGACGCTTGACTTGATCTTCTTGTTAGGTGCTGTCGTCCGACTGCTCAACATACAACATAATTGACAAACCAGGGCACGTAATAGGTGCACTTTCAAGAGTGCGTTGAAAATCACCGAGAAAGTGATTCGAATGCGGTGCTTCGGTATGTGCAAAAGCTGGTGCAAGTGGAGGGAAATCTCTCCCACAAGTCTCTCACTTTCTCTCACTTTCTCTCTCTCTCTCTATCTAGGATTTGTTCCAAATTCGGATGGGTTAGAAGGCTAAGGGTTTAAGCCCCTTTTATAAGCCCAAACATGACCAAACTAGACTCCAAGTCAAGGTATACTTGGGTTATAGTCAAATCGGGACTTTTTCGATCCAAAAGAACGTTTCGAGAGGTCCCCTGGCCGAACGCGGTCGGACTTAAGCTCATGCGTATCGGATCTTGCTCAGCCGAAGTTTTCAGACCGGTAGAGTTCCCAGATCGCACGTGGCGGTCCAGTTTCAGTTCAGCGGTCACGGAGAATCGATCGAGGATTCCAAGTACACTGACCTGAATGAGAAATGTTTCCTGATCCAAGGGTGTAATTAGGTCAGATTCCGATGGTCTGAATGCTTATACTGATTCTGCAAATGAAACATGCCAGATTTATTTAAATCCCATTTAATTTTAAATGAATTTCACTCTTTCTCACACTCCCTGCTCCAGGCTCAATGAAATAGCCTCAGAGCATTGGTTGGGCTTAATTTTCGAAACAATTGTCAAGTCCAGCTAAGCGATCATAACGGTTTAAGATTGTAGGTATTGGACTTTCGACGCGCGGTCTAGATCCAATACAAAGTTTCAAAGGGTTCCTGAGAATAAACCGGTTTAGAGTTTGATCCTAGATTTCAAGGTATTGTAGCATCATTGGTTCTACAAGTTTTGGGTCTTGCAGAACGTATTTAAAGTGATTGGTGGTTATTTAACAGGTAATCTAGTGTAGCGCTGGCTAATTCTCGTTAAATTCTAAAGAATTAGGTTCTAAATGATTTCTTTGGCTTTGGAATTGGGTTCTGAGAGGTTACTAAGGTGTTATGGTTGGCCCATTACCTAAGGACGTCTAATTCCAGGTTGAAAAAAATTCGGGGTATTACAGTTTGGTTACCTATGAGGAATGCTCGAAGTTCTACCTGGTTGAGTTCTTGGTCTTGTAATCTTCAGCTTGGGGCTCACTTGTAAGACTAACTCAACACTCACGTAATTTGACAGACCAGGGCACTTTCGCATAAGATATATAAAGTTATGCTTAAATGCATTTAATGTGTGTATGATACTAAGAAGGTGTATATAGTTAGTAAATAAATGTGTACAAGTGAGGATTTAGCACAGATGCATACATAGAAGCCATATTTCAATGTGTATGTGCAGATGCGAGAGCTCACATATGCATTTGTGTGTATTTAGTGTCTTTGGTTGCAAACACAAACATATTTTAATATCTTTGGTTGTGAATACATACATATGTATGGGGATGTGATGCAAGGAATAACGTGAAATAACAATGAAGAGCATTATCTTCCTCAAGTAATCAAAACTTTGAATAAAAATGTGAGTTCTCAACTCCACAAGAAAATTGAAAATTCATGTATTTTTCTCAATTACATAAAAGTATTAGATTGTTCGATTAGATTACTTATATGAAAGACCCAAAACCCTAATTCAAATAGAAATTACTCGAAATAACAAAATCTCTCCAAAAGGCTAAATTTGCCACAAATAGAAATGTCCAATAAGACCTTATTAAAGTATTTCTGATATTATTACAACTTATAAATAAGACAAATTCTAAAACTGCAATAATAGAGAAATACGGCAAAAGCAAAAATGACCAAAAGTAATAAATTTTTCCTAATAAGATCTCAATTTTAACATTGAAGATGTGTGTTTTCTCACAAAATGGACAAATTTGATTGGCGTAGTGGGTTAGTTGACCCTGGATGCACTGTTACATAAAGATTGATAGGTCATGTGTTTCATGGAAATGCCTAGATAAAACATTACGGTTGTTTTATGGTCAACACTTCGAACGATAATTTCTCCGTATTTAGAATAAATCTCTTGGAATCGGACATGCTTGGGCCAAATTACATCATGCCCTATGTAAGACTATACTTGATTCTGACGGACTAATTTCGCTTTTGTTCGAGCTTCTTTTGGTCCAACTATGCGAAGAATGCATCAATCGCTTTAAATCAATATGAAGTGCATATACATATGCATAAGTCCATAAGTGTAAATACGTTCGTGTTTTGTGTGATACATTGCTTAAAATTCTAAATATGCATGTATTAATGGGGATTAAGTGCAAATGCGCATATCTAGGGCATGTTTGGCTTTCTAATTACAACAGTAAATGGTGGTAAATAGGCAACGATTAGTTTTGTAATTGTATGATAACATCGCTTACATTTTACTATAATGATGATTTTGCTACATTGTTTGTTTCACTTATAAATCACCGTAAAAATAGTAGTTTTATAAGTTTAAAATATATTGATTATAATTTACTTCTCCTATTTTCTTTACAAGTGTATTTGACTTTTAATCTACAAGCCATTATTCTTGTTCAAACAAATACCTCAAAATGATAATAATGACTCATTTTGTTTGTATTTCATGGGAAATTAGAAATCCAAATAGGCCAATCAATATAAGCATGTACTTCAATGCATATAGGTGTGATTAACTCTATATATGTGCATTTTTCAATGAAAAATATATGAAAGAGTTCATATAAGTGTGAACTTTTTTTAAAAATTTTTTTAATTTTTTTTTGGTTAGCTTGTTAGTACACACCCCATTGTCAATACACACTCCACTGTTAGCCACCCCCACTAGGGTATCGATAGCAAGACCTTAGTGTTGAAACGAGGGTATCTTCACTCAGTCTACCACTTGAGCTATGGATCAGGGTGTCATATAAGTGAGGACTAAGTGTGCTTTTATGACTATAAGTGCATATTGGAATACCCATATGTGTAAATATTTATGTACAAGTGGCAACCAAGTGCATGGGTGTGCCTATGAGTGAGTTTAACTACATGTACGTATATGTGTATGTAAGTGCATCTAATTGCATATTTGAGTGTTACAAGTTTATATGAGTATTTATTTCACTTATTTAGCATTCTAAAAAAGTCTAAACAAGTGCGCATTTCATTAGTGCAGTTAATCACATATTCATAGGATAAGTACTTGTACATGTTTATAACTGAGTTTAGGTGTATATGGGTGAGCATTTTGCTCGTATAATTGTGATTCAGTTTGTATAAGCATGGATTGAGTGAAATTACATGCAACTATGTCTATTAGTAGGTAAGTATTTGAATTTGATTGATATCAAATGTGATGAATGGTCCAAGTCTTCAAATATTGAAGATGCATGTGATCTAGCCATATCTTTGTTGTTGATGAACAATTCGAAATGCAATAATATTGAAGTTCAGAGCTCGAACATTGACTTTGAAGATCAACAATGCAATTCTAGGTAACTAGAAAATGCATGTGATCTAGCCAAACACCCTTGAATTTTCATACGAAATTATTATAAGTTAAATCTTAGAAAATTACTAAGAGGCACTTTAACCTAAGGGTATTTCCTAAGGTCTTCTTTACCTGTAAGTTGGCATAAAAATTCTTCTTCTTTTGAAATACTTCTGAGCATTCTAACCTTGAGATGTTGAGTCGTGCTCTAGTCTTGAAATGTTGAAGAGAGCTTAATTGTGCTGAAGTTTCATACCCTATACATTTTGTCTACAAAATTTGACAACCTACTTATGTGCTTAAAACATTAGCACTTATAATCTCCCCATTTGTCAATTTCGTGACAAAATATAATATACTACACATTCATCACATTCCACATTCATCACACGCATCACATTACAAATACTCAATAAATTACATAGACTTTATAACTAGAATCAGAATAATGAAAGCTTTGAATCATGAACTTTTAGTGCAAGATTTCTCATGAAGAATATGTTGTTTGCTCCCCCTGAAAAATATATTAAAAATAACTTGTTTCCACATGAGATGAGTCATCTCCATATATCATATATATGATCATTTCTCCCCCCTTTTTTGTCACAATTTGATAAAGGAAGATAGAATACATGAAACATATAGGAAGCAAGAATAAGATCAAATATTAAACAAGCATTTCAAGTCAATAATAAGTCTGAAAATATGAAGCAAGATATTTAAGTCGGAAACTCAAGACAATAAACATCATTCAAATTCAAAAGAAAACAGAGCTGGCATCTCAGGATCAATATTTTTCAATCTCTTGCTTATACAATAAAAGTACTTTTCATGTACTTCATGTTAAGCTTTTGATTTAAAGCCAAAAATTCCTGGGAAATATGCAAAGCATCCATCTGATGCTCCAAAGCAGATAATCTCTCATCAAAATTAGAAGGACGATAGTCAGAATCATCCTCATATTCATCTGATTCTTCCTCTAATTCATTGAAAATGCCATCCATGTTAACATCTGCTTCGTCCCTTACGTATTGCCACATACGCTTTATTACTTAGGTAGATGAGTTAAATTCATCATATGTAAATTTGATAGTTAAAAAGAAGATCAGATTCTAGTGCCTTAATGGAAGGAATTTGGATTTGAAAAAATAACGCAAGAGATGTTATGAGGTAACCGAATGGAAGAGAGTCATGCTTTGGGTGTATCCGATAATGAATGATGGAGTAAGAAATGAGAGTCGGAAAATAAATTTTAACTCTGGTAGCTATTGCATTAAGGATACGAACCAGGAATGAAGTGAAATCGATTTTGTTACCGAGTATTGGATAAACGTTAGAAGTAAAAATGTGATGAAGAAAACGGTACTTAGGAAAATTTTTCCAATTGGTAGAGCATTGCCCGATCTCCAGTTCGCATCAAAACCATATAACACTCTGTGTTGAGATGTGGAGCCACATCTGGGGGCCACTCAACTAGTTGAGTGCCCTGCTCGACCGATCGAGTGGCCCAATCGACCAGCCGTGGACTAGCTCGACTCAAAGTCCAGCAAACATCAATTTTTGGGTTCCGAGGTGCTCTACCAGTCGTGGCCTATGCTCGACTGGTCGAGGGGTCCGCTCGACCAGTCGAGGTTACATAGATTCATTTTCGGATTTGATGCGGACTACGAATTTTTAAGTTGGTTTTCACAAGGGTGCGAAAGGAAAGTTGCCTAAACTATAAATAGGTGTCCCTTGGGCTTTTCTAGGGTATGGAAAATAATTTTAAGGTGTTGGTAAAGGGTTTTCTCTATACTTCTGAGAGGTTAGTATATTGCCTTGTAATCTTTATTTTTCTTCATAGTGGAAGTTTGCATCCGTGGTTTTTTACCCTTGATAGGGGTTTTTCCACGTATATCTTATCTTGTGGTTTGTTTGGAATGCTTTGATTCTTTTTTTAGTTTATACGTCTTCCTGTTTATCGTTTGTGAGTGAGACTAAAGATTGGATCTTGGTTCACTGCGTTGTTGGCGTGCTGCGCAACAACTAGTATCAAAGCTATTGGTTTAGTTCAATTGGAAGCGATGAAGGAAGAAGGGTAGACTAGAATTGAAAAGTTTGATGGTTCAAACTTTGCCTTCTGGAAGATGTAAATGGAGAATTATTTGTATTAGAAGGACCTCTATATTCCTCTAGGAGAAAAAGAGAAGAAACCAGAAAAGATGACAGATGATGAATGGTTTTTATTGGATCGGAAGGCTTTAGGAACGATCCGACTCTCTTTGTCTAAGAGTGTCGCCTTCAATATATCTAAGATGAAATCTACAAAAGAATTAATAGAAACCTTAGCCACCATGTATGAAAAACCCTTAGCGTCCAACAAAGTTCGTCTTATGAAACAGCTATTCAACATGAAGATGTCAGATGGTGAGAGCGTGACTGAACATCTAAATGAGTTCAATACATTCACAAGCCAGTTGGAATCCGTTGGCATTATTTTTGAGGATGAAGTCAGGGCATTATTGATTTGGTGATTACTATGAGAAATTCTTCAGGGTCGATAAAGCTGAAATTTGATGATGTGGCCGGTCTAATTCTCAGCGAAGAATCTAGAAGAAAGGTATCAGGAGTTTCAAGGGATTTAGGGAATGCTATAAACGTTGAATGAAGAGGAAGATAGCTAAACGAAGGAGGCAATAAACACAGACATTCTAAGTCGAGAAATAATTTCAAGGGATCGAAATACAAAGACAGATGTTGGCATTACGGAAAGAAGGGGCACATTAAACGTGATTGCAGGACGCTAAAGAAAAAAGAAGGAAGCTCTCAAGGTGAGAAGGATTCAGTGAATCTATCTAATGAGAGTGACACAGAGGCGTTGATCTTGTCTCTTGATGCGAGGAATGAGTCTTAGGTTATAGACTCGGGTGCTTCGTTTCATGCCACTTCATGTAAGAAAGTTCTGTGTAATTATGTATCAGGTGACTTTGAGAGTGTCTACTTGGGTGATGATGAGCTGTGCAGTATTGTTGGAAAGGGAGACATTCATATAAATCAGAAAGATAAAACGGTTTTGAAATTGAAGGATGTCAAACATGTACCGAGTTTGAAACGTAACTTGATCTCAGTGGACCAATTGTCCGATACCGGTTATGTGATGACATTCACCAGTGATTCCTGAAAGATCACAAAAGGTGCCTTGGTGATATCTCGAGGCAAGAAGGAAGGTCCCTTATACGTGACTTGAGGACCATATAGTTCACTCCCAGTCACATCAACTGGAGTGAATGGGTAGTTATGGCATCAGAGGTTAGGACATATGAGTGAGAAGGGGATGAAAGTGTTATTGTCGAAAGGGAAGCTATCAGGACCGAAGTCTATTGACTTGGAATTCTGCGAGGACTGCGTGTATGACAAGCAAAAGAGGGTAAGCTTCAAGAAAACAGGACGCGCTCCAAAGACACATCTGTTGGAGCTTGTCCACACTGATGTGTAGGGACCGACACAGGTATTATCTCTTGGTGGCTAACGTTATTTTGTTTCTTTTATTAATGATGCTAGTAGAAAACTGTGGGTTTATTTCTTAAAGTACAAATCTGATGTATTTGATGTATTTAAGAAGTGAAAAGTTATGGTAGAAAATGAGATAGGTAAAACAGTAAAATGTCTCAGATCAGATAATGGGGGAGAGTACTGTGATAAGAGATTTGAGGAGTATTGTGCAGCAAATGGAATCAAACATCAAAAAATGATTCCAAGGACACCATAGCAGAATGGTGTGGCTGAGCGCTTTAACAGGACTATCCTTGAGCGCGCTAGAAGCATGAGGTTACATGCAGGGTTGCCCAAGACCTTTTGGGTAGATGCTGTGAATACTGCCGCATATCTCATCAATAGAAGTTCCTCAGCACCATTGGATGGTGGGCTATCAAAAGAAACGTGGACTGAGGAAGAAGTGAACCTTACACAACTCAGAGTGTTCGGTTACACTTCATATGTTACATTGATGCAGAACACAGAAACAAGTTGGATGCGAAGTCCAGGAGGTGCACGTTTATAAGCTACGGTAGCATGATTTTGGTATGCAGAAAATAAAAAAATCATCAGAAGCAAGGACATACTCTTCAATGAAAAGGTGATACATAAGGACAATGTGCAGGAAAATAAGGCCAAGGAGAGAATTCGTAGAGTTGAAAAAGTTATAGGACACGAGTGTTACATCGCCACAAGATGATCATGCACAAGAGCATTATGAGGTAGAGCCGCATACACCAGTTGTGAGGAGGTCTACTCGGGAGAGGAGACCCACGGTCTGATACTCACCCTCTTTATATTATCTACTGTTGACAGATAATGGTGAACTAAAATATTTTGAAGAGGCATTACAGTCGAATACACGAGTTAAGTGGGAGCAGGCCATGGATGATGAGATGGACTCTCTTGAGTCTAATCGTATATGAGAGCTAGTCACTCTACCCAAGGATAAGAAAGTTCTTCATAACAAGTGGGTTTACAGACTGAAGGATGAGCATGATGGTTCGAAACGGTACAAGGCTAGACTGGTTGTGAAAGGGTTTCAACAAAAGGTAGGTATCGATTTCACTAAATATTTTCACCTGTGGTAAAAATGTCTATGATTCGCATGATCTTGAGTATAGTGGCTACAGAAGACTTACATCTAGAGCAGCTAGATATTAAGACAGCCTTTCTTCATGAGGACCTTGAAAATATATATATATATATATGCATCAGCCGACAGGATACGTGTCACTAGGAAAGAAGAATAAGGTGTGCAGACTGAAGAAGAGTCTATATGGCCTGAAGTAGGCCCCAAGGTAATGGTACAAGAAGTTCGACAGTTTCATGTCGGGAAACAGTTATAGGAGATGTCATGCAAACCACTGTTGTTATTTGAAGAAGTTTGATACGTCATATATCATCCTTCTTTTGTACGTTGATGATATGCTTGTGGCCGGTTCAAGCATGAAAGACATCTCAGATCTCAAAAGACAATTGTCTAGAGAATTTGCCATGAAGGATTTAGGAGCTGCAAAATAAATCTTAGGCATGAGGATAAAGCGTGACAGGAAAAAAAGAAACTGGTTTTGTCACAGGCAGAGTACATAGCTAAGGTACTTGATTGTAACGCCTTGAAAATCGAGGGTCGAGCATAACTCAGCTCCCGAGTTCCAAAACATCACTTATGCAACATATTTATGGATGGATATATGTTGTCTGTATTAGTGCATAAAACATGAGGTAGATTAAGCAAGTGAGCAAACATAGTTCAGGAACAGTCTGAAAATGCAGGCGGAAGTCTGAAATAGATATATAAACTAACATAAGTCCCCAAGGTATGTATGCTCTACCAGGTCATAATTACAAGTCGTGTTTCAAAATACATATAACAAAATGTGATAAATCACTACAACATAGCCTGAAATCCCCGTCAATTAGGACATGGCTCACATGAACCCTCCTGAGAACTGCATAAACGAGAACGCCTCCTCGTCCTCATCGAATTTCGGCTCCGCCTCGCAGGCATCACCGTCACGTGCAGCTAAGTCAGAGTCTATTTAGTGTTTAAGCACCATCCCAGAACGTGGGAGTGAGTGATTAACTCAGTGAAACTATACAACAAAGGTTAACATGTTATTAATTCAATCAAGCAGTAATGATAAAGCAGTACAATCAAACATGTCCTAGATACTCTTGTTAATGCAAGAATGGTATGGGAAAATGATGCATGCCCTCACCACAAACTCCCTCTTGCGACATCATCTAACGATCGTGGCATGAATCACTACCACTGTGCTCTACACCAACGCCAATGACACATATAGTGCGATGTTATGAGCATGTTTATCAAGTTCTTATTAGTCTTTTTCATACAGTAGGATTGGGAAGCTAAGGTACCTCCCTTATATCAATTTCCAAACAATGATTCATTCTAGGGTCGTCAGTCCTAGACAATCTCATACGATGTTATAGTTTTAGATCGCTGTAAAGGGCTCGTCACCAATCAATACAGGTCTAATTATATCCTAGATACTACAATAAGGCTCGTCACCTAAGTGCAGTCTCAGGATATACTCGAGGACACTACAGAGGGCTCGTCACCAATCAGAGTAGGCCGACAGCTCGAATATAGTATCCCATACCACCATAATCAGCTCACGAGTCTAGGTTGCTCACTGATCACTACGGGAAGGCTCGTCGCCCCAGTGTAGGCCGACAGATCGACCATGGTGTCCCATACCACCATGTCCGACTCATGAGTCTTAGCGGATCGCGGTACCAAGGTTAATGAAATTTTCACTAGTGAGTTCGGTACCTTATATTCATACAGTAGCGTCCAAACATAGTGAACATACATCGGTCAATCGGGTTGCTTGACAAGCTCAACTAAGACAAGTGCATATTGAGTTGATCGATATGGAATACATAAGAACTCCGTGTAGCCTAACCACTATCGAACCTTCCAAGTACGACTCGCGTTTGTCGAACACATCCTGCATGGCGAAAACAACCTCAACCACCAGTTTAAAAGCTGTTACCGACTACCTGGACTGTAATATAGTCCCAATCACATACAAGCTCAATAATAGACATTTGATTCATATTCTACATTCAAATGAACATGTTATGAAATATAACTTAAACATAAATACAGTACATGGAGGAAATCATATACACAGTTAACATGAATAAAATAGGCTAAACAATTCATGAAAGAAATTATACACATAAGTAGGGTAATTAAGATTCATATCTCAACAACCTTATAAGTCACACTTTGCTGAATACTAAACCATTCAGACATTTTTACAAACACTTAGACTACACTATTCAACATATATCATGTATGTCGACCGTATTTTATATTAGGGCAAATCCTTTCGCCAAAGAGTTATCACATACATAAAAATCATATACTAACGACAATTAATCATAACAATCACAACATCAGATTTCATATGCATACAAGCATTTCAACATATACATGAAATATTCGATTTACAACATAAGTTGTATATATACGTAAAATAAAATGAATAGCGCATTTGGCATGTGTAATAGCATCCACTTCAAGAATAAATCATTATCTAACATTGAAAGTCTTAAAAACCATAACCTAAACGTATATAATCTGCACCTTAAACTGGAAAATGCGTAACAGATATGATTTAGACGATAAGTCTTCGTCAACGGCGGATACGCAACTTAAGGCATTAATTAGGTTAGCTACAACAATACTTAGACTATTCCAAGCTCCATAATAGGTTAGGTCTTGATTGAATTATCCAAAAATGGAATTAGAATCACCGGAATAACGATTCAGATACGGTGGATTGGTGCGTAGAAGAAACTGGGAGGAATCACAAGATAAAACACCAACTACTCTCTCACTTTCTCTCTCTCTCTCTCTCTCTACTCTCTCTTGTAATAGCTAGGGTTATAAATTCGTATGAGATATGTGAGAGAGGGTTTAAGGCCCTTATATAGGCCCAAAACTGACGAAAATAGCCCTGGGGGCAAGGTATACTTAGGTTATAATCAAATCGTGTCCTTTCTGATCCAACGGAACGTTTCTAGAGATCCTTTTACTAAATGCGGTCAGACTTAAGCTCACTAATATTGGATCTTAAGCAAGTTAAGTTTTCAGTCCGATCGGATTTCCCGATCGACCGTGGTGGACCATTTTTAATTCAGCGGTCACCGAAACTCGATCAGGGCCATAAGTACTTTGACATGTATGGGCTATCTTCCCTGATCCGAGGGTGAATTTGGGTTAAAAACCAACAGTCAAAATGCTTATAAAAGGTGCATAAGCGTCACGACTCAAATTACTTAAATTTATATTTAATTTTTATAAAAAACTTTGCTTTTTTCACACTCTTCACTCCGGACTCAAGCAAATCGTCTTAGAACATCGTTTGGTCTTGATTTTTGAGGTGATAGTCAAGTCTAATTAGGCGGTCATAACTGTCTAAGTTCATCGCTATCGGACTTTCGACGTGCAGTTCAGGTCCGATACGAAGTTTCTGAATACTCTCAAGAGTAACTGGGTTTAGAGTTGGATCCTAGATTTTAGGGTAATGTAGCGTTAACAATTCTATAGGTTTTGGGTCTTACAAATCGTAAAGTGGTTGGTGCTAAATTCACAAGTAATCTAGTTTAGCGCCGGTTAATTCGCGTTAAATTTCTAAAGGATTATGTTCTAACGGATTTTTGCCAGAGATGGTACTCGGATCAATGTACGGATTTTTCAGGACGTTACATTGATCGATTCAATATGGGAAGTGCTAAGCCGGTTAACACTCCATTAGACAACCACTTCAAGCTATCTAAGGAGCAAAGTGCAAAGACGCAAGAGAAACGGGACTACATGACTAAAGTCCCATACGCATCAACTATTCGGAGTCTTATGTATGCTATGGTGAGCACGAGGCCAAACATTGCTCAAGTAGTGGGAGTTGTTAGCAGATCATGAACAACCCTAAAAAGGAACATTGAGAAGCTGTGAAGTTAATCCTCAGATGCCTAGTAGGTACTGTGGATATAAGGTTGTGCTATGGTGGATCGAAAATCAAGCTACAAGGCTATGTAGATTCAGATTTGGCAGGAGATATCGACAACAGAATAAGCACTACAGGTTATATCTTTACTCTGGGTAGTACTGCAGTTAGTTGGGTCTTTCAGTTATAGAAGATAGTATCTATCAGTGCGACAGAAGTAGAATATGTTGCAGCTATAGAAGCGTGCAAGGAGATGGTATTGATGTAAGGTTTCATGAAAGAGTTGGGTAAGAAGCAAGCAGATTGCAAGCTGTACAATGATAGTCAGAGTGCAATACACTTGGCTAAGAATTCAGCCTTTCATTCAAGGACTAAACATATTATCATCAGATATCACTTCATACGTTCGTTACTGAAAGATGGATCGATTGCTCTGGAGAAGATTCATACAAGTGAGAATCCTGCGGATATGCTGACCAAGCCGGTCACACGAGAGAAGTTGAAGCTCTGTTCAACTTTAATTGGTCTTCAGGCTTGAAGATGGGGAGCTGGTGCACTCCGAATGTAGAAGATGAAGGTTTATGACGATGTGTCTCCAAGTGGGAGATTATAGAGATGTGGAACCACATATGGGGGCCGCTCGACTAATCAAGTGCCCTGCTCGACCAGTCGTGGACTGGCTCGACTCAAAGTCTAGCGAACATCAATTTTTGGGTTCCGAGGTGCTCGACTGGTCGTGGCCTATGCTCGACTGGTGGAGGGGTCTGCTCGACCAGTTGAACAGCCTACTCGACCAGTCAAGGTTACACAGACTCGTTTCCAGATTTGATGCGGACTGCGAATTTTTGAGTTAGTTTTTGCAAGGGAGCGAAAGAGAAGTTGCCTAAACTATAAATAGGTGTCCCTAGGGCTTTTCTAGGGTATGAGAAATAATTCTAAGGTGTTGGCAAATGGTTTTCTCTATACTTTTGAGGGAGAGGTTAGTATATTGCCTTGTAATATTCGTTTCTCTTCATAGTGAAAGTTTGCATCCGTGGTTTTTTACCATTATTTGAAATTTTTCCACATATATCTTATCTTGTGGTTTGTTTGGAATGCTTTGATTCTTTTTCTAGTTAATACTTCTTCCTGTTTATCGTTTGTGGGTGAGACCGGAGATTGGATCTCGGTTCATTGCATTGTTGGCGTACTGCGCAACACTCTGGTAATAAATTCTTTCTTAAAATTTGACACCTTGTCCATAAGAGGAGAAATTAGAATTCCATCCTCCGCCAATTCAACAACAAAGATACAATGGTGGAGGGTGTAATTGAAATTATTTCCTCTAAAAATTTTATTTTAAAAAAGATGTCATTTTCTTAAAAAAGATCTGAAATAGAGAAATGCATCCATTGGACTATCGATCGGTATGCATTTACTTCCCATTGAAGAACATTTTCTCATCCAACCTTTGAAAGAAGCTCATGCAACCCATATTCAGCTATATGATTAAGATTTACAGACGTATCAATAATAATGCTCCTTGATTTAAAATCCTAAAAAATTTTAAGGTCATCCTCCGGTTGGTCCAAATCTCAGAGGAAATGGATCCAGACAAGGAACCGACTTGTACTTTTCGTACAACACGTTTCAATCGATGTTCCATCACTTTTAATTAAGAAGGAAATAAAAAATAAAAAATAAAATTAAATAATTAAGGAAATCAACTCTAATTAAAATAACCCAACACAAGGGTTTCAAATCTTAAGAAAAGAGGTTGAATCATAATGAGAAGCAATGAGCAACAAAAATAATCAATAAAATGGACACGTGCACTTATAAGCAAGTAATTGAAGATGGGTAACCTAAGGATATTATGTTTTTCTTTAGCTTTGGGACATGCCTGACATCACCAAGAGTCCGGAATGACTCTATCAAACATCCTTACCTTGATGGTCCCTATTCCAATGGCCCTGCATGCTGCGTCATTTTCCATTAGAACACTTTCATCATCATAGGACTTGTAGGAATTGAAACAAGCCCTATCCAAGCACATGATACAAACATTCTTAGTTTAAAATCCAAGTGTCTGAGAGGCGACTCGTACCTGAGGAGACTGAGAGCTCTTCTTCTAAGTTCTCTTTTGCTACACTCGATGATTTACCTATGTTCCATTTTTCTTTGCTTTTGTTTTATCCTTTCGTTTTTATCAGTCTCTCTTGAAGTGCACCTTAATGCTACAATAGAAGCATCCGTCATTTGCTTTCGACTTTGATCTGGACTATTTCTTCTTATCAAACCGAGATAGCTCTTCGAATTGCCCACGTCCTTAACCCCCTGTCGTAACTAACCCTTCCTCTTGAGGGTCCTTATCATTCGACTTATTCCTCATCTCGTTAGAAATGAGCACCATAGTGATTTCTTCAAGCTTCACTGTATCATTCCGATACAGTAGAGTAGTGATGAGATGGTCGTTTGTCAAGGGAAGCAATGTTACAAGTAACACCGCTTTGTCTTCTTCCTTGACCGTCTCTTTGAACCTTATTAACTTACTACATAACTTTGTAAACAAGTTCATGTGCTCCAAGAAATATAATCATTCCTTCAATTTTAACATAAAAATTGTTTATTCACAAACAACTTATTTGTGAGGGACTTCGATGCGTACATGTCTTCTAGCTTCTTCCACATCTTCAAGGGATATTTCTCATTAAGGACATTGTACATAACCTCATTCGACAAACACAAACGAATAATGCTCATAGCTTTCTTCTCGAGATCGCTCCAGTCATCATTCGACATTTTGTCCAATTTTATTTTCAAAAATACTTTGCTTAATTGTGAAACTTCATAAATTGAAATTATTCTTCCCATCAAACTTCTGTATATCAAATTTTAATCCTGAAATATTCACTTAAACCCAAACGTCCAACCTGACTATCTGATACCACTTTGGTGTGAGTGAACCCATTCTATATCACACCACAACAAAGTAAACCCAAGCGAATAACAAACAAGAATCAAACCTTAGGTGTTAGAAATTCAAATCTAACTCCACTGCCAATCCTTACACTTTGCATAAAGCAAGATAAATGAAGATAGAATAATATAATAATGTAAGATAACCAAACCAAAAGAAAACAATTCACAAACACACGATATTTTCTGTGAAAATCTCACGTGGAAAAAAAAAAACCACGACACAAAGTAACATAGATCTATTATAATCAAAACCTTAGAGTTGTACTGACTCACCTTTTCGGATTATAGTGTACTCGATCTCCTCTTGTGATGCGCACCTTTAGGAAACCCTTAAATCCTTCAAGAAATTATTTCCAAATCCTTTACAAGTGTAGTAAACCCTCCCCCTTGGCAAATCCTATCCTCTTGAAAAAAAACACTTGGTAAGGAATAATCCTAATGAAAATTCAGACTTAAATACCCTGTTTTGTACAAAATTGTGAAATTCAACTGTTGTACTACAGCCGACCAAGAACATTACAAGAGTTACGGTCGACCATAGAATTCCATGGTTGACAATGACCATCATAGTAAGTCACAGTCGACCATATATGCTCACGGTCAACCGTGCCTTACAGAATGCAAGGCATCTGCACGATAGTGCCGGTGGTAGTTAGATTGTTGCCGAGGTAGACTTTTGTACTCTTGCATTTTTTGTTGGGTTTAGGTGGCTCACTAAAGTCTATTATTTAAATTGAGTCATAGGGTAGCTTGATGGGCTTTGGTGGTGGGTTCCTAATTGAGTTTTAGGGTGTATTAGCATAGGATGTCTATAGCTATATGCTGATGATAATTTCAATGGTTTGGATTCACAAATACAAGAGTTCGTCTACGTATAAAAGTAATTAAACGCATATCATTTAAAATACAAAATAAGATAGCAGCATTGAAAAGATAGAATGTTTTACATGTGGTACACAGTAACTCAAATAAAACGGGTTAAATTGTAGAATTCCCTGTCATTAATTTACAGCCCAAAAAACATATGGTTGAACCATTCTAACCTTTTGGACACAAGTTCGTTGAAATACAACAATTATAATTTTTCCTCTGACAGCCGTCCGATGAATGTCCACCGATCTGATAGTCATATTATTAGATAACCTTAACTTTTGGTCCATGGTACGTCAAAGCTCAGAGCCATAATTTGGACAGTTAAATTTGGCTTAATTGCATGCCACGTTTGCAATTCCTGAGAAATCCTTGCTCGCATATCATCCGCCGCGCCCTGCCAGAGCATCAAAGTTTTTCTCATGAGAAGGTTATGGTGCAAGTGTAAATTTTTTTTACAAACACACGATCGAACGCACATGAAGTTACCGTACATTGGAGCCTTTTTGGATCTCATCCGTGATTCTATTACGAAATCCACACCATGAATCTGGTGTGCCCAAATATGTTAGGACGAGATACCAAAAATCAACCTGATCTGTATCTAAGGTGGATCACACCAATGAGGACATTGAGGCAATGCATACCATGCAAATTTCCAGATAAAATATGGGGTCCAAAATGCTTTGTATATAGCATCCAAACCATTCATTAAGTATGAACAACCATGATGAAGGGACATACAAAAATACAGAGGTTTCAGAAATTCAGGCGAGCTTCATTAATATATTAAGGTTAGGCATGAGAGTACATTGCTCCCTAGTGTGTCACGTATAAATTTTAGATCAAGATAATTTTTGTAAAGGATGGTGAACATGAGCTTTTGAACTAGATGGGTGGTGGAGATGGATTATATATGCACATTAGGGATGGGTCGACACCATAGCACGCAAGGTACATTCAGGTGCACTTGGACGGATGTTGAAAAAAAACGAGAAAATGACCACTGTAGACAAGACCTTTTATCCAGCAGTTTTTATGAAGGAATACAAACTTAAGTTACCAACTTAGACTAGCACGTGCGGACAGCGACTTTGAGGACGTAACTACCCTTACTTTTCACTGCGAAGACGAGCGCTGACGCTCCTCCAACTGAGAGTTGTACGAACGGCCTAAAAGAGATCAAAGTTAGATGGCCCCACAGCTATGTATTTATTATATCCACAACGTTCATCCATATTTCGAGATCATTTCATAGCATTATCCCAAAAAAAATCATATCCAAAGATCAACTGGACCACACCACAAAGAGCAGTAGGGAAATTGATTTTCACCATTAAAAATTTTGTAAGGCCCACCATAACATGTATTTTTCATCCAATCTATTCATAAGGTCACAAAGGCCTAGATGAAGAGGAAAAATAAATTTCACAATCATCCAAAACTTCTGTAACCCCTAAAAGGGTTTCAATGGTAGACGTTCAATTCCCCACTGCCTTTTACAGCGTGGTCCACTTGATAGTTAGATCTATCTTATTTTTCATCTTAAGCCTTAATACAAGTTCTCCAAATAGATGGACGGTTTGGATATAACACTTACCTCATAATGGGACCCACAAAAATCAGTGGAGATTACATTAGGGTAAAAAAATTAATATTTTTTATTTTTATTTTTTTAAAGGAACTATAAAAGAAACAGCATGTTGGGGTCAACTGGGTCAAAACTAGGCCTATGGCTATGGATTATAACCGTAGCATGACTGTAATGCTATGCACTTTTTTCTCTTTTTATTTTTATTTTTTACATGGGGAACTTTAATCTACCTACATTTTTCTCATATATATATATATATATATATATATATATATATATATATATATATATATATATATATAAGTATATAAAAAAATTTCTCTCTTTTTTTATCATTTCTTTCTTTATTCATTTAACAAGAATATCTTCAAAACTAAAATTAGTTACTTGGCATACCACATATGATTTTGGGTAGGAGAAACTACTTTAGCCAACCAACCTGATTATTTTCTAAGATTCCATTAGGTCGATGGTCAAGAATACATTTCATTCACTATGCGGTCAATTTCAATCACTTCGCGGTCAAACTAGAAATTAAGTGGGGCAAACATGAAATTGAGTGGGCAAATTGAAAATTGAGCGGGAGCAAGGTAGGAATTGAGCGAGGAAACCTAGAAATTGAGCGAGACAAGATAGGAGTTCAGCGAGGAATCTAGAAATTGAGCGAGGGAAGCTAGAAATTGAGCGAGGAAGCGTAAAAAATAAGCGAGGGAACCTAGAAATTGAGCGAGGGAACCTACGATTTGAGCTAGGCAACCTAGGAGTTGAGCGAGGAAAGTTAGAATTTGAGCAAGGGAAGGTAGAATTTAAGTGAGAGAACCTAAAAATTCAGCGAGACAACCTATGATTTAAGCGAGGGAAGCTATAAATTGTGCGAGGGAACCTAGAAATTACGTGAGGCAACCTACGATTTGAGCGAGGCAACATAGGAATTGATCGAAGGAACCTAGGAAATGAGTGAGGCAGCGTAGAAATTCAATGAGGAATCCTATAAATTGAGCGAGGGAAGCTAAAAATTAAGCGAGGGAACCTAAAAATTCAGCGAGGCAACCTAGGATTTAAGCGAGGGAAGCTAGAAATTGAGCGAGGGAACGTAGAACTTGAGCAAGAAAACCTAGGAATTGAGCAAGGGAAGTTAGAAATTCAGCAAGGGAAGCTAGAATTTGAGCGAGGGAACGTAGAAATTCGGCGAGGCAACCTAGGGTTTAAGCAAGGGAAGCTACAAATTGTGTGAGGGAACCTAGAAATTGAGCGAGGCAACCTAGGATTTGAGTGAGGCAGCGTAGGAATTGAGTGAGGGAACCTAGGAAATGAGTGAGGCAACGTAGAAATTCAGCGAGGAATCTTAGGAATTGAGCGAGGAAAGTTAGAAATTAAGTGATGGAACCTAAAAATTGAGCAAGGCAAGGTAGGAATTCAGTGAGGGAATTTAAAAATTGAGCAAGGGAACCTAGAAATTCAGAGGCAACCTAGGATTTGAGCGAGGGAAGCTACAAATTATGTGAGGGAACCTAGAAATTGAGCGAGGCAACCTACGATTTGAGAAAGGCAATATAGGAATTAAGCAAGGGCAGGAACCTAGGAAATGAGTGAGGCAACGTAGAAATTCAACGAGGAATCCTATGAATTGAGTGAGGGAAGCTATAAATTAAGTGAGGGAACCTAAAAATTTAGTGAGGCAACCTAGGATTTAAACGAGGGAACCTAGAAATTGAGCGAGGCAAGGTAGAAATTCAGTAAGGAAACTTAGGAATTGAGCAAGGCAACCTAAGAATTGAGCGAGGGAAGTTAGAAATTCAGCGAAGGAAGCTAGAATTTGAGCGAGGGAACCTATAAATTTAGTGAGGTAACCTAGGATTTGAGCGATGGAAGCTATAAATTGTGTGAGGGAAGCTAGAAATTCAGTGAGGCAATATATAAATTGAGCGAATGAACCTACGAATTGAGCAAGGCAACCTAGCAATTGAGCGATGCAATGTAGAAATTCAGCGAGACAACCTACGAATTGAGAGAGGGAAGCTAGAAATTGAGTGATGGAAGCTAGAAATTCAGCAAGAGAACCTATAAATTGAGCGAGACAGCCTAGGAATTGAGCGAGGGAAGCTAGAAATTCAGCGAGGCAACTTAAAAATTGAGCGAGGAAAGATAGAAATTGGGCAAGGCAACCTACGAATTGAGTGAGGGAATATATGATTTGAGCGAGGGAAGCTAGAAATTGGGCGAGGCAACCTAAAAATTGAGCGAGGCAACTTAGAAATTAAGCGAGGGAAGCTAGGAATTGAACAAGGGAAGCTAGAAATTGAGCGATGGAAGCTAGAAATTTAGTGAGGGAACCTAGGAAATGAGCGAGGGAATATAGGATTTGAATTCATTTTACGCTGGCTGTCCCATTCCTCATTATTTTATTGAGATGGGATATAAACGGTCATTTTTTAGGGAGAAAATGACCACTGTAGACAAAACCTTTTACCCAACAATTTTTATGAAGGAATACAAACTTAAGTTACCAACTTAAACTAGCACGTGCGGACAGCGAATTTGAGGATGAAAATACCCCTCCCTTCCTTTCAAAGACGAGCACGGATGCTCCTCCAACCGAGAGTTATACGAACTGCTCAAAAGAAATCAAAGTTACATGGCCTCACAGCTATGTATTTATTATATCCACAACGTTCATCCATATTTCAAGACCATTTTGGAGCATTATCAAAAAAAAATCATATCCAAAGATCAACTGGGCCACACCACACAGAGCAGCAGAAAATTGATTTTCACCTTTGAAACTTTTGTAGGGCCCACCATAACATTTATTTTCCATTCAATCTATTCATGAGGTCATAAAGACTTGAATGAAGAGGAAAAATAAATTTCATAATGATCCAAAACTTGTGTGGCCCCTAAAAGGGTTTCAACGGTAGACGTTCAAGTAAATGGTAATGCCATATGCACAGGGATACATATATAGCTACGGTTATAATCCGTAGACATAATCATAGCTCGGCGATCAATTACGAATCCCACAATTCTACCACAAGTCGCTATCCCGATCGGCGATCCATCACGGATTCCGCAATTCCAACCCCGATTTATGGCTACGGATTATAACCGAATCCCTATGCATCTTTTTTTTTTTTTCTTTTTTACATAGAGAATTTTATTCTGCCTACATTTTTCTCTAACACATATTTATATAAATTCTCTTTTTTTCATTTCTTTCTTTATTCATATAACAAGAATATCTTCTAAACCAAAATTAGTTACTTAACGTACAATATGTAATTTAAAGGCTGAAAGTTGCGTAGGCTCAACTCGACCAACCTGTGACAGACCCGACATTATGTTAGGCTTGGTCAAGATGTATCGGGTTTGGTCTTGGGGTTGGCCCATACAAACAATAACTTGATAAAACTTGGGTTAGGCTTGGGTTGAGGTATCGGGAATCCCCAGGAAATGCATGAAAATGACCGTGAAGTGAAGGGAAATGACCGTGAAATGCATGGAAATGACCGTGAAATGAAATGGAATCGCCAGGATTGACCGTGAATGCATGGAAATGACTGTGAAATGAAACGGAATCGCTGGAATTGCCCATGAAATGCATGGAAATGACCGTGAAGTGAAGCGAATTGATCATGAAATGCATGAAAATGACCGTGAAGTGAAGGGAATTGACCGTGAAATGCATGGAAATGATTTTGAATCAAAACGAAATCACTGGGATTGATCGTGAAATGCATGGAAATGACCGTGAAGTGAAGCGAATTGACCATGAACGAGGGAAGCTAGAAATTTAGAGAGGCAACCTAAAAATTGAGCGAGGCAACCTATAAATTGAGCAAGGAATGCTAGAAATTGAGCGAGGCAATCTACGAATTGAGCGAGGAAACATAGGATTTGAGCGAGGGAAGCTAGAAATTTAGCGATGCAACCTACAAATTGAGCGAGGCAACCTAGGAATTGAGTGAGGGAAGCTGGAAAATGAGAGAGGAAACATAGGATTTGAGCGAGGGAAGCTAGAAATTCAGCGAGGCAACCTAGAAAATGAGCGAGGCAACCTACGATTTGAGCGAGGGAAGCTAGAAATTTAGAGAGGCAACCTAAAAATGGAGTGCGACAACCTAGGAACTGAGCGAGGGAAGCTATGAATTGAGCGAGGGAAGTTAGAAATTGAGCAATGGAAGCTAGAAATTCAGTGAGGGAACCTAGGAAATGAGCGAGGGAACATAGGATTTGAGCGAGGGAAGCTAAAAATTTAGCGAGGGAACTTACGGATTGAGTGAGACAACCTATGAATTGAGCAAGGAAAGTTAGGAATTGAGCAAGGGAAGCTATGAATTGAGAGAGGGAAGCTAGAAATTGAGCGAGGGAAGCTAGAAATTCAGCGAGGGAACCTACGGATTGAGCGAGGCGACCTAGGAATTGAGCGAGGGAAGCTAGGAATTGAGCGAGGGAACCTATAGATTGAGCGAGGCAACCTACGAATTGAGCGAGGGAAGCTAGGAATTGAGCAAGGCAACCTAGAAATTGAGCGAGAGAACATAGGAATTGAGAGAGGGAACCTAGGAATTGAGCAAGGGAAGCTAGAAATTGAGCGAGGTGACTTACAAATCAAGCAAGACAACCTAGAAAATGAGTGAGGGAACATAGGATTTGAGCGAGGGAACTAGAAATTCAGCGAGGCAACCTACGAATTGAGCGAGGAAAGTTAGGAATTGAGTGAGGGAACCTAGAAATTGAGCTAGAAAACCTAGGAATTGCGTGAGGGAATGTAACACCCCAGATTTTTGCCAACCTGGACTTTAGACGTCCTTAGGTAATGGGTCAACCATATCACTCTTAGAGCTCAATCTCAAAGTCTAAACATCACTTTTCAACCTATTTTCTTCAAAATCTCACCTTTCACCACCTCATTCTTCAAATTTCTCCAAGTACTTTCATATTAGACATAAAATCTAAAGTTTAAATGGTGAAGAAAAATACTTAAACTAAAACTTACTATAAATGGTTCACACATGCATAAAATGGGATTTTTACTATGGAATTCTTGAAATATCATGATATACATAGGTTATTTGGATGGATTAGCTTCTTCTACCCCAAAATCATATATTGTATATCACGTAACTCATTCCGATTTACAAATGAGACCCGATAAATGCCTCGACAAACTCGTGGGCCCAAACGGCTCAATTAGGGGGGACCACATGTTTCCGGCATCCCCAAGGGGGGGGGGGGGAGGAGGACCTGGGGCGAGCCCTCGCCAAATTGGTCAGTGACCGGCGAGGCCTTGTCCGTACAGCGGTCAGGCAGCCCATTTTCTACACATTTCATCTAACTTTGCAAGTCTATTTTTATATAAAAATATGTAAAAAATATAATAAAATATTTAATATAGTTTAAAGTAGGACGTTGTGACAACTGTCCGAAAATTACTTGTTGTACAACCGCTGTTTCTGGGATTTTTAGAATTTTTCTACAACTCAAAATCTTATGAAATTTGGTGAAGATAGGGTAAACTTAATGATGAACCACTAAAAAAATAATTAAAATAATATAACAACTATAAGTGCTAAAAATGGGGCATAGAAAGGCCCTATGACAGTATTCTGCCATAATTAGGGTAGAATTTGGTTAGGTACTAAACTGAATACTCAGTAGAATTAACTTGAACCACTTATAATACGAAATACAAGACCCAAAATGAGTAGGACCGCTAATTCTATATTATCTAAAAACCTAGGATCAATCTCTAAACCCAGTTGCTCTCGAGAGCATTCAGAAACTTCGTATCGGATCTGGACCGCATGTCAAAAGTCCGATAGCAATAAACTTAGACCATTATGATCGTCTATTTGGACTTGACTATCACCTCAAAAATCAAGGCCAAACGATGTCCTGAGACCATTTCCTTGAGTCCGGAGTGAAGAGAGTGAGAAAGCGAAGATTTTTAGAAAATTAAATATGATTTTAAATAATCTGAGACGTGTCGCTTGCGCATTATTTATAAGCATTCTGACTATTAGATTTTGACCCAAATCCACCCTTGGATTAGGATAGGTGGCCCTTATATGTCATAGTACTTGTAGCTCTGATCGAGTTCCCGTAACCGTTGAACTGAAATTGGTCCGCCACGGTCGATCTGGAAACCC
Organism: Magnolia kwangsiensis; assembly: GCA_037074715.1. Lineage (NCBI taxonomy): Eukaryota > Viridiplantae > Streptophyta > Magnoliopsida > Magnoliales > Magnoliaceae > Magnolia > Magnolia kwangsiensis. The sequence goes on along the minus strand of CM073572.1, from coordinate 43,089,854 downwards.
GACCGGACTAAAAACTTAGCTTGACTTAGATCCGATATTAGAGAGCTTAAGTCCGACCGTATTTAGTAATATGACCTCCAGAAGTGCTCCGTTGGATCGGAACAGACCCGATTTGGTTATAACCTAAGTATACCTTGGCCCAAGGGCTATTTCCGTCGCTTTTGAGCTTATAAAAAGGCCTTAAACCCTCTCTCACAAATCCCATACGAATTTCAAAACCTAACTAAGAAAGAAAGAGAAAGAGAGAGAGAGAGAGTAGGAGATTCACCAAGGGATTCTACCCTGCCACTCCATGTGCTTCAACACCACTACCGTATCGCTATTACGACATTTTTGATTCCATTCTTGGGTAAGTTAAGCCAACCTTAACCTATTTTGAAGCTTAGTATAACTGTAGTAAAGTTATAGTTAACATGTTTCATGCCTTAGGTAGCGTATCCGCCGTTGATGGAGACATATCGTCTGAATCACTTCTTATACGTGTTTTCTGGTTTAAGGTGCAGACTATATACATTTAGGTTATGATTTTTAAGACTTTCAATGTTAGATAATGATTTATTCATGTTGTGATTGCCATTACACATGCCAAATGCGCTATCCGTTTCGATTTACGTATACGTATGGAATATGCCATTATGATTGCCATGATTATTTGTCGTAGACATTTGCTTAATATATATGTGGCAACTCCTTGGCGAAAGGACTTGCCCTAATATGTAATGGAGTCGACATATGTGATGTATGTTGAATAGTGTAATCTAAGTATTTGTATAAATGCCTAAATGAGTTAGTAGTTAGTAAAATGTGATTGTTAAGGTTGTTGAGTTATGACTACCGATCACGTTAACTGTGTGTATGATTTCCTCCATGGATTGATTAACCTAGATGAATCATGTTAAATGTGTGTATGATTTCCTCCATGTTTTGTATTTACATTTAAGTTATACTTCATGAATGTTCATATGAATGTAGGACATGAATCATATGCCTGTTATTGAGCTTGTACGTGAATGGGGTTGTGTTACAGTCCAGGTAATCAGTAATCGAACTCCAAATGGTGGTTGAGGTTGTTTTCGCCACACAAGATCAGTTTAATGAATTTGAGTCGTGCTTGGGATGTTCGACAGTGGTTAGGCCACACGGAGTGCTTATGTATTCCATGTCGTTCAACTCAACGTGCGCTTGGCCTAGTTGAGCTTATCAACTAACCCGATTGACTGATGTTTGTTCACCATGTTTGGTCGCTATTGTTTGAATCTAAGGCACTGAACTTACCAGTGAAACTCCCGTTAACCTTGGTACCGTGATCCCCTAAGACTCATAAGTCGGACATGGTGGTATGAGACACTGTTGTCGAGCTGTCGGCCTACGCTGGGGCGACGAGCCTCCCTGTAGTGAACAGTGAGTACCCTACTCTCGTGAGCAGATTATGGTGGTATGAGACACTATATTCTTGCTGTCGACTTACATTGATTGGTGACGAGCCCTCTGTAGTGACCTTGAGTATATCCTGACACTGCATAAGGATGACAAGTCTTATTGCAGTATTGAGGATATAACTAGGCTTGTATTGATTTGGTGATGGGGGAGTAGTGTAACGATTCCGTGCAACAGCCCTGACAGCCCTTGCAGTGACCTAGAAACGTAACATCGTATGAGATTTCCTAGGACTGACGACCCTAGAATGGATCAATGTTTGGGAATTGATATAAGGGAGGTGTCTTAGCTTCTCAATCCTGTTGTATGAAAAGGACTAATAAGAACTTGGTAATCATACTCATGACATCGCACTACATGTGCCATTGGCGTTGGTGTGAGAGCACAGTGGTAGTGATTTATGTTGTGATCATTAGATGATGTCGCATGAGGGAGTTTGTGGTGAGGGCATGCATCATTCCCTCATATCATTCTTTCATTAACAAGAGTATCTAAGACATGTTTGATTGTACTGCTTTATCATTACTGCTTGATTGAATTGATAACATATTAACATTTGCTGTATAGTTTCCACTGAGTTGATCACTCACTCCCACGTTATGGGACGGTGTTTGAAACACCAACCAGTCCCTGTTTTAGTTTCAGATAATGGCGATGCTTGCGAAGTAGAGCTGGACTTTATGATGATGAGGAAGATTTCTCCTATACACAGTTCTCAGGTGGGTTCATATGAATAATACCCTGATTGACGGGGATTTAGGGCTATGTTGGTAGTGATTTATCACTTTTTGATATATGTATTTGGAGACACGTCTTATAATTATGACCTGGTAGAACATACATATCTTGGGGACTTGTGTTGATTTATATATGTATTTCAATCTTCCGCTCGTGCTTTCAGACTGTCCCTGAACAATGTTTGCTGTTTTAGTTTAATCTACCTCATGTTTTATGCCCTAATGCCGATAACATTCATCCATCAAAAAAAATGTTGCCTAAGTGATGTTCTGGAACTCGGGAGCGGAGCTTCTGCTCGACCCCCAATTTTCAGGGCGTTATAGGGAACCTAGGAATTGAGCAAGGGAATCTAGAAATTGATTGAGGCAACATACGAATTGAGCGAGGGAAGCTAGGAATTAAGCGAGACAACCTACGAATTTAGTGAGACATCCTCGTGCTTATTGGTGTCAGCTAATTTATTAAACATATCTAATAAATGCTTCTTAAAAATTAGATATTCTCTGAAGTATTTGTCCATTAATGTACAACTCATGGGATGCTTTTTTGGTATTGTAAGCTCCCCAATCTTAAGCCCTGTTATGAGGGCGAAGTCCATCTCCGTGAATTGCAACCATATCCCCTATATCTCAAATATAAAATCACCTTTATATCTTACAAGAAGAAGGTGAAATAGAGACCCTATAAATCGAAAGGATGAGAGGTGCAACAAGAAGGAAAATGGGGATTGCTTGAATAGACGTAGCCGAGTATCATGCTTCTCTAATCTACCTTTCACCGTGTCGAACCACCATCTCAATAAATACTTAGAGAGTGGGTTTGAGAATTGAGAATAAGAATCATCACCTACAAATATGTAAAAAAAAATATATTAAAACCAAATTTCACTACTTAGAGAATCATAACGAAAAAAAATATATAGTTGAAATCGAGCGAAGCAGACTAAAAATTAAGCGAGACAAATTAGAAAATGAGTGAGGGAAACATGAAATTTAGCAAGGAAAACATTAAATTCAACGAGGCAAGATGAAACTGAGCGAGACATCCTAAAAAATTGAGCGAGGCAAGGTGAAATTAAGCGAAAAACCTAGCAATTAAGCGAGGCAACCAAGAAATTCAGCGATGGAACTAAGACAATGAGCGAGGGAACCTAAAAATTCAGCGAGGCAACCTAGAAATTGAGCGAGGAAAGCTAGAAATTAACTGAGGGAACCTAGAAATTCAGCAAGGAAACCTACAATTTGAGGGAGGCAACCTAGAAATTGAGTGAGTGAACCTAGAAATTGAGCGAGGTAACGTAGGAATTCAGCGAGGTAACCTAGGAATTCAGTGAGGGAAGGTAGAAATTGAGCGAGGCAACCTAGGAATTGAGCGAGGAAAGCTAGAAATTAAGTAAGGGAAGGTAGAAATTGAGCAAGGGAAGCTAGGAATTGAGCGAGGTAACCTAGGATTTGAGTGAGAAAAGCTAGAAATTGAGCGAGGGAACCTAGAAATTGAGCGAGGGAAGGTAGAAATTGAGCGAGGGAAGCTAGGAATTGAACGAGACAACCTAGGAATTGAGCGAGGGAACCTAGAAATTGATCGAGGCAACGTAGAAATTTAGCAAGGTAACCTAGGAATTGAGGGAAGGTAGAAATTGAGCGAGGCAACCTAGGAATTGAGAGAGGAAAGCTAAAAATTAAGCTAGAGAAGGTAGAAATCGAGCGAGGGAAGCTAGAAATTGCGCGAAGCAACCTAGGATTTGAGCGAGAAAAACTAGAAATTGAGTGAGGAAAGTTTTTTATGGGGGCATAACAAGTTTTTTATGATGGAACCACTGTTTCCTATAGTATGATCCACTTGATATTTTGATATGCCACCATTTTGGGTTGAAACCCTTACTTTAGATGGAAAAATGGATGAAAGTCGTGGATAGTCCACATACATTCAAGGCGGGCCCAACTTAGTTTTTTTTTTTGGTTTAGCTTGTTAGTACACACCCATGTCAGTACACACACTCCATGTTATCCACCCCCGCTAGGGATTGATACCAAGACCTCGAGTGTTGACACAAGGTATCTCCACTCAGTCTACCAATTGAGCTATGGATCTGAGTGTTCCTAACTCAGTTAACTCAACACTATATGAGTGTACTGAGCAAACTATAAATCCAATTTACAACAGGTTTTGGTTGCTTCGCTGAATTCTTACCTTGCCTCACTCAATTTTTAGGTACCCTCGCTCAATTTGTAGCTTCCCTTGCTCAAATACTTGGTTGCCTCGCTTAATCTCTAGCTTCCCTTGCTCAATTCTTAGGATTCATAGCTCAATTCCTAGGTTCCCTCGCTAAATTCCTATGTTATCTCACTCAAATCGTAGGTTGTCTTACTGAATTTCTATGTACCCTCACTCAATTTCTAGCTTTTCTAGCTCAAATCTTTGGTTGCTTCACTGAATTTTTAGGTTTTCTCGCTCAAATTCTAGGTTTTCTCGCTCAATTTCTAGCTTCCCTCGCTCAATTTCTACGTTGCCTCGCTCAATTCATGGGTTCCCTCACTCAATTCCTACGTTGCCTCGCTCAAATTCTAGGTTTCCTTACTCAATTTCTAGCTTATCTTGCTCAATTCCTAGGTTATCTCGATGAATTCCTACCTTGGCTCGCTTAATTTTTAGATATCCTCGCTTAATTTGTAGCTTCCCTCACTCAAATCATTAGTTGCCTCGCTGAATTTCTAGGTGCCCTCGCTCAATTTCTAGCTTCCCTCGCTCAAATCCTAGGTTTCCTCGCCCAATTTCTAGCTTCCCTTGCTGAATTTCTACGTTGCCTCGCTCAATTCCTATGTTCCCTCGCTCAATTCCTATGTTGCCTCGCTTAAATCTTAGGTTTGTTTGTTCAATTTTTAGCTTCTCTCGCTCAATTCTTAGGTTGTCTCAATGAATTCCTACCTTGGCTCCCTCAATTTCTAGATTCCCTCACTTAATTTCTAGCTTCCCTCACTCCAATCCTTGGTTGCCTCGTTGAATTTCTAGCATCCCTCGCTCAAATCCTTGGTTGCCTCGCTGAATTTTAAGGTTCCCTCGCTTAATTTTTAGCTTCCCTCGCTAAAATCTTAAGTTTTCTCGCTCAATTTCTAGCTTCCCTCGCTCAATTTCTACGTTACCTTGCTCAATTCCTAGGTTCCCTTACTCAATTCCTACGTTGCCTCGCTCAAATCCTAGGTTTTCTTGCTCAATTTCTAGCTTCTTTCGCTCAATTCCTAGGTTGCATTGATGAATTCCTACCTTGGCTCACTTAATTTCTAGATACCCTCGCTTAATTTATAGCTTCCCTCACTCAAATCCTTGGTTTCCTTGTTAAATTTCTAGGTTCCCTCGCTTAATTTCTAGCTTCCCTCGCTCAAATCCTAGGTTTCCTCGCTCAATTTCTACCTTCCCTCGCTCAATTTCAACGTTGCCTCACTCAAATCCAAGGTTCCCTTGCTTAATTCCTACGTTACCTTACTCAAATCCTAGGAATCCTTGCTCAATTTCTAGCTTCTCTCACTCAATTCCTAGGTTGCATAGATGAATTCCTACCTTGGCTCGCTCAATTTCTAAATACCATGCTTAATTTCTAGCTTCCCTCGCTCAAATCTTTAGTTCCCTTGCTTAATTTCTAGCTTCCCTCACTTAATTTCTAGCTTTCCTCCCTCAAATTCAACGTTTCCTCGCTTAATTCCTAGGTTCCCCTGCTCAATTCCTACGTTGACTCGCTCAAATCCTAAGTTTCCTTGCTCAATTTCTAGCTTCTCTTACTCAATTCCTAAGTTGCATCGATGAATTCCTACCTTGGCTCGCTCAATTTCTAGATACCCTCGCTTAATTCCTAGATTTCCTTGCTCAAATCCTTGGTTGCCTCGTTGAATTTCTAAGTTTCCTCGCTTAATTTCTACCTTCTCTCGCTCAAATCCTAGGTTTCCTTGCTCAATTTCTAGCTTCCCTTGCTCAACTCCTAAGTTGCCTCGCTCAAATCCTAGGTTTCCTTACTCAATTTCTAGCTTCTCTCGCTCAATTCCTAGGTTGCATCGATGAATTCCTACCTTGGCTCGCTCAATTTCTAGATACCCTCGCTTAATTTCTAGCTTTCCTCGCTCAAATCCTTAGTTTCCTCGTTGAATTTCTAGGTTCCCTCGCTTAATTTGTAACTTCCCTCGCTCAAATCCTAAGTTTCCTCGCTTAATTTGTAGCTTCCCTCGCTCAATTTCAACGTTGCCTCCCTTAATTCCAAGGTTTCCTTACTCAATTCCTACGTTGCCTCGCTCAAATCCTAAGTTTCCTTGCTCAATTTCTAGCTTCTCTCGTTCAATTCCTAGGTTGCATTGATGAATTCCTACCTTAGCTCGCTCAGTTTCTAAATACCCTCGCTTAATTTCTAGCTTTCCTCGCTCAAATCCTAGGTTTCCTCGCTCAATTTCTAGCTTCCCTCGCTCAATTCCAAGGTTTCCTCGCTCAATTCCAAGGTTCCCTCGCTTAATTTCTAGCTTCCCTCGCTCAAATCCTAGGTTTCCTCGCTCAATTTCTAGCTTCCCTCGCTCAATTTCAACGTTGCCTCACTCAATTCTAAGGTTCCCTTGCTCAATTTCTAGCTTTCCTCGCTTAATTCTAAGGTTTCCTCTCTCAATTTCTAGCTTCCCTCGCTTAATTTCTAGCTTCCCTCGCTCAAATCCTTAGTTTCCTCGTTGAATTTCTAGGTTTCCTTGCTTAATTTCTAGCTTCCCTCGCTCAATTCCAAGGTTCCCTTGCTCAATTCCTAGGTTCCCTCACTCAATTCCAAGGTTTCCTCGCTCAATTCCTAAGTTCCCTCGCTTAATGTCTAGCTTCCCTTACTCAAATCCTAGGTTTCCTTGCTTAATTTCTAGCTTCCCTCGCTCAATTTTAACGTTGCCTCGCTCAATTCTAAGGTTCCCTTGCTCAATTCATAGCTTCCCTCGCTCAATTCTAAGGTTTCCTTGCTCAATTTCAGGCTTCCCTCGCTTAATTTCTAGCTTCCCTCGCTCAAATCCTTGGTTTCCTCGTTGAATTTCTAGGTTCCCTCGCTTAATTTCTAACTTCCCTCGCTTAAATCCTACGTTTCCTCGCTCAATTTCTAGGTTCCCTTTCTCAATTCCTATGTTGCCTCGCTCAAATCTTAGGTTTCTGTAACGCCCTGAAAATCGGTGGTCACGTATACACTCGACTCCCGAGTTCCCGGGGTCACTTAACACTGATTTTCATTAATATGCGCTTAATCAGGTTTAGATGCACAATATGGAATTACTTGAAACATGAAGCACAACCACAACTAATCTATTGAAACATATATACCTAAGAAATACAAGTCTATAAGAATATCAAACGGGTCACACAAGGCGTTGCCCAACAAAAATATATATAAAAAAGATATGTCCAAAGAGAATGTTGTGCTGAACCCCTACTAGGAGATCCAAGTTCGCCTGTGAACTTTAGGGCGAAGCGCCTATTAACTGAAAATAGGATAACTCGCCCTCCTCATCCAGGCTCGCGCCGCAAGGCTCCTCATAATCAGCGTCACCTGCAACTACTGAAGAGTCTGGTTGGTGTTTTAAAATATCGTCCCAGAGTGGGAGTGAGTGATCAACTCAGTGGGTGCTATTATTCTTAAGTTGTAATAAGCATCAGTTATATTATGAATTTAATGAAAAATAATCATCCACAAACACCTAATTAATCTTATTAATGCACATGCATGGTGGATGATATGATGTATGCCCTCGCCAACACTCCCTCAAGCGACTCCGTCTAACGATCGCGTATGTCAACACTCCCTCAGAGTGACCTCGACTGACAAGTCACCAACCAAGCAGTGCGATGCGATGATAATGTTAGCCAAGTTCTTAATTAATTCCATTTATCTAGTAGGTTAGGAAAACTGATACACCCCACATATCAATGCCCTCAACTGGTTGCCATACCAAGGCCCCTCAATGCCCTAGGCCAAGGCACCGCGATCCGTGATCCCGTCGGGTTCCCCATGCCCTCAACTGATATAGATTTGCTGTTGTTGCTAAAGGCGATGCCTTGTACTCATAAGTGAGGTTAAGGTCACATGCCCAGCTAACTTGGCTACTCACAAAGTTTGATGTTTGAGGCGGCTTGGGCAGTTGATCGTTGCTCACCACCACTTGTAATGGAGATGCCCTGTATTGAAATTCCACGCCATGCTCCTCAGGAAAACTGTCTATGTGTGTTGTCTTATTAATGTGTTGTATTGTCTCGATGACTAAGGGAATGAATTTATCCGAATGCTCCAACTGTATTGTCAGGAACTCTCGCACGTCATCGTCGTCTGCGATTACGGTTGGAGGGATTGATTCATTTGTGCAAGGATACATTACTTTCATCCTAATATCACAATCTGTTGGTTGACTCTTAATAATCCTGTAAATTCTAGATAGAAGCTCCTCATACATAGTCTCGACACGTAGCAAAAAAGTTTTCGAATCCCCACCAGTGTACGAGTATCGCTTGTTTTCATATTTAATCTCCCCGCCATAACAACAGATGATTCTCATAGACATTATCTGAAAACCAATACAATGATATTATATCAGTGAATCATTAAGCAATGGAAGCTTGCCATAAGATAAAACTTGATTAAATAATAAAGGAGCGACTACTCACGTTCCATAATAGATGACAATGATACATAGCTTAAGGAAATAAAATGTAAGCAATGCATTAAATTTTTTTTTTTAAAATAAACAAGAAGAGCTTATATGGATTATAAATTTAGAGATAGGAATGATTTCATGTGGTGCTTGTAAAATTTAGTAATGCTATCTATCATGGAATATCCGTATAGTCTTCTATTTTAACAAGGGACAATTCTATGATGGCCTAGTACACTTTCAAAAAAAAAAAAAGATACACGAACCTAACATTTCTACATGAGGATTTGGGTTTAAAATATGTTAAACTTACATAGATTTTCAAAGCTAGTCTCAACAAGCAGAGTGTAGGATTGAAATTTCACCTAAATTTTCACTATTAATTTTTTCTAATTGTTGGAACATACGAGAAATGTTGTTTCTGATCAACGAGATGTATTTGGGGATTCGAAATACAAAATCCTAGTCTCAATATGCTCCATTTAGAGCTGGAATTTTTTTCTCAAACCTTTATACATTCACTTCTAATTAGTGCTAATTGCTAAAAATTACAAGAAATATCATTTCTAACTAATGGGATTTCTTGGTGAATTTTCATTTTTAACTCCTAGTACGGGTTTTAAGTGTAGGGAGCGCTTAAATTTGATCTAATGTACAATGTAATGGGTAAGGAACTGCTTACATTGCCTAAACTCGTTTCACCTACTGTCTATTGAGTGTCTTTGCAATGCCATTTCAACTAAGGAAAATTATGGTAAAATTCAAATCCGAAGTTGCTAAGAAGTTTATTGGAGGTCAAGTTCAAGGAACATTCTTGTTTAGTCTAATATATATCATAGCAGTTTGTTTGTTCTCCCATAATTCGTAAGTTTAGTTATAAGTTCAAACGATCATTCTAAAACTTTTTAATGGGGACCTAGGTTAGGTTTCATGGTTATGCAGGCAAACTCCTAGAGAACTTAAAATATTGAGTCTCTATCTTCTCAAATGTCATAATTCTGAAGTGATTCCAACCAAGTTTGAATGACTATTCTAATGATTTCAAGGGAACCTAAGTTTCATTTCTACGTTCAAACAACTAAATCTGAAATTTCCTAAGGGTCTTAAACTTTTACGTCTCTAGGTTCGCAGTTTTCTTTCTTCTGAGGGAATTCTAAATAGGTTCAATTAGCTATTCTAGTAACTAGAGTAGCATGTGGCTTACATTAAGCACCCGATAAAGCTCGTACGTCATGGGTGGATGTTATGCATCATGGCATCATGATACCCATGTACATCCCTTAAATTTTGCCCAGATTGCTCTTTAAATTGTACATATTATCATATCATGATATTAAACATCAACACATGAATTTAACATGGATTCTTATAATTCCTCTAAGCTCAAATGACGGCCCACAAATGTGTCATATCAATCTCAACTATGGTAAAGCAATTTGAAATATTTAAAAGTTCATTCAACATTCAACAAATATTCCACATTGTATGGTTTATAAGACAAAATAAAATGTAATTTGACGGTTCTTGTCATATCTATTAAAAATATACCTATATTTAAGCAATCACAAATGTACCATAAGGGGATACAAGGCTAAATTCTCTACACATAGTTAATTAGAATTAGAGTAATAGGAATTTAAGCATTACATCATATACATTAATACTAAATATTAAGCACTTGATAAATTTGAGCGAGCTTTGGAAAAAATGGAATAAACCTCAATTAAAATTAAGCACGGCAAACATGGAAATGATTAAGGAAAACATGAAAATTCAGCGACGCAACCTATAAATTGAACGAGGCAAACTAGAAATTCAGCGATGCAACCTATAAATTGAACGAGGCAAACTAGATATTCAAAGAGGAAAAAGCGAAAGTTCAGCGAGACAGGCTAGAAATTGGGCGAGGTAAACTAGAAATCGATCGAGGGAAAAATGAAATCGATCGAGGGAAGTTCGAATTTGAGTGATGCAAAAGAAATAATTGAGTAAGGGAAGCCTGAAAATTTAACGACGTAACCTAGATTTTGAACAAGGCAAACTAGAAATTCAGCGAGGGAAGATGGGAAAATTGAGCGAGGTAAAGTATATATTGAGCGAGGCAAACTGACATTTGAGAGAAGAAAGATGAAATTGAGCATGAAAAACTGAAAATTGAGCATGACAAACTAAAAATTGAGCAACACAAACATGAAATTGAGTGAGACAAGAATGAAATTCATCGAGGCAAACATGAAATTTATCAATGCAAACATTAAATTGAGCGAGCCTAGCATGAGATTGTGTTGGGCGAACATTAAATTGAGCAATTCTACCATGAAATTGAGTTCGGCGAACATTTAATTGAGTGAGCCTAGCATGAAATTGAGTTGGACGAACATTGAATTGAGCGAGCCTAGCATGAAATTGAGTAGGGCAAACATTGAATTGAGCGAGCCTACCATGAAATTGAGATGGGCAAACATTGAATTGAGCAAGCCTAGCATTAGCATTAAATTGAGCTGGGCAAACAAGAAATTGAGTGACCCTAAAATCAAATTGAGTGAGCCCTAAAATGAAATTGAGTGAGCTTCAAATGGAATTAAACGAGTTTCACATGAATTTAAACGATCAACGCATAAAATTAACTAAGCCTAACAAATGAAATTGTAAGAGCCTGACATGAAATTCACCGAACTTCACATAAAATTCGACGAGTAGTCGATCAATTGTTGTTGAATTCTGCTCGTCTCAATTTCGGTGAGTTCTTTCTTCAAATTAAAGTGTGCAATGGTTAAGTTTGACCAAGCACTTTTGCTGAATTTTCATAGGTACTTAGTTAATCGTTGTTCAATACTACAAAGGAAAGTATCTATAAACTACACTAGGGTTTTTTTTAAATATCTGTACCTCCAGCGACCGTAGCCTTGCTCAATGCAAGTTGAGGACGGATGCTTTCAAGTAAGGGATTAATTTAAACTCTTTGGAAGATTGGAAGTGCAACCACTTTGGAGGATTCCACGTAACCCTCACCAAGATGGAAAATGCTAAATGTAGAATGATAACATGGAGATGATAAAGTTTGAATTTCAGTAAGATAAATGGTAAGAAAGACGGCCGTGCGTCGGTTTTCCGTTGCAATGGAACTTAGTTGAAAAAAAGCGCATGTGTTTTTTGTTGAAGGGAGAAGTAAAGCAACGGCAGTAAAAAGTAAAAAGGAGGGGGCAGTTTCGTCCTTGAAGTCGCTGTCCGCACGTGCTAGTTTAAGTTGGTAACTTAAGTTTGTAGTCCTTCATAAAAACCGCTGGGTAAAAGGTTTTGTCTACAGTGGTCATTTTCTCGCGTCCATTTATAAAATGCATTCGTTCCAGGCGGACGCCAGCGGATATCCGGCGAAGGGCTTTTGCAGGTGCTGGGATGCTAATTGGGTTCCACCGTGATATTTTTTTTATAAATCCACTCTGTCCATCTGTTTTTCCAGATCATTTTAGAACAAAATATAAAAAATCAGAGGATCCAAAACTAAAGTCGGCCATACAAAAGGGAAAACTAGGAAAAGAGTTTCATAACATTGAAACCTTCCTGGGCTCACCTTGATGTTTCTATGCTATCCAAACCGTTTATAAGGTCACTTCCACTAAGATTAAGGGAAAACAAAGAAACTTAACCTTATATGAAACTTTTGTGGCCATGAAAAATTTTCAACGGTGGTAACTAAATCCCCACTGTTTCCACTCGCATGGACGCCTTGAGTTTTGGATACACCTGATTTTTGGTTTCTTGATCTAAAATGATCTGAAAAAACAGATGGACGGAGTGGATTTCTCAAAAGGTGGACCCCAGCTAGCATCGCCGCGCAGGAACTTCGTGCGAACGGCTTTGCAGGAAATCCGCGTCCTTTATAAATCGAACACGTGGCTTAAACTATGCCGTCGAAAATTGTGGGTCCTGCTAGATGGTTTATAAACTACTTATTTGGGATTGAGAAATCAATCTGATTGCTGGGTTGTGAGTTTTGACCGTTCTTCTCCAACGAGCGTAGCTCTTACCACGTGCGTGCCACGTGTACAGCTGATGAGTGCATGGGACGCGGCTTCGGTGGATCCCGGATCCACCAGGGTGGGTGGATTGGATGGATCCTTGACTGCGGGGCCCAATGTATGTGCCTCACATCCACGCCGTCCATCCATTTTGACAATTCATTGTAGGCATGCTTTAAAAGACGAAGAAGATCCAAATCTTAGATCAACCACACCAAAAGAAACAGTGGTGATTGAATGCCCACCATTAGAAACTTCTTGGGGGGCCATTGGAATGTTTATTTTCAATCCAACCTGTTGATAAGGTCACGGGGACATGGACGAAGGGACCACACAAATATAAGCTTCATCCAAAACTTTTATGGCCCACGAGAAGTTTTTAATGGCCAATAACCACTGTTTCATATGGTATGTTGCACATGAGATTTGGATCCTCTTCATTTTTGGTATCATACTCTAGAATGAGCTGGGACGCGGATTGCGTCCTACCCCCGCCCGGACGGTAATCCGTCCGGGCAGGGCTCTGTGGGCTCCACCGTAATTTAAGTGTTTTATCCATGCTGTTAAATGATTTTTTAAGATAATTTTATCATGTAAGCTAAAAAATGAGACAGGTCCAAGGCTTATGTGGACCACATCAAAGGAACCTGCAGTGATAATCACACCCACTGTTGAGACCAACGTTATGTTTTTCACCGTACAACCTATTCATAAGGTCCTGTAGACGTGGATGAAGTGAAAGCACAAATATCAGCTTGATCTGAAACTTCTCCGGCTCCCAGGAAGTTTTTAATGGTAGAAGTTCAATCCCCACTTTGTGGTCCCCTTGAACAGTAGACGCAGTAGACCTGCCTCATTTTTTTGGTTAATATATTAAAATTATCTGAAAAAATCATTGAACAGTGTGGATAAAACACTTAGATCACGGGGGGGCCACAGAGCCCTGCCTAGACGGATTACTGTCCGGGCGGGGGTAGGGCGCAATCCGCGTCCGAATGAGCTGTCAAAACCGATGAACGGCGTAGATTTAAGGCATATACATCAGTACAATGGGGCTTATGTTTCCGTGAATCCAAACGGTTGATATGATGTCAATCACAAGGGTTAGCCGACGAAGGAATCCGATGAAAGATCCTAACGATAGAATATGTGGACTTTGAACAGTTGCTGCATTTTCTTTGTTAACCTTACATCTATTGGCCAACTACTGAAGGGTTAGATTTTCTTGTCCATCCATAAGATCTGTTGCATAGGCCTTTTATGGTGAGGCTCACAGTATCAACAGCTTAGATCGCTAAACCATGGGCCTCATTTTGTAAGAACTTAAACGGTGATGTACAAAGAGGATTTGTGCAAGCATTGTGCTGGCTTTCGGTTTGGTTTTCGTCACGCGTGACGTGTGCAGATATGTCAAAATCGAACCAAGATAGGTCAATTTAAATTGCATATCCCAATTTAAACTAAACAATTTGATCCCATGCACCAAGATAGGTAGATGCATTTATTGCAATCATATATGACCGGGTTATCAAAATAGTTGTAAAATGATTATACAAGTTGGAGGATGGAGTTCTTCCTCTTAAGATAGGTCACGACTTGCCTTTCATATGAAATGACTTTAATATAGATGTGCAATCAAACAAAAAGGAACACTACATGGTCAATCATAAGGAGCAATTACAATAGGCCCTTTCAAAAGAACTGCTTATAATGGTGGTGTAAACAGTTTAGTCTATGAGCATAAACTTTGATTATAGTTAAGAATTATTGCTACTGGATTATCGCTATTCTTATGATAGAGCTAAGCTATTATAAAGAAAGATAAATTTGATTAATTGGTATGAGACAATTTGCTTTGCTGAACTTCTTACTATTTATAGATCTTTATTGTGGCTTCTTTTCAAGTGTTTCTCTTCTTTATTTCAACAGTTATGGCAGCTGAACCATTGTCACGTCGGTCTTTCAGATCCTTATGTCTTTTCGTGTCCCACCGAGAGTGTAAAAAATTATTAGCTTTTGGTTTGGTTTTGGTCACGTGTAGTGTGTGCAAGCGTGTTAGAACTGATTTATGACTCGATTCAAACCGAACAACTTGACCCCAAGCGCTAAAATAGGCAAATACGTCGAATGCAATCGTATATGGCTGAGATCTAAGAAGATCGATCACCTATTCGACCACTCGCAAAATAGGTATAAAACGATCAGGTGAGAGTTGGAGGGTGGGATTCTTTCTCCAAAGATGGTTTGAAACTCTCCTTCCATATGAAAGGACTTTAATATATGGGTGCAATCGAACAAAAAGAAATACTCACAGTCGGTCATAGGGATCAATTATAATAGGCCTTTCCAAAATAACTACTTGTATTGGTGATGTGAACAGTCCGACATATGAGTATAGACTTGGATTACATCTAAGGATTACTACTATTGAATTATCGCTACTCATAGGATAGAGCTAAGCTATGATAAGGAAAAATAAATTTGATTGGTTTGTTGGATTAGTATGAGATGATTTGCTTTGTTGAACTTCTTGTTATTTATAAATCTTTATTGTGGCTTCTCTTCAGGCATTTATCTTCTTCATTTCAATGACAATGGTAGTTGAACCGTTGCCACATCAGTCTTCCAGAACCTTTTGTCTCTTCATGTCCCTTTCATTGTTATTTTCTGTTTGACTACTTTCTGCCTCTTGGACTTTTAAGCCGTGCCTCGTCATCAGATGATGTGTATCATCCAGCTTAGCGCCAACTCTACTTCCATGAAAAATGCTCCAAATATCTCTAAAGATCTATAACATGCTATACATATTCATACAATGATATATGTCCTTTCCTCATTGGCTATTTCAGGAATGGTTGTCACGCCCCAAACTCGGAAACCGGGCTCACAGAATTCCCGATCGCCGAATCCGGCGCCGACAGCCTCCGTAGAATCCCATTCTCGGCTCCTAGCCAGGTTCCGATCCTAGGATGCTACGAGGAGGATTTTTAATGTCAGTTTGATTCGTACTAAGCATAACCAAAGGCATAACCCACAAACAACAACCAAGCACTCCATTACATTTCCACTATGATCAAAAACTTAACAAGTACAATGAGCATAAAGGAAAATATAATGGTAAGAAACAAAAACTCCAAACGCTCTGCAACGTGCTCCTGCCTCAGCGTTGCTGCGATCCGATGTCACCCGCACGCAACGGTCGTACATAAGCTTACAGAAAGCTTAGAGGGTGGTGAAAGTGTGTGCGCAAGGTAGTAATATAAACATGCAATGACAGAGTAATGCGAAATATGCAGATGAAACCATAATATCATGAGCCGTACCAAGGCTTATGCGATGCAAGACATGAATGGTATCGGCCACCCCAAGGCCATGCGATGTGCAATGCAACTCAAGCATACAGATCCTCATCAATGTCCACACATCAGTACAACTCAAAGTATGGAATATCACCGGGGTCTAGTACACTCTAAACCAGATTGCCGCCACATCGCGCGCAATAAGGTAAGTGGAAGAGACCACACTATCCGTCTGCCAATATCGGGCGCGACTCGTTGATAGCGGACCCATTCCTCGAGCTGGTCAGACTCAGCCTAGCATTGCCCCCTACTCTCGGGCGGGTAAGGCCGCACCCCCTTCCAACCGACCACGACACAGTGGAGAGTATAACCAACTGGTATTTGGTACTCAGCGCTCATCTACCCACTCGGTCTAGACGTTGGAGCAACCTCTTGGTACCATAAGGGTTTAGGGACTTTCACCCAGGGATATCAATAGCACCCCATGTAGAACATAATTTTCGGTATCCAATCCTGCCAACCACGATGCGTCTGTGGAGGCTACGGCCCTGGTGTCGCTAGGGCGTACAATAACCATGTCACACAAATGCGGAATGCATGAATCACGCTATCCAGTCATGCAACCAATTCTGCGCATATCGTGCGCTCATGTAGGGCAACACCGCCGAACCGGGAGCCCATAAACAACCTGCTCGAAGGCAAATGCTATGATCGGACAATTCTCACGTCAAACATACATATGATGCGTATGATCGTGAGTCATGGAACTGTACTAAACATGTTATAATAAAATGAACTATCTTATAATGCAGATGGACCTGGACGGCCTACACACAATAAGTACGACCTAGTAATGGGCCCTAAGGAGAGTCGTAATGTGGACATCCAACCAGCATTACACTCACAATGTGGACGTCAAACCAACATTGCTCTCAAGGCACGATCTTTGTAAACGTTAGTACTTAGTCTGTAATGGATTTACACATTGCAATGGACCGTAGGTTATCCCCATTGGACCTTACATATATATCAAATGGGCCTTATCTTATGGGCCTTTTATTCATCAGATGGGCCATATAAATGGGCCACACTAATGGGTCTTGTGTGCATTGCAATGGGTCAAAACTCGTGGGCCTAGCATTGCATCAAATGGGCTTAACTCATGGGTCGAATGGGTCACACCAATTGAATCCATATGAACGCCAAAAGGGCCTTAACCCTTAGGCATTATATGAGTTCAATGGGCCTAAACCCCTATGCCTTATGGTACATCAAATGGGCCTAAACCCGTAGGCTTTAAACAATCAAATGGGCCTGATCCCATGGGCTCAAAAATGCAACAAATGGGTCCAATTTCAATGGCCTTGGAATACATCAAAAGGGCCTAGTCCAATGGACTTAGAACATAACAAGTGGGCCTAAACCCATAGGCCTTTTACAAAGCAAATGGGCCTAGCCCATAGGCCTTAAATAGTCTAAATGGGCCTAACCTATAGGCCTTGCATGCATGACAAAGTGGGCCTAAACCCATGGACCCTTTTTATAATCAAATGGGTTTAGTCCCATGGGCCTTACAATATATCAAATGGCCTAGTCTTATGGCCTTAGAATATATCAATTTGGGCCCAATCCCATGGCCTTACATAAATCAAAGTGGGCCCCAATGAACTACTGTAACTGTATTAGGATGGTCCTCAAAACAGGCCAAGGTGAGGTCCATATGAGCTAAGGATCTAACTCATTCTTTAGGCCTATGACATAAAACAGGTTCTTAAAATGAATGGACGGTTTGGATGCAGCCCATGCATCATGGGTGGGTCCCATTGCCGCTGGACAGCGGGGTGGCATGTCCATCAAGGAGGGCTCCACCGTCCGCTAGACGGTGGAGGTAACGCAGCAACCAGGTGGGCGCCACCGTCCACTGGACGGTGGGCTAAAACGCATGCATCATGGTGGGTCCCATGTGGGGCCCACCCTGTAATATTTATATGACATCCGACCCATTGATAAGGTCAAACAGACCTGGTTAGGGGGAAAACATAAATTTCAGCTTGATCCAGCACTTCTGTGGGCCCCAAAAACTCTTCAACGGTAGAATTCAATTCACACTGTTTCACGTGGTGTAGGCCACCTGAGCTTTGGATTTGTCTCATTTTTGGAGGGGGCCCACCTGAGGAGGGGACCCGCCTCATGAACGGCGCAGATAAGTCATATACATCAGGTGGGGCCCACGGCAGCAGCCATGGGTGGCTGCACGTTGCCCGCCCGCCCGACGTGCAGCGCCTGCTGCACGTCACTGCAAATGTCAGAGAGAGGCAAAGCCTCTTGTTTTAACAAAATTTCGGAAAAACTTGATTTTCGGGATTTTTCGTGCATGTGACCCACGTTTCATAGATCCACTCCGCCCATTATGTTCAGTAGTCCAAAAAAAACTTAAAGAGTCTAAGGTTGGACATTTTTCAGCGTATAGAACAATAAAATGGGCCTTAAAAGCCTTTAAAAGGTTAGAAATACCATTTTCTATGGTATGGCCCGCCTGATCATCAGATTGATCTCGTTCTTTGGTTCAACGCCTAAAATGGCCTTGAAAACGGAATAGGCGGCGTGGATTGAACATAAACATCAGGGTGGGGCCCATACGAGGGGACCACCCCAAAACTTCTTTTCTTCTTTCTTTTTTTTTTTTTTTTTTTGTTTACAGGGACGTCCAGCGTCCCAGACGCTGGACGATGGACCTCCTTAGAAAATAGTGTGGTGGGCCCTGATGAAGTGGGCCACCACTGAGGTTTGTCATGGATTCAACATATAAGGTGGGCCCCACTTGAATAAAAATTTACATGAGATAAACCCCAAGGTGGGGTCCATTCAAGTGGGCCACACAACCTCATCTCATAAATTAAGATAAAATAAAATAAAAATAATAAAAAAATAAAAGAGAGAGAGAGAGAGACATGGAGAGTGGGACACGGCTTGTGATGGAGGGACCCCGACATTATGGGCCCTCCCTTGCAATGAATCATACAATATACGGATCCTGTTGAACATGGGACCATCAAAAGTGTAAATCAATGGTGGAGATCCATTCCCCACCGATATGGACGGTCTAGATGACCTTTTGCAATGAAATAAACATCATGATGGGGTCCATGGAGAATGGCCCCATCATGGAACGATCATGATGATCCATGTGGTCCATCGGCCACATATTAGGGCCCCAAGTGAGATCCACACCATTGATCGGTGGGCCTCACTTGGCCCATCATAAAACAAGTAAAACTACTCTATAGATGCACCCACCGTCCGATCTTCTCACTCCTAGGGGTTCCTTGGCACCTTAGTTTCAACTTCAATGGTTAAGATGAAGAATGGAGGGTTGAGATGGGAGATTTTGGGGTAGGAAGGTGGGCCACTTGGAGTTTAGGGAAGCTTGAGAATTTCCATACGTGGGATCTCTTGGAATTTTTTTTTGTTGCTTGAAAATTTTGAAATGAGAAAGAAAGAAAGAGAGAGAGTGATATAAAGGGAGAGAGAGAGAGTGATGGATGGATGGGTGAGTGATGGTTGTGTAAGAAAAGCTTGACTTTTGAGGCTTTTGTGTAAGAGAGGTATGGGTGGTGAAGACTTTGGTGGCTTTTTGTGTAAGAGAGGTATGGGTTTGAGAGACTTTTGTGGTTGCTTGGGAAAAGGGATGGAAGTGATATGTACTTGACATGGGATGGATTGATGGGTGATTGATTGATGGGATTGATGTGATTGATGTGACACATCGTAGAGATTCTCTTGAGTTTCGCAACGCGTGGCGTTTTCTCGCACCGAACGTTGGCCCATATCTCTTGACCAGGGTATCGCCTCGGCACGCGAGTCGCGACATCAGAACCGTAACGACGGCGCGGTCGCTATGGTATTGGTCTCGAACTGAGTCGACTCGGGTTGTCGGTACATGAATCAGGGTCGCGCGTCGATATCGTTTAAGGGTCGAAAGTTGTCGGAATTCGACCGGTAAGACCGCGGAAGTGTATGGAAAGGTACGGACCAAGATACGGGTCTTACAATGGTCAAAAAATAGGGTCTAACACACTGCAAGATAGTTTTTTTTTAAAAGAATTCAAGTCAATCAACAGAGAATCGATATCTCTGTTACTTTTCCAAAAAGGTTTTCAAAAGAATACCTCATTAATCATACCATTGTCAGTTCAATACCTTCATTTACATATCTATTTAACCTATTAAATGGTCTGTAATCAGAGATTAGGGTATGAAAAACATATCTAGGGCTTTAGGGTAGCAAAGGGCATTTAAAACTAGGGTTTTGTGATTTCAAGGTATATTCTTGATTGGTAAGCTCTCTTACATCTCTTGTAAACAGTGATTTCATAGTGGATTCATTATCGCTTTGTGCCATGGTTTTTTCCTGTGAGGGTTTTTCCACATAAAACCTTGTGTTCCATTTGTACTTGGTTTGATTGATCTCTTATTGTTTGATTACAACTCAAGGTTACTTCTGCGTGTCCCCCTAACAAGTGATATCAGAGCTAACGTTAGGGTTTTTTGAGTTTATTGAATATGAAACATTTCATCTAAGGGATTGAACATTAAGTATGAAACATAGAAGTTTACTGGAAAAATAACTTTGAACTATGGAAGGTTAAGATAAAAGGCCTCCTAGTACAACAAGGATTGCAACAAGCTCTCCTTAGCAAGGTGAAGCATCTTGCAACTTTGATAGATGACGAGTGAGATGAACTAAACAAGAGGGATACAACCTCGATACAATTGTGTTTAGTGGACAATGTCCTATGTAATGTCCTATATCGAAAGACCACCACAAGGGTATAGATGAAACTGGATAGTTTATACATGAAGAAATCCTTAAGCAGTCATTTGTATCTTAAGAAATAGTTCTATAATCTTAAGATGGCAGAAGGGTCTGATATCAACAAACACATGACCACGTTCACTGAATTGCTCTATAAACTGACGAATGCGGAGGTTAAGATTGGAGATGAAGACCAAGCCTTAATTCTGCTGAATTTGGTTCTACCATCTTATGAGAATCTTGTAGATACTTCGATCCACGGTAGAGATACCATCGACGTCGAAATTGTTATCCCATCCCTTCATGAGAAGCATTTGAGAAAGAAAGACAATAGCGATGGTACCTCTACAGATGCATTGGTTGCCATTGGAAGAAATTTTGAACAAGAGACTGAAATTTTTTTATCGCGGTTTAAATCGAAAGAAAATAGCAAGATGAAGTGCTAGAATTGTGGGATGACATGACATATGAAGAAGGAATATAGGAACTATAAGGCATGAAAGGGAGAAAAATATGAGAATGTGCCAAATAAAGGCCAACATAACACAATAATGCGAGGAGGTGGATGGTGGTGATGTTTTGACCACATCCAAATTTGGTTACCTCAGTAATTACTGTTTTTTAGATTCGGGAGCCTCATACTACATAACTTCTCACAAAGATTGGTTCACTAGTTACAGCGAGTACGAAGGTAGATAGGTTTTTATTGGCAATGACATTTCCTGTAAGATGATTGGTATTGGTTCAGTGCGCATCAGGATACTCGTTGGAATGGAGCTTATCCTAACGAATGTGAGATACGCTCATAACCTCAGGAAGAATCTTATCTCTCTTAGGACTCTCGAGGCATTTGGCTACAAATTACTAGTTATGATAGATTTTTAAAGTTTTGAAAGGAGCACTCGTAATAATGAAAGCGTAGTGGAATAACAATCTCTACAAGTCAATCGGGAATACCGTATTGGGTGGAGCTGTAACATTTGTAGCGGAGTCCACATCGGCACGTTTGTGGCATGCTCGTTTAGGTCAGATGAACGAGCACGATATGAAGGTACTTTCTGATCGTAGCTTGATTCTTGTTTTTAAAAGCATTGATTTTCATATATATGAACATTGTATATATGGTAAATAATCTCGGTTAATTTTTAAGACTAGAAAGCATGTATGTAAGGGGGTGCTAAAATATGTGCATTCAGATGTATAGGGGCCATCGCCCGTTGTTTCCATTAGGGGTTTTTGTCTCATTCATAAATGATTACTCCAGGAAAGTATGAGTTTATTTCTTAAAAATAAATTTGATGTATTTGCCACATTTAAGGTGTGGAAGGCAAGGGTTGAAAAGCATACAAGGTAGAAACTCAAGGTTTTAGGGACAAACAATGGAGATGAATTCACTTTAAAGGAATTCAACTAGCTTTGCAAAGATGAGGGGATTGTGTGCATAATACAGTTAGTTACACACTGGAGTAGAACGGTGTGGCGGAACGGATGAATTGGACCCTCTTGGAGAGAGTCCGAAGTGTGTTGAGCAATGTCAGATTGGGCAAGGAATTGTGAACTGAGGCCATTAACATGGCTTGTTACCTTGTGAATCGGTCCTTGTCTACGCCGATAGAATGTAAGATTCTAGAAGAAGTGTGGAGTGGTAATGAAGTAGACTACTTACAGTTGCAGATATTTGATTGTGACTCTTATTCTCATATACCGTTAGTTGAGAGAGATAAGCCAGACCAAATAGCTAAGAAGTGTATTTTTGTGGGCTATGGTGATTTTGTGAAAGGGTACAAGTTGTACGACTAAGTCACACAGAAGATCATAATTAGTTGAGATGTTAGGTTTGATAAAAATTCCTTATTCTGAGAGGATGAACATAAGGAACTGGAGAAATCAACGATCATTGATGTCGAGATTGAAAAAGAAGATACACAGGCAGAGCCTAAGCTGCAAGCAGGGGTATTGGAGCAGGGGGAGCAGCCAACACTTATAAGAAATCCGTTGAGAGATCTCAAATTGTCAATTAGATACAGGGATGACTCAAATGTCATATTCACCCTCATTATGGATGAGGGGGATCCGTATACCTTTCATGAAGCATTAAATAGTTTTGATGCTAAGAAGTGGATGATGGGAATGCATGAAGAGATAAACTTTTTCTATAAGAATGAGACATAAGAGCTGATGGAGCTTCCAATTGGGTGAAACTGATTGGTTGTAAATGGATTTACAAGAAAAAGCAGGATAGATACAAGGTGAGATTAGTTGCAAAAGGGTATGCGCAGAAGGAGGGTGTCAACTTTAGTGAGATTTTTACGCATATAGTCAAGCAATTATCTATCGGATTTGTTTTGACACTGTTTGCCCAATACAACCTGGAATTAGAACATATTGATGTGAAGAATACTTTCCTACATAGGGAGTTAGAGGAGCATATTTACATGAAGCAACTAGAAAGTTTTGAAGTAAAAAGGGGTTCAGAATAAAGTTTTTATGTTGAGGAGGTCGTTAGACGGCTTGAAACAATCTCATAGGCGATGACACAAAAGGTTTGATACTTTCATGATGGGTCAGCGATTTACAAGGAGTGAGTATGATCATTGTGTTTATTAGAAGACACTAGATGATGGACAATTCATTGTACTGGTAGTGTACGTAGATGACATGCTTATTACCAGTCATAGCATGTCTGAGATTGATACGTTGAAGATTTAGTTATTATGGACATTTGAAATGAAAGATCTGAGGGTTACAAAGAAGATTATCGGCATAGATATTCATAGATATAGACATAGGAGCAGGCTACAGTTATCACAGGGTGAATACCTTGAGAAGGTATTGATAAAGTTTGGTATGGACAAGGCAAGAATGGTTAACACACCACATGCTAATCACTTTAATCTTTCTTCTTAATAATGTCCTACTACAAATGAAAGCAAGCGATGTCTCATGTGCTCTATTCGAGCGTTGTTGGCAGTTTGATGTATATCATGGTCTCTATGAGACCTACCATTTCACATGAAGTGGGTGTTATGAGTAGATACATGGCTAACCCCGACAAGCAACACTGGGAGGCTGTGAAATGGTTACTTCGGTATATTCGAGGTACAATGGATTACATCTTGACATTTGAAAAGTCAGAGGACAAGTTGATAGGTTATACGAATGCCGATTACGCAGGAAATGTAGATAACAGGATATCAACTTCCGGTACTCGTTTGTGCTAGCTTGTGGGGGACTCTTTCTATAAATGAAGCTAAGTAGATGGCGGTGACAGACGTATTCAAAGAAGGCGTTTGGTTGAGAGGGATGATAAATCAGCTTGGGCTTCAGCAGGAAGCCGTGTCAATTAATTATGACAACAAAAGCGCGATTAATATGGCGAAGAACTCTATTTATCACTCTCGTATTAAACACATTGACGTTTGTCATCATTTTATCCGATATGTGCTTAAGGAAGGCAAAATGACTCTTGAGAAGATCCACATAAGCATGAATCCGACAAACATGCTTACAAAGGTAGTTTGTACAAAGAAGTTCAAGTTTTATGCGACTTCTCTGGGCTTGGCGAAGACTTGACGAAGGCAGGGTGGGCACGAGAAGCGACGGCGATGGTGTAGGCGTGTAGCTATGATAAAGGCAATTAGAGATCGAGCTTGAAGCTGTAGTTTGTGAAGATTGAAGACATGGTGGAGATTATTGTTTGATGTCTTAAATCTGTTTGTAACTGGGTCTATCGATGGGATTGACAGACCGCTCAATCCCATCAAGAAAATCTAAATTTTTGGCCTTTACTCGCTTGATAGTTTCTAGGTCCAAATCGATATGATCAAAGGTGGCTTCAATCCTATCGACAGACGTCAATGGCACTCAATATGATCAAAGCTCCCATTGATAGACTTGCACGATTTTACGGAATTGTCGGCTTTGTTTCCTATTTCAGTTTTTAACCTATTAAAGGGTTTGCAATCGGGGATTAGGATATAAAACACATTTCTAGGGCTTCTGGGGAGCAAAGGGAGTTCAAAGCTAGGGCTTTGTGATATTTGTGGTGTATTCTCGATCGGTAAGCTCTTCCATCTCTTGTAAACATTGATTTCATTGTGGATTTGTTATCGTTTTGTGCCATGGTTTTTTCTCCTGAGGGTTTTTTCATGTTAAATCTTGTGTTCCATTTGTGCTTAGTTTGATTGATCTCTTATTGTTTGATTATAACTCGGGGTTGCTTCTACACATCCCCCAACAGAAATAACTACTACTTTCTCATATCTTCTGTTAAAAAAAAAAATCTCTACGTCGAGTACCGTCTATTTTCTCATCTACTCTTCTTTTTTTGTAGGTGAAGAAGATACCGGAAACATTTTCGTCAGTTGAGGATTACGTTGAGTCATATATCTTTCCTTTGATAGAGGAAACACGTGCAGACTTGTTCTCTACTTTAAAAGCTATCTCTGATGCTCCTTTTGCTGAAATAACAGCTATAGAGGAATCAAATTACACACCAGATTTGTCTTAATTACTTCATCGAAGTTAGTGTTTGGAAACGTAGATCAGGTTTTGGTTACAAACCAATGCCTGGAGATATTTTGATTCTTTCTAATGTGATTCCAGTGGCAGCAGCAGATCTTCAAAGATATGGCAAGACTTATTTTCTGGCATCAGTTACTAATCCTGAAATTCCTTTTATTGATGAAAAAGAAAATTCAAAGTCAGTTACTTTGGTTACTGAAGTTGAATTGGATGAAGAATACCACAAGGGTTTTCGAATTAAAGTATCAAAGAGCATCGAAGTTGCAGATGTAATGGAGAATTCACTTTATGCAATTTTTCTTACAAATTTAACTACAAACAATCGGATATCGAAGGCTCTAAGCTTGGGGGCTGATGCGGACAATGAAAATCTGAATATGATCAGAGAGGTTCTGAACACCAAGCCCTTGGTATGTAGACTTGATTCTTCTGCATTTTCTGTAATTTAGAAAAATTACATGATACATTTGCGTTGTATGAAAATTGGCAATCCAAATGCACAGGCTCTATGTAATGGCATATATATCTATCTTATCTAAATGGTCCAATTTTTAGGTCCCATTTTTCATGGTCCATAACTAAAAATCTCAGTAAAATGATGATCAAACTTATACCAATTGGTGAACTTCAAATGGATGGATAAAATAATGGTCCTAGGTTGAGATCTTCCATCAATCTGATTTTGGGCACTAAGAGGGGCCCAAGATTCGGATGATTTGGATTGAGGTACTTATGCCATGTATATGGTCGTAGGGTTGTCAAGTGGCCAGGCCTGGTTTTGTTTGGCTTTGATTTTCAACTGCACTGTGTGGATAATCATACTCTGCTAGTGTAAATGCATAATGAATTAGTATTATTGTTGTTGCTATTCATACTTGCTTCTGCATTTGTTTTCATTGGCTCTTCTCCATTATATATATATATATATATATATATATATATATATATATGAGTCATGCTCCCCTGAGCACCTACACACGTGCGCACCTTTGCACACGTGCCATGGATGTCTAATCCGAACGGTCCATGTGATGCGGAATCCCATTAAACCTCATGGGACAAATTTTCACCCTGATCTAAAATTCTGGTGGGCCATAGTAGAGATAAATGCAAATCAAGGGAAGAAACTGCTAACATTTTTCATGTGGATCAAAGTTTTAAATCAAAGTAAAACTTCGGCACAGGAGGTTTCACGAGGTGCTGCTTCACATGAACGGTTCAGATTTTGGATCCAAGTCACGTGTGATGGGTTCTCAAAAAAGTTTGTACGTAGTACGTACGAACTGATTCGCAGGTGAGCGTTCCGCTATATATATATATATATATATATATATCGGCAATTGGGTGTAATTTTCTCATAGATGTAGAGAGTAATGGTCTTATATTTGTCATGTCAGGACGAGAGCTCATGCAATGCCTGTTCTTTTGGAAAAATAGATGACTGGGCTACTAAATTCTATGGTGATTTAATCTCTTTAAATATGAATGACTCGCAATTGGATGCAATCTTAAGTTCTTTATCGGCGATACAATGCAAGCATTCGCGTTCAATCAAACGTATCTGGGGCCCACCTGGGACAGGAAAGACTAAAACCATTAGTGCATTACTTTGGGTGCTCTTGGAAATGAACTGCAGAACCCTTACATGTGCACCAACAAACGTTGCAGTCAACACAAGTTTGCTTACGTCTATTGAGCTTAGTCAAAGAATATCGTGGACGGGGTGATGAAAATGGATTCTCTTGTTTTTCCCTGGGTGATGTGGTGCTATTCGGAAACGAGGATAGAATGTCAATAGATGAGGATTCTCAACTACAAGAGATATTTTTGGACTATTGTGCTGATAGGCTTGCCGAATGCTTTGCACCTGAATCTGGATGGAAAAATATGCTAGTCTCATTGATATCTTTACTCGAAGATTGTGTCCCTCACTATCACAATTATTTGGAAGACAAAAAGGAAGATGAGACTAATAGTTTTAGGGAGTTTCTAAAGAAGCAGTTGGAGGCCATTGCAGTACCCCTTTGTGACTGTTTGAGGCTTCTGCAGGTCCATTTAACTAAAAGTTTCATTTCTGAAAATGTATCTGCAAACATTGTTGCTCTTTTCAGTTTTCTTGAAACTTTTGGAAGTTTGTTGTGCGCCAGAGGTGTTTCTGATAAAGAACTAGCGGAAATCTGTTTGCCTGAAGATCCAGAGAGTGAATATTTTCCATCTACAAATTTGCTGCTTAGTGCCCATTCCATGTTGGAGGACTCTGCCATAAAGGCTTTGGACAAAACGAGAAGAGAATGCCTTTGTATTTTAAGAGTACTTAAAGACACTCTTCAGTTACCCCTTATTATTGGTTAGGATTGGATAAAAGGATTCTGCTTGAAGAATGCTATGCTCATTTTCTGCACTGCTTCTACTGCATCTTTGTTGCCCCATTATGAGATGGTTATTGATGAAGCTGCACAGTTAAAAGAATGTGAGTCAGTTATTCCACTTCGAACCAAGGGTATACAGCATGCTGTTCTCATTGGAGATGAGCGTCAGTTGCCTCCTATGGTGAAGAGCAAGGTCTGGGTCTGCTCCTCTTTTAAATGCTACAATCTTTTAATTGTTATTTCACTTCATTTATCTTTTGGGCTTGATTTTTTTGTTTTAGATCTCTGGGGAAACTGGGTTCGGAAGAAGTCTTTTTGAAAGGTTGGGTTTGCTGGGGCATCAGAAACATCTGCTCAATATGCAGTATCGCATGCACCCTACAATAAATGCTTTCCCAAATTCCAAGTTTTATGATGGCCAGATTTTGGATGCTCCAAATGTCACAGATGCTAGTTATGAACGGCATTATCTTCGGGGAAGTATGTATGCTTCTTATTCATTCATACACATTGCTGATGGAAGGGAGGAGAAGGATGGAACTAGTTGGAAAAATATGGTCGAGGTGGCTGTTGTCTTGAAAGTAATCAGAAGCCTTTTTGAATGTATGAGTACTTTCCGTTGATTGTTTGTTTTTCGTTTTTGAGAATCCATGAAATATTGATGTGACATTTTCTTGTTGTAGATTTCTTCTTGATGTCAACTTAGTCAATTTTTGTTTCTGCTACATCGAAAATTTCTTTCCAAAACCATGCTGTAGTGGTAGTTACAGAAGAAATGTATGTTCCAAGTTATTAATAGGAGTCGGAAATGAGATCTATTAGAGGAGAAGGAAAAGATAAGAAATAGAGAAAATAGGAGAATCTTTCTCAAATAGAATGAGAGTGTGGACCCATTGTCATAGAGGAGAAATGGG
The DNA here is from genome assembly GCA_037074715.1 of Magnolia kwangsiensis. Taxonomy (NCBI): domain Eukaryota; kingdom Viridiplantae; phylum Streptophyta; class Magnoliopsida; order Magnoliales; family Magnoliaceae; genus Magnolia; species Magnolia kwangsiensis. The sequence goes on along the minus strand of CM073572.1, from coordinate 43,061,094 downwards.
TCCACACACTACTACCTAGTGATGGATATGCACATGGATTCGTTTAGAGAAATAGGTCCACATACTAATACCACGAAAACGTGCCTAATGCTATGGATAATATGAAATTGAATCAAGCATGGTATTTCATTATAGAGCTCATTTGGCAGTGAGGAATCAAGTAGATTTAAGTCTATTCTGAATTGAGTGGATTTGAAATCAGAGCTTTGATGTGGAAGTTCAAAAAGAACTCTTTTTGGAGTATTTCGATTTCTCTCAAATCCAAATCCCTGCAATTCCTAGCAACCAAACACCCAAAAGGAGCAAATTCCCACAAATCCCTTTGACTTGACTATGCCAAATGAGCACTAAGAGTACTGAAAATGGATAATTGATACTTCATTTAACACCCTTCTGACATTGTCCTTGTTCTTTGTTCAGTCTTAGGGTTGGATCCTTGTTCCTTCTAGGGTGAATGATTCCTCATCCTCTGATCCTTCTTGTTATGAAATTGTAAATTTTTATCTTTTTAACATAATCATTATCATTTCAAGAAAAAAAATAAACATATTTGGTCTCATTGCTGGTGTGTCTATCTTGTTTCTATCATATGATAATCTTCAAGTGGTGAATGCATTTTGAAAGTCAAGTCTTACAACAGTTGTTGGCTTGTGTTAATTGGCCTCGATTAATTTAAATTTGTAAGGAACATGCTTATGACTTGTGAATTAATTTAGTGAATTTTATATCAACGTTTCTGCTGGTTTTATATCAACATGCTTATGTCCTAGATACTCTTGTTAATGCAAGGATGATATGAAGAATGATGCATGCCCTCACCACAATCCCCTCTGCGACATCATCTAACGATCGCGGCATGACTCACTTCCTCAGTGCTCTATCACCAACGCCGTTAGCACATGCAATGCGGTGTTATGAATATACTTACCAAGTTTTTATTAGTCTTTTTCATACAGTATGATTGGGAAGCTAAGGTACCTCCCTTGTATCATTACCCAAACGATGATCCATTCTCGGGTCGTCAGTCTGAGGTAATCTCATACGATATTACGGTTCTAGGTCACTGCAAGGGCTGTCAGGGCTGTTGCGCGCAATCGTTGCTCCTCTCCCCCATCACCTTATCAATATAGGCCTAGTTATATCCCACATACTGCAACAAGACTCATCGCCCTTATGCACTATCAGGATATACTCAAGGTCACTACAAAGGGCTCGTCACCAATTAATGTAGGCCGACAACAAGAATATAGTGTCCCATACCACTATAATCTGCTCACGAGTGTAGGTGCTCACTGGTCACTACAAAGGGCTCGTCACCAATCAATGTATGACGACAACACGAATATAGTGTCCCATACCACCATAATTGGCTCATGAGTCTTAACGGATCGAGGTATCAATGTTAGAGGGCTTTCCATTGGTAAGTTTGGTACCTTAGGTTCAAGCAGTAGCGAACAAACATGGTGAACAAACATTGGTCAATTGGGTTAGTTGATAAGCTTAACTAGGCCAAGCGCACGTTGAGTGGAATGACATGGAATGCATAAGCACTCCGTGTGACCTAACCACTGTCGAACACCCCAAGCACAACTCAAATTCGTTAAACTCATCCTACGTGGCAAAAACAACTTCAACCACCATTTGGAGTACGATTACCGATTATCTGGACTATACAATAGCCCCAATCACGTTCAATTACAACGATCTAGCATATGAGATACTCAAGACAGTAATGGAGCAATGATTCAAATCATACAATCAATTGAGCATGTTATGAAGTACAACATAAACATGAATCCATACTTATGCATTTCTAAGTAAAAGCAATGAGTATGAAACAAAGTATATGGAGGAAATCATACACATCATTAGAGTGGCTAAGAATCCTATCTCAACACCCATCTAAAGAACAGTTTACAAGTATTTATTCATACATACATATTTACAAACTTTTAGTATATATGTTATATCATACATGGTATGTATTAGTTAGCATACGTATTAGGGCAAGTCCTTTCGTCAAAGGATTGTCGCCTACACAACAATCACATAGCTACGATGGTTATTCACAGCGTACACTAACGCAAGGTTTATACTCATTTAGTCATTTTTACAAACACTTAGGCTACGCATTGTAACATACACGACGTATGTTAATATAACATGTATTAGGCAAATCCGTTCACCCAGAAGTTGATACACATGCATCTAGCATACCTAGACGGCAGTTAATCATGGCAAACTCAAATCCTAATTTCATACGTATACGGTATTTTCTACAAATACAAGGAATACAGTATATTCGATATAATTAACGTATAACTGAAAAATAAAACGGACAACACTTTATACTTGTGAAATAACATCTTAAGCAAGAATAAATCATTACTTAACATTGAAAGTCTTGGAAACCATAACCTAAACGTATATACTCCGCACCTTAAACCAGAAAAGACGTATTCAAGATGATTCAGACGATGTGTCTTCGTCAACTGCGGATACGCTACCTATGGCATGAAACAGGTTAGATAGAACTCTACTACAGCTAGTCTAAGCTTCAAAACAGGTTATGATTAGCTTAACTTACCTAATAATGGAATCAGAACGCTATAATAGCAATACAATAGTGGTATTGAAGCACATGGAGCTGCAGGGTAGAATCCCTGGATGAATCTCCTACTCTCCCTCTCTCTTTCTCTCTCTTGAAAAGCTAGGGTTTGAAAATTCGTATGAGATTTGGAATGAGGGTTTTAAGCCCTATTTATAAGCATAAACTTGACAAAAATAGACTTAAGGCCAAAGTATACTTAGGTTATAACCAAATCAGGTATGTTCCGATCCAACGGAGCATTTCTGATTGTCCTGTTACTAAATGCGGTCGGACTTAAGCTCTCTAATATCAGATCTAGCTCAAGCTAAGTTTTCATTCCGGTCAGGTTTCCAGATCGACCGTGGCGGACCAGTTTTAGTTCAACGGTTACCGAAACTCGATCAGGGCCACAAGTGCTATGACATGTAAGGGCCACCTATCCTGATCCGAGGGTAAATTTTGGTCAAATTCTAATGGTCAGAACGCTTAAAAATAACACGTAAGTGAACCGTTCTAGATTTCTTAAAAAATATAATTAATTTTCTAAAAATCTTTATTTTCTTACTCTCTTCACTCCGGGCTCAATAAAATGGTCTCAGGACATCGTTTGGGCTTGATTGTCTAGGTGATTGACAAGCCCAACTAGGCGGTCGTAATGGTCTAAGTTCATAGATATCAGACTCTCGATGTGCGGTTTAGAACCAATACAAAGTTACAAAGCATTCCCGAGAGCAACTGGGTTTAGAGTTGGATCCTAGACTTCAGGGTAACGTAGCGTTAACAATTCTAGAGGTTTTGGGTCTAACAGATTGTATTTAAAGTGGTTGGTGCTAATTTTGTAGGAAATCTAGTGTAGCGCTGGCTAATTCACGTTAAATTTCTAAAGAATTAGGTTCTAAATGATTTCTCTGGCTTTGGACTCGGGTTTTGAGAAGTTACCAAGGTGCTATGGATGACCCATTGCCTAAGGATGCCTAACTCTAGGTTGGTAAAAATTCAGGGTGTTACAGATCTGCTCTACAATGTACTCACGGATGTTGCCTTTTCCATCGTAGGATGAGCGAGTCAACTTATTCAGAAGAATGCCCACTTCAGATTTATCAGATTTCTTGAATCGTTTTTCCATTTCAGTCAGGAAAACTTTGGGCTTATCTGTTTCAGGCATGATGCCTTTCATAGATTCAGAAATCGAATACTTAATGACTTTCAGGCATGTATCATTTGATCTAAACCATGCAACCCATCGATTATATTCAGCTTCAGTGGCATTATCAGATGGTTCTGGCAGTTCTGGTGTTATCAGGGCAAGATCCAATTGTAGACACCCCAATACATTCTTCCATTGAGCATAGTTAGACCCATTTAGGGCAGGAACTTAATGTGTATTAGTAGGAATTGAGACTGAAATATAAGAGATACTCACATTAGTTCATTATTTCACAAAGCAATTTCGTGAACGTAAACAAATATCAGGTAAAGTTAATCAATTTAGTTGTTAAGAGAGGCATCAACTGAATCATTCAGGATGAAGATGGGCCCAACCATCATATCCTGGTAAGAATTTGTTACATCATCATCATTCCTCCTGTGGGTGGTAATAACAACATGTTAGTGATCCTCCTAAACATGAAGCTAAGTGATGTTAGTCATGTAAATCTAAGACACTCAACAACTGTGGGTGAGATGAGTCTTTCAACTTTACATTACCAACACCATTTACTTCACCCGTTCACGTGACTGTCAAACGGTAATCGTCTGTGCTTTCGTTACCGTACGCATGAAAAAGTGAACGCAACTGTATGCAATCCTCCTTATCCCAATGTTACAAGTCTGTACTTGTAGAGTTTTCATCGATTGAGGTTACTATGGTGACTAACACAACTAAATCTTAAACTACAAATATAGACTTTAGAATTGCTATTATAATCCTGCCTCATAATGGATTAAATCCATATCAGTCTGATGCAGCCCACAAGATGGTCAAAATTATCATTGGAAAATAGATGAATATCAGAGAAAAACTGTTAGATGTGTTTCGCTCCTTATCATCCAATGGTCTATGTAAGACCATTAATGATGGGTGATGGGCCTAAATGTGTGCTTCATCAGAACTCAATTCATATGATCTGTACATCATCCTAAGGCATACATAATCAAGTCAGAATTATCATAAGATGGGCGATGATATTGAACAATCTGTTTAGTTCAAGATTTGTTTAGATCTAACGTATATGATGTTCAAATTATAGTGTATACACACCCTTGATCGCCCACCTAGTGAATATTTCATATGAGATGCCTAGATGATACATAATGGACGGTTTAGATCTATCAATCAATATCCACAATGTAAACACAAAGTTTTCAACCATATACAGATCCGACCCATCAATGTTTATGAAAATTCAGGCCTATTAATCTTATAGAGGACCGTGCCCATGAAGGATCAGGTCCATGAATGTCTTTAGAAGACTAATGGCCCAAGATTTCAATAATGGGCTTATATATTTTGTCAGGCCCAGTTCAAAGATCTAGAGAGCGGATCCGATTAAACTGAAATCGGGTCCAGATATCGGATCCGTTTAACCTAAAATCAGGTCCAGATATTGGATCCGTTAAGCATAAGGTCATTTCTAGACCTAATGCCTGCGGTGAGATAGAAAACAGCTCATTTTCGTCCTACTGCAAGTGGCGTCGGAAAACAATCGGTATGAAGCTGCCCCTTCTACGACAGGAGCCGCCGCTGCCAAGAAGGAAGATCGCCGCCGCAACCTCCTACACGATTCAGAATCCCTGGACATCCATGAAAGTCTGGTCGGAATCCATGGCTGAAGCGGAGGAGAAGTGCGGTAGGCGACTGGCTAAGGATGTTGTCGAAGATGCACAGTGAATCCATGGCCATTATCACCGATGATGAAGGTAGGGTACAAAATACCCAATTCACCGATGACGAACAGCGAATCACAATCCCTATTTTCCTGATTTTAGGGTTTTGAAATATGCATGCCCAATACTTTGAATTACGGATTCGAAATCTCTAATTCGTTGTCTAGATTCGGGGCTAATTTGGAATTCCCCTAATTAACGGATTTGGGGATTCCGATTTGAAAATCCCTAATTTTCTGGATTTAGGGTTTCGAATAATTCCTAAATTCTAATTTAGGGATTCTAAAATCAAAATCCCTAATTCTGTATGTGGGAATTAAAATCCCTAATTACTGAAAAAAAAAATCCCAATCGGATGTTTGTATTTAGGGGTTCGAATCCAAAATCCCTAATTTAACTGGATTTAGGGATTCAAAATCGAAAACCCTAATAATCTGTTGAATACAGGGATTCTAAATCCCTAATCTTAGTTGGATTTTTGGGGTTTATGAGACTGAAATCCCCAATATCTGATTTGGGATTAAAATCCCTAAACATTAATAGGGCTTCAAATTTGGGAAGAAATAAACCCTGATTATCTATATTGGTTTTGAATATAAAATTCCTAATTTGAATCTGAATATGAAATAGATGAAATCTGATCATCCATGCCTTTGCACAGATGGCTCTGATACTAATTGTGGGACTTAATCTATATGCGGAATAGGCCCACGGATCTGTTTGTGCATGGGACATGGCAATCAGGGTTTTAGATAGCTTACCTAGTTGAGACGCGGCCATGGAAGCCGGATAAAAATACCAAAACATAAGAATTCCTATAGAACTTAGGATCTTCCTCTCCTTCACACCCTTTCTGCAATACTATAGATGAGACTCGAATTTTATTGTTGGTGCAGGATTGAGGACCCAGCTCTCTTTTATAGAGACTGTGGAGAGAGAATTTGAAACCCATCAAAACTCTCCCTCCCCTGCTCCACATTGTAGTATCCCAGTTCAACTCAAACTGCTGTCTGCGTAAGACAACTATAGCATTCCATCCCTAGTACGCAGAGCTATGCAAATAGACTGCGCAGCGTATCACTTGAAGTGGGGCCCACTGGTCTACTCAATCATCCAGTCTAACTATATGACAATCCAGACTGTTGATCAGTGAGGCCCACTAAATAGAGTTCTTATAGGTGCTTCTTTAATGCCAATGAGGACAAAGGATTGGCTAAAGCAATTTTACAAGTTAAGATTAAACAAAATCAACTCGAAGATTTGCTAAAAAAGGACTCTATACTTGTCAACATGGCTAGATGGAAGGTATAATACTCATTTGTCTTAGTGGTACTTCCTGACTCCTGTCTTCTTTCATGGATTTGTTGGGGTTGACCTCACAAATCTCAATGGAACTCTTGAAATTAGTTTGTCTTATTCTTTTCTGGTATGTTCATCTATATTTAGGTTGGTCAAATTTCATTTGTTTTTGTTGGAGAAGAAGTGTATTATTTTTGTGCTCCCTCAGGACACCGTACCACTGGGATCCTATTCCCCTTAATAAAATAGGGTTAGGGAGTCTATTAATCGTATTTGCAGCAGAAACTTGATTCAATCTGTATAAATACCACACAGACTTATAGATATTAAAGGGGAAAAAAAAGGGACTGTAATTGAAAAACCAACAGGCTACCATAGCATGATCCCATGGAGTCGACTGTATGTAACTTACCATACATTTGAGTTTCTGTGGGGCCCACTGTAATATCTTTGTGGCTTCTAAATCGTGCATCAAATGCTCCCTCTCATGCTGGGCAGGAGCCTGAAAAACAACCAGATTCAAAACTCTGGTGGGACACACCACAAGAAACAATGTAAAATGACACCTAAAACCTAATAGATGGGGTGCATCAGCTCAACAATATGGTATGGAACTGTTCATTCAACTGTATTGGATCATAATTGCAGCTTGACAATAGATAAAGTTATTGTCCAACTAGGATAAAATTAGAAAAGTGTGCTGTACAACATCTAAACCATTCAATAGGTTGGCTCCACCATGAAGGTCTCCTAGATAAAAAATAGGCCAATCCACTCATTAGGTGGACCACGATTGTATTTTTTATCAGATCAGTGGTTGTATGTGCTATGTGGCCAACGTGGTAAGTGAACTGGCCTTGTTTTTTGCATAAGGTATTCTTCATGTTAGGGGAAACCTTCTGGATTGTTCGATGACATGTACGCTTGTCAAATTCTCATTTTTTGTGCTAGTTGGGCAGTAACTTATCATCCAGGTAGTACCGTGTGTGCGCGTGTGCATGTTTGTGTGTGCTGCTTCTGCATTAATTTGGTATTGAAAGTTTTACAACTTTTATTCATAATGTGTAGGTTATTTTCAGTGATGATTTCCAAATGTCTTTGGCGAAGTTTAAGTATCAGACCAAACAGACAGTGTTTCAAGTGTTATTGAGGCTTGCTGATGGTTGCCGTCCAAAAAGTAAAAGTCTAGATTTAAAAGATTCCTTTTAGCTTGCAAAGCAGTGCCAGGTTGGAGAGCTGTATATTGTATGGATGGTTGACATTGATGATGGGAGATATTTCCAGGTGTTGAAGGTCTGGGACATTGTACCATTGACAGAAATCCCAAAACTTATCAAGCGTCTAGATAACATTTTCTCAAAGTACACCGACGTCGTTTATATAAAGCACTGCAGAATGAAATGTGTCGAGGGATATGTTTGAATAGCAGTTTGGTAATTTCTTATAATGGAAAGTTGGAAAGATGTGAGAAAGTTGCAGTCGTTCCTTCAATGGACCATTTACACTCTCAAATTGACATGTTCATTTGTTTTTATGAGTTGGCATAAAAGTCAGGCTAGTTAACTCATCGGAAGATTAACTGATTTATGTGCAGTTGAGGAAATTCCAACCATGCACATTCATCGCACACTCGTGAAACCACATCAGCCGATCGGTCTGATTTTTTAACCAGGTCATATATATAGTGGGGCGCACCAAATGAAAACTCTAAAAACATATGATGAGTGCTGAAAGCAGAGAGATGCAGAAGATTTTTTATGTATTTAAGACAACCCAATGGGGTTGAATATATAGAGATTACAACCATCTATACAAGGAAAGAAATAAACGCAAAATTCCCTACCTATAGAAACAAGATATACAAGGTAACAAGGTATATAAGGTATGTGAGGTGTCTAACATCCCCCCTCAAACTAATGTTGGTCATCGACAAGTAATAGTTTACAAACAAAAAATGAGTGGCGTGCAGACATGAGGGACTTGATGAGAATGTCAGCAATCTGATCATGGGATGTCACATGTGGAAGAGAAATGAGCCCAGACTGAAATTTCTCACGAATAAAGTGACAGTCAACTTCAATATGCTTCGTCCATTCATGAAAAACTGGGTTAGAGGCAATTTGAATGGCACTGAGATTATCGACATGGAGTGAAGTAGGATTCTGTAGAGGAATGCCCAAGTTTGAAAGAAGTCCACGTAACCAGACAAGCTCACTACATGTAACGGACATCGCCCGATACTCGGCTTCTGTACTTGATTTAGAAACAGTGGTCTGCTTCTTACACTTCCAAGAGATGAGAGAAGTGCCAAGAAAAACACAGTAGCCAATGATAGATCTTCGTGTGAGAGCACATCCGGCCCAATCAGCATCTGATTAAGCACGAAGGTCTAGAGTTGCCGTGGAGGAGAAGAACAGAGATCGATCTAGAGTTCCATGAAGGTACCGTAGGATGCGCAACACCGCAGTCATATGAAGAGTCCGAGGAGCAGAAACAAACTGACTGACGACTTAGACAGCGTAAGCAATATCAGGGCGAGTCATAGTTAAATAAACCAGACTCTCAACCAGATGGCGGTATAAATAGAGTTGTACAAGTAGATCACCATCGTCACAGCCATAGTGAACGTTAAGTTCTAAAGGAGTCTGAACCATCTTCTAATCCGTCAATGATGCTAAGGCGAGAAGATCCTTGGTATATTTACGCTGGATGACTAGAATTTCATGGTTGGAACGTGAAAATTCAAGTCCAAGAAAGTATGTTAGATAGTCGAGGTCTTTCATCTTGAAGGATGATTGCAAAACTTCCTTTAAAGCCAAAATGTCAGTAGCATCACTACCAGTTAGTAGGAGGTCATCAACATAAACCAGAACAATAACAATGTCATGAGCAGTGGTGCACAAAAATAAGGATGGGTCATGACCACTTTGAGTAAAGCCAGCACCCATAACCAAATTGTGAAAGCGTTGGAACCATGCCTGTGGTGCCTGTTTGAGGCCGTACAGGCATTGGAACCATGCCTGCGACATACCTTATTGTCAGGAATTAAAGAGCCAGGAGGAGGTTTCAAATATACAGTTTCTTGGAGGTCTCCATGAAGAAAGGCATTTTTCACATCCATCTGAGAGAGTGGCCATGAGCGAACTGAAGATATAGCCAGAAGAGTACGAACAGTTTTCGTCTTGACCACAGGAGCGAAAGTCTCATCGTAATCAATTATGTATTCCTGTTTGTATCCCTGAGCGACAAGTCATGCCTTGTATCGATCCAATGATCCATCAGACTTGAGCTTGACAGAATAAATCCATTTGCTACCAATTAGCTGTTGGTCAGCGGGTAGAGGGACAATGTCCCACGTATGGTTATCATCCAATACCGCAAGTTCTTCTGCCATAGCCTTCTTCCAACAATCATGAGTGGCTGCCTGAGAATATGAAGTAGGAATAGAAACAGTATCCAGAGTAGCATTCATGGTAGACATAGAGCATATTAAGCGATCAGGCGCTCGATGTTCACGAGTAGAACGACGTATCGAGGTAGGTTTGGGATCCACAAGAGGTACAATAGGTTCGGGTTGAGTAATAAGTGGCGTGGTCGACGTGAGTAAACCTGCAATGGACGAGGGAGAGTACTCGATGCAAATGAAATTTTAGAAAAGGTGGTTAGACCAGAAGAGTTTGGAGTGTGCGGAGGAGGAAGAGATGAATGAAAGGTAATATGTTTAAGAAAAATAACATGTCGTGAAACCCGAACACGACAAGAAATAGAATCATAACATCAAAAACCCTTTTGAGTTTTTCCAAATCCCAAGTACATACATTTGACCGATTTTAAAGATAGTTTACTACATTCACGTGAAGCCAGGTGAACATAACAAATACAACCAAACACACAGAGTATGGAATAAGAAGATTTACCATTTAAAACTTTGGTTGGCATCCGGTTAATCAAGTAGACTAAATGTAACATGGTTTCCGTTTAGAAAGAACGAGGAACACTCATAGTTGTCATCAGGGTGTTGGCAGTTTTAACAATATGACGATTTTTTCATTTAGCCACCCCGTTCTGTTGCGAAGTATAAGAACAGGTGGTCTGATGAATAATCTCATGCCCTTGAAGAAATATATGAAATTCGGTTGAGAGATATTCCCCCCTGAGTCAGAGCGGAGAGTTTGAACTGGAACCCGAAACTGAGTCTCCACCATAGAGTGAAATAACTTGAATTTTTCAAAAACCTGTGACTTTGATTGCAGAAAGTAAATCCAAGTGTACCATGTGAAATCATCAATAAATATAACATAGTATCGTAACCCAGAGAGAGACATAATTGGTGATGGACCCCAGACATTTGTATGCACAAGTTCAAACATAGAAGATGATTTTATAGTACTTAAAGAAAAGGGAATACACTTACTTTTTGAAAGACAACATGAAGAACAAGAATAATCCAAATCATTTTTATTAAGAGAAATATTCCCTAACATGCCAGATGAAATTAACTGAAGTAACCAATCTTAATGTGGATGACCTAGGCGAAAGTGCCACAGTTTTCACAATTTATTTGCTGAAGTAATATTTGATGAAGATGGAGAAAAGAAACAATGAGCCGGAGTGATAGATGGATCAAAGTCAAGCACGTACAGACGACCATGCAGCCTACCCTTCCCAAGTACCTTCTCCGTTGCTAGATCCTGCATAAAACAATAGTTGGGAAGAAATATGACTAAGCAGTTATTAGATGTGAGTTGACCAACTGAAATTAAATTGGAGGAGAGGTTAGGGACATGAAACACATCATGAAGAGTGAACTGGCGATGAGTAGAAAGAGAGAAAGTCAATGGTCCAACGGACTGAATAGGTAGTCTAACACCATCCGCAATAGAAATAGCCTGATTGCTGGTATAAGGGTGAATGTCGTGAAGATGGGATACATCACTGGTCATATGATTGGAAGCACCCGAATTGAAGAACCATGTAGAAGATGGGGATATACCTGACATACCGGCGACAGAAAGGGCCTGAACAATTTGCTGGAGCATCTCAGGAGTCAACGGAGATGAAAGACCTTCAGCAGAAGTAGTAGATGCAGAATCACTAATAGATGGCTCGAAAGAAATAGTGGCAACCGTAACAGAAAGAGCACGACCACGGCCATGACCACGGCCACTATGTCCACGATCGAAAGAAGATGCATAAGCTCGTGTACGGCAGTCCTGAATACCATGACCGGTCTATCGACAATAAGCGCATCATTCCTTGCATTGAACGACAATATGACCCACCTTGTTACACCCACGACAAGTCAAAGGAGAGGAACCAGAACCACGTGTTGGTGGAGTTGTTGACACAGCATGCACCATATTAGATGAGCTCGGAGTTGAGAGAACTTTCAGTCGTTGTTCCTCATCCAATAAATCATTAATAACTGAATTCAATGAAGGAGTAGGGCTACGGTTCAAGAGAGCAGCTCGACAATGCTCAAATTTCGGACGTAGCTTCATAAGGAATTGACGAACTTGCGCACTCTCAAGCATAGTTTGGAATATTTTAAAGTCATGAGGAAATTGTGGATCCATCATAGCCATCTCTATCCAAATTGTGATAATTTTGGAGTAAAATGATTCAATACTGTCGTTATCCTGAGTAAGGTTAACAAGATCTTGTTCCAGGCGGTATAACCGGGCTGCATTACTCTGTTAATAAATTGTTTGGAGATATTTTTACATCGCCTTAGCAATGCAATGAGGTGTGAGGCCAACATCAATGGACCGATCAACCAAATCGAGAATCCAAATAATAATCTGTCCATTGTTCATTTCTCAATCAGCTAATTTGGCGGCATCTGTGGGGATAGTAACAGATCCATCTAGTAGTCCCCACAAACCACGGCCCTTGAGGAAGTTCTTAAAATGGATGGCCCATAGAGAATAGTTGGTACCATCAAAATTACAACGTGGGGCTTCTGTACGTGATGAGTCATTATCCATTGATTGATCTAAAGTAATGGAAAGCACATAAGATAGTTTTAGATGTACCATACAGCAGGAGATCAGAACAGAGAGTGCTGAATCTGGATTTGGAACAGAGGGTCGCTGGATCTGGATCTGATTCTAGATCGGACGAGTAGAGGTTGGATCTGAACGTGTAGGATCTGGATGAGCAGAGTGCGCCGGATCTGAATCTGGATCTGGACGAGTAGAGTGCGCCGGATCTGAATCTGGATCTGGACGAGTAGAGTGCGCCGGATCTGAATCTGGATCTGGGCGAACAGAGGCCGAGCAGGGGCTGGCCGGGCGCTGTAGGGATGAGCAGAGGAGCAGAGGGACAGAGGCGCAGAGGCGAGCAGGGACGAGCAGAGGAGAGCAGGGAGGACCGGACGACACAGCAGGGTCGGATGAGCAGATCTGAAGCAGAGGGGTCGCAGGACGACGCAGGGGAGGTCGGATGAGCAGGAACAGTGACCCGACGCAGCAGGGATGGTAGGACGACGCAGGAGGGGCGGCCGGACGACGCAGGGGCAGTTTCAGATCAACTCGGCTTTGATACCATGAAAGCAGAGAGATGCAGAAGATTTTCTATGTATTTAAGACAATTCAATGCGGTTGAATATATAAAGATTACAACCATCTATACAAGAAAAGAAATAAATGCAGAATCCCCTACCTATAGAAACAAGATATATAAGGTAACAAGATATGTGAGGTGTCTAACAAGTGCATCACATTATTTATTTATTTTTTCTCTCTTTTTTGGGAACCATCTTCTTTTTAAACTGTTCATTCTGGGAGGAATTTTAGCTGTATACATACATGTTGCATGCACACTATCTTAGTCTTGTGGTCATCTGTAAGACCCGTATCTTGGTTCGTACCTTTTCGTACACTTCCGCGGTCTTACCGGTCGAATTCTGGCAACTTTCGACCCTTAACCAGTATCGACGCGCGACCCGAATTCATGTGCCGACAACCCGAGTCGACTCAACCCGAGACCTATACCATAGCGACCGCGCCGTCTTTGCGGTTCCGATACCGTGACTCACGTGCCGAGGCGATACCCTGATCAAGAGATATGGGCCAACGTTCGGTGCGAGAAAATGCCGCGCGTTGCGAAAACTAAGGGAATCTCAACGATGTGTCACATCAATCACATCAATCCCATCAATCAATCACCCATCAAGCCATCACATGTTAAGTACACATCACTTCCATCCCTTTTCCCAAGCAACCACAAAAGTCTCCCAAACCCATACCTCTTTTACACAAAAAGCCAACAAAGTCTTCTCAACCCATACCTTTCTTACACAAAAGGCCAAAAAGTCAAGTTTTTCTTACACCACCATCACTCACCCATCCATCCATCACTCTCTCTCTCTCCCTTTACATCACTCTCTCTCTTTCTCTCTTTCTCATTTCAATCTCCAAGCAATCTCCAAGCTCCATACGTATGGAGTTTTGCAAAGCCTCCTAAGCTCCAAGTGGCCCACCTTCCTACCCCCAAAATCTCCCATCTCAACCATCCATTCTTCATCTTAGCCATTGAAGTTGAAGACAAGGTGCCAAGGAACCCCTAGAAGCGAGAAGACCGGACGGTGGGTGCCTATATAGGGTAGATTTATTTGTTTTTATGGTGGACCAAGTGAGTCTCACCATTCAATGGTGTGGATCTCACTTGGGACCCTTATTTGTGGCCGATGGACCACTTGGATCATCATGATCATTCCATGATGGGGCCATTCTCCATGGACCCCATCATGATGTTTATTTTCATTTAGAAAGGTCATCTAGACCGTCCATATCGGTGGAGAATGGATCTCCACCGTTGATCTACATTTCTAATGGTCCCATGTGCAAGGGATACATTTATTGTATGTTTCATTGCAAGGGAGGGCCCATAATGACGGGGACCCTCCATCACAAGCCGTGTTCCACTCTCCATGTCTCTCTCTCTATTTTATTTTATTTTATTTTATTTTATTTTATTTATTGCAAAAGGATGGTGTGGCCCACTTGAATGGATCCCACTTTGAGATATTTGATTTTTCTCAAGTGGGGCCCACCTTGGCCGTTGCTCCCATGCCACCCATCAGTGGGGGGTCCACTTCATCAGGGCCCACCATCGTCAAAAAAAAAATATATATATATTTTATAATACACCGTCCAGCGTCTGGGACGCTGGACGTTTTTAAGGAAAGAAGAAAAAATAAGAATGAAAGGGGGGCTTTTTGGTGGCCCACTTGCACAGGCCCCACCTTGATGGATGAGTGTGATCCAAGCCGTCCACCCTCTTTCCCATAACATTTTAGGCGTTGAGCCAAGGAATGGGTTCAATTCGATGATCAGGCGGGCCATACCAGAGAAAACGATACTTTTACCCTTCTAAGATTTTTAGGGCCCATCTGGTCGTTTATTCACGCCAATTGAAGGTCAACCCCTTGGATTTTTACGGCAGTTTTGGGCCCTAGAATTAATCGGGCGGTATGGATTTTCAAGGTGTGGGCCCCACATGTAATATTTTTTTTAAAAAAAAAAAAGAGAAAAAGAAGAAGAAAAGAGGCAGCGCCTGCTGCCACTGACGCAGCAGCAGGCCTGCGCGTTGGCGGGCGGGCGTCCAGCGGCCACCCACGGCTGCTGCCGTGGGCCCCACCATGATGCATATGTTTGATCCACACCGGTCAGGTGGTGGGTCCCCTCTTCTGGTGGTTTCCCTCCAAAGATGAAACAGATCCAAAACTCTGGTGGCCCACACCACTCGAAACAGTGTGAATTGAGTCCTACCGCTGAAAGGATTTTGGGGCCCATGGACGTATTGAATCAAGCTGAAATTTTTGTTTTCCCTCCACCTAGGCCCGAGAGGCCTTATGAATGGTCCGGATGGCATTTGGGTATCATGGTGGGCCACATCCGTGGACCCCACCATTAATGTATGTGTCTTAATACACCGTCCACCGGCTGTGGACGGTGGACTCCCACCAGGATATATGTGTTGTACGCCACCGTCCAGTGGACGGTGGGGCCCCCTTGTGACATATGTGACTTATTAGCACTGTCCACTGGACAGTGGGACCCACTATGATGCATATGATGCATCCGAACCGTCGATCCACTTGAATTGTTTAGGCCTTTGGGTTAAGCCCATTTGCCTTACAAAGGGGCTATGGGTTAGACCCATTTGATTTATGAAATGTTTATGGGCTAGGCCCATTTGATTCATCTAAGGCCTATGAACTTGGGCCCACCTGATATGTAAAGCCTATGAGCTTAGGCTAATTTGACATTTAAGGCCCAAGAACTTAGGCCCACTTGATATGTAAAGCTTATGGGCTTAACTTGATATTTAAGGCCTATGGTTTTAGGCCCAATGGATATGATCTAAGGCCATGTGGCTAGGCTCATTTGATGTACTTCTAGGCCCAGGTAATTGGACCCCTTTTTGTTAAAATTTAAAGCCCATGGAGGTAGGCCATTTGATACATGTAAGGCCTACGGGTTTAGGCCCATTTGAATTTATGATTAGGTCTATGGGTTGAGGCCCACTTGATCTACATATAGGGACCAATTGGTGTGGCCCATTGGTCTTATATAAGACCCATGAGACTAAGCATTTGATGTAATCCAAGGCCCTCGGGTTTTGACCCATTGCAATGCACATAAGACCCATTGGTGTGGCCCATTTATATGGCCCATCTGATGAATAAAAGGCCCATAAGATATGGCCCATTTGATACATGTGTAAGGCCAATGGGATGAACCTAAGGTCCATTGCAATGTGTAATCCCAATACAGGTTATGTAGCGACGTTAAGAAGATTGTGCCTGGGAAGCAATGTTGGTTTGACGTCCACATTGCGAGTGTAATGATGGTTGGACGTCCACATTACGACTCTCTTTAGGGCCCATTACTGGGCCGTACTTGTTGTATTTCGGCCGTCCAGGCCCATCTGCATAGTAAGATAATTCATTTTATATAACATGTTTAGTATAGTTTCATGACCCATGATCATACGCATCATATGTATGCTTGATATGAGGATTGACTGATCATAGCATATGCCTTCGGGCAGGTTGTCTATGGGCTCCCGGTTAGGCGGTGTTACCCCACATGAGCGCACGATATGCGCAGGATTGGTTGCATGACTGGATAGCGTGATTCATGCATTCCGCATTTGTGTGACATGGTTATTACACGCCCTAGCGACATCAGGGCCGTAGCCTCCACAGACGCATCGTGGTTGGCAGGACTGGATCTCGAAAATACTTGTTCTACATGGGGTACTATAGATATCCCTGGGTGAAAGTCCCTAAACCCTTATGGTACCAAGAGGTTGCTCCAACGTCTAGACCGAGTGGGTAGATGAGCGTTGAGTGCCGAATACCAGACGGTTACGCTCTCCACTGTGTCGTGGTCGGTTGGAAGGGGGTGCGGCCTTACCCGCCCGAGTGTAGGGGGCAATGTTAGGCTGAGTCTGACCAGCTCGAGGAATGGGTCCGCTATCGACGAGTCGCGCCCGATATTGGCAGACGGATAGTGAGGTCTCTTCCACTTACCTTATTGCGCGCGATGTGGCGGCAATCTGGTTTAGAGTGTACTAGACCCCGGTGATATTCCATACTTTGAGCTGTATTGACGTGTGGACATTGATGAGTATCTGTATGCTTGAGTTGCATTGTACATTGCATGGCCTTGGGATGGCCGATACCATTCGTGTCTTGCATCACATAAGCCTTGGTACGGCTCATGATATTATGTTTCCATTTGCATATTCCGCATCACTCTGACATTGCATGTACATATTACTACCTTGAGCACACACCTTCACCACCCTCTAAGCTTTCTGTAAGCTTATGCACGACCGTTGCGTGCAGGTGACGTTGGATCGCAGCAGCGTTGAGGCAGGAGCACGTTGCTGATCATTTTGGAGTTTTTCTGTTATTTACCCTTGTATTTTCCTTTATGCCCATTGTACTTGTAAAGTTTTTGATCATAGTGGAAATGTAATGGATTTCTTGGTTGTTGTTTGTGGGTTATGCCTTTGGTTATGCTTACTACGAATCAGACTGATATACAAATCCTCCTCGTAGCATCTCAGGATCGGAACCTGGCGAATGGGAGCTAGGAGCCGAGAATGGGGTTCTACGGAGGCTGTCGGCGCCGGATTCGGCGATCGGAAATTCTGTGAGCCCGGTTTCCGAGTCTGGGGCGTGACATCATCTGATTAGTTTTCCTTTGATTGATTTTTGTTTTCTCATTTTTATGTCTTTTTGTTCCAACGAATGTCAAAAATGATAAATGATGCCCTTGGTTTTAAAAAAAGGTCCCCAAGATTTCGTTTTCTGTCAAATGGAAAAATTATGATTTTCTTGACTGGAATATTATCCCGATGAAAGATCATTACTTTTCATTGCCCACTTTTTATAAGGATGTTGCAGCATTCATAACGATGTGTGAAGAACCAGAGATCTTTGTTTTGGTCTTTTTTTTTTTTTTTTTAATTTTTTAATTTTTTTCTAGATCAGTTTTGAACTTCAAACTCTTAGTTTTAAAGGTGGTTTGTCGGGGTAAACTAGGGCTCATTTTTGTTTTGGTTATTTTTATTCTTTATTCTCATAAGTGAATTCATCATTGCTTCTACTTAGAATCTTTTTAATGTCTCCTTTTTGTCTTTTGTTCTAGAAAACTTGAAGTGCCAATGAATTGGAATACACGAAATGATATCGTTCAGTATAAGAAACTCTACAAAACTGAAAATGTGGCACCGGCGACATCTGGTCCAGGCAACAAAAGCAAGGGCAACAGAGCTAAGGAAAATAACAAGTATAGGCAAAAGAGAAAAGGTAAGAACAATATAAGATAAGTCTTCTTCTTTTTTTATTCTACAAGGCTTTGTGTAAATGAAACATGTAAAAAAAGAGAGTAAAATTTGAAATGGAACTTCATTTATATATGGAATTTCAAGGAAAGAGATTGTGATGAGTTATAGGTGTCCCTTTGCATAAAGATTCCCCAAAATCAGGTCTTCTGTTAATCTCAATTTTGGCGGGTCCCATACCATCCATGTCAGATTCAATAGTGGATGTTATATTCCAACTGATTGTGCAATTGTTAAGTTGTCTATATGCCATTCAAATTAAACCATCCAAATTGTGGACTCCAGTTTAGATGGGTTAAAAAAATGCTATGATAGTTACCATTCTTGGCCATTGGTGAGCTTCTAATGGATGGTATAGATGAAAGCAGTCAGGCAGTCTGAAATTCAACATTAATGTTGATGAAGCTGATTTTAGACTGATGAGCTTATATGCAGTGGGTACTGCAATTGCGATGGTTTAAATTGAATTGTTTGAATTTTCCATAACGGTTTTCGAGCTTACTCACTTTCATCCACACTGCTGTAAAGGTAAGCCCTACATTGAAATCAGTCGACTGCAATTCGACTTGCTCAATGAATACGTGATAGGCTGGCCTGATTCATGTGCTCAAAGATTTTCAAGGTGGTGTTTGCCTTCTTAGCAGCATGGATAATCTACAATCCAAAGGAGGTTCATGGCTAATGCTAAAGATGGCAGAGGAATAGTTATTCTGCAATGTACATGTTGTGTTCGAAGTGATTTCAGTAAAGAATTGCAGGACATTTTATTAAACTGAGTTGATTGGGTGTGGTAAGTTCAAGGTGCCATGATCCCCATTGGTTTAGGAGCTTAGCTTGATGAAGTCAGTTTGGTTATTAGCAAATGGTATCAAAGCCAGCTATTAATCCTATGCAAGCCTCGAAGTGCAAGCTAGGCCAGAGTGAAAGCCACCACAAGGTGGAAAAGATGCATTGACATAAGCCAACATTAGCTGAGGGATCCTTAGTGGTTTAAGTCTTGAGAGTCTAGCTTTATGTGTTCTATCAATCATGCTGCACTGCACCACAGATGAACTGTGACTGAGATAAACCAAGAATAGATCCTTACCATAACTCTTCCTAGGTATTTATTTATTTATTTATTGTGGATCGTTGAATTTTCTCTTTATGATTGTTCTATCCAGCAGAATCTTTGCACATATTCCATATGTAGTGGGACAAAAGAAATAAACAGTGGATTACTTAACCATGATCGACTTATTAGAATATAAGAAGGGAATTTTAATTGGGCCACAATCGATTGGTTCAATGGATGATCAATCCAAACATGGAATTGCTCCAATCTATCACAATGGGCCGGCTTAATACACGTGAATGCTACATGTTATCGATGGATGACTCTCGGCCATATAACTTGGCCAATCATTAGTGGGTCCAACTGTCAAATAACCTAGCCCATGAATTAGCTATATGCCAATCATATTGGCGACACTCATTTAAGAGAAAATGGATGGAATATCACCAATGGCTTATTTATCCAACATAACTATCGAGATGGGGTGTGTTCGTGTAGTGCTCCACATGGTACACTGCCCGGCCTGGAACTAGCTCCGTGCCAGCAGGTGCAATGTAATTTCACCTCCTAAATCTCCTCTTGTAGGCTATGGCTGTGGTTTCCTTTGCCACCGAAGGCCCACTGAGTGGAAGATTAGTGTCCGAAGTTGAATTTGAGGCAGTGGCCTACTGACTGGACTGCAAGATCTATTATGATCGACACTGCCTGCTTTGTGTAGGAGGGACTGAAGTCACCATGGGAGCATTAGACTGTTCCTTTTAAGGGTGCACACGGCACCCGTAGAACTGGTAAACCAGACCGGCACCGACCAGACCACACAGTTTGGTCCGGTTTTGAAGTGCACCGGTTCTGGCTCCGGTTCCAAAAATCAAAGAACTGGTTAGTTCAATTCTCAGTCTGGGGATCTGCATAACCGAACCCTAGAACCAGACCCCTTGGTCAATAAATATTTAAAATTTATTTTGTTTAAAATATAAAAACTATACCATTCATCAAATGGACCACAACACGAATAGACATTGGCAGCAAAATCATTTTGGGAACACGAAAGGGTCATAAAAACAAACCATGACAAGACTACTCTGTGCAAAAAAAATTAGTAGAGGAGCTTGGGCTGGATTATTGAAAAAAAAACCATGCAATTGGGTTGGATTATAAAAAGCCTATAACCATAGAACCAAACTCGAACTGTACTTGTTTTTTACGGTTTGGTTCCAATTTGGTTCTAGAATGCAAACGGTCCAATCGCAATTCTAGTTTTCCTGTACCTGTTGGGAATGGTTTCGGTTTCACCCCAAAATCAAACCAAACTGAACCGTGTGCACCCCTAGTTCCTTTCTCTACAATGAAGTGCTGGGTTGGCACATGTGCCAACATGACATGTATGCAATATGCTGGCCACTCATCAAGTGGGGATATTTTGAACATTTCCAGGCCCAATATTCAGGCTTGTTCGTGCATCAGGCGCATCACCCTTCTAGAATTTGAAGGTAGAAAAGATACGTAGGTGCAGCTTAAATAATCAGTGGACTAGCTTGAATTTTGGGCCAGGGAATGGTGGGACCCTCGTGATGAATGGGTTGAATCTTTGCACTCCTACGCCATATTGGAATGTCAGCCATGAATAACCTCTTCAATCTATCCTCGTATGGATTGCTCATCGAGCCGTTGCAGACACTGCATGGATGCCGACCTTTTCACTCTTTTGAATCTTAGTGAATTAGTGTACATTATTTAATGCCTTAAAACCTCAGGTTTGTTCACTATGTTGTGCACGAAAGACTGTATACACAAGTGGGCCCACATTTCAGTGATCCAAAACGATGATATGTTGAGGCTCATGACAGATGGACGGTGCACAAAAATATCTCCTGGATTAGATGACCCTTAGATATATTTGAATTTGGCAATATTTGGGTTGAAAGGGAACCATTGCTGTGTTGTACATTAAATTACAAGACACAGGGATTTATTTCCCACCAATGTGTCACTTGTTTATAAGATCCTATCCGTGGAAAATGTGCACCACATCATGAAGATCACCTGCGGTAAAAATCAGAAAGGTCTATTTATCAGGCTGGCCACACCGCTGAAATCAACGGAGAGACAGCGGTCTGATTCTGTGTGTGTTTGATTCAACTGATGATTGGAAGGTTTCGATTTTCACGGTAGGTGAATGTAGTACACCCTTTTCACGGCTGGGATTTATCACGTCAGCTAAAAAATACAAATGTTGTATGTGAACTGGGAGAGTTCTGGTCCATGATATCGAGGGTTCAGATGGCTCAAAATATTGGCCCATCTTGCACGAACTGAAAAAGCGAACATGCTTAAACCTCGTTGCTAGTAGCTCCTTTGTGCTCGCTTCTTCTTCCAGTGGTTTAAGCAGCGGCAGAGAGAGAGAGAGAGAGAGAGAGAGAGAGATGAACAAGGACAAGATCTTTAAGCTCGCAAAGGGATTCAGAGGGAGAGCGAAGAACTGCATAAGGATAGCAAGGGAGAGGGTGGAGAAGGCGCTCCAGTACTCTTACAGGGACCGTCGTAACAAGAAAAGGGATATGCGTTCTCTCTGGATCGAACGTATCAACGCTGGGACTCGTTTACACGGTGTATGCATCCTTCCTTTTTGTCAATTTCTCCTCATTTTCTCTTCTTCCATCCTTTCTGTTTCTTAGTCGATGTTTTTGTCCTTCTCTCTGTTCATCTGCATCTTGAATCTTGATTACTATGTCTTCACTGTACAGATCATTTGTCAGAATCCCGATGTAGGATTTCTAAAAATCGCCTTTCGATTTGATTAAGGGGACGTTTGGCAGCTTGGATTTTGTGCCTTTTAGATTTTTGATCCAAATACACACCAAAATCTTGTGTTTGGCCCACTGAAATTTGGGGCAGGCGACTTTTTTAGTTCCTCTGTAAAAGCTGGGTTGCGAAATGATAAAAACTGGAAATAGAAAAGGTACAATTTGAAATATTGAATAATTGCTTGTATTTCATGGAGTGTGGAGTCCTGAATTTGTGCATGAGGAGTGGCGCCAATATGGAATAATACAATAAATAATAAATCTGATTATACCCTATTGAATTATGGACAAAAGAGGAAAAATATACAAAAGAATGAAGTATTTTCCTAATATGTACATGGGAAATGAAGTCCTTCCTAATAATTCCCCTCAAGTTGACACATGAAGGTCCTTAATGCCCAACTTGCCGACTTAAAAATCAAATCATTCCTAACCAAGTGGTTTTGTGAAGATGTCCGCAAGTTGTTGGTCGGTGGGCATGAATGAAGTACAAAGAACGCCAAAGGATATCTTTTCACAAACAAGATGACAATCAATCTCAATATGTTTGGTCCTTTAATGAAAAATGAGATTGTTTGTTATGTGAAGGGCTGCTTGGTTATCACAATAAAGGCACATAAGTGGGCTATGTGGAATGCCAAGATCTCGAAGAAGAATTTTGAGCCAAGTGACTTCACAGGTAGCATTGGCTATTACGCGGTACTTGGCTTCAGAAGATGACTGTGAAACAATGGTTTGTTTTGTTTTTTGTTTTCTTTTTCCAAAAGATAAGACTTTGTCCAGGCATCGTAAAGTATCCTGTGGTAGAACGTCGTGTCTTGGGATAACTGGCACAGTTAGAGTTGTCCTAAGTAGATAACCGAAGAGAGATATCGGAGGATTAAAAAATGCCGTTACCAGGAGAAGACTTGAGATATCTTAACACACTAATAGTAGCATCATAATGAGGTTGGTAAGGCTGATGCATGAATTAACTAAGAATATTGACTGGATAAATGATATCCAGTCTTGTGATTGTTAAGTAGATGAGATGCCCAACAAGCCGTTGATACCAATGTTTTAAATAGCGGTAGCGTGTTGCGTAGCATTAACCCTCTATAACATGTAGCGCAAGTAGCTTAAGCTAAACGATACTTCTATATTTTAATTTAAAAATAGAAAAAATATGATGAATAATAAGAATATATATGTGTGTATGTGCGCGCGCGCATCGTATGTGTGTATGATTCATTTTTTCAAGTTTAAGAATGTTCAAACAAGTTATTAATCATCATTTATTATTAACGTCTTAGTGAAGCCACATACATAAACCAAATCAAATTATTACCACATTAATAACTTTTTAAGCAAGTTATAATTAAAATGTCTAATTGAAATCACAAGTCACAAGTCTGAAAAGAAATTAAAATCCCACAGGTTGAGAGTATTAAGTATAAAATAGAAAATATAATTACCTATGACAAAACATACAAAATATAATTACCATTTACTAAAGAAAAGGCATAGTGTATGCTACATATGCTATGCATACCCTACATACACTATGACCCCTGTAGATTTACGCTATTTGCCATCGCTACGTAGCGTCATGACTACGCTACGGGTGCTACTGCTACTCTATGGGCACTATTCAAAACACTGGTTGATACATAGAGGGGTCATGAAGAAGATCACCTTGGTCATTAGCCAAATGCAAATTTTATTTTATAGAAAAAGTAGCAGATCGACTTTCAAGATGATCGCTATCTTTGAGAATGTCAAGGGTGTATTTGCACTGACTTAGGAAAATACCCATCAGAGAATGAGGCACCTCAATGCCTCAAAAATATTTCAAGAGACCGAGATATTTAATGTGGAACTTGGTATGTAGAAATTCGTTTAGGGCATTGATGGTAGATTGATTGTTGCCGGTGATAATTGTATCATCCACATAAACGAATACTGTAGTGAAGATAGTGTCATTGGAATGAGTGAAAAGAGAATAATCTCCTGAGGATTGATGATAGCCAGCTTCTTTAAGAGCAGAGGAGAACTTGTCAAACTAGTTTCTTGATGCTTGTTTAAGACCATAGAGTTGTTCAGATGACAAACTCGTTGTTCTCCCTGTTTGGAAAAACCAAATGGAATGCTCATATAAACTTCTTCATGTAGGTTCCCATGTAGGAAATCGTTGTTGACATCTAGTTGATATATTGTCCAATGGCAAATGGTAGCCACAACCAATAGACAATGAACAATGATGAGTTTTGTAAAGGGAGTAAATGTCTTATGGTAGTTTAAGGGGTCGTTTGGCACCATGGATTGTGTGTGATTTTAAATCACCTGGTATGTTTGGCACCATAAAGTAACTGGAGTTTTCACATCCAAGGTGAAAGCTTGGATTACATCTAAAATCCTTCCAAGAGTTGCGCGTATAACATGTGTGTCACTAGACTATTAATCTGTTGGGCACATGGCCCATTGATGATATCCCAAAACAATTTAGATTATCAATTGCATCGTTATAATTACTTTAATATGATGATCTGTGTCGTTCAAACATTGTCCATGTAAGTCAACGGTTAAAAATTGTTGGTTAGTTACTCGGATGTGATCTTGTGCTTGTGGCCCATCTGAGACTTGGAATTTAAATATTTTCAGGAAAAGTATATATTTCAACAGGCTTATTACAACCATTGTGTTAAACATTACATACTTACACTAATTAGAGATATTAAAGTTGATTTAGTAATTAAATTCAAACCCCTGTAATTATACTATGCATAGCTACTTTTGGATTACAAGGAATTCTAAATCCAGGATGCCAAACACAACAGGAGGATTTCAAATCCAGGGGGTTCCAAATCCACGCTCCCAAATAGGCCCTAACCCTCAATCTGAGTATACCCCTTCGCTAATAAACATGCTTTGAATCATTCAATTGTACCATCAACACGATGTTTGTCTTTGTACACTAATTTACAACCAATGGTTTTTTTTCCTTGATGGTAAATGTTATATGGTCCATGTGCGATTTTTCTCTAATACCTCAATATGCCATTGCATCACACCAATGAAGAATTTTAACAACTTGAAAAAAGGATGTTGGCTCATCATGAGAAAAAAGAAGAAGCAAGACAACATGATTAGCAAAAAAATGATTATATGAAAGGAAGTTAGATAAGGGATAAGGAGTACTTGTAGAGGGTTGTGAAGAGGGTGAAGTATCACATACACTCTAATTTCGAAATTTGACTGTTAGTGGTCCAATTTGGGGAAAATTCAAAATTTTCCTAATTTCTCCCAAATTGCTTGCAATGTTGCACTCTAAACATGAAATCAAGCATGTATGAGGGCTGATCTACTGATTTGTTAAGTCCTCGTCAATTTTCAAAAAATAAAAATCATTTTAATTAAAAAGTAATAAAATATATATATTTTTTAAAAATTTCCCTCAACCAACTGTCAATTGAGACTAATTTTGAAGTATTTAGGAGTGTTTGATGAAATGATCATCATATACACTCTAAATGTTATGCATTCAATTTGAATATAGTTGCATTAGTTCAGTCAGACAACTCATAGCTTAGGCCCTATACAAAGGAAGTTTATCATGTGCACTTTAAAAAAAAAAAAAAAAAGATGTTATGATTTAAAAGTGTGTATTAAGGTCTTTTTAAACAATTCGTAAAGTTTCATTGAAAAATTCAACAAATTTCCCAATGTTTCCCCATGTTTCCCAAGAAGTGCAATAAATTACCTGATACAAATGATATATGCCGTGCGATAGCCAATACATATCTGTATCCCAAGGATGCGATACGTAATGTGATGCCGATATTTCAAATACTGCCTGTAACAATGACATCATTCACATACACACTCACAATGATGATACTCTGTATACGCCGTTTAACAAACAAAGGATAGTCAAAGTGAATGTGAGTAAATCTAATACGAATTAGGGGCCCGATAAACTTCTCAAACCAAGCTCGAGGAGCTCGTTTCTGACCATATATATAGCCTTCTTAAGACGACATACCTTTCTTTTCTCCCAAAGGTATTCCAAAATGATTATGTAACAACCATTATGTAACAATAACGGTGGAAATTGTTATGCGTTATGTGGTCGTAATGGCTGTTATAAAAAAAATTGACCCGTAACGGCTTCGTAATGGTCCGGTGATAAAAAATCAATAACAATTTACAACCATCTTTACCATTATGAAATACCTTGTCTCTTCCTCTTTCTAGAAAAATCAGGAGGGAGAAGCATATAAATCTCCTTAGTCAATTAACTATTCAAAAAGACATTCTTAACATCTAATTGGTGCAATAGTCAATTCAAATTAGCAGCAAGAGAAATTATCATCCGTACCAATTTCTTCTTTGCAACAAGAGCAAAAGGTTACAGAATAATCCTCACTATATGCCTCTGTAAATTCTTTAGCTACAAGACAAGCTTTTTATTGAGCTATTGATGCAGGGCATGAATTTAAATATGATATGCAAGATTTCATGCTTAGATCATATTAATTCAGAAACAACCACACAAATTCCACATCCCACATGAAAATCCATACATTCAATTAAAGGGGAATCTATGCGGGTCCAGGCCTACACAGGTTAGGACTAGGCCCATAAAATTTATAAGTCAAACAATGCTCAAAGAGAAATAGAAATCAACCACACATGCATAAGAATCAGTCCCTAATCCATGGGATTCCCCAATTTTAATTCAAGGAACCCTAGGGTGAGAAAATAGGCAAATAACTTAGGGAAAACGTAATCTAGGGCTACAATTCATGAAAAACGTTTATAAGAGGATAAAAACTTGAGCCAAAAGACGATCTCGCGTGTGAACAGCGGGCCTGGGGCGTTCGCACATGCGTAGGTACCTGGCCGCACGTGCGAAGGGGCGTCGATTGCGGAAAAGCTCTCCTTGACCCTGGTCGGCCAGGGGTATGCTCTAAAACCTCGAAGTTTTGGGTCGATCCAAGCTACAGCTTGTGCGTGGTGCTCTGTCGAAGTTTCAGCCCTCTTGTGGGCTGAAATTTGGAAACATGCTGTAATGAAGAAAACTAGTGCAACAAAGGACGAATTCGAAGCACGGATGGTGGTAGAAGATGGAAAAAAAGAGATGATGGATGATGGGGTGAATCGGGATCGATGTTGCTTCGCACCACGGTAGTTAGCCCTTCGAAAAGGGAGGGTTTTATACCCACTTTTGAATTCTTCCACAACTCACAAAGAGAACAGAAAAATAAAGTAGGAATTTTTTTTATTAAACTTGAATGAAACAAAAGAACTACAAGGGGTGCCTATTTATAAGGAAAACTCTATACCCCAAAAACTCACACTATGTGCGCAACCTATTACTTGGCGATGAAGCAAACTAAAATAAAAATCAAACAGAAATCTAAAGCGTTCACGATGTTCTAAATAATAACAATAAGCAAAGCCTGAAATATGAAATCAATCCGACGAGTGGGCCACGATTATGAGATCTCATGATGGGCTTTTCTTGACTATCGGGCTCACTTTTTTTGAACAAAAACTTGTCTTTTAGCTAGGAGGCCCTCCTTGGACGTCGTCATCGAGGCAGATCGATGGTGGGGTCCTCCTGCATATGTACGTGCGTAGGGATAATGGTGTGCGGGCGTGCGTGTGCACGATGTCCTCATCAACTCTCCCCGGCTGCGAAGATTTCGCCACTGGCGAAATAAAATTCCTGAACCGCTCTAGGATGTCAGGATCAAGTCTCTGAAGCTCCTCCTTAGTGAGTCACGTGCTGTCTGAAGCTAGGCATGACTTCCATTTAACTAGGTATTTTTTAAACCCGCCATCTGATGTGGAAATTATCTTATGGTCCAGGATATCCTCTATTTCCTCTCTGGGTGTGTGAAGGCTAGGTATGGGAGGTAGAAGCTAGGATGAAAGGTCGGGAAGAGGCCATGGATCAAAGGGTAAGTCTAGGGAATCAGGATGGGTGGGCGAAGGGCCGGACAAAGTATCAGCGGGTCCCTGAAAAACTAGATCCTCCAAATTGAATATGGAACTAATTCCCATGGAAGGTGGAAGATCTACCTCATACGCATTGAGACCATTTCGCTTTATAATTTTGAAGGAACCAGCGCCACGCGCGTGTAACTTACGAAAGACTCCTGGAGGGTACCGCTCGGGCCTGATGCAGATCATCATAGTCCCTAGTATTGAACTCTTTGAAACTTCTATGTTAGTCTGTAGAAAATTTGTAATGTTCATTACTAGTAGTGATCTTTCGCCTGATTTTTTGATGCAATGAATGTATGTGATGCGTAAAAGACTCTGCAAACTCTAATGGCCTATGGGACAACGACATGGGGATAAGATCAATAGGCTTCCTACGCTTGTAACTAGTAACGACTTCAAAACGACTTAGACCTGTGGACCTATTGACAGACCTATTGTATGCAAACTCAGCTATGGGTAGTACAGTGTTCCATGTCCTGGTATGCTCCCCCACTAAACATTAAGTAAACTCCCTGGGATCCTATTAACTACCTCAGTTTGGCCATCGGTCTAAGGGTGGTAGGCAGAAGAAAATTGGAGCCTAGTATTTATCATGTGCCATAGCATCTTCCAAAAGTAACTCATGAATCTCATGTCACGGTCAAACACTATGGTTTTTGGTAACTCATGCAGTTTGACAATCTCACTAAAGAACAACTTGGCAATATGAGATGCGTCGGAGGTTTTAGAACAAGGAATGAAGTTGGCCATTTCAGAGAAACGGTCCACAACAACAAATATGGAGTCATGCTTTCGAATAGTCTTGGGAAGTCCAAACACGAAGTCCATACTGATGTCCTGCCAAGAGATGAATGACACTGACAAAGGTGTATATAATCCTGTATTCTGTTTCCTCTGTTTTGCCAGTTGACAAGTACGGTATTGCCCTATAATTTTGGCCACGTCCCGCTTGAGGCTTGGCCAATGAAATCTATCCTCCACTAGGGCAATGGTCTTGTCACGACCGAAATGACCCGCGACCCCCCTGAATGTAACTCCCAGACAAGAAAATCGCAAAGGGAGGTGATTGGTATGTACAAGCGATCACTCCTAAACAAATATCCTTCTAAAATCAAATACTCACTGTTAGCTCCTGACGGACTCTCTAATAAAAATGTATACACAACCCCAAAACCTGGACACTTAGAATACTCTTTTTTTATGCGCTCGAGGCCCGTAATTTTAACGCTCATGGAGTTGAGTAATACAACTCGACGAATCAACGCGTTGGCAGACTTATTCTCTACACTGGCCTTGTGTTTAAGCACAAAAGTGTACTCTTGAAGGAATTGAACCCACTTAGTGTGACTGGGGTTTAATTTCTTCTGAGAGTTCAAGTATCTCAAGGTCTCGTGATTTGAAAACAAGACTAATTCTTTCGGTAACAGGTAATGTCGTCAATGGTATAGTGATTGCACTACCGCATAGAATTCTTTGTCATAGGTGGAATATCTTTGCATCGCCTCATTCAGTTTCTCATTAAAAAAGGCGACAGGGTGCCCTTCTTGGCTAAGTACTCTTCCTATGCCGACTCTTGATGCATCACATGCGACTTCAAAAGCTTTTGAAAAATCTGGAAGTCGCGTGACTGGAGCCTCGGTCATCTTGACCTTTATCTCCTTGGCCTTCGAGGTGGCCTTTGTTCATTGAAACTCTCATTTTTTTATGCAATCCGTGATGGGAGCGACAATGGAACTGAAACCTCGAATGAACCGCCTATAAAAAGTGGCTAAGTTATGAAAGCTGTGCACCTCATGAATATTATGGGGTTCAGGCCAATTAACAATGGCCTTGACTTTCTCGGGATCTGTCGATACGCCATCAGTTGACACAATAAAACCTAAGAAGATCACACTACTAGACAAGAATGCGCACTTCTTTAGGTTGGCGTACAACTTCTCGGCCCTAAGGATCCCATAAATCTGCCTCAAATAGTTGAGGTGTTGCTCTTTAGTCATGCTATAAATCAAGATATCATCAAAGTATACGAATAGGAACTTCCTCATGAAGGGTCTCAATACTTGAGTCATCATACGCATGAAAGTGCTTGGGGCATTAGTTAACCCAAAAGGCATAACTAGCCACTCATATAGCCCATCCTTCGTCTTGAAGGCCGTCTTCCACTCATCATCAGGGTGTGTACGGATTTGGTGATACCCACTTTTGAGGTCAATTTTTGAGAAGATAGTAGCATTGGCCATCATATCTAGCATGTCATCAAGACGCGGTATGGGAAACCGATACTTGACTATGATTTTGTTGATGACCCTACTATCAACACACATCCTCCATGTGCCATCCTTCTTAGGTGTAAGAAGGGCGGGCACGACACATGGATTCATACTCTTTCGAATGAAACCCTTCTCTAGGAGTTTATCAATCTGCCTCTTTAACTCAGCGTGCTCCTTTGAGTTCATTCTGTAATGCAGGAGGTTTGGTAGAGTTGCCCCAGGGATTAAATCAATGACATGTTATATATCCCTCATAGGGGGAAGCTCATTCGGTAAATCATCAGGAAAGATATCATGAAACTCATGTACTATCTGAATGACCTCAGTGGATAACTCTACGCTAGTCTATGGTACACTCTCCCTAGCCACAAGAGCGTATATCATCGAGTCTGCCTCTGTCTCTCGCTCGAAGTCTTTGGCATTTAAAATACGGAGCGGTTTGGACTTGGACTTCGACTCCTTCACTTCTTTCGGGCCGCTCACACCACTCTGTGTGGTGAAGTCTTTTCCAGTTGTATTCTTGGGTACCAGAGGATTTAGCTTTACCTTCTTGCCCTCAAACCAGAATGTACATACATTTGAACGACCAAATATGGTAACATCCCTGTCATAGAGCCACGGCCTGCCCAGAATGATATCCTGCCCAGAATGATATGACTCACATCCATAGGAACAACATCACACCAAATTGTGTCTTTATATGATCCGAACTAAATAGGGACAAGACAGCGGTGCGAGACTGGAATGGATATTTCATCAACCCAGGAGACTCTATAGGGCTAAGGATGGGCTTCCGGCTTCAAGCCCAAGTGACTCACAGTGCTAATCGATGCCACGTTGACACAACTATCATTATCCACGATCATCTTACAACTCTTTTTCCCACATTTTGTATAAGTGTAGAAGATCGTGTTGCAACGCCAGTCATCGGTGTTCTTGGCTTGAGCCAAGACGCAACGCATAATTACAATCGTCACAAACTCTCGTGCTCCCTCTTCCTCATCACTAGGGGTTTCGACTGGCTCATATTCCTCTTCCTCACTATCACTCTCTAGGGGCACTACTTCTACTTGCCCAGCAGCATATGTGATCGCATATGCGCATACTGTTGATCGAATCGCATATGCCACGATGGCATTGCGATCCTGGCAAGTATGCGATGGCATACTTTTATATGCGATAAATATGCGATCGCATATTTCCTAATAATCAGTGTGGAAGTAATTTTTTTATTTTTTCAATTTGGAGAACTTTTGCCTATTTATAGGCACTCATATCCCTTCCATTTTCACTATTCTCTACTCTAAAGCTCTAAATCTATTACTCTCTCTCTCTCTCTTACTCTAATCTCTCTACAATTACTTCAAGTATGTTTATTTTTTGTATTTTATAAGTTGTGCTTACTTTTTGTAAATTAAGCTGTAAGTTATAACTTGTAAGTTGTTTCAAGTTATCCATTTATCAGTAAAATTTCTTTGCTCGAAATTTATAATAATTAGTTCTCTTTTAATGTAGCTTGATTGTTTTGTTAAAATTTATATAATATAATATAAGTAATTCAATATATAACTTAATGAAACACTCAAACTATAATGAAATAAGTAAAATAACTTAATCCAATCATGTGTACTAATTAGGCAAGTTTTTCCTTCTTTTTTTTTAAAATTTTTAAAATTTTTTTTCATTTTTAATTTTTTAATTATTTTATAAAATATATGCCATGGCATATGCGATTGTGCGATCACATATGCGAACAGCATATGCTAATCGCATGCAATGGCATATGCGATTTGACAACATTGATAAGGAGTACTTTGGTGCCCTCTCTTGTGTTGCACTGGTGAGCAAAATGACCAAACCCCTGACACCTAAAACACCTAGTGG
This sequence comes from Magnolia kwangsiensis, assembly GCA_037074715.1. NCBI lineage: Eukaryota > Viridiplantae > Streptophyta > Magnoliopsida > Magnoliales > Magnoliaceae > Magnolia > Magnolia kwangsiensis. Next base: position 43,028,451 of record CM073572.1, on the reverse strand, counting down.
CCTCACTTCCACATGAACTAGACTCGACAATCTCTTTACCCTTATCATCCGTAGGTCTGGGTTGAACATTAGGGGAAGGTTTGTTTTGGAATCCCGTGTTAGGTCTAGCCCCAGAGGGGTTGGCCTTAGCACTGGATTCGCGAAAGTCAAATCACCTTCCCACCGATGCTTTAAGGTATTGCTCAACATCTAACACTACTTGGTACAATTGTTCAAGAGCTATCTCTTTGGCGAGCAATTCTCTCCTGATGTCAGGATGGAGACCCGTTTTGAAACGAGCAAGGGTAAGTACTGGGTCCTCATCAACCTCATAGCGGGTCGAGTATTCTTCAAACTTCTCGATATGGTCCGCAACACTCATGGAACCCTATCGAAGAGACTGCCACTCCTCAATCAATCATAAGCGATAAGAGAAAGGGAGGTACTTTTCTTTAAGCGTTTCTTTCATCTCTACTCAATGAACCATTGAGAGTTCCCCTGCTCTTTCTTTCTTTCTTTCGCTCAACTGTCGCCCAAAACCTCCTTGCTTGACCCACAAGCTTCATTTTGGCGAATCAGACTCGTCGAGCATCCGACACATCATACCACTCAAAATAGTAGTCCATATCTGCCAACCAATCTAGAATGGCTTTAGGGTCCAAGTGGCCATCAAATGTGGGGGCATCTAGCCTAACTCCCTTGAGGAGTTGTGCATCTGGGTCATATTGATCATGATGTCCCTCACGGGGTGGGTGCACAAGTACGCACCCATGACCAACTCCTTGGTCGCCTCCATTCCTTGGCCTAACCTCTTGACCAATTGCCTGAGATTGGGCATCCTCTCCAGTGGTGGGGTTTGCCCTAAAGGAGGCCTCTATTTCTTCAAGGTTTTTATCTATGCATTGTTCCAAGTGCTTATTCAAGGACTCAACCTGTTGGGATAACTTGGTCACGGTTTCTTGCAGTTGCTCCATGTTTAGTATGGGGTGCAAATTGAAACCACGACCTGTACATGTGGGCATACATCGACTTGCTCAACCTAAGGACCTGTTACGACAACTGTATGCGTCTAAAAATTAAATGACCCTACAAGACTCTATATGAAAGAGACTACACACCGTTACTAAAATTCAGCTATATATGATGGAATGAATGCATGAAGGACTCAAACAAATTAAACTCTAAATATGTGGTGAATTCCCCTACAAGAACCCTAGGCTCTGATACCAAATTTGATGCAGGACATGAATTTAAATATGATATACAAGATTTCATGCTTAGATCGTATCAATTCAGAAACAACCACACAAATTCCACATCCCACATGAAAATCCAAACATTCAATTAAAGGGGAATCTATGTGGGTCCAGGCCTACACAGGCTAGGCTGGGCTAATAAAATTTATAAGTCAAACGATGCTCAAAGAGAAATAGAAATCAACCACACATGCATAAGAATCAGTCCCTAATCCAAGGGATTCCCCAATCTCAATTTAAGGAATCCTAGGGTGAGAAAATGAGCAAATAACTTGGGAAAACCTAATCTAGGGCTACGATTCATGAAAAATGGCTATGAGACGATAAAAGAAAATAAAAACCTGAGTCAAAAGACGATCCCACGTGTGGACAGCGGGCCTGGGGCGCTCGCACTTGCGTAGGTACCTGGCCGCACGTGCAAGGGGGCGTTGATGGCGGAAAAGCTCTCCTTGACCTTGGTCGGCCAGGGGTATGCTCCAAAACCCCGAAGTTTCGGGTTGATCCAAGTTACGGCTTGTGTGTGGTGCTCTGCCGAAGTTTTAGCCCTTCTGTAGGCCAAAATCTGGAAACCTGATGTAATGAAGAAAACTGATGCAACAAAGGACGAATTCGAAGCACGGATGGTGGTAGAAGATGGAAAAAAAGAGATGATGGACGATGGGGTGAATCGGGATCGATGTGGCTTTGTACCACGTAGTTAGCCCTTTTAAAAGGAAGGGTTTCACACCCACTTTTGAATTCTTCTACAACTCACAAAGAGAGCAGAAAAATAAAGTAGAATTTTTTTATTAAACTTGAATGAATCAAAAGAACTACAAGAGGTGTATATTTATAGGAAAAACTCTATACCCCCAAAACTTGGACCATGTGTGTAACCTATTACTTGGCAATGAAGTAAACTAAAATAAAAACTAAATAGAGAAGTCTAAAGCGTTCACGATGTTCTAAATAATAACAATAAGTAAAACCTAAAATATGAAATCAATCCGACGAGTGGGCCACAATCATGAGATCCCACGATGGGCTTTTCTTTACTATCCGGCCCACTTTTTTTGAACCAAAATTTATCTTCTAGCTAGGAGGCCCTCCCTGGATGTCGTCATCAAGCTAGATCGATGGTGGGGTCCTCCTTCTACATATGTACGTGCGTAGGGGTGGTGGTGTGCGGGAGTGCGTGTGCACGATGTCCTCATCAGCTATACTACTAGTAGGGTTCTCCCATCCAGGATTCCTCTCAAGGGTAGCCATATCCTCCTCCATAGCTTGTCGCCATAAAGGAGAATTAAGATCCCCTTAAGATTTTTGGGAATAGTGAAAGAAGAATATTCAAGGGCATAAACAAAAGACTTGTGAACTAGAGACAGAATGATAGGAAATAAAACATTCAATAGGATGACAATGAGCACAAATTAGAATTTGTTGTGGGGGTTCAGATCTAGAATTGGGTTGGGAGTCAAGTTTAGGTTTGGAATATGATTTGTGTCCATACTATAAACATGCCTGTTGTATGGTTTTTAAATAATTAATATAATTAAATAAATGATATTTCGAAAAAATCGCATTCTCAGGTACCTGAGTTCGGTACCTGACCTGACCAGATTTCGGATCCAAATATGTTAACTAAACCCTAATCAATCCAAATACCCATTGACAGCCCTACCACCCGGACCTGTCATGCATGGGGCTTATTGTTGATCATCTAAACCATTTATTTGTTGGGAATAATGGAGCAAGTGCGAAAATTGAACTAAGACAACTTTGCTATGAATAAACAGTTAATAAATGCCTACACCATTGGAATGCCTTATTCACATTGAGTTAGGCGGTGATTCTTCTAATTTGTGGTGTCATTTTGCAAATAAATGCTAAAGGTTCGTCCTTTCTTGAGAGACCTAAATATAGGGAAAAATTGGTTGTCCATTAGGTTTAAATAAGATATCATCATCATCACCACCACCTTATCCCAGCAATTTGGATCAGCTTTTAAAGGGCAAAGGTTTTGTGATTGGCTGCCACCAGGCATGAACCTCACCATTTTTCTGGGCCTAATGGAAAATGGCCATGGCAGTGGTTCACATGCTGGAGGTTACATAAGATAAAAGCCAAGAAAAAGGAAAAGGAAAAACTAGTACCATGAGCAGGTATCTGATGATTCTGACCCAGTGTTCTCTTTATAGATAGGACATACATCAAATAGAATTGTGTATTTCAAATCCTCTAATTTTCTTTTACTAGAGGTGCTCCCTTTGTGCTCCTACATCTAGTTTTCAAGGATTACCACCCCCGAATTCACTTTACTCTTAATTTGATGGATTTGTTTCCTAGTGTTGTGATATGTTTCAATAGCTAGATGGTTTCCTAGTGTTGTGATATGTTTCAATAGCCAGATTGTTGCAGCTTGCAGGTCATTTTCAGTTGTACTCTTGATGTCATTGTGATGTAATCTGTGGTGAGGATTGATCCTCAAAAAGTTATGTGGACTAAATCTAATCCCGGTTAGGTGCAGTTGTAGCTCTTTCAATCCAATACCATGTCCCAAAAAGAATTTTGAGAACTGACTGGCTTCTTACAAGGGCTTCATGGCTGGTTGTGTCATGGAATGGAGAATCTCCTTCCATTGCCACGTTATTTGCATGTCAGAATTTGATGGTCTGGCTAAGATTCTGAAAATCCAATTGATTTCTTCAAAATGATTAGTGGGGTCAGGAAAAGAGTTCTATTTTATTGCATGGCTAGTCTATGTGGATGGGTGATGTTGCCATTCAGTAGTTGAAATGGTTCATCTGCCTATGCAGATGCAGCAGTGGATTATTGCTGTGTTCCAGTGTCTGGATATGAACTGTTGCCTGTAATAAGTTTGTCCTGGAGTTGATTTTGCTTATGGAAGACTTCATCAAAGAGATGCAGTTTATCAAAGTAGGGATTATAGGGGAGACAACAGATGTTTTGCCAGATATCAAAATTTTGGGTCATCCATCTGCAGTTATTTTGGACCATTTCAAAGTGGTCCTGGTGGACATGAGGGGGCTATGAAACATTACAATTGGGAAGTCTTTTTTGTTGTTGTTTTTTGCAATAAGGTATTGAAGTTGATGATGGATCCTTGAATTTGTGGGCATTACATTCAGTTGGATCTTTGCTCAAATGACTCGTCGCATTTACTCTTAATTTGAGTTTGCAAAGACAGGACCCAGTTGACTAGAATAATTGAATTGTGATTTCCCCAACAATGTCTCTCACATCATCTAATTGTACTGCTATGGTTACTTCTCAATCTGTATTGATGTCTGAACAGGGATATCCTACTATGTAGTTGCTTCTCATGTCTGAGGCCCAGTAAACAATCATCGGCTACTACTGTTTGGATGGGTTTCTATATTTGGAAAGGGAAAATGCGTCTCCATAGGAAAAAAGTATTTTGGACTCAAAATCCCATGTTTAAATGGTAAATTAAACTACTATGGAATTTGTCAAACTTATCCGACTATGCTTATAAAGATTTGATGAGAGAGTGTATGAGGGATGGTTTGGTCTAAGCGAACATAAGGCAACTTGCATACACAAGTTTGAGAATGGGCATCAAAATCAACAAATAGATGACATTGTACACATCAGGTGAGGGAGGCAGGTTTTGATGATTGGGGTGAATAGCAAGTGGTTGGAGCCCGGATCCAATGTTTCGAAAATGGACCAGCCAACATACTGCAAAATTCAATTGTTTAGACAAGACCTATTAAGAAGAGGAAAGGGATGACCAGAAATTAATTCAAATTAATTAGAAAAATAAGAAAAAAGTAAGAAATCTATAAATTATCGATGAAGAAAATTATTTGGGATGTGATGAAGAATGGTGGAATAGGATTCAGGTAGCTGACCCAATTATTTGGGATAAGGCTTGGATGATGATGAGAATTGAAAATTTTTAGTTTGAAATCTTTACTTACTCATTGCCAATAACCGTATCTGGAAAACTAGGTTTGTAGTAGTGAGCTTTGCGGAACGCACGCGTGCAATAAGGCTAATGTACACACCACAAGTGTGCCAGCATGTCACATAGTTGTTAGATCCAATCCATCCATCAATTTGGTCTGCCCTTCTAAATATCTCCTCAAAAATGTCAGGTCCAGTCAACATGTGGGCCTCAATATTGGACATAGGTGGATGTTTAGCAGACTTCAGCGGAGTTCTTCAGGGCCATGCATTTCTTTTGCCAACTGTGGCCCACCTGACCAGTGGATCAACCTGATTCTTGGCCTAGGGCATCAACATAGTGGTGCCATTCTGATTGGTGTATTAGATCTAGGGCCTATCATGCCATGCTCACACGTGTGGTTTGCGCATGAGCGTTATTACACGTGTGTAGGCCTAGCAAAGAAACACAAGAGAATGTAATAATAGAAACATAATATTCAAAAAAAAAGAAACATAATTGGTAGGTACATGATTTAATACTGTTGCATTAGGTGAAATTAGGTCCTTCCGTCATAGAAAGTGCAGGAGCAACTTGGCTTGTCAGGTACAGTTGTGCTTGAGGCCAAGTCTGATGCTAGTAGTAAAGGTAAATCAAGGCCCAAAGGGAGCCGAAGGTGATCTGTGTGGCAAGACATTCTAGGAATTGGATCCATTTCAGCCCTGTATCTTGATTGAGCTTCGCCTGTTGATTTACAATGACAATTCATTTTTGTTTCTTGCCCTTATCAGGTGAATTATGGTAACTTCATGCATGGGCTGATGAAAGAGAACATCCAGCTCAACAGGAAGGTGCTGTCAGAGCTGTCTATGCATGAGCCATATAGCTTCAAGGCGCTTGTTGATGTTTCCCGCACCGCATTCCCTGGAAATAAGGTCCCCAAGAAGGAAGGCATCTCGATAGTGGTATGAGTCTCTTGATCCCCTCGGCCTGCACCCATATTCTTATATGTTGAATCACTGTTCATGCAGCCCTCTCAAATTGAAAGTTTTGGAGCTCGAATCAATATATTATGTTGCAGATCTTTATGAACACTGAACACCTGATGTTCTGATGATCTCCCCAAGTAGTAATTTCTCAGTTTTAATAGAAGTAGAAGAAAATTAAGAGATGGATACATTCTGGTGGTTTGCAGATTGCAAGCATTGTGCATATGTGTAAAGAGAGATGCTCCAGTGCATTCAGAGCGCTATCAGTTCTCCTAGTCGCATCATTCAGTTAGATAGCTCAATCAGTTGTTCTGAACTGTCCATTAAGTCCAAAACACATTTATTCAGCTACCATGTAAAATTGCACTCACCAGATGATCCAATCCATTCTTGATTTGGTCTTATTTTCTCTGGCCATCCTTTTTCCAAGTCTTGGATGGATGGTTGTAATTGCCTAACAAAAGTGATTCTTTAGAATCATAGGCAATCCATGGTGTTCTCTAAGACTAAAAAAATAGATGGATTGAATTGTTAAGTGGACCTATTTTTGTGTAAATGATCTCGAGTCCATATTAAAGATCAAGATCATTGATTGAATAGTTAATATTTGTCGTAGCAGAGTGAGGCTTGCATGGTAGCCCATGAAATGTGAGTTGGACCTGATGAACAATCTAGACCAATGGATTAGACAATCCAAGTGTCCCAGTGCAACTAGGAGCACTATTAACTTACAGTGCTGTGAGAGCACTAAGAGCTTATCTCGGGTGAAACAGATATAGTTCTGTAATACCAACCGTTTGGGGTGGTGTAGAAAACTGGAATAGGATAGGGCATTATTCACTTTTCTTCCTCTAGAAAGCCCCATGGATTCTAATTTGGGGAGCTAACCATCCCACCGGTCTTTAAATGATGAGGTTAGGTGTGTCTGGCCAATAGAGAAAAATGTTTGCCCACCCATATTTCATCAGATGGTTCAGATCAAAGTGTCTGTGGCCCATGATATGGACGGTAATGATCACAACACATGTACCACAAGTGAATTGATGGATGGTCTACATCCCTGTATTTACTTGCAAAGGCATCCTTTCTGTCAATATATTAACAGATGGTGAGGTTTGAATAATATTCGGAGAGCCAACGTTTTTTCATTTCTTTTTTGGGCATTTAGATGTACTTTTCCAATGGTGGAATTTTAGGATCATGGGCATCAGTTTGTACAAGTGGGGCCTATATTTCTATGATCTAAGCAACTGGCTGGATGCGATTCATTGTTGATGGGCCATGCCCCAAGTACCAGATTTATTTATTTATTAAAGGTTTGATCCTCCAATCGTGGGCCTTGTTTCCGAAATGGGCCAAACCATCCATTTGCAGGACAAATGGAAATGTTTAGGATTGTCTTGTGAAGCAGATTTTTGGGTCATGCTCCATCCATGGTGGTCTTGAACAGATGAACGGCCTTGATCACGGAACTGTGGATTCCACAAACTGAAATCTTGATTTATAAGGTCCATAATCGCCTGATGCGTCATAGTTCGTACAGAGACCTGATGCAAGGTCTGTTGATTTGAAGGAAACCAGTGAATGGGCGATGTCTAAGAAAATGACGAGATCGGACCTCTCAGATAAGTGGCCTACCCAAAAACGGTTGGGCAGAAAACATATCAGCGGTCCAAAGTAACAGTTTAAAAGGAGTGGAATTTTTCCTTGAGACTCAATCCATCCATGTCTGGCACCCATCCTATAAACGGTCTAGATACCAAGAAGTGGGCCGCACTTGTACAAAATATATGATCCTTGGCTAAAGCACGGTCCAGATCATTTGTCTCCACGTCCAAACCTATGAATGACATCCCATCCCATTCTTCCACATGGTGTGGTCCCTTTTGAGTTGTGGATCTAGCTGTCGTTTATTTATTTATTAAAACCTATAGATGGAGTGGGTTTTAGCAGGCAACATTGTGGGCGTGCATGGACTTGGGTGTTTTCTAGTGCGGTGGAGGATTAGAATAGTATGAGAGAGGTGATCTCAAGTCTATCAAGTGGATATTTTCATATCTGTAATGTGCATCTGACATCCAAACTGTCCAATGTGTTGGCCTCACTATGAGGTTCACCTCGTGCAAAATTCATGGTAATACCTTCATTAAGTGGTCCACACTTGAATTTTTCTATTCATAAATGGCTATAGTTTATTTTTCAATGGCATGACCTACTTGATGAGTATATTGGTCTAATCTTAGTCTAAGGCGATCCTCATGGTGGGACTAAACAGTTGGACAGCTTGGACATCGAATGTACATGATAGGTCATAGGTTATCTTTTAGGTGGATGGCAACTTAAGTTCCAACCGGTTGGACACATGAGACTAACTGGACTAGCCTGACTTGCCTACGCGCACCAAAAGTGTTATTTGTGCTAATTGAGAGCCAACTAAAAATAAAAATGCACGAAATCCACGCTGTCCATCAGGTTCATCGTCACATTTTCACTGTGGATTCTAAAAAACAGTCAAATTCAAAACTTAGGTGGGCCATACTATAGGAAGCAGTGTAAAATCATTCCTTAAACCCCTGCATTCACGTGGTGTGGCCATATGAATATTTTTAATGTTCAAAATTTTTAGGGAATCAATTTATCCTGATGTTGTACTTCAAATGGATGGATTGGATGGGACCTCGAATGAAATTTGGATGATTTTTATGGCTAGACTTTTTCATCCCAACTGTTTCCATGGTGTGGCTCACCGATCAGCTGATTTTTGAGTCCCTATGTAAACGAAGGTCACGGCGGTGGATCTCACTGACTTGAAGTTGCACCATCCTCAATGTTAGTGAAAGTAATGCCCTCTCTGGGGTTTGAAAGACATTGTCATGATAGAGGTGACTACTAATTTTTATTTTTAAAATTTTAAATTGCTCCATTATATATATATATATATATATATATATATATATATATATATATATAATATATATATATATATATATATCTCGGAAACGCTCACCTGCCAACCAGTTAGCAACTTTTTTGATAACCCATCATACGTGATGTGGATCCAAAATCTGAACCGTTCATGTGAAGCAGCACCTCGTGAAACCCCTTGGGGCCAAGTTTTACTTTGATCTAAAACTTTGATGAGCCATGAAAAATGAAACAGTTTCCTCTCTTGATTTGTATTTCTCTTTGTTATGGCCCACCAGAATCTTAGATCAGGGTGAAAGTCTACCTCCTAAGGTTTGATGGGATTCCGCATCTTATGGACCGTTCGGATTCGACTCCCATGACACGTGTGCAAAGGTGCGCAGGTGCATAGGTGCGTAGGGGAGCATGCCCCCCCCCCCCCCCCCCCCCCCCCCCTCTCTCTCTCTCTCTCTCGTAAAAGTTGTTTCAAAAAAGCATGTTTAAGTCAATTTGTCTAGAGTAATTTTTTAAAATTATCCTCTTAAACATGTAGAGTTTAAAACATTTAATTAATTATACAAGTATTTTTTAAGCGTTTAAAATGGAGTTTTGCTGACTATAGACTATGGTGGGGCCCTCTCCATTACCAACAGCCACATCTCTGATGAACGATTGCTGATTGATGCATCCACGTCACAATGATCAGGTGTTTCTAACAATGAATCCTTTTTTAAGTTCCTCATCGGCAGTGGCCCTCAACGATTCAAAAGCAAGCAATGGATTGCCTACAATTTTCTGCATATATGTCCTGGAAGGGGATTAACTGCAGCCTTACCGTGGGGTCCACCTTTATGTATGTATTCTATATCCAGGCCGTCCATCATTTTTGCCAAATCATTTTAGTGCATCTGCACAAAAATGAAGCTGATCTGATTCTCAGGTGGACCATACCATTGGAAACAGTGGTGATTGACCATTAATAGTCTACAAAAGTTTTGGATCAAGCTGATATATGCTGATACATATATATATATATATATATATATATATATATATATATATATATATATATATATATATATATATATATATATATATATATATATATCCCCTTCATCTAGGTTTATGCGACCTTATCAATAGATTGGATGACAAATAAACATTTTGGAAACATTACAATGGGCCTTTAGAAGTCTTTAATGGTAGGGTGTTCATCGCCACTGTTTCCTGTAGTATTATGGTCCACCTGAGAATTGGATCTGCTTCATTTTTTGGCTCCAGCCCTAAAATAAAATGGCGGAACAGTTGAACGGCGTGGATATAGAATACATACGTCAAGGTGGGCCCTACAGTAAGGACCGAACCATCTTGGGTGTTGCCCGGCTGCACCTAATCCTATCCCCACTGTCCAGCTGATGAAGCCTTGTCATTGGATGGTCCAGATTCGTCAGGACGTTTACCAATTAACAATTAGTACGGTTGGTAACATTTACAACATACACGGACTCCTGAACAAATTTAAAAAAAGGGATGGACCATACGGCAGACTGCTTGCCAGGCATTTATTGGCCAAGCAAGTGGGCCCACTTTAACTCCGAATAGGATAATTTCAGGACTTCTACGTTTTCAGTCAGGGCACGACTTCGGTGGATCGATCCTCGGATCCATCGAGGTGCGTGGGAACCTGACTGTGGGGCTCACTTTGATGTATGTGACTACATCCACACGGTCCATCTGTATTTAAAACTCATTTTAAGCAATGATCCAAAAAATGAAGCAGATCCAAATCTAAGATGGACCATAGTAAAGGAAACAGTAGTAATTGACCATTAAAAACTTCTTGTGGGCCACGTAACCTTAGATCAAGATTATATTTGTGGAGTCTCTTCCTATGGGTCTTTGTGACCTTATCAATGGTTTGGATGGAAAATAAACATTCCAATAGAATCCATGAAGTTTTTAACGGTGGCATTCAATTACTACTGACCTGTGGTCCACATAAGATTTGGGAATGCTTCATTTTTGGGATCATTCCCTAAAATGAGCTTTGAAAATGGTTGGACGGTGTGGATTTAAGGCACATGCATAACTTTGAACCCCACAGTAATTGGTCCCACCCACACCACATCAGTGGATCCGGGGTCTCACCTAGTCCTCTCCCTTTCAACTACATCTTTACAGCGATGGCAACACACATGGGCAGCGATACGAATTTCGGGAGCCGGTGCGACAAAAATATGTGGGGCCCACTTTAATGTGTGTATGGGACGCCGCTTCGGGGGATCCGAAGATCCAATTAGGTCGGTGGATCCATGAATTTGAGGCCCACCGTGATGAGCCGAAAAATGCTGCATATCCAAATCTCAGGTGGACCACACCACAGTAAACAGTGATGATTGAATGTCAACCGATTAAAAACTTTGACCGGTTGGGTTGAATTGTCAACCAACATTTTTTAGCCGTTAAAAATGCCAAAAATGGTTTAGAGAATTTTGTTAAAAAAATCAATTTAATTGGATATCCTTCGATTGATGAATCAGACTGTTGATCGTCAAAGACGCATATTTCCTCATAAATTTGAGGCATCCAATCTTCAACAGGCTTAATGAATTCATTCGTTGAAGGCTACAACACCAAGTCTTTATTCCTTTTGCTATTAAGAATTATACCGTCCAGAAGCCCTAGTTTGTCCTTTTAGCATCCATGGTTCTGAATTCCCTATCGTTCGATCTCAAGAAAACCGTGATCAATTTGTGATTTGGAGAAATTCTTCAAATTAAATGATCATAACTCTCGAATTAGTGGTCTAGAAGTCAATGGTTACAAATGAAACAGGCATCAATCAGAAATAACAGCCACACACTAAATGGATGGGATCACTAAATCTATCATGAAAGTTTAAAAGAGTATTCCAGGAGCATTCAACCAACTTATAATGCCATCATACCAACGGATGGATCACTTTACCATGGTTTAAAAAAAGAAGAAAAAGGAACCACCTTAAACCATAAACCCTACGAGACACCGTTCACCTTATGATGCGCCAAGATGTATTTATTTCTCATTAGCAGCTGCAATAATTGAACATACCTTGCTCCATGCAATAATTTCAACTTCTAAGCATGTTTTGCATTTGTTGATCCTGAGAAGTGACGCAACAAAGGACGTGAGGTCAAGCACCGTC